>JAWRVZ010000016.1:4695000-5895000 GCA_037043235.1 Rhodeus uyekii | reverse complement strand
CTAAACTTGCACATTTTAAACGAACATCCAAAAGTAACATTTGGAGGGATGGGGATTCACAAACTGCAATCTTAATGAGTGTAAAGAGATCAGTCATCGTCATAAATTTTGATGTTAACACTGTTTTCATGTCTTCTACCATTGTATTTAATTTCAACATGATATAAAAACAATTATTTTTTTTTTTTATATAAAAAATTGTGAATGATGTCATCTTGACACCGTTTCGTTTGAGGTCATAGTTCCCGCCCTTGGGTGTCTGGAGATGGTAATTAAGGTCAGTTGTTCTGAATATCAGCACGGCTGTGGTCATAATATAAAATGTATGTCCAAAGTGTATGAAGATGTCTAGTCTATAAGCTGCAAGTCTGTCATGGTCATAAAACATGTGACTTCTGGTTAAAATATATTAGACTCAAACCTAAAGTATACTTTGACCATCCGCGCACTATCCATGGGACGTCATTTACATCATCAGGAGGGTCTTCATGCACCCCAAAGTCTGTGTCCGTGTCAGAGTATGTGAGAGGAGTGGAGGGATTTTAAATGGAGAGAGAACGGATCTTTTTAATAGTCAGATGGTTGTGGTTTTCACTCGCTCCGAGAGCACTCTACTGCCGAGTACAAGTCATGCCAATGGCCCATAATATAACCGCATTTTAAGGAAGAATTCATCCGATAAACGCTTTTAGCAAGCTTGATATAGATGGATCACTCAAATCAGAAAGAATGTGAAGGTTATACAGTATTATGACGACGGCAGACATGAACGGGAGGTTATAGTGCTCAAGGAATTTCTTTGTACCTTCTATCTAGATACTAAAATAATTGGGTGAAAGCATTTTAAAAGAATAGCACTTATTCACACAAGCAATCGCTCTTTCATTAATGCATTTGAACAAATGTATTCTTACAGTGCCAGTTTAATCTGATTTCGAATGAGCAGAAATGCATAATGTAGAGACATGTAGATAAATTACTGGTGATTTTCATCTTTCCAAACTAAATTCGCACTGCAAAAAGCAGCAATTACGTCTAACTTTTAATGCTGATAACTTTGAAACCTAATAAGCTTGGCATGTTGTAGGACAGTTTTTGCACACCATGTTCCAATAAACCATATTCTCCTAGAATTGATATTTTCATGTAATTTGTTACGAACAGAACTTTTGTGATATTTCAAAGCATGCTTAAATACTTCAGCTACAATTTTCCTCAGAGATCGAAGAGCGACGTTTCTGATTTCAGTGAGCGAGGAGTGGGGCAGGAAGTGGTGGAGCTGGAGCAGAGGGATTATTGAATGCTTGGAGGGGAAACTCTTGCCTCTCCACTCCATGTGGACGGTGCACACAGAACAATGCATGCGGAAGCTGGTTGTGATGTATTGTGCAGTAGTTGAAAACAGTGCAGAAAGAGCGACACAAAACGGCACACTGTTCCAAGAACTGTAAACAAAGCAGCATGTCCTCCATTGTTTTGGTTTTGGCTCCTCTAAAGTTTGATTGCAATGGTAGATACTTCTATTCTTCCAAGCAAATGTCCTGTAAGTGACACGACCCAGTGCTGCCCTCTGAAGTCTCGTAGATTATAGAAAAGCAGTTGTACTTGTGCACGTGTCGAGCTCGTCCATCCGTGGTAGAAACACAAGATGAAGAGGAACTCTGAAAATGATCTACTCCTGGGTCTTTGTTTGAAGTAGTGAACCTTTTTTCTTTGCATGTGATATCGAAAACAGAGGTGCTGTTTTTATTTCTAGAGTTGCCATTTATTCCATTTTAATGGCTTGAGTAACGTCTCTTTCGGTGTCTCCATATGGTAAGGCTATTAAGAAGTCTAGCAGTTGTTTAAACGTCTCTCGTGGCAGCCGTCCATAACTGCCCTCAACGTGAGCTCAAAGAAACAATGGGTCAACTCAACAGCTGGTCTCCTTTCAACTAAGTGTGCCTCTATTCCCCTAGTGAAAAGTGTTGAAGTACAACAGACAAAGACGGTAGTGAAGCCAGGCCTTTTTGCAGGGTGTTTCCCTTGGCAGCTGCTGCCCGAGGCTGTGGTTTCCAGCTGCCTTAATGGTGCATATGGTCTTAAAGGGATATTCACCCAAAAATGACCATATTGCCATTTACTCACCCTCATTTTGTTCCAAACCTATATGAGTTTCTTTCAAAAAGATATGTTTGAAAATAAATGGTTATTGGCAGCCATTCACTGCCATAGTAGGAAAGAAAATACAGTAATACCTCGGTTTACGAGCGACTTGGTATACGAGCAAATCGGTGTACGAGCATGGAGGGTCGAATCGGTGTACGAGCATTGTATCGGTGTACGAGAAAAAATTTCCCTCACCCATGCGCAGTTTTGTGTGGAAAAAGTCCTAACGCTCAGCATCCTTGTGCGAATTTTTACATGAAATATCTTAATGACAGCCTCTCATAACACAGTCAGGAGGTTCCAACCCCTTTTATAACCCCTTAAAAAGAGCAAGGAGTAAAATGTGACTTCTTACCCCGTGAGCGGGGCTCGTTTTAACAGACAGCGGGTTAGTTGTAACACCATGTTATCCAATGCAAGTTCATTCACGTATTTTTATTTGTTTAAAAAAGTTGCGTCTTGATGATCATAAGCATAACTTATGAATTAAATATATATTTTTCCTTTATTTTTTACATTGGTTGTGTTTTGAAAAATGTAATGACATGAAAAACGTTTTAATAGGTTAATACAATGCAAAATATATGATTATTGATGCAACTTGTTCAATGCGGCGTAGTGTTACAACTAACCCCGCTCTGTCTTGTTTACTTCAGGACCGGATAGCAGCCACTATGTGTTTTTCACATCTTTCAAAATGGTACCATCTTTTAGCCAAGAAGATGGTAATCATAACAATATAAGATTAGACTAACAATCTTTCACACATTCTTTGAAAATCGAAAAAACAACTACTATAACAAAAAATATTTACATGCTGCCAAAAGAGTTTTTCCTGTGGTTCTCATCCAAACTTCGCTAAAATTTCTCGAAAAATGGCAAGAAGACGTGTGCAAACAGTGTGATGAAAAGCCCTTTAGCACGTCACATTTATGCCCGTGTAACTATCTAAACAATCGCTGTTACCATTTACCCTGCGTTACTTTGTGCCCCGCGCTCCCCTAGTTCTCTCGCGGCTCCCGCGAATTCGTTCTCTTGCGGCTCCCGCGAATTCGTTCTCTTGCGGCTCCCGCGAATTCGTTCTCTTGCGGCTCCCGCGAATTCGTTCTCTTGCGGCTCCCGCGAATTCGTTCTCTCGCGGCTCCCGCGAATTCGTTCTCTCGCGGCTCCCGCGAATTCGTTCGTTCTCTCGCGGCTCCCGCGAATTCGTTCGTTCTCTCGCGGCTCCCGCGAATTCGTTTGTTCTCTCGCGGCTCCCGCGAATTCGTTCGTTCTCTCGCGGCTCCCGCGAATTCGTTCGTTCTCTCGCGGCTCCCGCGAATTCGTTATTTCGCGGCTCCCATGTTCCACGTTATCACTTCATTTGTTTTCTGCACTATTATAATAAATTCACTCAATTGCTTTCATCCTTGCTTTCCTCGCTCCTCGCTCCTCGCTCCCCCCTCCTCTCTCTCCTCCAAGCAGGCTGCTCAAACCTGAAGTGCATTACAGTAAATTGTCAAGTATTTTTAGAGTTTAATTGTCAATTATTAATTAGTATTTATATGAGATCTTAATGGTTACAAATTTAACTGCAATTAATAGGGTAAAACCCAAAAAATATTTAAAATGGGCATTTGTGGTCATGTGGAATGAATTCATTGATTTTTTTTTTGTGCATTCTTATGGGGAAATTTGTTTTGGTGTACGAGCATTTTGGTTTACGAGCTCGCTCTTGGAACGAATTAAACTCGTAAACAAGGTATTACTGTACTATGGAAGTCAATCTGGTTACCAACGTTCTTGAACATTTCTTGTTCAGCAGTAGAAAGACACTTGTATAGGTTTGGAGCCACGTGGGTGAGTAAATTATAACAATTATAATTGAGTGAACTATCTATAGCTTTCCTGTAGCTCAATCAAAGCATTGGTAAGAGCAAGAGCTGATTCAATGTGTTTCTTGAAAGTCGCTTTGGATAAAAGCATCTGCCAAATGTTTTTTTATTCATTATTTTTTTACTATCCCCTTAAAATTGCCGTTTTATTAAGTGCAAATCTGAATCCAGGACGGTCTCCCTATCTTACCAATAAGTTTGTAACAACGCATCCCTATAAAACAATATGATGAAAATCCTACAGTGGTGTCTTTATCTAGATTAGGGGTCTCCAAACTTTTCAGCCCGAGGGCCGCAGCAGTTCGGGGTCCGACTACACACTCGAGGTCAAAATAAAAAAAGAATAAAAACATAGATGTTGTTTTTAAGTATTTATTTAATATTATTTTATTCAGTTATTATTTAATAACATTGATACACTACATTTGAACACCTGTATTAGTGGGAATGGTTTCCTGGATGCCAAAATAGCAGACATTTCTGGCTTTGAAATGTGGAGCGGTCGTCCTATCGACGAAGGGGGTGCGGAGTGGGACAGAGTCACTAAGTTGGCAACTGAACTGATAAAGGTCGACCAGTCGATCGCGATCGATGGGTTGGCGACCACTACTTTAAGGTTTCAGAAATTGTGAAGGGGAGGAGTTCCCAGATGCATTTCATTGCAACATCTCGTTCTTGCTCTCAAAAGGGAAAAACTAATTCGGTAAAAACCCACGTAAGTCGTAAAAAGTCCACGTAAGCAGTGGCTGATCTTGGCAGGATAAATTTCCGTAATTTTTTTCCGTAGACAAAAAGGTCTCCGTGGGTCGTGGTTTGGAGACCCCTTATCCAGAGCATTGCAGGAAATTACTTCTCCACCTTGAACTGAGAGCAAAACTTATGCTCTAATGTTTTGAAGCATAACTTCTGTGCTCTTTGTAACATACTTGTCTGTTTTTCGCAGAGTTCTTTTGGAGTCTCGTCGCAAGTCAAAGAAGATCACAGCCCGGGGCATCTTTGCAGGAGGACGGGTGGTGCGGGGAGTGGATTGGCAGTGGGAGGATCAGGATGGCGGGAATGGAAGAAGAGGGAAGGTAATGTCTCAACATGTTTGGCTGTGCTCAGCCGCCTTTGCTCATTTACGAGATGGAAAACTTTCCCCCTGTCAAGCATATGCATTGTGTGTTATGTTCTTGCATGTTCACTGAAGCAAAATGGTGCCGAGACAAGCCTTTTAAAGTACTTTCTACGTTTATATAGTAGATGTCATTATCCAAAGCATACAACATAAAAGAGCCATCCGAAGTGAGCAGTAACATGAGAAGTGCTGTGAAATTGCAGAATAAAAAACAAACTAATCATTACCATTGTTATTTAAAAAAAGATGATGATTTAAAATGTGCTGCAAGTGCAAATATAAGGTTGAACTGGAGAGTCCTTGAAATCCCTCTTTCATCAGCTAAACCCAGGTTGTGTTAATACCGCTTTTGCTACGAAGCCATTGATATGACTTTTAGACCAATGGAAAGTCATTTCAACTAGTTGACACTCTGCATTTTATAAGCATTTTACCCTATTCTAAAAGTGTTTACCCTACCTTTGTTACATGCTTTAAAGGGGTCATGAACTGCATTTTTAATTTTATAATATTTTCTGAGGTCTACTATTGATGTTTTCAAGATTTTTATATTAAAAACAATCCTAAGTCAGAAGTAATAAGATATTTTCTATCCTGTTTTTGATCCTCTCTTTCAAACACTCCGTATTGATGGGCGTCACATTCAAGACTTGGAAGTAAACGCCCACTTCTATGATGGGGTAACAGTTTTGCATATTAAACCATTTTCAGTGTCCCCGCCACTACACGTGTGGAATGGTTTTGAAAACGTCTGATGTTGAAAAGTATCTCGTTACAAAATTTCTGAGTGTTACATATGCTTTAGAAGTCTTGGTTGCGTCAAATAAAGTTTGTGAAATTAGATTTATCGAAGTTATAGTTATTTCACAGTCGCTCTTCTATTTTAGTCGTCTTGCGTCCATCTTTTGTCATATTGAAAAACATACATTGTCATTTGTAGTGCTGAGTTTTAAATAAAATGAATTTTTTTTTTTTGTAAAATGTCTTAACAATGACAGATCAGAAGATGCTGCTCACTGATGCTTTTGTTCAGGATTACAGCGAATGGCTTCGATCCAAATAGTAAGAAAAGCAGCGTTCTCTACATGCTTTCTTCCGTATATGATAATCCAATGCTTTATCCTCATAAATGGCAAAGCGCAAAGGACATAAAAGTACAACTATCACAATATTCAGCTTGACTGCGGCGCTACAGTCTAAATACACAAATATATCAAATGATCTGTATCGAGAAAGCAATAGAGACACATGGTAAAAACAGTTACTCACACTTGTGACATTATTATTGGATCCAATGTAGTTTGCACTGCATCATCTTTTATTTTCAGTCTCTTTGAAAAAACAGTCAAACTGTCTTGCTTGAAAATAAATCAGCAGTAAATGAAGCGGTCAAACCTCTTATTGGTGCAATCTAACTGGAACTTGGTTAAAAATAAAGTTCTCAATGTTAGGATCACAAGAAGATTACAAGACTTTTGTTTCGCTGTGGAAACCCGGGTCATCTCTATCGTTGTGTTTCTGGAGTCTGTGTTGTATTTACTACTGCGTGACATGCGTGAATCGATGGCCGGGACTAGAAGTAGACGTTGAACATCTTCTGGAAAGTCTTTCGTCTTTCGTTGAATTATGACGTATTAATGTGACAATCCGAAACGAGTCGTTGGTTGGTTTTTGGACTAACAAGTACGTTTTACGCTCTGGAACTGACAGGATAGATATTTCGTGCAATGACATGTCAAAAGATCAAGGAAAGTTTGGTTCTTCTGTTCATGACCCCTTTAAGTGTATTCAGTAACGTGTTTCTGTATTGTATTCTCATGATATTTTAGGCATGTTTTCAGTGAGCTCTATTGCGCACATTTATGCTGCTACTTACATTTGTCAGATAAGCCATTTTTAATGTTGATGAATGAAACACGTAAACTGTGCTAACGATCTGTCTGTTAGACTGCATGACTTCACCAATTTCTGTGGACTTTTTTTTCTTTTTTTCTGGGACTAACCAACAAAATAAATTTTGGTTGACTAAGCCTCTTCTCAACTAATGGTTCGTCATCTATTAGGGGGTAGACCTAATTAGTACGCAATGTTTTAGTACACCGTTTTGTCTAGGTTTCTGAGTTGGTGTACTGTAGTTTTTTTTCTTTGCTGCTCTGTAATCTTTCCCGTATGTTCAACACAGATATTTTTAATGGCATGTTTTCCACCAATAGTGATACCAGACTGTTGTGTGCAAGTCCACTATTTATTTGGTCTTTGAATTATCAGATATTTCTGGTTAACTCCAGTTAAATGCATTTAAAGAGTGCTGTCAAACACTTTCTTTAAATCGAGAGCCTTAAATTTTGACCCTAAATCCACCATATGTAATTAGAGCAGCATTTCTGTCACTCAGATTGGCACGTTGAATGGCATTTCTGGTGATGAAAGCATTTACTCCTTTATTTGTCAAATTATGTGACTGAAATTTCATATGGTACATTATTGTGGATGAAATCTTTGCATGCGACAGCTTAAAGTCACCATGAACTTCATTATTTTCTAAATGCGTTTTATGGATCTTAGGGCCGTTTTACACCTGGTATAAAGATGCGTTTTCATCAATCCCATTACAAGTGGATGAGGCTAAATACAGGTGTAAACAAGGTCTAAAACGTTTTGAGCTTGTCAACTTTCGACCAGTTCCAGAGGTAGTCAAAAAGGCATTCGACAGGATGGCTTTCATAGTTTAGACCCAGGGGTGGGCTAACTTTTTGTCTCGCGTGCCACATTGGTTTCTAAAATTTGACAAAGGGGCCGGGCCAGAATAGAAGGATAGTGTGTTTGTGTGAACTAATATAAATGAAATGTAAAAACCATTACATGAAAAGATTTGGCCTTTAACATGCACCAAAACATCAGGGTTCATTGATAAATTGTTTTCCAAATGTATTAATTTAATAACACAGTAGATAAACCTTATGATAAGCCAGTTAACGACCAATTGCCGTGAGATGTGGTTCTGGTTGACAGACAGTTTAAATAGCAAAAGTGTGGCAATTGCGTTATCACAATGATAACTGAATGCTGCACAGCTAGTGAAGCGTGAACGCGGCGGCTATTTCTATTTCTAATATCGATTCCCCCAGGCCACAGAGATCATGATAGTAACCCGAGACGTTCCCTTTCGATAGCGGTGTTCAATCCCTCCGTAAGAGAGATGCAAAACAGCCTGAAAACACAGGGACTCATACAACCAATCATAGCGAAGAGGCACACAGCTAAACCAATGGCGACGCCGCCAGGTGTGCTCGCTCCTGATAGGTGCAGTTAAACCAATGAAATCAGTTGCTGAAGCCTACCAACATTTGCATATCAGAAAGCCTGAGAAATAGGTGTTGGCTAGTTAACTTGCCTCTGTGACGGGCTTTGAAGACGTTCATGATGCTGAATGTCTGTTCACATGCATAAATTGAGCCAAACAACGTTAGCATATTCTGTGCTTAGTTTGTAAATTTGCCGTCAGAGCCGTAGCCGGCTATGGCTCTATTTTGGAGACTGTTTGCTAGCGTAGTTGGCATGTTTTGTGTTTTTATGTTGTATTCTTTAAAAACCACCACAGTTTCTTGGCATATCAGACATACAGCCCTTAATCGGACGGAAGCGAAAAAATATTTAGCTGTCCACTCTTTATTGAACACTCAGTACTCACTGTCTACTCTTCTTCTGTGCGCTCATTTTTACTAAAGAGCTCAAAGTGCAAAGCGAAAAAGTGAAGTAGAGAGAAACATCACACTCAAACAAAGCTCAATGTCTTTGAAGTGCGACATCTGTTGGGGAAACGCAGACATTACAGGAAAAGGTCAAATGAAGGAGGTTTAATTATAATATAACTTCTACAAGATCGGCGGGCCGGATTAAAAAGCCCTACCCCAAGTAGTTTGCCCACCCCTGGTTTAGACTCTCATGTGCCCAAAGGCATTTGACCGGCCACAAAAGACCACCTACTTTCTGCCTACCAACCTAATGTTTAAACATTACGGCAGTGGTGCCCAGTCTTGTTCCTAGAGATCTATGTACTTGCAGAGTTCAGATGCCACCCTGGTCCAACACTCCTGTCTGAAATTATCTCCTGAGGTGCTCCTGAATATCTTAATTAGCTGTGTCAGTTAAATCATGGTTGTAGCTGACCTTTGCGGGTCGGACAGAAACGTATTCAGGTTTTGAACAATACATGTGTAAATGACAGGATTTTCATTTTTGTGTGAACTATCACTTTAAAAGCAGTCTATATTGGGATATCCATAGCCTTTCAACCTTTTTGCCCTTAAAAATGGAGTGTGTTAGTTGTATTAATCCAAGTGTAGACCGCATTAGCCATGTGACTGAAGTGAGGGATGTTCAGTAACTTGTCTTGCATGGATTGCTTCCTCTTCTCTTTGCTCTCCTTTACCATCCTCCTCTGTTTCAGGTGACAGAGATCCAGGACTGGAGTGCTGCTAGCCCCCACAGCGCAGCCTACGTCCTCTGGGACAACGGGGCCAAGAACCTCTACCGAGTGGGATTCGAGGGCATGGTGAGCCACCCCCATCACTATACATATACACAAAAGACTGCAGTTTACTGGCCTTTGTGTTGCTACCCCAAACCCCCACCCTCATGCACAATGCACCACACACAGACCCATAAGCTGGGCTTCTTTACAAGAGCCATGTGCAGGGCAGCCATTGTGAGGGGCAGCTGGATGAGCGATCTGCATGATAAAAGAAATCTGTTCCCTTTCTGTTTCTCCACAAGAGAGCGAGAATCAACATGAAGACCAAAGGCAAAGAGAGCAATGGGAGTGGTTTGCAGAAAGCGTGCCTCGGTTATTGAAGTGACGGCTGACCGTTCATTGGCTGTTAGACTTTCTGCGACATCTGAATTTCAGCCAATCGCCTTGCAGTTGGGCAGCGGCTTTTGTCTGTGATTTGCAATGTATCCGGAGGGTGTGCGCAGCCATCTGCCACTGGAATTATTAATTAGATTTGGATAAAGAGGATGAAGCACAGACAACTGTATCAATGAAACTGTTTAGACTTAAGGATATTTTTATGCACACAAAACAGTTTGAACAACTTTCTCATAATTGTCGTCTTCTTTTTTTATAGTCTGATTTGAAATGCGTGCAAGATGCCAAAGGAGGCACTTTTTACCGAGACCACTGTCCAGTGTTGGGTAAGCTTTCAAATGTCTAATATACAAATATATCATACTTGTAGGGACATAATATTTGAAATGGGTTTGAATGAAATCCCATCATTGCAACTTAATCTATTGTATTATATGAGGTGTTTCCACTAGATGTCAGCACTAGATGCCCTGATCTTCAAACATGCACAGCTACAGTGACACATTCCAGTTTAAAAGCTCTTTTGGCCCCAGTCCATAATTGATTCTTCGCTATTCAAGCCAGTAACATAAGGTTCTATACAAAAGTGGTTGGACTCAAGTTAATTAGTCTTGAAAAAGGTTGTTCCAAACCTGTATGAATTTCTTTCTTCTGCTGAACACAAATGAAGATGTTTTGAAGAATCAGTAACCAGACAGTTGTAGGGAACCCATTGACTTCTGTAGTATTTCCTTCTATGGGAGTCAGTGGCTACCATTAACTGTCTAGTTACCGAAAGTCTTCAAAATCTCTTATTTTGTGTTCAGCAGAAGAAAGAAACCCGTATGGGTTTGGAACAACTTGAGGGTGATGGCAGAATTTTAATATTTGGACAAACTATCCCTTTAAGACATGGTCCCACACAGCTCAAACTCTTAAGCTGTGGTCCACTTCACAGGGTCCCAATGCAGTTTTCTCTGCTCCCCACTCACTATGAAAGGGTCATCTGTTGAATTTCACTTCACACTACCAAAATGCATTCATTTGTAACTTGACTTTTGTTCGAACTTGGAGCTGTACATTTAAATTGTGGTTTTTAACGGTCATTATACATGTTAATATCAGAAGTTTCAACATGTTATACAAGAAATTTCCCCCCTTACATTGCATTCAAGGTAAACTTTCTTTTCACTGGGAATCGAACCCATGACCTTGGTTGCTACTGCCATGCTCTATTTGAGTAAGTAGTAATCATAAATGGCTGTTGCAATGGTTACTATGAAAATAAATGTGGTTTTAATTCTATTGATTTGTCTTTGTAACTATGATTAATACAAGTTGCATTTGCAACTAGCCCACTTTATACCTTTAACCAATCTTGTAGCAAACACAATTAGATTTGGTTTAAAGTCATGAAGTACCAGGTTGATGCACACTGTCTGTGTAAATCATATAGCACATAGATGTCCTTAAGTATGACTAGGCCATTACAGAATTTCGTTCTCAGTTCTTTATTATTTTTGTTAAATGGGTAGCCACAATAGAAAGATGAATGAAGATGATGACCATGGGAAGTCCCTAGTTGATTTATTGCTCTCTTGATCATCTCAGTCTTTCCTCTGTGACCTCCTGTAGGTGAACAAAATGGAAACCGGAACCCTGGAGGTCTGCAGATCGGAGACTTGGTCAACATTGATTTGGACCTGGAGATTGTGCAGTCGCTGCAGCACGGCCACGGAGGCTGGACCGATGGCATGTTTGAAACGCTCACCACCACAGGCACTGTGTGCGGCATTGATGAAGACCATGACATCGTTGTGCAATATCCTAGCGGAAACAGGTCAGCGCCACTGAAAAAAACTCTTTACATCGTCATGGGCCGTATATTATTAAAAAATAAATAAAAAACTGTGATACACTATGATCACAAATCTCACTTCAAAATGAATAATAATTAAATAGCTTCAAGCTTCTTTTTATGTTTGCTGGTCAGTGTTTAAATGTGCATAAAAGCCCAAATTAATTAAGTTCATCCTATAAAGTGATTAGAAAATTTAGACTAAACCACTCAGTTCATACGGATTAGTTTTACGATCTCTTAATGAACTGTTTGAAGCGATAAAAGTAGCTTTCAACGGAGGGGCAGAGAACTCTCAGATTTCGTCAAAAATATCTTCGACATTAGGATGCGTAATAAATGACATTATTAAAAACATTTAATTGAGAATTATCCCCATTAATGTTAATTAATAGAATAAACTTTGCAACTCTAAATTTGCGAATACGTAGTTTAAATATCCAAATAAGCCGTTTTTGAATTGGTAAATCAGTGGATCTAGATTTTTCATAAGAAACGCATGAAAAGCATAAAACTGCTTTTTCAACAACAAAACAAAAATCTCAAAATAAGCATTGTAACATTTATTAAAACAACTTTTATCTTGGTATGAAGACTGAAGAGTCTCCGGTTTTTGTATTTCTTTATTTGGCAGACGCTTTTATCCAAAGCGACTAACAATGCAATCAAGAAACGCATTGAATCAGTTCTTGCTTTCCCTGGGATCGAACCCAGAAGCTTGAGGATGCATGAATTTACCTTTTTGAGTTATAATGAACAAAGACTTTTGTGTGTGTTTTAGGTGGACGTTTAACCCAGCGGTGCTCACCAAGGCAAACATTGTTCGCAGTGGAGAGGTGGCGGCGGGTGCGGAGGGAGGCAGCTCTCAGTTCATGGTGGGAGACTTGGTTCAGATCTGCTATGACATTGACCGCATCAAACTACTCCAGAGAGGACATGGAGAATGGGCTGAAGCCATGCTGCCGGTGAGTGTCGCCTACCTCATCCATACAGGGATATTCACCCAGAAAATACAATTCTATTACCATTTACTCTCGCTCATGTCATTCCAAGCCTGTATGACTGACTGACTTCTGTGGAGTACAAAACAATAGTAATCAATCCTTAGCAACTTTGTTCTAAATGTCTTTTTTTTGTTCTGCAGAAGAAAGCCATATAGGTTTGGAACAGCATGTCTGTTAATGACAAAATAGGTTTTAGGTGAACTATCCCTTTAAAGATTACATGACATTGTTTCTGTGAATGTTTCACATTATATTACTCTTTGGTTGAGTTATGAGAATATGGATTATTTTACTTTATAAGAAGAGAGGACTAAAAATGAAGAGGCAAAACACGTACCAAGCACAATGTTCTCTCACCATTCCTGGTTTCTAACACGCACTCGCAGCTTTAAGCGTGATCTTGCAAAAATGTGTCTCCCTTTTCTACTTGTGATCTGGTCAAGCAAAACTCATCTCAATACCGGTTATAAACGGGGCCAAAGTGAGAGTGTGTTTCAGGACATGTTGCAGGATCTAAACCTGTGTCACCCGTATTGGCACAATTGCACGACTATTCGTACTTTCCTGTAGCTCAAACAGTAGAGCATGGCACTAGCAACACCAAGGTCATGGGTTTGATTCCCAGGGAAAGCAAAAACTGATTAGAATGTCAATGTGTTTCTTGAATCCAATGTAAATCGCTTTGGGTAAAAGCATCTGCCAAAAGCATAATGTAAATGTATTCACTAGCTTGTTCTTTTTTCTTTTTAATTATTGAGTAGTGGATTTGTCTAATGAACCTAATGACCTTTTTTCATACTGATACATCTGACCAAAGTCTGCGTAAAACACATCTGAGAATAATGAACGGCGAAGTGAATTGTTCATTATTCAGATGGCATTTGCTACTTCTGAACATCTTAAATTTCTCTATTCTTCCCTCAAATAAAGCTACCAGTAACGGCAGGCCTTGATGAGACCTCATCATTGTCATAAAGACCAGTCTGACTGAGTTAAAGAGGCAGATGAGCATTCAATTACAGCCACTGGTAACCCACTATCAATTGCAATTGTTTTATGAAGCAGCTGATGAGATATGAGTGGCGTTGGGCTTTTGTGCTTGGTTTATATTTCTTGGTACACCTCTCTTTTGTTGTCCTCAATGGACAAAGCTTAGAAGTCCAATGGCTTCAGTTATGAGCAATATAGATGAGAAATGGTCCTGCAAGCTGAGGAGCCTTTGGGTATGCCCTTTTTAAATGAGCCAATCTCAATTTTAAGAGCCAGACCTTACACTTATTGATTTGTTTTTCTCCGACCACCACATTTCTTGCACACAAACTTGTCCAGCATTCCAGCCATTTCTGAGCTTTGAGGGAAAAGAAAGCGTGTTAAGTGCAATAAATCTCATTTAGGACAGTCACATAGTCAGATGCCTCTGATTTCTCCTGAGCAGACCCTTGGAAAGGTGGGAAGAGTGCAGCAGATTTACTCTGACAGTGACCTGAAAGTCGAGGTGTGCGGGACATCCTGGACGTACAATCCTGCTGCTGTCACTAAAGTGGCCCCTGCTGGATCTGCGGTTACTAATGCTTCTGGAGGTATTACACAACACACTCTCAACTTGTCAAAAGTTTGGTCACACTTAACTGAATTGTTTTCCTTTTGGAGATTTATTCACTTGCACTTTATTTCATTTGTGTTATTTCATAGTTTAAAAAAAGATAATTGTGATCTAGAAATGAGTTGGTAGTCAAATGTTTTAAAATCATTTCAGTTAGTGCTGCACAATATTGGGGGGGAAATTACAAAATCATGTAAAAATGTATAATCTTTTG
This sequence comes from Rhodeus uyekii, assembly GCA_037043235.1. NCBI lineage: Eukaryota > Metazoa > Chordata > Actinopteri > Cypriniformes > Acheilognathidae > Rhodeus > Rhodeus uyekii. Next base: position 5,880,333 of record JAWRVZ010000016.1, on the reverse strand, counting down.
TTGTAAAAGTAAACCATTAATCAAACTTTGATTGATTACATTAATCTTTTAAACAATTGAGAAGATTATCTATATAAAAAAACATATAGTAATTCTTTTTTGGCTTATTAAACTGACACTTTTGCCGAGTACGAGTAATACGAGTCACTATCTGGGCTCGGATTGAATAAAAATCCTCATTGGGTAGCTGACTGTGTCTGCGTTCTGTGATAGGCTAGTCACAGCGCCCCTCCCCTACACATACAGATTTGCTGTGCCCCGCTCTTCTCACTCACACACAGAACAGAGAGAACAACTCTCTTTCCCTCTGTCACTCAAGTTCACGGGTCTTTTCCTTAACGTTTTAGGGTTTCTTCAGCTTCAGGATTGTTTTTATTTTGGTTTGTTTGTAGTACTTATTAATCAGTAGAGTTCTGGTAAACGTGGGGTTTGTTCAGACGTGGTGCTTGGTAGACTGCGACTGCCTGTCGAAGTTTTTTTTTTTAAATAAACCATCTGCTGGTTTTAACCAGTTTTTTTACTTCAGGCAAAAAAGAATGATTAAAAATGATGATTTCTTCATAATTGCAACCGCAGGTGTTGTATTCATTGTTGCAAAAAGATTTCTGTATATAGTTAATTTGTTATCGTGATCAAAGCCATTGATCTGAAGCCCAATGTTGATGCTGTCATGTTAATAGTTTTCTAATCAGCAGTAAATATAACAATTTCTGATCAACCCATATGAATTGCATGATTAAAAATAACATACCGGTTAATACAGATAATGCTGTACTCGCTCATCCTATATATTACTATTGTAATAATTGTACTGTAAACTAGAGTAAAATGCTTTTATGCTCTTACATGTTTCTTTATTTTTTTTAAATTAAACGAGCTTTAATGAAGTATCATTATTGACGTATCACAGTTATGCTATTTTTTTTTTTGTGACATTTGAATTGCATTTGCCAGAATTGATTCGTCATCATGTACTGTGTATGAGACTATAGCAGTGTTGACAGAGAGTCCTTCTGTCCCCACAGAGCGTCTGTCTCAGCTCCTCAAAAAGCTTTTTGAGACTCAGGAGTCTGGAGACATTAACGAAGAGCTGGTGAAGGCCGCTGCCAATGGCGACCTGGCCAAAGTAGAGGACATCCTGAAGAGACCTGATGTAGACGTAAGAGCTCTACCATAAAACACGCACAACATACATATACATACTTTGATTGTATGTTCCACGGTTTCCTTACTAGATTTGGTATTTAGTCATGACTATGGCCGTTTAACACAACTTACCAAATTATAGAATTTACAAGAAGGGTTAAAGAAAAAATGTGTCCATATTAAGTGTGATCGTTGTTACAAGAAGTGCGAGGCAGAATTAAGACACTTGTGCAGCGTTTTTGAGTGAGCAGCATACTTTTAATTTGTAGCGTGACCATTTTCTTTGACCTTCTGTACCTCTAATTTATTCTGAAATCTCTCTGATCAGATCAAACGCACAATCAAAGAATGATGGCTGCTCTTGTATGTATGAGATTTCCTTTTTTCTTTATGGAAATCCCATGAAACTGAAACTCGGAGTTAAACAAAATGAGTCCCTATCATGCTGAAAGTATTCAACAGTAGTTTGTGTGAAGATATGGACCACATTAATTGCTTTAATTGAGACTGAACAAAACCAAGTATGTGCCATCTGTACGTACTCCTAAAACTACGGTTTCATGTTTTGTGAACTGTTGAAGAGCGTTGCTTTTGTCGATTGAAAATGATCACTTTCCAGAAGTGTCTCAAAGTCTCCCCACAGTAATAACATGATTGTGCCAAAGATTGCACAGCATGTTGATTACAGGGAAACGAGAGGGAGTTTTGTTTGGAATAGTGAGACTAGACACTGGAATGTAGCCCAAAATAAAAATGAGATTGCAATGATCCTTGAAATGGTTTTTGGTATTAGCAGGATTCCCATGGTCTTTGAAGACCTGAAATGTCAGGGAATTTTAAAATGGGGATTTCCAGGTCTTGGAATTAATATACAGTAAAACCTCGGTTTACGAGTGACTTTGTATATACGAGCATTGTATCGGAGCCCCTCGCCCACGCGCATTTGTTTTGGTGGAAAAGTCCTAACGCTCAGCATCTTCGCGCACATTATTACTGGAAATATCCTAACGGCAGCCTCTCACAAAGCCCATCATTCACCACAGTGATACTTTTATTAAGAGATTTACGGCGGTTTTACCTCGCGTTGTTAACAAAAAAAATAAAAATAAATATATATATAATTTTTTTTTTTTTTTTCATGCATCAGTTCAAGATTCGTTACAAATGATGTTTAATACTTTTAAATGCAAGGTAGTGCAAAAGGTGGTTAAAGCGGTTATTTGGACAGCACTAGTTTTCAATTTCTACAATGTGGCTCCATTTATTATTTTAATTCCTTCGTATGCCATCCACATTGGACTGAAATGAAAGTGTGCTGTAGATTGGTGCACGAACAGAAGGTCATGTAGGTAAAAAAAAATGAGTAGATGCGTCAGGATAGTGCAACATCAGCAATCACAGACATTCACATTTTGGCTGGATTAGATTAAGACTGCGTTTGCTGAAAAACAGTAGTTAATTTTCTGTGGAATTTGTACCACAGTTGTGTGAGGAAAAACATAGACTTGTCAGATGGACAGGATTACAATCGCAAAGTACATCTGTGAAAAATGAATTTCTCTATCGCCCTCTGGAAGAATTGTGCCGTTTAACTAGAGCTTAAGAGCAAAATAAAAACAAAGGTGAAATAAACGGTTAAATTAAACAGCACCAACATCTCTCATTAACTGTTGGAGACCGAAGTTTCTCATGCTCGAGCAACATTAACAACCTTTACCATTACAGTCTAATACCAACTAAAGTCTCTCCTGCTTCACTCCTGCTTTTATTTTATTGGAAAATACCATTTATTAAAAAGCTAACTCTTGACTTAATACATTTCAATTAGTACTTTAAATGGTAGTTGAGACAAGAATTTAAAATCAATCAATAAATGCAATATACAGGAAAGAGAAAATCAAATTATCATTTGTATCATTTTTTTCCCCTAAATTAGTTAAAATTAGAATTTCCATCCTTCCAGGGTGTGCAAGGGATGGAGAATCACACGTTGTATTTAATTTGATATAATTATGTAAGTTTTATTCAAAAATGTTTTTTTTAAAGCCTTATTTAGCTGTCATGAATTATATCTTGTATCCAGCATTTCAAACATACAATTACTTTTCAGTTTGCCTCCTAAAGACTTTATTTAAATACATTTGAGTTGGCGTATGAATGTTTAAATGAAATGTGTAATGTAATTTTCTGAGAAACCCTAAAACCCCATAGCTGATCTGTAGGTCTGTTGAGGGGCGGAAACCCCCTTTTTGATTTTCATTTATTAAATAAAGTATGTATACTTTAGTCTTTCCTCACATGTTTTTGGTTTATTCTGTTCCACGGCTGGCTCTGTGCTCTACCTTCCCTCACTCAAGTAATTGCTTTGAGCAGAGGGAGGGACGGGAAGGGAAGTCAGATTGGCTTGGGTGACTGGCCAAATTATATGCTCGGCAGGACAGGACGTGTCCTGCAAATACACCAGGGGCTCCAGTATTAATATTCATGTCTGCGCACTGGTTTAGCCTACCGCAACATTGCAGATCACAATTAGACTCTCATGTCAACACACACACACACACACGATCTCATATACACTTTGTAATGAATGACGCAAACACGTAATCAGAGATGCACGATGTGATCAGCGATGTCTTTTTGTTTCCAGGTGAACGGGCAGTGCGCAGGACACACTGCCATGCAGGCAGCCAGCCAAAATGGCCATGTGGATGTCCTCAAACTGCTGTTGAAACATAATGTAGACCTGGAGGCTGAGGTTTGTACTCGTCTCTTCCTGTGTCTGGCTCCTGAACCACCTCTGCTCACTGTTGGCTGTTTTCTCCCCTAAAGTTTATTGGTTTTAGAGTTCTGACCTTAACCCACTTAAATCTGGTTTTTCGTAGTTCAAACACCTCAAGCAGAAGTTCTTGTCGCAAGTAGGCCTCATGAAGTTCGTTAAAGGGGCAGTAAGCGATTTCTGAGAAATACTGTGTTTGAAATCAAGCCAAATAAAATGCACGCAGTGCGAGAGTGGATGTTTCTTCATAGCTGTAAAGCAAAATGATGTTGTTAATAAAGCAAACGGGATAAGAAAGAACAAAAAGGACTGGCTCCTAACAAACAATGACTCTCAAAACTGTCCTTTTTATGTAGCTGACGCTATGTCACCGCCATGTCTTGGTTCTGTTAAGCATTGCAGAATTAGTGTTACTCTCATTTGGAGCAGAAACAATGCAATCTCTGCATCGGTTTCCTACTTTTGTCTCTCCAGCACTGGAAAGTTTCTCCAATATCAATGTGGATACTGAAGCTCTTATCTGACCGTAACCCTCGACCGGATTTCTCTGACCTTTTTTCTTTTGTAATGTCTCGCAGAAATCTCTTTCGACAGTCTTTCTTTAAATACACTCGCTACCCCACTCTCTGTTTTTCCCCCACCATAAGTGATGCGGCTGAATCACAAACTCTGTTTATTTGTAACTAGAGGAGAACTAGTCCCTTGACTGAGCCCGGTTTCTCCCTTGGTTTTTCCCCCCTCTATTTGTCACCTGATAGAGTTTGGGTTCTTTGCCACTTGCTTCTGGCATAGTTGGAGACGCTTAATATTCAGAAATATTGATAACTGTACTTGCACTGTTTGATGAGAACGCCCTAAAAATACTATCCACTTTCAGCAGCATTTCTCAGAAATTGCTTACTGCACCTTTAACTAGCCTATAGAAATACTGCTTCTTCTGGCAGTGTGACTTGTTTGATTGGGTGAAATGTTGCCTTCGGTGTGTCTTTTATGCACTAAGATGAATGTTAAATACGGTTTCAACAGTATAGCCACAAAACTAAATACAGTGGAGTTCACTTATCTCGAGTCACGGTTAACTCGCCAATACTATTATGTCGACGTTTTTGAAGTGGAACCGCCAAACTCCCTATTTGTCTTATTTTCTTGTGGGTAATGTCGATTCTGTTATGTTGCCTAAATCTAATATATCGAGCACAAAAAAGCGACAAATTCGCCACTACACATTTGTGTACCTAGTTCAGGGTCCGCTCACGGTTCACTCCCTGTCGTTGATCTCGTCTGAGGGATAACACGCTGTAGCATCCCGCACGTTTTTTTGTGATTTTGTGAGCAATCTTTGTGTTTGCATTGTTGGAGAATATAATTAAAGATTTGTGTCAAGAATCGAAGGTGGTTTTAATTGTGGTGGTTTTGCATATGCCTTTTGTTGTTAGCAAACATACACTGTACTGTGTATATGTAAAAAATTTTTAGATGAATGCCGATCGCTTCTTCAAACAAATCGCGGCAACACTGTTGTGTAAAAAGACACCAAAAACACGAGCATGTACATTCTCATTTAATAACTCACATCATGTACATCAATAAATGTTCCTTTTTCGTTCTTGCGAGGGTTGTTGTCTTTGGCGCTCTGTCAGCCGGCGCTGATAGGGTGTCTGACCTGTCCATCATGCAAGAAGACGTGATTGGCTCTGCTGCCATGAGGGCGGGCTCTTCTCGTCTCATCCGATGATCAACACAACACTCATAAAGGGACGAGCGCAGCGGGAGAGACTGCATTTCTGTTCTGATTCTGTCTTGTTTTTTATTGTATGAATTTCGCGCACAAGCACTGTGAACCGAGCCTGAACAGTTATGGATAATTGACGTCATGCGCGCAACATTTGAATTTCAAAATGTGATCTTACACACAAAAGTTAATCAATCTATGGGTGCAGGTTATGACAACGATTTTTTTACAAAACCCGCTGGCTATATGAGCGCTGATTATCTGCTTCTGCGGGTTATATGTGGGAAAATGTATGTTAATAAATGTTATATGGGTTATCTCGCTAAACGCTTATCTCGATGCTTTTTTGCAACCCCCGAGGCCGTCGACAGAACCGAACTCCACTGTACTTAAAAACTCTTCTATTCCAGCTTTATATAGAGAAAGCTATTAATAATCCATTTGTCACCCCAAAAAGTGTAGACACTGTCTCTATTGAAACTTTACTGTTTTCAGCATTGCATGCAAGCTTCGCAAACATGTATTATAATTTAAATCAATGTTGCGTTTCCACAGTTACTCAAGTTTCTTGTTTTTTTAAAAAACAGAATATTACTGTATACAAAGTTATATAACAGCGTTTTATCTTCTACACATGACCTTGCTATGTAGGAAAAATATTTTTTGTTATATACACACACAAAACTGGATGATATTCAGAGAGGAGTATTTTAATCCATGTGTGATTCTACGATTGACTTGCTGTAATGAAATTAAGTTTTCTCACATTTTTGTAGTAGAAATGCTAAGTGAAATTAGTCTGTTTATATTTATATAGTCCAGGCTTAAGACACTTTAGAGGCATACTGAGATAAAGGTAATGAACGCTCCAATTCCTGTATTAGGAGGATAAGTTAATGTTAGCATGCAGTCAGCACATCTACTGTTTGCTTATGTACAGGAGGGAGGGGGGGGGACAGGACACTGGGAACACTGACATTGTTATTCAAGCCACGTGAAGGGTTCTCTGCTCACAATCAAGCCCCAATATTTATTTCCTGCTATCTGGTGATGTTTCAGGGGCAGAAAAGAGCTTGTTGCTCTGAAAAAGTTAATACGTGCTCTTGTGAATGCTGTTAGCTTTGATTGCAAACTTCCACATCACTTTTTCCTGATTACATTTGGTTATCTGTTATGAATTGTGAGTGGCAGAAAAAGCGTTTTTCGGTAACACTTAATAATAACGTTCAGTCACTTAAGAGTTATTAGGTAATGAACTAGTTTACTAAATATGACTAAAAAATGTCTTGCATTTTTTATCTTAATGTGTAAATACTGAAATAAATGAAAGAGATCATTAGTAAATGACGTTATTAGTTGATACATTATCATTTATAAATCATTGATTTAATTTGTCAAAATTGTTTTAGTTTCACTTCAATAAAGGTTAATCATAAAAAAAAAATGAACAAAACATTATTAAATGAGCAGTAAGTAATTTCAATTTGTAAGAAGAGCGTTTTGTTTGTTTTCAAGCGGATAAACATTTATAATTGACTTGCAGTCGGGATTCCAGTGGGTAATGTTAAATCCTTTCACTCATCAGCACACACTTGTGTTCTGTGTGGGATCTAGTGATAATGTGAACCTCAGATCCGGGTTTAGCTTCCACTGAAGCTCACAGTCAGGTAAACGGTTTTTAAAGCCTCTGTATGTCAGAGAAGACAGCGGTCTATTCCCTCAGCAGTCAGCACATACACTGCAGTACACACTACAAAGTGTTCAACACCTGTTATACATGTGTAAGCGCATGAATAAATCATTTCCAAAGCTTTCTGCATCTTCTAATCTAAAGTGTGCATGATACATCACTTGTAGATGTTACACATAAATTGTAGAACTTTCTTAACCTGTTACAAATTGTTTATACAAGTCATTTAAAACACTTTTTGCATCCCCCTAATTTAAAGTGTAAACTATTAATCACATATAAATATATTCATATTTTATTTCATAAAATGTTACCATGTTTTTAAAAATGTAGTTAATCATTTAAAACTTGTGAAGGGCTTTTAACTTAACAATATTGTAAATACAGTGCAATCCGGTTATCTCGACGGTCAAGACTCAAGGGGGTTGCAAAAAAGCATAGAGATAACCAAAAGACAATATGGCGATTTATTTGATGAAGCGATCGGCATGCTATAAAAATGTACATACACTAAGTTTGCTAACAACAAAAGGCATATGTGCACCAACTAATAGCAGAGATTTACCAGTATACAATAAAAAAACACCTACGATTCTCAATACAATGTTGGAGAATATAATTAAAGATTTGTAAACACCATGATCGCTCACAGCGTAAACAGTCATAACATATTCGTGAGGTCATCATGCTGTACTAGATTGCATACTTTCTTGCGTTCTGCCTGTCTAATGTGCTTTCTCAACAAATTCGGCTTCGTCCCGTCTTTTAGTAACCGTGTTCTTCAATCTGAGCAGAGCTCACATCAGAACTGAAGCAGGTGTGTGTGTGTTTATCTAAGCCTCGTACTCATTGGTCAGTAACTGCTCGTTACCAACCAATGTCAAAATATTTAAGAAAACCAATAAAATCAGAGAAGGCGGGCTTTATATGCACACAGCTGTGAGTGTTTTGGGATGGGGTTGGGCCCACGGCAGCAGTCACTGCACGTTTAGAAGAGTAAGAACGATATGTGCTTTCACTTCAGAGAGTCTCCAGAAGTCTCCTATAACTCCAGATAAAGACGTTAGATTTGTCGCTAGTCGCGTTTTTGAAAATGTGTCGCGAGAGTGGTCTGAAAACTCGCTAAATATAGCAACAAGAACGCTAAGTTGGCAACACTGCGCGAATTCTTCTGCGGCTGTGCGGCGCTTTGAGTAAAGCATCACTGACAGAGTGACCATATGGATCGCGATCCACGTGCAACGCAAACTCGTGAACTAGGTACGATCATTAGTCACAAGATAACCATGTGAAGTGGCGAATTTGTTCCTCTTTTGTGTTCGGCGACATAAGAGTCAACATAACCGATGAGAAAATGCTTAGACAAATAGGGAGTTTGGCGGTTCAACTTCAAAAACGTCGAGATAATGGGGTTTGTGAGTTAACCGAGGTCGAGATAAGTGAACTCCACTGTAGTTGTACTTTTTTTATAAGCCTTAGTGTAAATTGTTTAATATTTATATCGCCAAGTATTGAATGAAAGAATTTAAAATATACACCTTTTATATTACTAAAAAATTAAATTGTCATATATGTGTTAAACGTTGTTGTTGTTGTTGTTGTTGTTGTTCTCTCACTTTAACCAGTGTTTAGTATTATTTATAAACTATTATAGGGTTTATTATTTTGTGTTTGCTTATTTTATTTTGTATTCATTATAGTTTAGTTTAATTTTTGGCTTTTTTGGTTTAGTTTTTTTGCATTTCTTAAAATAATTTCAGTTTTGGTTTGAAGTTTAACTTCAAATTATTTAAATTTGAGTTTATTTCAGTGAGTTGCCAAGGAATAATGTAATATTAGTTATTATTAATATTAATATTATTATTATTATTTAACTAAAACGCTAATTTGAATGTTTTCAAGCTCCAAGTTAAGAAAACACAGTCCTTCTGGTTTAAAGGATGTTTGTTTTTCTGTATTGGAATTCTTAATGAAATATTGTAATCCAGTGGAGAAATGTAGTTTGGACTTCTTGCCGCAGTCTTTTAAAGAAATGAATAGATTATTAGGCAATGTCTAATTTATGGTTGCAAATCACGTTTAAACTCAAATGAATTCTCCAGAAGATTTGCATCATTATAAGGCAGTTGCTTCAGTAACGATTGTGTGGCTGTGGAAACTCTTCAGCGTAGGTCAGTTGAAGTTCTGAAAGCTTCAGAGTCAGACGACAGACTCAAACCCTTACGTGTTTAAATGGGATGGTGACAGTGATTGATGTGTCTTTTTCAGGATAAGGACGGAGACAGAGCCGTCCATCACGCATCCTTCGGGGATGAGGGTTCTGTCATTGAGGTGCTGCATCGAGGCGGAGCCGACCTGAATGCCAGAAACAAACGCAGACAGACGCCGCTGCACATCGCTGTCAACAAGGGCCACCTACAGGTGGTGAAGACTTTGCTTGACTTTGGCTGCCACCCCAGTCTGCAGGTATTCAGTCCAAGTATTTTTAGCCCCAGGTGTCTCAGTACTCTCTTCCTTGCTTCGTCTTTTTGTGACTCTTTCAGTCACACCATCTGCGCTAAAGCCGATAGTTGGTCCGTAGCTTCTTGTAGTGCTTGTACGGTATCAGCCAAAATGTTTGATTAAGATTCAATTTAATGCGTACTTTTTTATTATTTTACTTTCTGTTTTTAATCTCATCCTAGACTTTTAGTATAGTAGATTTATACATTTGCATTTTAAGCAAATTTTTATCCAAAGCGACTTGCATTCAAGAAACGCATTGATCAGTTCTTGCTTTCCTTGGGATCGAACCCATGACCTTGGTGTTGTAAACCCCAATGCTCTACTGATTGAGATACAGGAAAGCAGGTATAAAGTATATTTATATTATATATAAATATATTCTATGTTATATAGAATATAGTCTATTTAACAATTTAGTATATTATCATTTAGACAAAAACACTAAACATCAAAAACTGTTTCAACATGGATAAGACGAAATGTTTTGTGAGCACCAAAATCAATATTTGATATCTTTCTGTGAGATTACGTGTCATTGAAGGCTGAGCAATGATGCTGAAAATTCATATTTATTTAACAGTATTACTTATTGTGTTTGGAGCATATAAATGCATCCTTTGGTGAGCATAAGAGACTTTCAAACCCATAAAATATATTATTGATAACTGATTTTTGATAAAAACCACTGGCAGAATAGTTTGGTAACAGTTATTGATCGATGCTGAAAATCTCAATCTGATATTTTGTGTAACTGTTTGCAGTAATAACCTTTTGGCTTGATTTATATTTTGGCTCTTTTATGTTTTATAGAAAGTTCAGTAAATATTGTCATCTCAAGAATTGACTGACAGGTTTTCAACACGCTTACATTTTCAGTTTTAACTCCCAGTAAAATGTGATTTAAAAAAAATAAAAAAAATTCCTTTAAGCTTTTGCCATAGTTTTGGATCTGTTATTTGATTAATATGCTTTCCATAGATTATATTATAAATGATAAAGAGTGTTAATCACATGCTTTCCGAAGTGATTAACACTTTGTGACATTTATTCTTCTCTATTCAGCAGTGAAACAATATATTGCAGTTTCACCGTGATTCAGCACCGCTTGGTTGATGCTTTTTAAGAGCTTAGGAAATGCCGTCACACAAATTGTAGTGGAACGGCAATTTATGATCCTGTTGTGATTTGTATATTTTAGCACATTTGGTCTATCGTGTGACAGTAACAATGCGACACACACTGCATCACAACCTCTGTCTGTAAAGGGACTTCAATGACCCTGCTAGGCATTTATTAGCATTCACCTTAGACTAAAGCGTGTGTAACTTGAGGCTGCCTCCTGCAGGACTCGGAGGGAGACACACCGTTGCACGATGCCATCAGCAAGAAGAGGGATGACATGCTCTCTGTGCTTCTGGAAGCAGGTGCAGATGTCACTATTACCAACAATAACGGCTTCAACGCGCTTCACCACGCAGCTCTGCGAGGGAACCCCAGGTATGACTTCTGGTCATTTACCATTGTAGTGGTGATTCCCAGTCAAAATATGCCTTATGGTTTTCACTTTTCATGTCATTTCCTGGATCATTTGCTCACTTCTCCACTTTTTTCTTCTTTTTATATATATATATATATAATATTATGAATTTGAGAAATGCATAGATTAGAGGCTTTACAAAAACCCTTTTTATTTTTTTTACATTCCTTTTCCAAATATTGTAATTAGGGCTGTCACAGTTCCTCAATTAAATTGTAGTGCTTAAATTTGATTGGTATTTTGATCTCAACCAGATAAATACCAAAAGTGTCTCGTTCAACGGATGAAAATTGAGAATCGATGTTTTAAACCCATTTATAAATCATAATACAGCATAGTGCTGTTGTGAAATCATAACGGCTGCGATTCAGTTCAGTAAACACATATGCTGTGGGTTCAGGGTGATGCGCGACACTTTATTCACACGCGTGCACGTGAACTCGTACGTTTCTCACTGCGGCTCGGTTTACGTGATCTCAGTCTCTGCGTGTTTGTTTTGGTTTCCAATAACGTGCGCTTGAACGCATAAATTCTGACACGCTTTGAATAAAATGTAAATCGTTAAAGGATACATCATTTATATACCCATGCTAACACAGAAAACATTTCAATATGCAAACTGTTCATTGTGATTTATTTATTTATTCAAAAAGTTATTCTAGAAATTATAGTGGCTGCAAAAAGCCGTTAAAAAAAGACCAAACATTAAAGACTAAGGGGACGTTTGAATTAAATGTTATTTAGCCAATATTAAACATGGATTTGATCTTGCTATAAAGTGTAACAAAATCAATCACAAGGCCATTGGCGCGCTTTGCAGGCGTTAGTTATAGAATGTAATGTACATGAGCTGATTTGTTTATATTTTGTATGTTCCGTTATGTATTTTAAGTGTTCAATAAAATCATATGATTACATGCTTTTGATACTTTGAACCAGTTGTTATTGCCACATTTTCATCTATATGTATTTTAAGTCATTGTTCACTTAGGCTCTTTTACTACCTCAAAAAATGATCTGATTAATCTTCAAAATAATCGACTGATTGATCAGTCACCAAAATAATCATTAGTAACAGCCCTAATTGTAATAATCCAGTGAGATATTTGTATGAGATTATTCTAACGTTTGCAAGCATCTCCTATGGATTTAGTCTCCGTGTAATTCCAGACTAACTGATGTGAGGTCAGATCTCTATACGGCCCAAACTTTGTTTATAGGAATCCTTGTTGATGTTAAAATATGGATTATTGCAGTATTTAGATTGTTTACACCTAAAGAAATTGCATACATATTTAAATAACCATTTAAAAATATTGTTGTGTAGCATGTAATCTAAAATATGTTTTTTATTTAAAACTATATACATTTACATTTCTGCATTTGGCAGATGCTTTTATCCAAAGCGACTTACATTGCATTCAAGAAACACATTGACATTCTAATCAGTTCTTGCTTTCCCTGGGAATCGAACCCACGACCGTGGCGTTGTAAACACCAATGCTCTACCGTTTGAGCTACAGGAAAGTATAAAAGACTTTATATAAAAAGTAACTCTCAAAAGTGACATTTATAGTTAGTGTTATTTTTATTATTTTATTAATGCATTAATTAACTATGACGCTGAATATCATTGCAAATAAAATGGGAATTGCTGTAGAGTTTAGTTACAAATCCCTCAATGAAAGGATCAATCTTGGCTTCAATCTCCCAATGGCAACATTGGAACCCTTTTTTATTGACTGTGTGGATGAAGAAGTGCCACGGGTTGGTATTTATGGCTCTCTTGTACAGTAGAGCCCTGCTTGGGAGCAGAACCTCTCCCTTCACCATCCGAAAGTCCTAGAGATATATAGCTCTCCTCCAGCTTACCATTTACTTGTATTTCTTGCCTGAGCTCCCACCGCTGCGGTGTTTTCTCTTGTGCCAGAGCTACCGTTAGTCCAATCCTGTAGACCTGAGTCTGCATTTACTAGTTCTGAAGACTTGATTTATTTATAAAATTGTGAAGTTGCTAAGTTTTGCTCTGGTTTAAAATGTTTAATTTCCTGTTGAATGTTGCACGTGTTTCTTATGACTTCTCATTGGAGACATTTTTACACTGATAATAATCATAATATTAATCATTATAATTAATTTAAATACGATTCTTACCAGATTCTATTTTTTTTTTCTCCTGCAATTCAGTGCAGTCCACGGTTCCTTAATTCCTCTTAATATTTTAAGTAATTCAGTAAATATTTAAAACCAGTAGGTAGCAGCCTGTCTCCTCTTGCACCATTTTAACCAGCTGTTGAATTTTATCACAGAAATCGTTTTTTTTTCCCTTTCATCCAGAAGACTTTCGTTGATCTCCAGAACGCTAAGGATGATCTTTGACAAAATCTGATGAAATCCTCCTTTAATACTTCAAAACATTCATAAAGAGATCATAAGAATTATCTATATGAATTGATTGGTTTAGTCCAGTGGTTCTCAAATAATGGGGCGCGCCCCCCCTGGGGGGGTGTGGAGCAATGTCGGGGGGGTGCGCGTGACCCTGGGGAACATGCTTGTTTTTTGCCAGGGAGAAGGTTTTCTTGCGCTGAACAAGAGCAGCAGATATGAAGTTCAGATAACAAACCCTTCACCCTTTGACGTGTACCATCACACCGGTGTTCATATGTGTCACGTGATCAATCGCTAAATTCACACGTGTTTTCAAATAAATAAATTCATTACATTTATATAGCGCTTTTTATCAAAGTATCTCAAAGCGCTTACATGGACGGGGATTTTCACGCAATATCTGGCACTGATCCAGAAAAAGACGCGCTCAGAGCTTGTCATTTATCACAACAATTCATTGTTTTCAACCACGTAAGGTTTCTTTTAGGTTTCAAACATTTAAATACTCATAAGTACTGGCAAAACAATACATTTATACTTGTAACTTACAGCTCTTTTTGTGACTGCGGTATGTCACGTGACAAGCATGACGCATCGCCATGGAAACAATAAGGCAAAAGTTTAAAAATGGGGGGAGGGGGGCGCGCAAAATGTTTACCTCTTCCTGGGGGGGCGTGACAGAAAATAATTGAGAAGCACTGGTTTAGTCCAACTTTTCTGAAGATACTCGATCAAAATCACAGATTGAATGTAGGCTTTTATTCACATTTAAACATTAATCAGCAAACAAAAGAGAAGCTCAACCGATCCTGCTTAACACTCAAGAACAAACCTCTTGAAGAAGCTTGAATGTTTTGCGTAACACTATTTATTGTTGGCTGGGTGAAAAGTACAGTCAGAACCTTAAACATCTAGACAAATCACACGAAGCTTGTTGGTCCGTCTTGGTTTGCACTTGCTTTTCATTCTTTAAGTCTGCGCTACTTTTTACTAATGATCAGCACTTTGTGAGACACATTAAACTGAACAAGGACAATGTTTGACAGACCCAGGCTGAGAGCAGGACTGGTTTCTCTGGATGGCTGCTGGAAGGCAGTTGTCCTCCAGCACTGTAAACGGTACGATTAATAGTCCATGACTCATAACACAGTCCACAAACAGGCCATGCAGAGGCAGCCACTACACAGCCCCTGTTACTACTGTACAAATGGGCCAACCTGTTTGTTATCCCACCCTCAAATGCCGTGTGCTGCCTCTATCACAGCTGCTTAGTTTCAAGCCTAAGCCAATAGTCCCATCTAATGCTGCCAGTGCAACCCGGTGTGATAGGAACAGAGTTTGGCACTAATGAAAACAATTGGTCAATGGGTTGTTTGAAATGTCTTTAGGGAAAACTTGGAACATGAGAGCCAATGATCAGCACAGATTTTTATGGGTTGTTTGTGCCTCCAAATTGTTTTTATGCTTCATTTTTTAGTCAATCAATGTATCATAGTTGGTCTTACGGTTGTTGACACACTTTCCTTTTTTTTTATTTTATCTGACTGCAATATTGAATTAAAACAGTATTTTTCCTAATACTACTTCTACATGCTGCTTTTAGGTAATTGACAGGGCTGCTTTATTATTAAAAAAAGTACATTAAAAACGCCATACATTCAATGAATTAATTGTACATTGAAAATGCGTAGCAGATTTTATAGGTTTTTGGTCATATTGCCCAGCCCTCATAGTAGTAAATAATCATGATTGCAATATTAACCAAAATAATTGCGATTCTGATGTTTTTTTTTTCATTATTAAGCAGCCCTACTATAAGGTTTTCCAATATAATAAAAGCGCCTAAAAAGCGAAGAAATTAAGGTAGCTGTAATTGTAAAGTATTGTATTTTTACTGTTGTTCTCTAAAATAAAATGCAAATAATTGTATTGTTATTAATATTATTAGGTTTGTGTAGTTAAGTAGTTTAAGCCATAATCTTTGCATTATTAATTTTTTAGGCGCAAAAACTGCTTTTACTTACTGACTTTTGGGGGTTGAGGAATGATATGGCAAGGTCACTAATAAAAAAGCATGGTGTGACTCATTTATTGAACTGAATGATTCGAATTTGTAAAATATTTAAAAACCTTTTCTTTTTAAGTGTCCACATGTATTCAAAGCGCAGGGAAAATGTTATTTAGTTGCATCACATTTTTTAGCATCTTATGATGTAAACTTTTATTGAAAATGTATTGAAACCAACACAAACTTTTTTTTTTTTTTTGTCATTGACCTTTTCATGAGCTCATTTCATTTGTCTCACTCAGGATTTAGAATTTATATAAGAATAAAAGCTAAAAAGTGACTTTTAAATGGTGACCAGTTGAGCACTTAAAACATGCATCATTGTGTATAAACTTTAGCCTAAAATCTGTTAGAAAAATGAAAATGTTTGGATATGAATGGAGGTGCACAGCAGGTTCAGCATGACATGGTGGCAGATCAGCGTAATAATGGGTGAGATTATGATGCAGCGTTGCCATCCATGCGACTGAGGGAAGTATGTTACTCTGATGCAGAGGAGAGGGAGGTTTACACCGCATGCCTGTGCTGCGTCAGTGTGCCAGGGGGCCATAATTGGTGGACTCTCGGTGTATGATTTGTGTACAACCCCCCACACTTAGAAGCATCTGGCTTTCATCTCCACTCCCGTCTGCAGGCAGAGAAGGGTTACCGAGAGGCACGCAGGCTCCCATTCCCGCATGTGTCGCAGTGAGCATGTGCTGCAACTGCTCTCCTCCCCTTTTCCTTGACTTTCTTTTGCTCTGTTACAGTTATGTGGATGTCAGTCCTCTGCTCAACTTTGCGTCACAGTGCCTTGTTTTCAGAACTTATACTTTCAGATGTTGACTGATTGATTCTTTGAAAAACAATCTTTTTTCAGTTTAGAAATTTTCAGCTTGTAGAAAAGGAAGTCACAATACATTGTATTAACGTTTATTAAGTCACACTGCAATTCATGAAATTGGTCATCTCAGTTTCCTGCGGAAGCAAAAAAGGCAAGATAGGAGCAATTCATGTTGTCATCAAAGCATAGCTACAGCTGGTTGAAGGGGACCAAATCCATTGAAGAGGTGATTTGGTTCCATTTTACCAGCTTTAGCAAAGCATTGTAGTTTACTTTTAATGAGAGTAAGAATCAGCCCTGTTTTATGGTCTTATGCAGTTAAACTTTGTGAAACATGACAAGCAATGTCGCATGGGCTCATTTCAGACTGTCTCTACACCCATCAAGTAATATGTTTGACTGCACTCCAGGGGTTTTCTTTATCATTATTAAAAAAGAGAGAGGGAGAGGGAGAAATGTGCTCCGTGAAAAAGATATTAATCCATCATGGTGCATTCAAATCGAGTGTCCGCAAGTCTTGTAGCAATAACAGCTGCTGATGGATTAAGCCTGCTGAGGGCAAAGTGTCGCTTGGCTATCAAGATGTCAGCGTGTTCTCCTTTTAGTAGTTGTAACTTTCTAAAATTTGAAAAGATTCAGTCATCCTTGGCTACATTGCAGAGCTAATTTGCCTACTTAATCCAATAAAGTAGTGGGTTGAGAGCGCCTCTTGAGACTGCTCGTGTGGTAATGCTGAAATGACTAATACAAATATTTGTACCACAACTCCACAAGACCATTCAATGACGCACAGTGAGCTCGGGTCAAAGTGCTATTTTGTAACATGCAGTCGACTGTCCGTCAGCTTTGGGGCGGCTAAAGAGCCTCTTTAGCTCTTTAGCAGGTGGCCAGCTGAGAGTGTTAGCAAGGGTTCGTTGCTGCTAAATATGGTGTTCATTAAACAGGGGTCAGTAAAGTGCTATTTACTCCACAGATCCCCCTCCCTGCATTACACGGACACTTGCTTGTGGCATTCTGGGCAAAGTTCGGCCCCCAAATACACTGGCCATAAGAGGGCAAAAGCCAGGGATAGCAGCTGAACATTTGATAATGTCAGCGTCTGCTGTGGGTGTCACTCAGACTGGGGTTGAAGGCGAGAAAGAGGGAACACAGCCATACAACTGACAGGAGCCGAACTATACAGCAAGCGGTGCACAAAAATGGAAAGAGCACAGCCCTACAGAGGACAAACTGGAGTGTCTGACATTCAGAAAATGGGCCATAAGCTCTCTCAGGCTCCAGTCATGACCAAAACCCCTTACTGTACACTTTGCACACAATGTGCATTTTCACGTATTTAACGTGAATGAGAGAGAGGTTTAACACAGAAGTTTTTATCGGACAAGAAATTGCGTGTGCACTCTGACCGTAGTCATTAAAACAAACCAAATAACTCAACAGATCCCTAACCTGGTGCACTGCCAAATGTTTGGGGTAGGTTTGAAACCCTCAAGTACAACTGTCCTTAATTACCCTGTCCACCTCACACAACTGTTTTCATCACCTGTTGATCAGCTTAAAAGTCCAGCATACATTTGTTCTACTCTGACATTCATTGTACTCTGTTCACAGTGATTGCTATTGTAACCTGCTGCACACCAATAGAACAAAAATGAAAGCGAACATGCTTAGATGTCCTCTTCTGAAGGCCTCTGTCTACATTTTGTAAAGGACAATCAGAATCAGCTGACAGGCAGACCCCCTCTGATCCTGCATTGTCACTTCTCCATGCTCTAATCTGACTACTCTGTGGTCCAGCAAAGCATTTGGCAAGCCTAGCAAACATGAACAATGGGGGCAGGACCGGGTGGTAGGGTGAAACAGACCAATGTACTATCCCACAATTTGAGCGAAGCTTCCCTTTTAATAGCCGAGCGCTGCTCACCTGTATTGAACTGTTGCCTCAGCAGCTTTCTTGTAGCAAGAGTCAAAAATGTAAAGTTTTCCTGAACTTGCCCTCTCTAGACAAGTTTGAAAAGATTAAGGTATTAATGGTTCTGGCATATGCCTCTCCTGCATGAACAGGGTCTTACTTCATGCTGGCCACAATTCAAACCCTAGAATGCAGCAAACTCCAATAATGAAAGGAGGTCCTGTTCCTTTGGCAATATCTAAGGCCGTTATTGGATCTTTTAGGTTGTAGTCCTGAACTCATTCTGTCACCAAGAAAGTGGGCTCTACAAACCTCTACCTGGAGCATGCCAGAATTGAGTTGTCAGAACTGATTTAGGGAGTGGTGGTGTGGATTGCTGCTGAAGTCACTGAAAGAGCAGCAACTTCTCTCAGAATCCACTGCTGCAGTAAGTTTCTGCACCCCAGTTACAACGTTCATCTCACCGTCTCCATGTACCAATATTCAGTGATGCAGAAAATCATGGCAAAATGTATGAACTGAGGATCAGTGCCTGACCAAGCATACATACTTCTTTACATTCCATAGCTGTCATATGTTCATATGGGTACATAAAGAAGTATGTACACCAAGTAGGCAGCCCCAGACACATCCGAGTTTCCTTACCTTCTCTGATTTGATGTTTGGTTAGTGTAGCTCTTAAATAAACCAAACGCATATTTATTCACCGTCGATAGATCAGTGGCTTTTTTTTTTAAACCATTCTGGATTAGCATTAAATATAAGGTCATTTTCACAGTTTCTTTAGGTCGTGCTTTCTTATGCCCCATCCCAACACAGTGTTACCAGTATGCGTTACACATGTTGGGGGTTGACGAGTTATTGCATCTTCTGTTGACCTTGGCTGTCCTCTGAGAACATGGGGTATCCGTAGGAAAGTTGGAAAATAACATTTCTTTTGGAAAAAAAGTTGTCTTTCTGTAATTGATAAAAGTATGTTGTTGAAAAATGGTAGTGTCCTTGTCCATCCTTGTTGCATGGATATTTTTTGGTGTCCAAGAGTTCAAAGGACACCTTCAAAAAGTTGAATTTCTAATGTAAGAGTGTCCTGAACACGGTATCCCCTTTCTGCCGTTTTCAATCCTGTTGTCCGTTCTTTTACCACATTCTCAGTTGTATGTCACACTGGTTGCTGAGGTCCAAAAATGAGGTTGATCCAAGTGGAACAGGAAGCTATTGTGAGCAGGATTTGGGCTTTAGCCACACAGACCAGGCCAGAGGTCACATGCAAGAGCTAATGCCCACTCAGCAATAGTGATTTGGAGCTAGTGTGCTGATTTCTCCTTTCATTTTCCGTTTTCTTCTCTTTTTAACCTCTTCTTTTTTTCCCGCAATCCCCTCTCCCCAAATAAGTTTTTTCACTGAGTTGACCTGGGTCTGTTTATTCTAGAAGCTCCTCTAATGCTATGTGCAAGAGATCAATAACTGTTTTTGCATGACACCATGAAATGTTCAGTAGCTCTCTAATGAATCTTTGCTCTAGCTCCACACATTCCACAAGTCAACACTGCTGTGTCTCACCCCCCCCCCCCCCCCCCCTTCCAGGAGCCTATCCAATACCAGGCCAAAAGGAGAGGCGCATGGGTGGAAATATAACGAAACACTTAGACAGGCTATTCTGAGCAGGGGTGGAAATCCTGGGTGAGTTTGGTGCTTGACGGGGTTAGATATGATGGCAAGGTTTGTCTGAACTCTTGTGGCGCCACAGTGTTAGTAAAGATTTAGGGATGAGAGTGTTGAGAGGGGGAGATGGCACTGCAGCACTACAGCCCTGCCCCTGCCTAATGATTGGAAAGCATGCAGATAGAAACTGGGTTACTACCCTGGGTGTTGTGGGTTCACTCACTGACACACATATCAGCAGCCCTCCCTAGAGAATTAATATGCCAGCACATCTGTTTTTCCATCACCCCCCCAACCGGGCTTAAAACTCACGTCCCACCATGACACCAATGTCCCTTCGTGGCTTGCGTACACCTGTCCCCCTGTTGTTACAGATTAAGTCTTAAATCACCAAACATGGTTTCAGTAATTTGAGCTGAGCAGTGGAAAAACGAGTGTTGGCAAAGTGTGTAACCATCCCGATTGAGTTGTATTCCATACGAAAGTGTCTCAGAGTGAAAAGATCCAAGATAAACGATGCTTGTTTCAGAGCAGTGAGTTTCAGTTACTGAGTCCGTCTTGTAAACGTCTTCTGTGCTGCAACCACGAGGAGGTAATGAACCAGAGAGTGCTGTGCTGCAGCAGCCTGTACCTGACCAGCACTGGAAAAGTAAGAGACATAGAGAGCGTAAGGTAGGGCACAAGAGCGAACGAGTGAGCAAGTGACGGTATTCTATCAAGCAAACAAGCAAATCCATGCAGAGGACAGCAACTTTACCCCGTTCCCCCTACACCTGCCTGTCGGTCTGTTTCACACATCCCTGCTGTTTTCCGTGTGAAGGGGGGTGTAGCACTTACATCTCCTGCTATGTGTGGTGTTCCCAGAGAATTAGTTTTTCCTCATGCTGCTGCAGAGCTGTAAATCCCCACTCTTTCTCACCGACCACGCCGCACACCGCAGCTGACCGGCCACGCGCTTGCTTAACCCCCGGTGCATCCGAGGAGAAAAAAAACGGAGACGTCAGTGCGGACCAGCCTGCTTGGAGGGCGAACCCCCGTCCAGAGGAAGGAAGGCACAGGGAGCATATATTACCTGTCAGCTCAGTTTCCTCTGCTCTCTGCTCCTCCCTCTTTCTTCTCTTCTGTGTGTGAAGAGCCATAATGACCTCCGGAGTTCTCCAGCTGCTGCAGCCATCGCATGCCTGACTCGCTGATTCAGCTTCTCTGATTGGGGGGTGGGGGGTGGATACTGAACGCGTGTTGTGGAGAAGAAACAAGAGTGGTAAAGCGGGAGGGGTGGAGCCGGGTGAAGAAAGCATACTCACAGCTTACATTTAGGCAGGGATAGACATCATGCTGACACGAGGAGCTGTCGCTGCTGCTCTAAAAACGGGCAGAAAAAACTGCAGCACTTTAGCCCCCTCCTCCCTCCTCCCTCCCATCTCTAGCATGTGCATTCTCAGTGTATTCTGTGAAGATGTGCATGACTGCTGGAGCTCTCTCTAGCGCTTTAGTGCTTTGGCTAGTTTATTTTCGTTCTTCATTTTAAAGCTGCAGTTTAAAACTCAAGCCACTGCCTTCTATAATAACCTTTTTACTTTATAAGCTAATTTATAAAGCTGAAAAGTAGCTGTTCTAATTTGGAAGCGATTGTACGTCAACAATCCATCAAGTATGCAGATTAGTGCTTCTCTGAAGCTTATAGATGCCCTTTTCTTTTTCTTTTTGTAAACTATTTTTACCCTTTTCTTGGTAAATCTCATCTAAGGTGACTTTACTTCCAATCATTAGTGAGTGATTTAAGAGATTATTTTGTTTTCAGAGGCTCTCCATGACGTTTTTGAAGTTGAATGAAGAGCCACTAGTTACAAAAAGAGCCAGCTGTTGCTCCTTGAAGATCTAAATCATTAGCACTTTTTACCACGGGAAGCATTTGAAAACCAGCTCCTCGTTAGCATCTTGTTCATCTCCCTGTGACCATATTTAGTCAACCAGTGCAAAAAATAACCCCCCTCCTTTCACCGAGGCAGCTGTCCCCCTACAAGCTCTGGGAAGTATCCCATACAGCGTTCCACCTATCGATTGTGCATCCAGCAAGGCGAGTAGCTAGTCTGCGTTAGCGCAGCGCTGGTTTGCTGGCCTGCTATTCGCTGTGTTATTTTTAGTAGCGCCAAATAAAGTGGTCTCTCATGGTTCCACTTCTATTTCCCTCACTCCTTTCCCCTCCCCTGCTTTTCTAACACCCAGCCTCTCCACCCCTTACTCTCTCCATCTAAACACCCCCTTCATATTCTTGGTTCTCTTTTTTAATACTTAGTAACATACGCAGTTTGGTGTGCGAAAAGGTTTATTGAAAGTCTATATAGTACTTGAGAGGAATTTGGATCAAACCTGTTGTGTTTTTCGAAGTACACTAGCTTATTTGTAGCTGTCGAACTTTTAGCTGTAGCTGTAACGGTTCTGGAACATATCAGATTATCCCCAGGTGTTTTAAGTTTTTGTTCCCTTCTGATCTTTTTATTTTTAAATGAAATGTTTATTTAGGAGGTCCCTTCTTTCATTGTGGGGAGCTGGTTTTAGCCAGCAATGTCCTCTGTCATCTCGCTGTCCTCCACTGCTGCTCTTCTCTACCTACAGTAACAACGCTACCTCTGCAGTATGACTACCCCCACACAGAGAGAATTGGTGATCAAGATATTAATCTTGAGATAGAAAATCTTGAGAGGCTTCTCCTCTCCCACGTTCCATAGCTTATAACAGTGTTTGGCAAGTCTTTGAGGATAACGGTTTCTTACGTTCATTAAATCACACATGCATCTCTGGATTAAAAGTAAAAACTCGTCAATCCTCTAGATCAGTGGTCCCCAACCCCCGGTCAATGGTACCGGGCCGCGGATCGGATCGCGGACCGGTCCGTTGATCAAATGTTATCGGCCAGCCCAAGGAAATTATATTATTTTCAATTAATATTATATTTTTTGGGTAATCCCCCCCCCCCCCCGTCAGAAGTTCAGCGGAGTATCGCTGTCAACCCCCCCTCCCCCGCTGTCGTCACCCGGTCTGCTGTAAAATTTTCAACCGTTGTCGGATCTGAGGTTGGGAGGTTGGGAACCACTGCTCTAGATTGAAAAAAGGTTGGGAACCACTGCTCTAGATTGTATAATGCTTGCAGAACCTTTCCATAATTGTCTCTTTTTTATTTATTATTATTATTTTTTTGTTGAAGTACAATTCAATTAATTCACAGTCTAACATTGGCATTCAAATGCTTTCCGTATTTATGGGTGTTACAGAAATTGACCATTTGCCAGGTGTAATGCACTCCGTGTAATGTATCAGCTTGAGGCCCAACCCTCAGCCAACAAACAGCATTGAAAAAGACCATTTATTGTTCCTGGGACTACTAGTAGTAAAGGAACCACTAATTCAAGAATTTAAAGGGCCTGGACAAGAAGTTGTTGCATGCTCGGTTAGGAAAGGTCTGATCTTCCTGATATTGTGTGGTGCTAACCTGCATGATTGAACTGTCTTTTTGATTCAGTCTTTTGAAGCTCAGTTGGTTCTTGAAGTTTATTCCATGATTTCTGGTCCACTTGATGGGGTGATCGATGAACCTAGTTGGATGCTGTAGAGAGTCAGATTGGAAGGTGAGAGGCTCAGTCTTTGCTAGGTTGGGTTGTAGGAGTTGTAGGTCTTTCGTCCATGCTGCGATGTCCGCCAGACAGCTGGAGATTTGTGCAGCTACTTGTGTAGGATCTTCTGGTTGAAATTAGGGATGTGCGCTTCGACTAATTTATTACTTGTTTAAACGGAAGTTTTGTAACAGACTAGTCGACTAAAAGTCTAAAAGTAAGAACCTCAGAAGACAGTGAAAAATACATTTAAATGCATTAATTATACATTTAAAATATTGAGTCTATGAGTCAAGTTCAAATCCCATAATGAATGCTGCTAGAAATAGGGTCATTGTTATGCGGCGCTTTCCTTCTGCAAGGCTGATGTGTCGGTTTTCATGGTGATACCCGTGACACTGAGATTACAAAAAAATAACTGTATTAATTTATTTACCTGTTTAGTAAACTCATTAAGGCACATCCCTAGTAGAAATTAAAGGGAGATGTTAGGAGAAACCATGTGCCTGTATGATGGGTTTAGTCAGCTTTTTCAAGTCAATTTGTCTCTTGAGTAAAATTCTCACTCATGCATGTGCTGTATAAATGTGCCATCTACTTTCCTCCTTTCTGTCATAAGTTGTGAACTTAGTTGAACAAGTTATTGATCTGAGCAGAGCCACAAATTGACTTGATTTTGATTGACTTCTCTTCTGCAGTTTAAGACAAATTGTTCTATACTGAACAGTGTTGGAAAAAACCGTGGTATGGATTACAGTTGTAAGTTGTAGATTACTTAATTTCCTAAATTACATTAATAATTGAGAGCACTGAGATATCTAAAGCAATTCTGTAACGTTTGACGTGTGCTTACATGTGCTATAGTCCAGTTTAAATGCTGCACAGCCCCGATCTGAGAACTTTGACTCAGCTTCACTCTGACAATCCGTGCTTTGACCGGTTGCACCACCCTTGGGTAATTCTCAGTAGTTTTGAAAGCTGTCCCGGAAGTGCTGAGTTAAGGTACTTCTACAACAAGATCTCATCAATCACACTAGTACCTGACTGGCTGAATGGTGATAAGTATTGAGTTAAGCAGGGGTTTTAATTACTATGGACCTTGGGGTTTGCGTGAAAAGACAAATGACTTTAAGGTTATTTGTCTGATTGGTTTTGGCACTGCTCTTAAGTCTAGATGCGACTGATTACAAACAACAGACCTGTCTGGGGAGCAAGATTTGATTTGGTATTTGGGATTGAATACAAACTAAAGTCATGCCATTTTGGTTTTATTCTTTCAGGATAAAAGACCCCTTCACCTATCTGTAGCATCTTCTGCCTAAACACGCCTTCCATATTCTGTCCACTTAAAACACTCTCTCCCTCATTCCTCCGTCCTTTAAGCATTCCATCATGGAGTGGGTAAAGCTGCTGAGCGGCAGACGGCATAAAAGTGATTTATGGAGGGCCGAACTGAGTGCTGTCGGGGGAAGCCTGTGGCAGCCGGTCTCTCAGCTCCTCTCCATTGTTCCACTCAGCCCCACTGCGGCTGTACCACTTCTCTGATCTCTCACCTCCGCTCTAAAGCCCTCTACACGTTTACTGAAAGACCCAACAGTAGAGAAACTGCAATATTCTCAGACCCAATGCTGCTCATATTGTGCTGAGTATAACAGAGTTACCAGTCCGATACCAGTATTTTTTAGGTGAATCAATTGAACAAGTACAAAATAAAATCTATTTGTCGGAGCTGATAGCTTGTACTATCCAAGCCAGACAGCGGAAAGCTTAAAATAAAGATTCATAATTTAAATGGGTGGGTTGGATTTTGCAGGCAGTGTCAGTTTTACGTAATTTGTCACCTCCATAAACAGAGAAAGGGCAGTTATTATAGTGAATAGAGAGAGAAATGCAACCCACATGTCTGTTTCTCACGCAAAGCTGTACTATGACTTTAGAAGACTTTGAATTTAGTGCAAAGTTTCATTAGATATTTAGTCGTGTAGACAACAATCACAAGCTTGGAGTGTTATATAGAACAATGACTGCATAATTTGTAGTATTTCATGTTAATAAAACAAGTGTTAGCTAGCTGTCCCATATTAATAACTTAAAATGTCTGGGTGGGTTTTAAAATACATAAGTCTTGTATCCCATTTCCACAAATCGCCAGCAAGATGCTCTGCTGGGGTCATTGCAACCAAAAACGGAAAACCATTTGGACAATGCACATTTCAACCTTTCCTCCACATGCATATGTCCACCTACACTGGGGTAAAGGACTGTAATCAATCAAACCGGACTATCCAAGGACAAACTGACACGAGCCAAACTGCCTTTTGCCCAATCAACGTCCTTGTTCTTGTTCTGGGGGTTGGCCAAGTGGTGATTTTGAGCCAGTAGTTGTCGCAGTAAGTGTCGTAATGGTAAGAGATATGACTGGATGATATCATGAGTTGCAGTAAGGGAGGTGGGTACTGAAAGTAAGTGAAGCACGGAAATAATTAGTAATACTTATTTTTGTTTGACTTTGTCATCCTTATGAAACAAGTGTATGAATTGTTATACCATTTAAATATGAATGTAGTTTTTCATTGCAATGAGAACAATTTTATTTCGAATAGCTTATTAGCTGTTCAAAGAGCATTTACCTTTTGTAGACTAAAGAATCATTGCCTCAATAGATATTCAGAGCTCACTTTCAATAGCTGCCATTAATGAATCATTTATTGGAGCACAAATTGGTAAAACTTCACTGTAATCCAATATGAACTGTATCAGTAATGTTTGTAGGTTGCGTTTTGACACGTTAATAACTGACCCATGCTCCAGTGTTGAATAATTCATGCGTGGTTGCCATAGAAACCCATATGGTCACTTGGAGGTCACTGTATATGCTTAACTCAAACTGATGTGTAAAAGAGTGATGGAGAAGTTGAGCATTGATAGCCTCATGATTCAGCTGTCATCTGCACTTTCTGTCCAAAAAGACATTTTCTATTCATGGTTTTTTCAGTTTAGAGTGGAAATCAAACCATCAGTCTGATTTCAACTTATTTTTAAAAGACAAACACGATTAATATGACCATTTTACAGGGTCGTTTGCTCTGTTGGCCAATGAAGTAAAATGAGCATTTCTTTACTTTTTGAACACGCAGTCGTTTTGAAATGGAGGAAGATGAAAAGTATGACTAAGATGACTAAGTCCGATACGGCGGAGCAGTGCTACCATTACAGGTGGAAGAAGTCGTGAACCTTTTGGGTTTTAGGGTGAAGAGCGGGTCGGAAACTACCTGGTGTGGATGGTGTACGGCGATCATACCAGTTAACTTTTGGATGCAAATATCCAGGAAACCCTCTTCCAGTACGAGATACTGTAAACAAAATTGTCAGATATTGAATAGTGAGCAAATGTGTTGTCGAGATATGAAATTAAATTCTTCCGTCCGGTTGTTTTTAAATTTACATGTATATTTAGTTTTATTCGCTGGACACAGTTTTAATGTTGGATATTCATCCAAATAATGGGGAAAACCAAAAACATTACTTTATAGTACATTTGAATAAACGGTAATAAAAGAATAGCAAACACCCATATAACTTGATATATTAATATTTATATCATCTGTGTTCAAAAATATATAGTAGGCTTTCCTGTAGCTCACCCAGTAGAGCATTGGTGCTCACAACACCAAGGTCATGGGTTTGATCCCAGGGAAAGTAAGAACTGATTCATCTAAGTCGCTTTGGATAAAAGCATCTGCCAAATGCATAAATGTAAACCATATTTTTCTAAATATAGTTCTGGAAATATAAAAACGTTTTTGGTCATACTGCCGACTCCTTGCTTATGCTATTAATACTCTTTCCTTGGCAAGACCCAAACAAGTATTATAAATGCATTTTGTGACCGTAATACATGAGCAAGCTGTAAACAGAACCCCAATGCGGATCATTAAATCAACCTGCCAGCAATGCATCAAACTGCTGTTAATGGGCATCTGACTTCAAGTACACCCAACTGAATCCTTAATACAAACTTATTAGAAGTTTGTCTGCTGACTTGTTACCCTAGTGTTTTTTTGCTGATTGTATCTGAAGAGCTTGAACACCAGCTGAGCTACTTTGGTGGATTGAATTTTCCCACCTCTAGTAATCAGTTTGGAATTAGAGTAATTTCAATCTTAAGATTTATAGCATTGATGACTACCACTCCCCTAATTTAGTCAAGTAATGTAAGTGAAATATAGAGATACCATATTTATTTTTCCGTATTGTTGCATGCAAATCATGGTATTTGTTGCCATGCAAGCAATATTTCAAGATTTGAAAGTTTTTGTTTTTATCTCTCTCTATTAATTTTTTTTTTTTTTTGAGTATGCTTCAAGAAATAGTATAGATAATTAGGTCATGGATATTACTGTGCCGTCGGGTCCCTCGTTGACTGATAATTTGCGTGAGATAGACATGTCTGTGAAAGTAAGTGAATGAATTGTAATACCGTGCCATACCACCTTCAGAGGTTTTCACCAAATGTTTTATTATATCAGCTAGTGTAGAAATTCAGTAATGAACCATGCTTTTTATGCTGATGGTTTTAATTACAAGTGCACAGCCATATGTCCAATAAAGACAAAGTTGGCAGGAAGTCATTCTAAAGAAGGCATTATGCAAGCTGCACTAAATAACAACCTTCTCTTCATTCAGCAGATATTCTCAGATGCTGATTCACTTTCCCTCTTGATTATTCTTAGTTGTTTCTATTACTCAACCATTGTTCTGTTTATTTATTCTGTTTGTCATTAGCATGGGTGTTTGGCTTTTATCTATGATCTGGTGCTTGACATGGCTTCTAAAAACATGAAGAAAACACCATGAACTTGGTGTCAGATTTCTCACCCACAGTGTATGCCAAGAGATGATGCCAGCAAACCATCACAACTTCACAGTCTTGAAGTCTTGATCATACAAAGTGGTGCTTATTTCAGTGTAACCAGAGAAATAAGTCTATTTGATTCACCTTATCCAGGCCTTACATATAGTTGAGGTGGGAGAGGACCAGGTTTGAGAGAAACTGTACTCCAGTAAGGTAGTGTTAGCCATATCCCTTCCTAGTAACATCCAGCTCCCGGTCTATGACAAATTACCATGTGGTTTCAGGAGACAACAGGCCTCGTTGGCGTACTCCTGAGGGATCTTCGTATCTTACAGGATGACCCAGTTCCATCATGCTTTTCCTTCACCTTACTTCTCCTACTTCCTTCTCCACTTTTTTCCACTTCTACATTTGCCCCCATGTTCATTTTCAGCTACTTCAGCCTCATTGCGTCCTCTGAGCCTTGTTCTTTACCTCTTAAATGCCAACGGTTTACCCTCTACCTCGTGTTGATATCAAAACCAACCAATAACCAACTGCCACCAACAACAAGCCATTCATCATCTGCATTCTCCTTTGTTCATAGTAGAGCAAATCATTTCCCGGGAAAGAATTACAAGGAGTTTGTGGCATAAACGGCATATTTTTAGTGTTCTTTGAACTCCTCCTCAACATAAAAAAAGTTGACTGCAATGCAGTAGTGCCAGCAAGCTGCATTAATATTAATGCCTGCCTATTTCCACCACCGTGGCAGGCAGCCTGTCAATCTATGTTCTATCTTCTCACCACTCACAATGCCAGCACCTTACTGGCACCAATCCATATTATTGTTGCCAACACAAGAGTGCACCAGTTTCAAACGTTTTCTGTACTGGCTACTACCTTCCTAAAAGCGACACCTCTGCCATTGCAGTCAGTTACCAATTATTGTCTTGTCAGTTGTATAATAATCTTTTGTTGTATGACTTGACGCACATAAAAGAGGTTGATGTGTTGATGATCAAATTTATTTGAACTTATGCATCCGATGATCAGCATTCAGTAACTTGCGGGGCAAGTCCGTAGACCCCATGAGCATTGCAGGTATATAGGGCTGTGCGTATGTGCATGCTGTGTACACTGCAGTACAGCTGCTTTGCTGCACAGCGCTGCAAATGTGTACCGAGCTGATGCTCTCTCTCTCTGCACTACCTAAGAAACTAGACACTGGCTTTGGGTTTACTCGAATCCACCCTGCAGCAAAAAGCAACACTCCAGAGGCTTCCTCAAATCCACCTTATCTCTGAAGTTACATTCATCAATTTCTTTCTCTTTTTTTTTCTTTTCTCTTCTTCTAGACACCTCTTCATTTATTTCTACACATTACATCCCACCAATGATGCCTTAAGAACACCCTCAACACTCCAAAGACGCTTTTTTTTTTTTTTTTTTTTTTCAGTACAGGGAATAACCTTGATTCGCAATTTCCTTGTCAGTCTCCTGCAGGTTTCATAGTGTTGGATGGGTGGCATGACCTCTATAGTGGCTGTTTTATACATTCATATGCATTTAATAGGGATGTAAAATAATTTAAGTCATTTTAGCTATTCAATCACTGGATGGAGAAATCAGACCTTGATCAGTGTACTTGTTTGTCAATGGATTTTTTTTTTTTTTATATTAAAATGTTTAGCTTTTAAAGAGCTTGCCTTGTTCAAACGATTATCGTATTCTCCTGCATATAACCCGCGGTTTATACCAGATTTAACGAACCTGGGGTGCGTGCTATATAAGGGTGCGGGCTATATCGCAATTTTTTGCACGTAATATTTCAATATATTTGTTACGTCTCTAAGGACATTATTTTTATTTATTTTTTATTTTATTGCCGGTATTTTCTTTCTTTCTTGCGAGAGTTGTTGTCTCTGGCTCTTGTACTATCACTCTGACAGCTGCCGCTGATAGGCCGTCTGACCTGTCAATCATGCAGGAAGACGTGATTGGCTGTGCTGCATGAGGGCGGGCTCTTCTCATCTCATCCGATGATCAACACCTGTAGAATCGCTTCTTAAGGGACGAGCTGCTGCACAGCGGGAGAGACTGCTATCTCTTTTTATTCTGATTCTGATTTGTGTTTGTTTTCTTATTGTTTGAATTTCACGCACAAACACTGTGTACCGAGCCTGAACAATTATGGATAATTGACGTCATGCGAGAAACAATCGAAATTTACACAAAGTTTATATATCTATGGGTGCGGGTTATACCAACTATTTTTTTTACACAAAACCCACGGACTATATGAAGATGCGGATTATCTGTGTCTGCAGGTTATATGCAGGAAAATACGGTATGAGCTGAAAAAGCACTCCGTTGTTCTCATGATGGATTACTGTAACTTCCAAGTACTATTTCCATATTTAAGTATCACAAAATATAAACCTCATTATATTGTTCCTCATAATAATCATTGCTCTATTACCCCTCATTACCCTTTAGTAGTTTATTACTGCAACCAATTACTGCCTCTTCCTCTTTTGTCATCATTCTGCCTGTATTTCAGGTAGTCTCTATGCTAATTCTCTCTAGTTAACTCTGTTTTTGATGTTGTGCGCACTAATTGCATGTTTGTTAGTTCATCTTTTCAAAGGAATTTTTTTTAAATTCTCATCATTGTTTTGCAGTGCTATGCGTGTGCTGCTGTCCAAACTGCCAAGGCCATGGATAGTGGATGAGAAAAAAGATGATGGTTACACTGCGCTTCATCTGGCTGCCCTCAACAACCACGTGGAGGTGGCAGAGCTTCTAGTCCACCAGGTCAGCAGTTCTAACACACACACTTACATATTGCACTTAAAGAAAGGACCCGTCCTGGAGACGCCGATTCTGGTTTACTTCAGGCCAAACCAAAAAATATCTGTACCTGTTGATCATGATCCAAACAAAGATACCACACACGTGTAACCTGAAAGCTATTTTGTAGTTAAATTAAAATTATTATAAATTAAGATTTTAGGCAAAAACAATCTGTCTCTAGCTTTGTGAAATGATGCAACCTTAAAAAAATACATATACAATGAAAAGGTAAATTGACTCTCTGGCAGTAGGTTGCGCTTACGGAACATCTGCCAAAAAAAATTAAAAATCATTGCCAATCGTGTGTTTGGAGCAAAAAAAAATTCTGGTATTTAATGGCCAGTTGACGGTGCAACTCTAGTCATAATGACTCTTAAAAACATTGTCTTTTCATCCCTATTGTGAGGCATATCTAAGTTAAGCTGCTTCACGAACAAGAAAAAATGTAGGGTTGGGCTTTATTTAATCCATTGTGAATAGACCTTGTGAGGTGGCAGGTTGCTCTTTAACTCTTTAAAATCTTTGATTTATAAGATGTAGTCATTCTTTATATATATATATATATATATATATATATATATATTTATATATATATTTTTTTTTAATATATATTATATATATATATATATATATATATATATATATATATATATATATATAATTTTTTATTTTTTTATTTTTTCCGATTGAGTTCTTGAATTGAAGAGCACAGTGTTCTAGACTTGCGTAAGCGTCTTAAGAATACTGGATTCTTGCGTTCTCCATGTGTGAATTTGGCCAAATGGGCATCGCTCCTTACCTCCTACGCCACAGTACAGCGTTGTAACAACATTATTGCAACATTCCAGCAGTGTTATGAGACTGCTGTGCTGGCTCAGTGCAGCCCTTTGTCAACTACCTGCCATGACGGAAGAGAGGGAGAGACAAAGAAAAGGTTCACACCAGTGACTTAAGCCTCAGCCGACGATCCACAGTAGAGCTGCACTGCAGTAATGCAGAGAGATGTTGCTATGGGGGTTCAGTCAGGGAATATCTGAATACAAATCACCATTAGCTCACATTTCCTAACACAACCTATGGGACTTGAAGGCATGCTCACGAGCAGCGATTTATCTTCAGCAGTTAAGAAGTGATATGTACTGACTGTTACCGAACATCAATGGGGGGAAAATGTAGAAATGAAATGAACAAATACCCACTATCACTTTGTTTTCCTCTGTAAGGGCATCTTATGTAATTGTATCTATATAATAAATGCATATATCAATGGGTAATGTCTAAACCGTTTATAATTCGCACTCAATCGATTGATTTGTTCTTTCTCTGTTGCTCTCTCCATAGGGAAATGCTAATTTGGACGTTCAGAACGTTAACCAGCAGACGGCACTGCATCTTGCTGTCGAGCGACAGCACACCCAGATAGTGCGAGTAAGTGGCTCTGTCTTCCTCTGTTCTGTTCTCTTCGTTTCCCCTTCAGTGTTTGACGTCTGCACCCCTCACCCAGCGATCTGGCTTCCTACTCAACACAAACGCATTGATGAAGCAATGTAGCTAAGTGCCCTGGCTTAAGATTTAAATGCAGGGAGTTGTGCTGCAGATTTATCCCCTTCAATTGAATTCATTTGTCCTGAGCAATCTGGACTACGCCTCGAGAGGTACGGGGAGCGGGGGTGGACAAAGGGGAATCAATAGAATCTAAAGCGCCATCATGTGGGCATATAAGAACAATGCAACTCTCCTCTTTTCAAAAGGTGTGTAATGACACAGTCAAGACTGTAATGGCTCAATTAATAAGTTAATTAAACATGCCTTTTCTCATATACATGCATGATGAAATTTGGTGCTTCAGATGTCATTGCTATCTTTTTCATCTGCATTAATGAACATGAGCATAATTCAATCTGCTGGTTAAATTCAGTCCCCATATTTGTGTCCAGCTCTTGGTACGAGCCGAGGCAAAGTTAGACGTGCAGGACAAGGACGGAGACACGCCGCTGCACGAGGCTCTGCGTCACCACACTCTGTCCCAGCTGCGCCAACTTCAGGACATGCAGGATGTCAGCAAAGTGGAACCCTGGGAGCCGTCCAAAAACACAGTATGTACAGAGAAGTATATAAATGGGAAAGGTGTTCTCAATAAAAGCTTTCAATTAACAGAACGTGATATTGTACACGTTTCCAGCTTTTCTTAATTCTGAATTGATCCACAAGAAATAATTGGAATTTATTTTCTTTTTAAACATTACACGTGCCCTGTCTGTTTTATATTCTCCAAAATCTGTTCCATTTTACTTTTTTTTTTTTTTTTTATGGTCCAATTCAGTTTTGCACATCAAAAGTTATGTTGAGTTTAAATAAAATAACTATAAGGAAATAAGTATACAATTTAACTCTAATTAAATGGCTTTTATACCCTTTAATATTCACAGACTCTAGTCCATATTGCGATTAGATGAAGTATACAGTCATACTTTTAAGTTTAATCTAACATCTGCCGATTCCATAATTATATTGTAAATTCCATTTTTATGACTGGATTCCGCAATACCTCTAAATGCCACTTCTCTATTTTCCTTCAAAAGCCTTTAATTTCAAAGAAGATTCAATCCAATCACAAGATTTCAAGACTGTATGCGTATGTGCCGGCTTTCAATTGTCAGTTTTTATCCCGTTTGAAGAGATTTTTAATAAGATGGAGTGTGATGAAATTGATTAACCTGTGGTAGTTTCAGTCACTGGCAAAACGAAAGGCTCATCATTCTGCTCGTACTGAGACTAAATTGTTACAGTGGCAATGACTAGATTTCTATGCGTTTGAAAATTACATTTTGAAAATATTTTTTTGCTACGGTTTACTATCTCTTGTTCAAAGAGGTTGACTTGGAGGTTTTTGCAACAACAAAAAAAACTCCAACACATATACTTCATAGACATCATACTTCAAATATGTTCAATACCAATAATTTAATGGAATTAATGCTGGACTCTATGTAAACTTGGCAAAAAAAGAAACGTCCTCTGACTTTCAACAGTTTTTACTTTGAGTAAACTTAATGTGTGTAAATATTTGTATGAACACTAAAAGAGTCAACACCATAAGACATAAACTAAAAATTGTTTCACAGACATGTGACTAACAGAAATAGAATAATGTGTCCCTGAATGAAGGGAGGCTGCTTGAAGCACTGCAGTGCATCTCCTCCTCATGGACTGGACCAGATTTGTCAGTTATTGCTGTGAGATGTTACCCCACTCTTCCACCAAGGCACTTGCAAGTTCCTGGACATTTCTGGGGGGAATGGCCTTAGCCCTCACCCTGTGGTCCAACAGGTCCCAGACGTGCTCAATGGGATTGAGATTCGGGCTCTTCGCTGGCCATGGCAGAACACTGACACTGCTGTCATGCAGAAACTCACGCACCGAATGAGCAGTGTGGCTGGTGGCATTGTCCTGCTGGAGGATCATGTCCGGATTAGCATGTGTAAAGGGTTCCACAGAGGAGGGAGGAGGATGTTTTCCCTGTACCGAAAGTCATTGAGATTGCCTGCAATGACAACAAGCACATGTGATGGTGATATGAGAGACCGCCCCAGGCCATGACGGACCCCCCACCTCCAAATCCCGCTCCAGAGTACAGGCCTCGGTGTAACGCTCAATCCCTCGACGATAAACACAAATCTGCCCATCACCCCTGCTGAGACAAAACTGTGAGTCATCAGTGAAGAGCACTTTTTTGCCACTCCTGTCTGGTCCAGCGAAGGTGGGTTTGTGCCCATAGTGCCCAAATTGTGTGCCCAAAATTACATTGTTGCTGGTCATGTCTGGTAAGGACCTGCCTTCCAACAGGCCTACAAGCCCTCAGTCCAGCCTCTCTCAGCCTATTGTGGACAGTGTGAGCACTGATGGAGGGATTGTGTGTTTCTGGTGTGACTCGGGCAGTTGTTGTGGCCATCCTGTGCCTGTCACGCAGGTGTGATATTCGGATGTACCGATCCTGTGCAGGTGTTGTTACACGTGGTCTTCCACTGCGAGGATGATCAGCTGTCCTTCCTGTCTCCCTGTAGAGCTGTCTTAGGCGTCTCACAGTGCGGACATGGCAATTTATTGCCCTCGCCACATCAGCAGTCCTCATGCCTCCCCAAAATCACCTTGCACCACAATTTCCAAATGTGGTAAACTACTCTCCAATTGTGTTCCTACACCTAAAAAAGAGCCCTAAGATCAGAACACTGAGGCAGTGTAGATCCTCAGCACCTGTAAAGGCTGCTCTCAGGCTTTTCCCTGTGTTAACAATGATAGATCGTACTCTGCTACAAGAGCCGTTTCCCTGCTGTCACATGAGTTACTGGCCCAATGAGCCACAGTTCCACTGCAGTCCAACGTCCTGTGCTCTGCACAATCCTTCAAGTGAGACATTCTCCCCTGATTATCCCTTCCCCTTCCACGGGATTGCATATATTTGTGGGAAATTGACTGGGTGGAGAGAAAGCAGAAAGAAGACCTCTTTAGCCGACAGCAGCCTAATCAAAACATACTATATGTTCACTTTCCTTAATGCATTGGCACAATGATTGCCAAGCTTGTGACCAGATTTAAAACGCAATGAGTACAGTGTTCTTAAGTAAGTGGTTGTAAATGTGACAGTACAGAGACTGAGAACTTCATGCAGAACATCGGTCAGCGAAGCCAGCCATGATGAGGCTAGTCTGGACGAGATGTCACACTGTTAACCAACTTATACAAAGTTATATTTAATGGTTTACTTTATGCAGGTTTTGGTACACTGCACTAAAATGGGGTAGTTCATCTATAATAACTGAAAATCTTTCAAAAGATTTAGTTCTAGATTTATAGCAATTAAATTAAAATGTTTTAAAAGAACAGTTTGTTCAGAAATTTGAGGGTTTCAGTGAATAATGACTAAGCTTTGTGTGAAGAATAGACCAAAATGTATTTATGACTGCAGCTTTTAGACTTTGACTCTCCTATCAGTGCCATTGTTTCTCAGGCGTCTCACAGCACTTATCGCTATCCCGCAGCATTTCTTTATCTTCATTAACACACGTAATGCTATCAATACACACCGGATCATCTGTCAGAAAGTCTTACCAGAACCTCTGACACCAGACAGACTGACGATGCTGATCCCGTGCACCCTATCTTTTGTAGCTCTTCTTACACCTGACCCCAGCTCTGCCCGTTCACATCATCGCCTCTCTACGACTGTCGTAAATCAAGCGTCGTGTGACAGGAGGCTGCTTCCAGGCCAGCAGTCTGCCATTTATTAACACAAACAGTGTGACAAATCTCCCTCTCCCTATCAAACCGTCACACTTGCCACATGCAGCAGATGGAGAGTCAAGCCGTCCATTTAAAACACTCCACTGAAGTCATCAGTATGCAGAGCTCTGTCCACTTTCATCTCAATATGCTCCATAGCATTTCACCACTTCAGTTGAATCTGTTATACCAACATTACATCATGGACCTGAGTGGAGCTGTTTTTTCTTTAAGCGGAAGTCAGTTACTGATCTCTTTTGTGCCGTTTAATGCAAGTATATCTGTTAGTGTCGCCTATATTGCTTAACAGCTATTGCAGTTAAGTGTTTTTGTTTTTCACCTGGTGAATGATAAAATTGACAAAATCATGTGTTAAAGAAGGAACCTGAGCCATATCTAGAAACTTGGGTGTTGACTTGGCTATTAAAAAAACAACTCTGAACAATTGTGTAGCAACTAGAGTTAGGCCGGATACTCTGCTGAAATGAGTATCCGGTACGGATAAAGCACTTTTGGCGAATACGAGTAATACGAGTCAATATCTGGGCTCGGATTGAATAAAAATCCTCACTGGGTAGCTGACTGTGTCTGCGTTCTGTGATAGGCCTGTCACAGCGCCCCTCCCCTACACATACAGATTTGCTGTGTCCCGCTCTGCTCGCTAACAC
The DNA here is from genome assembly GCA_037043235.1 of Rhodeus uyekii. NCBI lineage: Eukaryota > Metazoa > Chordata > Actinopteri > Cypriniformes > Acheilognathidae > Rhodeus > Rhodeus uyekii. The sequence goes on along the minus strand of JAWRVZ010000016.1, from coordinate 5,842,845 downwards.
ACAGAACACTGAGAACAACTCTCTTTCTGTCCCTCTGTCACTCAAGTTCGCGGGTCTTTTCCGTTAACGTTTTAGGCTTTCTTCAGGTTCAGATTTGTTTTTTATTTTGGTTTGTTTGTAGTACTTATTAACCAGTAGAGTTCTGGTAAACGTGGGGTTTGTTCAGACGTGGTGCTTGGTAGAATGCGACTAGCATTGAGTCTCTGCCTGTCGGATAATAAAAAAAAAATGTTTAACCGTCTGCTGGCTCTAACCAGTTTTTTGACTTCACACAAAAAATAAAGTAGTGGTATAAAAACTGTATTACAAATTAGTTAGCCACACACACACACACATATACCTGGTGTGGAAATAAAATTAAATAAAACAAGAACCACAAAAAAAATCACACTGATCATAAAAAAAGTCAGGTTAAAAAAAGAAAGTTATGTTTAGATGAAAACTCTTGTTCAATACATTTTTCTTCATAATTGCAACCGCATGTTGTATGCATTGTTGCAAAACTTATGTATATAGTTTGTTTGTTATCATGATCAAAACCATTGATCTGAAGCTCAATGTTGATGCTGTCATGTAAATAATAGTTTTCTAATCAGCAGTAAATATATAATAATTTCTGATCAACCCATATCAATTGCATGATAAAAAATAACATGCCGGTTAAAGCACCGCCCATTTCAAGACAACCCGCCCACTTCCGGGTTAGGCCCCGCCCAGCCCGAGTACAGATAATTCATATGGTTAACAGATACAGATAATGCTGTACTCGCTTATCCCTAGTAGCAACATCTCTAAAGACAAACAAAAAATAACCAGAACTGCTTGCTGTTGCTACACCCTAGCAACCACCCACAACGTAACATTTCATTTAAAAACTATAACTAACTCCCATTTGGCACTTTTAAATGAGAATGAGCTAGTCAACTGATATATTCTACTCTGGTATTTGGTTGAAAACTGTTTGCTTAAAGGGTTAGTTCACTCAAAAATGAAGATTGTCTACAATTATTCGCTCTCACTTTGTTCCAAACCCAGATTTGTTCATCTTCAAAACACAAATGAAGATATTTTTTTATGAAACGCTCCATTGATATTCCACACAACCAAAAATTCTCAATTCATACATTTACTGCGTCTTTGTTTGATTCAGGCCTCCTTGTGTAGTGAGCACTCAAGCATGCCTCCTTTACACACAAGACAGATTAGGTTTCTCCTTGTGTTTCGCATGTTTGTCTGAACTTCCCCAAGAACCAATGAGGTTGTTCTTCCACGTCAAGCAAGTATGGTTTATTTACGATTACATTGGATTCAAGAAACACATTGACATTCTAATCAGTTCTTACTTTCCCTGGGAATCAAACCCATGATCTTGGCGTTGCAAGCGCCACTCTCTACTGTTTGAGCTATAGGGAAGCCAGTCTTGTTCAGAAGACTTGGATTACACCGCTTTATTCTTTAGTAACTTTTTGAAGCATCTTAGTTTTATTGCATGGACTTTCAGTGGAGTAACAGAAATCTCTCAGGTTTAATAAAAAATTAAACGAAGATGAATGGAGGTATGAGGTTTGGAATGGCATGAAGGCGAGTAAATGATGACACATTTCATTTTCGAGTATACTATTCCCCTAAATGATTTAGGAACAGTGTCTCTGTTCTCATTTTAAAAGCATAGTGTAATTATTTCAACTTGAACAAGTAATTGTGAAGTCTTTAATAGATAACCTATATTAATATATAGTATTTGACTCTGTGGTGTATCTTCACAGTTAATCATGGGCCTGGGCACTCAGGGGGCTGAGAAGAAGAGCGCAGCTTCTATTGCTTGCTTTTTGGCGGCTAACGGAGCTGACCTCACCATCCGTAACAAGAAGGGCCAGTCTCCTCTTGACCTGTGCCCTGACCCCAGCCTCTGCAAGGCTCTGGCTAAATGCCACAAAGAAAAGACCAGGTATGCGTGTTTATTCCCAACAAGTAGGGAATCTTTTGAAACTGAATTTGGCTCCATGTATTAAAGGCTTTTCTCTATCTGTATCTCATTCAATGTTTTTTTTTCTCTCTCCCACTTACTCTCTTGGCCTCAGTGGGCAGGTTGGCTCCCGTAGCCCATCTCTAAACAGTAATAATGAGACTCTTGAGGAATGTATGGTGTGCTCAGATATGAAAAGGGACACGCTTTTTGGCCCCTGCGGTCATATCGCCACCTGCTCTCTCTGTTCGCCTCGTGTCAAGAAGTGTCTCATTTGCAAAGAACAGGTCCAGTCCAGAACCAAGGTATGGAAACCTACCGCACTCATTTCTTTTGTGCGTGCATGTGCCATAGTGAAGATGTTTTTTTTCACCCACAGATTGAGGAGTGTGTGGTTTGCTCTGATAAAAAGGCAGCCGTGCTCTTCCAGCCCTGCGGTCACATGTGTGCCTGTGAGAGTAAGTCAGCTTTCGCACTCCTCCCACACCACACCTCTTCTTTCATCACCCCACATGATTTGTCTTTCATCCAGCTAAAAAAGCTCATGCTGTCATTTGACTTGTCAGAACATCACTCATAACATGACTATGATACAGATAAAGGCATCTAGGCGTGCGTACACAGGATTGCATAAGATATGGCTGAGTATCGCAAAACTGGTCTAGAACATATTCTGTTCATTTATACTCCACAATCAGAAGACAGTTTGCATTTTAGGACTATTTTATTAAGTGTCAATATTTTATGACATTTAACCATAATCCCCTCCCAAATATTGCTATATAAAAAAAAATGACCTAATGTTAATTTTACCTTAATGGTATTTTGGGGTTAAAATGCATTTATAAATGTCACAATGGAAATGATAGTACTGTTAATAGTAGAAAACAGACTCAACCTAACCTACAAGTCAACAACAGCAAAAAAAGCCTAAGTGAATAGTTATTTCTCAGCTAGCATTACTCCTACCTGATCCCTTGAGTTTCATTCTTTCTAAATGCATTCAGCACTTGTCAGCAAAACCCTTTTCAGTTTGCTATTATTGCCACTTTTCTGCCTTAACTTAAAGTTGCAGCCATCTGTTCAATGGATGTTTACTTCACTTTCTGAAGTTTAACAAGCTAGCTTAATCGTGTAAAGGCTGACATGAAATAAGTAAAAAAAAAATTTAGCCAAGGTTTTCTATTCGTTTTTTGCATTTACCGTATTTCCCCACATATAACCCGCAGACGCAGATAATCCGCACCCTCATATAGCCCGCGGATGTTGGGGTTTTGTGTAAAAAAATTGTTGGCATAACCCGCACCCATAGATTGATTAACTTTTTTGTGCAAGTTCACATTTCGAATGTTGCTCGCATGACGTCAATTCTCCATAACTGTTCAGGCTCGGTACACAGTGCTTGTGCGCGAAATTCAAACAATAAGAAAACAAACAAGTTAGAATCAAAAGAAAAAGCAGTGTCTCCCGCTGTGCAGCAGCACGTCCCTTAAGAAGCGATTCTACAGGTGTTGATCATCAGATGAGATGAGATGAGCCCGCCCTCATGGCAGCACAGCCAATCACGTCTTCTTGTATGATTGACAGATCAGACAGCCTATCAGCGCCAGCTGTCAGTTGTCAGCTGTACAAGCGGCAGAGATGATAAAGAAAGAAAAACAGAAAGAAAATACTGCAAAAAAAACTTGCGTCCTTAGGGATGTAACAAATACAGTAATACCTCTAGATACGAGCATAAGCATTTTTTTACTTTTCTATTTTATATTATTGTTTTGATTTTTTTTTTCAGTTTGTATTCTTTACTTTTGATCACTTTTCGTACTTTTTCGTTTAGTAAAAACTGTAATTTTCTTGAATAGCAGGAACTAAGCATAACTGAACTTAGCTTTCGTTTTTTTTTTTACTTGTCTATTTTTTTAATATTTTAATATTTGTTATCTTTACTTTTGATCACTTTTCTTACCTTTTTTTTGCCTGACTACCCTTACTTTCACTTGGCGCAGACCTTTTAACGAAAGGAATAGAGGGAGATCTGCTTCTCCTTTATCCACAACAACAGAAGCCTCTCCATCTCATCATATATATTCGAACATAACTTCGATATAATCGTCACGCCCTTGATAACATCCTTCTGCTTTAGGATGGTACATATCATGAATGTACTGCGATCATCACGCGGGCACCACGCTAATATTTATCCACAATTTCTTTCTTCATTTCCATGGTCATCATGCGTTTCCTCTTCTCACTGCCATCCTTACCACTCACTTTCTTATAACTTATCACTATTATGAAGAATAATGCACAAAATAGAGAGAAAATCAGCTATGCGGGCGCCGTGTACAGAAGTCAGGGAACATGAAGTGAAAGTGCGTCAGCATCGGCGTCAGTACGCGTGCTCGTATCTCGAATGTGTCCCAAACTGAAAAAATGTAAAAAGTAAGATGATTGCTATGATTTACAAGCATGTATCAGACTAATTTCATAAAATGCATTTAAATATCAGTTCTCATTCTGTATCCCTCAATAATATGTCTTAGTAAAGGGATATTTCAATGCTTCGATCAATTAATGATAAAAGTGCCTGTAGTTTGTCTAGTGTTCATATAGTGCATTAGAGGGTTGGCACAGCAGCACCATTCGATACCAATACCAGTAAAATGCTGTGGTTCTGAATTTTAGTACCAAAGCAAAAACAAAACAATTTTTTTCGTCCTTGTCTGTTGATTTATCAATTTAACTCAATCGTGCATTTAAATACGGTTGTCAATTCAGAAACTTTGCAGTGTTCTTATCAGAATGAAAAACTAAACTTGTGTTCCGATTGTGAATGGGTAATGAACAAAGCAAGGGAAGAGCCGGTCCTTAGAATCGCTAAGGCTGTCAATCAAGTCGCAAGCTCACTGAATGCTGCACTTTTGTGAGAACTCCCATTATATAAAAATAAAATAAACATTCATACGGATGTCTTTTATTTAACATTTGCTAGGACATGTTTCTCAATACTTGGGTCACTCTTTCAAAACTCTTCACTCCAACTTTCAACTTGGCACATCAGGTCATTTCACATTCAAAATGCATTAAAACTACTTAAACACTTTCAAATCGACTCTAGTAAAGGTTTCACCCAACAAGCATACAATCATTCATAAAACAGACCTAAATAATGTCTAAAATGACAGTTCTCCGTTGTTACAATTCATTGCATTGTCCCAGTTTACATTACAGAACAAAATGATTTCAGTTTCCCCTTTTGTACAGATGGCAATGCAATTGAAAGACTAACACCTGTGTGTGTTTGCTCCTGTAGACTGTGCCAGCCTGATGAAAAAGTGTGTACAGTGTCGGGCCGTGGTGGAGCGCCGCACTCCCTTTGTTCTGTGCTGTGGAGGGAAAGGTATGGAGGATGCCACTGATGATGAGGACCTTAGTGAGTGAACTTCCACACGTTCCCGTATTTTATTTCTCTTTCCTCTCAGTCTCTCTCTCTTCCTTTGTTCTCATGTCTCTCATGTTTGATATTTACGTTGGCTTTGGTTGCTGCTTGTCTGTTTCTATTGCCCACGCTCCTTTTTCTCTCCATTGTTATGACTAATCTGTTATTTCCCAAATGTGTTTTCATGACTCCAATCAGACGTGTAGCCCCTCCTCTTAATGCATAATATCAACACCCTGGAATGAGCTTTTGTAACTGCTCTGGAATGTATCTTCAAGTTATAAGGACTTTTAGACCAAGCAAACGACTGAAAATCAATCCCCCGAATTAGTTTTTCCACAGAAAACTGAGAATATTTCAATAATTGGCCACGCCAAAGGGGCTATGCGGGATTAATTTTAGTCCCATCGTTTTTTTAAGTTGTGATTCACTACTATTCGTTACAGCATCATTCCTTTGACACTGCCCATTTTTTTATGTTGGTTTAGTTTGAGTTCAAAGGGATACTGGTGTAAGTTCACTTTTTTTACAGTGTTTATTTATAGAGAGGAGGATCTGTTTCTTTTTAGCCTCGCTTAGATGTCCGACACATCCATCCACGCTGACATCTCTGCTGACCCTCAGACAGGCTGATCCACGAAAACACGCACACGCTCGCACACAGTCCAGTCAACAGAGGAATGTAGCCTCTAGCTCTTATCTTGGTCTGTCTTTAGTGCCTGAGCTCTGTTTGTTGTAAGGCGCCACTTTTCCACACACACAAACCGAAGCAGCATCTCATATAGACCTAACACAGTCCCCCCCCCTCCATGTAGACGAAGCAATGAGAGAGAATTGCCACCATAGATGGGATTCTCTCCTGCTTCACTCACTTTAAAGACTAAAGCACTTCAGTCTCCACATACAAGAGGCTCCTCGCTCTAAAAGAGGACGTGATCTACTGGCATCTGAAGGCTGTGGCCAATCACGTGCCTAGAACTTTAACTTCCACTGAAGAGAGCTTGGAAATGAACATGGGAAACATCCACTAATCATACCGTTAGACATCTACATCATTCTTGGGAAGTAAGAGTGGGTGACAGTGTTGTTAGATGATCCCTGAAGCCAATACACGTTTCTCAATATGCCACCATTCATTTCCCATTTAGTGAATATCCATTGAATTTTTTCGAACTTGTCGGGCTCAAAATTAACCAGTCTATCTTCTTTCACACTAATCCTTCATAAAAATCTCCCCGTCAGTCCTCTCAACACGAATGGTCTTTCAAACTTTTGCTATAAATTATTAGAAATTGGCTGTGTAATAGAAATTTCAATATTGCATATAGGGTTTTGAGCATGTAAATGTGCATGCTCAATTTTACCCTAATTTTTATATTTAGATGACCTTTGCCATCATATAAAGCTAGCTTAAAATAGCTGGATAAGAAAATATTTAATAGACCCGATTCAGATCATCAGCTCATTAGGTGATTAACCGAGTGTGTCAGATAAAAGAGAGATTTTTCTATTTTATTGAACTTCAGAGAAATTCTCTCACCCTCTTGCAGTCCCAGATGTATGTGACTGGTCCTACTTAATATTAAAAGTCTTTAACTACTAACATTTCTTACTAATATGTACTAACATTAAAAATTTGATCTAATTCACTTATTGTGTACATGCATGTTTTTACTTTGTACTTATATTTAAAAAAATACCTGCATGTAATGACGTTTATAATTACAATGTTGACCCTTCCCTTAAGCCTGCCCATACCATAAAACCTGACCCTCACCCTACTCGTATGGAAGCAAATGTGTTTTGCAATACATTTTGGTTACTTTATTTTAACGTGTCCTTGTTACAGTGTAATTATTAGAGCCGCCCCCCAATAGTCAACTAAACTTTAGTTGATTAGAAGAGGCTTATTCAAGCAATACTTTTAGTTCTTTACTCACAGAAAAAAAAAAACTCCGCAGGAAGTGGCGAATTCACGCAATCCGTGAGGGACAGATCATTAACGGCTGATCCCCATATCCAAGAGTTGGTGCGGCGTGTGGAAGGTAAAGTATAGCACGCCTTACTGCATGACGAGGTGCTGGCGTCATCACTTGCATATTTTATTTAAAATACTCTGTCATTCTTGCTCGTATAGATAAGAGTAATGCATCATTTCAAATCGTAAAGGGTTTTGTAAGATAAAGAAAACAGCAGTGCTTCACATAAATGAAGCGAAACTGCGCGTATATCTGCGCTACTTGCGAAATATTTCTATAGAAAGTTTGAAATGTCTAATCTATTACAGGAATTGTGTAATCCATATTAAAGCTGCATTTCTCGTGCGTTTACTATACTGCGAAGATCAGTCCGCAACGTCAACTTCATCAACACAGACTCGGAAAACATTACTTTATTAATAAACACAAAAACGTCTCCTAGCTATTTTTTTACGACACTATCATAATCGTTACTTCTGCCAGTGCTTTGTGGCAAGCTTTGTGTGAGTGTGAGGCAAATATTTCTCCGCTAGTAAATGTAATTAATTTAAACATGCTATTAGTTGACTACTCGTTAGCTAGAAATTATACACAAGTAATATTCATTAACTACCGGTACATGTAGTTACTGTAGGATAGTGTTTGGTTTAGGGTTAAGCATGCATAACTGTTATTACTACAGTAATTACATGTAACAAGGACAATGTAAAATAGTTTTTCCTTTATGTAAGTATAATCTATAATCTCTGTGAATCCATATAATGCAATTTCAAAAATTGCTCAAACGCACACGCAATAGTAAACCGTAAGACCCCAGTGAGTGAATCAATGTCTTTTGAAGTGAAACAACAGGGAGGGAAATACTAATACAGTAATACCTCGGTTTACGAGTGACTTTGTATACGAGCAAATTGGTTTACGAGCATTGTATCAGAGTGCGAAAATTTTTCCCTCGCCCCCTGCATTGTTGTGTGGAAAAGTCCTAACGCTCAGCATCTTCCCGCGCATTTTTACTGGAAATATCCTAACGACAGCCTCTCACAAAGCCCATCACCCCTTCACTCGTTCATTCTCTCAGCGTCACTCGGTTTGGTTCATCATTCACCACAGTGATGCTTTTATAAGTGATTTACGCGGTTTTACCTCGTGTTGTTCACATTAATTGTGATCGCTATTGTTCACGTAGTACAATATATACGTACAGCATATAGACAATGACCTCAAGATGAGTAAGAAAGAAGGTACGAAATTCTCCATGTAAGCAGTAAAATCCTCCTCTCGTCTCCTTCACGCCAGCAGCGACGCTACTCAAAGATAATTAGTATTTAAAATAATTAGTATTTATATGACATCTTAATGGTTATAATTTTAACTGCAATTAATTGGCTAAAACCCAAAAAATATTTAAAATGAGCATTTACGGTCATGTGGAACAAATCGAGTGATTTTTATTGCATTCTTATGAGAAAAATTGTTGAGAATTTTGAGTTACGAGCTCTTGGAAAGAATTAAACTCATAAACCGAGGTATTACTGTATTAATATTTTAAACTTTAAACTATAAGTGGTGATTTGTAATGTTTTGTAATTTTTTTCTATTGATTCATCCACTGGGGTCGTGTGAGTTAGTCGTGTTCGAAATTGTTGTTTTGAAGCATTATAAGGACTCAGAGATGGATGTTTTTTTATTTGTCTGTGGAATGAAAGTAATATACATCTGGGATAGCATGAGGGTAAGTAAGTAAAAGACCATGTTAATTTTTGCATGGAAGCAATTATCGATCAGTAACGGATAGAATTTTAATATCCCTGCTTAAAACCTTTCTTGTAGGATAGTGAACCGCAGCTATAATTGGATACTTTGATGAAAAAGGCTTCCCATGTGTCAATTACATGCGTTAAATTGCTCTTTGCTCCCTCTAATGAATATTTATAACTAGCGTATGCCACTGGCCAGGCTGAACTGGCCCCTTGGCCAACAGCAGGGGTACCTGCATTACATAACACTGTGACTGGTTGCTTCTCAGCAGGGAGTTCTAACTCAATGGCAGGGGGGTCGCAGGATCTTCTCCAGCCCAACAATCTGGCACTAAGTTGGTGTAAGTATTCTATTCATCACCACAAGTTCTTCCTGCTCCTTTGGGCTCAAAATCCCTATCTCCACCCCAGCATACGTCATTCTCTCTGGCCTACACTTTACCAATAGAAGAGGCCGTCAAGAGGGACCATAAGCCTCCTTGCGGCCTGCTGCGATTCAGTGCTGTGGGGTCGTTTCGCCCCACAGTGTCCCATATAAGCTATTCCTCCATAAAGTTTGCTAGAAGTTAGAAGATTCTGCGGTCTGCAAATGTTGAGGCCCAAGGGTCCACTTTCACCAACTGCATGATTGGCTGTTGATCCGCTGGAGGTTTTCTCAGTGGCTTCTGCTTTGTTTTTCAGCCAGTGGAAATATCCCAGCCTTGCAGAGGGACAAAGACAACACTAATGTCAATGCAGATGTACAGAAGTTACAGCAGCAGCTGCAGGATATCAAAGAGCAGGTGAGCAATCTCATTTTCTTGATGCGTCAATAACAACGTCTGCCGATCTTAAAAGCGTTAAATTTTTCAATTGTGAGTTGTTTGGCAGTCGATAATCGATTTTCATTCATTCAGTGTTTTAAAATATGTGAACATTAAATTAGTTATAGGCGCGGATTAATGGAGACAGTACGGCGTTCATCCACTCTAAGGCCACGTCCACATGAAGCCGGTGCATTCCCTATCCAATCTTTTTTTTCTTTTTTTCTCTCGTTCTAAAAAAAAATTTCGTAAACACGCCGTCGTCTCTAGAAATATCAGCGTCCACACGAAACCACTAAAACCGACTGAAAATGGTGTAGTATATATGTCAGACCAGTATGGGGCGCTGTAATCCTGCCACAGATATACACTATACACGGAGAAGAAGACTTTGAGCGTGCACATAACGCAGTGACGCCGCCGACACGTGATGTGATGACATCATCGTTTCACAAAACATACGGATTGGCTGTACACACGAATCCGCAAAGGTGTCGTTTTCAGATTTATCCACTTTAGGACCCAGTTTCAAAAAGCAGCGGTTTCAGTCTCCCAAAACGGCGGATCCGTGTGGACGAAAAGCCATTACGATAAAAAATGTATACGTATACAGTGATACGCGTCTCCGTGTGGACGGGCCCTAATACACACAGAATTGTCAAATACACGTGACAATTTTTCACGTTAACAGTCGATTGTTGCTCAATGTTAATTAACATGCGTTAGGTCTTAAAGTGACAGCAGCCTTACCTGCTATTCTCTGTTTTTAACGTTAATCGAAAAACACAGTTACTGCAATTGACTGAATAACTTTTGTAGCTTTAAAAATCAATGTTAATCAAAGAATCAAGTTTATTACAGCACTTCATTTCACATTTGATTGTTTTAAAAATGTCACTGACATCTAAAATTACTTCTTTTTTTTTTCAGCAAAAATTACCGTCATAAATCTGAAATAAAATTACTTGTTAATAAATAACTGTTAATAATAATTATTTTCTTTTTTTTGTTTTGATAATGCAGTAATGACTCATTTAACATTTTTGCCTTCCTCTCAGACCATGTGCCCCGTGTGTCTGGATCGCCTAAAAAACATGATCTTCATGTGCGGTCACGGCACTTGTCAGCTCTGTGGAGACCGAATGAGCGAGTGCCCCATCTGCCGCAAGGCCATCGAACGTCGCATCCTGCTTTACTAGAGCGTCAGGCCATCGCAACCTCCCTGTTTTCAGCCACAGTGTGCGCTGCTCCTCTCCTGTACTCTCGCAAGGCTCTCCGTGTCTCACGCTAAGCTAAGAGACATCAGTGTTAGGCCACCCATCTTTATTTGATCTTCTAGGCTCAATACTTGTCCGCTTAACTTCACTTTTCTGTTTGCTTGGATTATGTTCATGGAGAGGAAGAAACTTGCTTAATGTCTCCATCTTGCCATTTTATTCATGCAGGTGCCCACTTTTTTCTGCCGCGAGTAGTTCAGCGCCGCCTGCGAGACATGAACTGACACGGTGTCAGGGTCTGCTGATGTTTCATATTTGATTATGTCAATGTATTATGCTTATCTATCCTGATGCAACAAGTTGTATCTACAGTATCTGTGTAGGTCATGATACAGCATGTGACTGAACTCTAAAAGTGTCCCACTGAAGCTTTGGAAATCAATTTTGAAGTCTTGTTTCGTGTGACGTAGCGTTCAGTTCAAAGGTTGGTCCTGTCCGAGCAGTGAAATAAAAGCATTCACCTTTTAGCAGTACATTGCATGTTCCTCTCTTGAATTGCTGCTGTACTACAGTATATACACAGAGTATTATTGTCGCACCCATGCTGGGGATGGACTCGTCATCCGATCAGTGCTTTAAAAGGATAATCATTCACTTAACAGACGTCATTATCGGATGCTTCTCCAGCAGTCCTACCTTATGCGTTATATCGTCTTGAAGGATTTGAATAGGAACTGCTGGTGTTGTGCCATTTTTCCAAAAACAATTTACAATTTCCTTACTAGTTAATTTATGTATTTTTACCTTTTTCAGCTGAATCTGAATGACTTGGAATATACTATAGAATATCACCTGTAAGCTGTAATTGGGCCATAAGAAAGCCTAACCAAAACCAACCATCTTTCATTAACAATTTGGCATTTTTTCGTGCTGATGCATCATGGAGGGCTGTTTCATTTGTGTGACTCGACGAGGCAGACATTTTTACTGGAAGCAAAAGTAGTTTCATACTTTACCTTTTAAAGATTTGTATCATTTTTCACATCTTTTCTGATCTCTTTTTGTGTCATTTTAACACTAAAAACTTGATGCACTAATATACCTTAATGGTAGAATTATATTGTCATGGTTACTCAGTCTGATTTGTACATTTTTTTCCCCTTTTAAAAAACTGCCCTGGTTTAAGAAAAACATTGATACTCTTTTTTTTTTTTTTTGATTGAATGAATGAATGTTTGATGTATTATGTACAACATTTATCATAGGAGAAATTCATTTTGCCCTGTATTGAAATTTGCTTTGAATATGCATTGCCGAATAAACATCTAACAAAATGCAGCTGTTCTTTGCAAAACATATTGCACTTTCATCTTTAATTTTGACTTCTGCAAGTCTTTTTTTTTTAGTGTATTCTTCTTCAAAAACACGTCTTACCCCGTTGTCGCAGGAAAACGCTCGTCTGTGCGTCATATCCCTCATCATATCCATAAATGGAGCAAAATTGACGTGCGTGGTGTGGGAGTGGCGTGGATTTTCACAGTGAGCGAGAAAGGTTGACATTTTAAAACACGCCAAACAGAGAAGAGACTGCTGGCAAAAAGTAAACATGACAGAACTCGTAATAAAATAATCAAAATTGTCTTGTATTTTTAGGTGATAATGAGAACTGAGGTATTTGAAATGTAAAAGCAACATACAATTAATTAATTAACATTAATACCTTGATCTTACTAAATGTTTAAAGCAAGTGGTTGCTCTAATTTATCTACATTTTAACCATATTTTTACTGGAACTTAATGTTTTTTAGTTAATTCACTTCAAGTATATTGAGTGGATATCAATATATTCAAGTATGTGATTGAATTAATTCAGAAAGACCTGTTTGTATTTAACCAAGTAGTAAGTAGTAACCATTAGAACAAAATTATTTTATATTTTTAACCATAACTGAACATTAAATATTTTTCAAAATGTACTCTGCTGATCCAGCCATATGCAAAGCATGCTGGGAATAAAATCTCTCCACCCTTTTTCAGTTAGTCCAACAAAAACCATTAATGTAACCCCAACACAAATGGATTGAGTAAACTTCAATTTGAAATGAACTGGATTGAACACAATGAAATTAAGTTGGATCAAAATGTAAATTAATTGTTACTTCAGCTCATTTTATTTACGCAACTTGAACAAGCAGAAGAAAAAAATGGATTCCGTAAAGACGAGTAAGGTTTTCAGTGAAGGTAAGGTCAATTAGAGCCAAAGCACAACCGAAACAATGTTCTTTCGCAAAATTCATTTTTTTTACTGCAAGATGGCCAAAAGTTGCATGGTGTACCTTCAATGTTGGATTCTCTTGGTTCGCAATTTAACCGAAAAATGACAGGTAGTTTATTGTGTGGGTGGGTTGACTGAGGTCTTGTGCATTTGAAACAATCCAATTAGACAAAACGATCCATGTAGGGCCAGTGGTCATGCTTGAGAACATTAGAAGATTAAACTTAACACATCCATAGAAAAAGAACTCATGGGAAAAGGCAGTATGACGCATCTCTCTTGATCATTGATGTTGTTATTGAGAGCTTTGACATCCTGTCCGTCCTCCGATTGGCTCATAACTAGCTTCTCTTCTGATGGCAGAGCAGCTCTTATGAAGAAGGTCCTGAAGACACTCGGCTAGCTCTGTTCTTTCTTCCAAAATCCTGCAGATTCTTGATTCTGGCACAGTATGTTAATCTTGTTAATATCCCATGTGTTTTGAGCGGTGTCAGAGCGTTTTGGACTGAGAAAAGAACTTAATGGAGCTGATTAGAGAAATGGGCCTCGGTGGGATCTGCTGACACTTAGTTGGCCATCTGTCATCCTGACGGAGTCTGCAAGCCTGCAGCCATTGCATCAGAGTAGTGTCTGTTTTCTTTAGGATGTGGAATTTTGTATTGACACATTTGAGGGGGTTTTAATCTGATCGTACGAAGAAAATACTTTTTTTATATTTCAAACAAAGCCTCTCCTGCTCACCAAGGCTGCATTTATTTGATCAAAATACGGTAAACTAAAATTGTGAAACGTTTTTACAATTTAAAAGGTGGTTTTCTCGTATGTATTTTAAACTGTAATTTATTCCTGTGATCAAAGCTGAATTTTCAACATCATTACTCCAGTCTTCAGTGTCACATGATTCGTCAGAAATCCTTCTAATTTCATGATGTGGTTGTTGTTGTTGGGGAAAACATTGTTTTTGATGCTTATTATTTTAGTGTAAACCATGAAAACTGGGGTAAGAAGTTGTGCTCCAGAAAAAGACCATGAATCCTTTTTCTTCAGGTTTGTAGAGCCAAATTAATTCTTGAAAATAAACAAGTGAGTTGCTGAACACAGTAACTGAATCCAGTGAAGACTGAAGAGGTGTGGTGATGTGAAAAAGATAACACAAGTAAACATAAATTACAGTTTTTAAATGAAGGTTGTTATTAGGGGGAAACAAAATCCAAACCTATATGGCCCCGTGTGAAAAAGTGCTTGCCCCCTAAACCTATTAACTGCAACAACTGCAATCAAGTGTTTGCGGTAACTTGCATTGAGTCTTTTACAGCTGTGGGGGAATTTAAACCCATTCATCTGCGCAGAATTGTTATAATTCAGCCACATTGGAGGGTTTTAAAGCATGAACTGCCTTGTTAAGGTCATGCCACTGCATCTCAGTAGGATTCAGGTCAGGACTTTGACTAAGTCACTCCAAAGTCTTCATTTTGTTTTTCTTCAGCCATTCAGAGGAGAACTTGCCAGTGTGTTTTGGATCTCTTTGCTTCAGTTTGAGGACACAAACAGATACGGCAGAATTCAAGGTTCACAGCAAGTCTTGCAGATCCTGAAGCAGCAAAACAGCCCCAGACCATCACACTACCACCACCGTTTTTTACTGTTGGAATTATTTTGTCTTGGAACCATTTTTGCCCAGTCTCTTTCTTATGGTGAGAAAGAATAGTTGAATGTTGTTGTGGGGTCTTTTGTGACCTCTTGGTCTTTATTTTTCCCTTAATAATAACAACCTTCATTTAAAAACTGCGTTTTGTTTACTTATCTTTGACTAATATTACAATTTGTTTGATGATCTGAAAGCATTTAAGTAAATCTAAAAACATTTAAATTTAAGGAAAGGGGCAAACACTTCTTTTTCCTTTTAGAAGTTATTATGTGCGAAGTGCATGTGAATTAAAAACGTGCGTGTGTTTCAAGACCTTGGTTCTTGAATCAGTTCATCTTGTTTTTAATTCACATGCACTTTGCACAATGTTACTTATAAGATATAAATGTTTTGCTAGAATTCAGAGAGTTCAATGAACAGCATTTATTTGAAATCGAAATGTTTGTCATAAATTCTTCACAGTCATTCAAATTAATTGAATACGTCTTTACTGAATAAAAGTATTCAAATTAAATCTTACACTAATTCTTGCATCAATTTTTTCAAAAAATAAAGCATCAACAATATTTTTTACCGTATTAATCAGAAATGTTTCTTTAGCATCATCATATGAGAATGATTTCTGAAGGACATTGACGACTGGAGGAATGATGCTGAAAACAGCTTTGATTACATATATAAGTTATGTTTAAAAATACATTCAACAAGTAAATAGTTTTTTTTTATTGTATTTCACAATATTGCTTTTTTAATGTATTTTTGATCAAATAATTGGTGAGTATAAGAGACTTCTTTTCAAAAACAGTAAGAATTTTTTTTGACAGTTATTACATCTACCTAATAAATTACTATATTAACAGTCAATTATGCATAGTTAAAAGTAACTAACCCTAACCATAACTCTATAGTAAGTGCATGTAGTTAAGTAATATTCCTCAGTACTTCTGTAAGTATATACCACCTTAAAATAAAGTTTAACCAAAAATTTTAATTATTCCAAACTTTATATGAAATGTATGCTTTAAATTATTCCGAATAATCACAGGCCTCCATTCTGAATACATGAGTATTGCGTAAAGCTTCCTACGATTACGTGGGCGTTCTCCACTCTTTCCTACATTTCTGTCTTGCGTGTTAGCAGAGACGTGTAGATTAGGAGGTTCAGGAAGCAGTTATCTCCTCAGCAGCTACAGGCCTTCAGTTTGTGAAAGAGGGATCGAGGGAGACGGAGTGAACGGTGGGGCCCGTCACTCTCTCCTCGGGTATCAGACACAGACGGAGTCTCCCGCTGGGAGTGACTGACACCAGACTCTGGGGTATGAGAGCCAGATAGATGACTGGGGGGGGGGGGGGGGGGGGGGATCAGGCCCCGTGCTTTCTCTCTGCAGAGATCACACCTCTGCTCGGCTGCCCACTATAGACAGCTGTTACAGAGAGAGAGGTGTTGCTGTGATTGATTGTGATCCCAAAGTGAATGCATCAGGAACCACCACAAGGGGGCAGTGCCTGCTCTTGACACACACCAGAAGAGATGGGCACTGTGAATCATTCGGGCTGCATCCCAAATGTTTTGAATAACTAGTTACTTTGCGACTGCTAAAATAGTATGAATTGTGTATATTATGAATGTATTCGGACAAACTACATTCGCCATTTTTTCATTAACGTGATCTACCAGTTAAGTTTTACTGCCGTTCACAAACCTTATAGTAAAGTGTCCATCATTTGCTCACTTCCGAATCTTGATAGAAGTAGTAGGTCATCCAGGTACTTTTCACCTACTCTTTTATGAGTACTGTGACTGTGACATACCACTTCTCGTACTTCGCATACTGTTTTTCGCTACTATATCGTAAGAGTTGTATGCAATTTTGGAAGCCGCCTTAGTTTGATTCAACTTGAAGATGCAAACCTTTATTTCAGCAACCTAATATGATGAATTGGTGATCAAGAAACATTTCTTATTATCAATGTTGAAAACTGTTGTGCCGCTAAATATTTTTGTGGAAGCTCTGATTAATAGAAAGAAACATATTTTGTAACATTATAAATGTCTTTACTTTCACTTTTAATCAATTTAATGCATCCTTGCGGAGTAAAAATATAATTGTTTTTGAAAAAACGTTTGAATGGTGATGCACACTTTTTTTAAATAAAGGTTTATCAGCATCAGTGGCTCCATGAAGAACCTTTAACATCCAGCCTTTCCGTTGGACAAAAGGTTCTTTAAAAAAAAGTTTCTTTAGATTATTAAAATGTTCTTCACACGCACAAACAAACACAGAAAGGTTATTTTGGAGACCAAAGTGGTTCTTCTATGGCATCCCTTTCTGTAACCGCTATTCTGTATGTTGTAGAAATTATAGTATAGATCTATAGCAATATGACTTTTTTTTCCCAAAGATGTACAAACTCTCCAGGAAAATGCAATAATTATGTATGTAATAATGTAAAAAACACAATCTTGACAGTGAAGCAAAACACACGCAAAAAAAAAAGCCCCTTATTTGGACTGAGCGAACCAATCCATCAGCTGCCGATAAACTCGTCCACCTGAGAACGTGCGTTTTAGATGCCACACCTGCTTCAGGCAGCGTTTTGTGCTGGAAGACATTGATCCTTGTGTCTGAAGGTCCTCGCACGTCACCTTGCTCATGGCAGCAGGGGATATTTATGGCCTGGTGTTAATGACAGGCACGGGCAAAGGCCGTTAGGTCTGGACAGGCTCTTCTGGGAGTGCTGAGAGCGTGTAGGCCACAGGCCTCTGGAGTTCGGACCCTACCGACGCCACCCAACCCCTCACTGTTACGTCATGAAGAGGCCATGTTTCCTCCTCCCTTCGCCATCTCAGCTCTCGGATTCTTGCCGTTGGTTGTGTAGGTTCAGGTCGGTCAAAAGTGTCTGCCTCACCTCTGCTCAAGAAACGCACAGAAAAAGATTAAATAGTGCTAAACGAGTTGTATAGCAGTACGGTTGCATAAACTTAAAACTGTCTTAAGAACTCGTCTGAGCAACAGGCAGTTAACTAGAGCTGGTCAGGCTTACTTTCAATTTCACATTGGGCCGATCTAGATTTTTATGTAACTGGCTTTAGAAAGTTATGGACTAAAATAAGGACTAGACTAACTTGTAAGACTGGTCTGAGCGGTTTATGCAACTGCCCACTGTTCCCCCATTCACAGTTTGATGAGTGGATTTCGCAAGCACCTCGCTTTCACCCACACACACACACACACACAACAAATACCTTCAACAGAAGCCCTCGTGCCAAAGTTTCAGGAAGGACGTCTCGCTTGAATTTGTCCCACATTCCTTTAAAGTGAACGTCTTGTATCTTGTTCATATTTTAGTGCATTACTAAAATAATGATTTGGTTTTTACCTGCATCTTGTTTTGCAGGTAAAAAGGCAAACGGAAATATGTTACTGAGACATACTGTTCTTGTATTTGAAATAGTTTTTGTTTTTGTTTTTTTTACTTAAATAATTTACTCAAAGGTGTTTTTGCTTATTTATTTGCTTTGTTTTGTCAACAAAATGTTCATATTCTGAGATGTTACTGTTTTGCATGTCAACACAATCAATATATTTTTTTAGTCTTTACCTAAATATTATTATTTAACAATGTTAAGCACAATGTTAATATTTTAATATTATGGTTTTGCATGTTTTTTCAGGTAAAAAAGCAAAGTGAAAAAAGTATTTGTATTTATTTTTTTATTTTTGCGTTGGAATGCTTGATATTTTGGGGTTTGTTGTTTTTGTCAGCATAATGTTCATATTTTTGTGTCTTGCTGTTGTGCATATTTTGCTAAATAGGCAGTTTCATTTTCACTTGTGAAACTGTAATTAAAGGAATAACTTGTAAATAATTAGTTTTATAAATATAACATTTATCTTTTTCCCCCAAGATCTGTAAATGGATAATTTGGTTCAAAAGGATTTAGATAAGGAGCGCATGGAACAATGACCGTTTCAGCTCATCTAGAGCTTAAATCAACCTGTTCAAATAAAGTATTTTGATAAGGCTTGCTTTATTTTACCTCAATAAGTAAAATCTGGAATGTAAAAACATTTGGGCTAAAGCCTCATTTTTTGTTTTCATTTTTAGCGTCTCAGATAACTGCTCAATTTCTATAGCAGCGAGGGAGTCGAGGTGAGGAACTGTTCATTCATCCGGCACATTCACAAACTCTGCCTGCTTCTGAGGTCACCGGGAGTGTGTTGCTTTCATACTGCTTTCTTTCTATGGAATATGACTGTACCGAAAATAAGTCAGAAAGCTTACAAATTAACTCTACTCAGTTATTTACATATTTTTCCATATGACTTTCCCTCTGTCTCATAAGTATTTATTTTCTAAAAATTAGTCAGTCCCCACACCCAGCCTAGTCTGCATGCATACATTTTTTTTATTTTATTTTTTAATCCCCCACCCACCCAAAAAAGAAAATCTGTAACACACAAAAAGAAGTCAAATTTCTTTCACTTTTTTTTGTTTATTTAAAGCTTACTTTGTAATACTCAAGTAAATTTTACTCAAAACAATATAACACTGAATAAAGCAATGCATTACTCAGAACACCTAAATTAATAATAAAGCAGTTGATATTGTGTAGACAACATATCTACAGAAATAAGCTGATATCCACCCACACACAATTCGCAAAAACGGTAACATTTTTGAGAATGAATGTAATTTTGAGTTGCAAATGACTAAACCTAACAATGAAATATAAAATAGTGTAAATACAGATGGAAATCAAGGAAAAATGAAATGCCACTTTATTAGTTGTGCATGCCCCAGTGCATGATGGGATCCCCAGTATCAGTAAGTTATGTAGGTTTTACTTAATATGTTAATGTTGATGATAACTGGAATATAAATGCTAATTGCAATGGCAGGAGTGGAGGAGTTTGGGCAGACGTTTGGATGTTGATGTCGCCGCCGGGGATGCCGTGAGGAATCAGTGTGTGCTTATCAATAGGCCTCGACTGGAGATGGAGCCTCCGGGCCACATTTACAGTGCAAATGTTATCGTTCCAGTGACACTTTAAACAGTCTTTATCAATATATAGTCATTCAAGGTTTATGAGCTTTGATAAAAAAATACCACTAGCTTAGCAGGGTCATGCTAACCCTTCCCGAGTTCCACCGTGGTGCCCGTGAGCTTCCGATGGTCACCAAAAAGAAAGACAAATTTGCCCGGCAGACATAACATTCGCTGATTTGATGGAAGAAAAAAGGAAAAACAAAAGCAAAACAAGAAAAACACATTGACTTCTGACGCGAGGGGGTGAGCGATAATGCTCCTCCAGCAGAATCTTATCATTCTATTATCTTTAAAACGCTGGGTTATCATAATTGCTTACTTAATAATTCTATAAAACCTCCTTGAGCTCAACCTTTGCCTGGGTAGTAAACTGGTGGAAGTACTTTTGAATTCTCGATACTTGGGACAATACTTGTTTGTTCGCCATGCAGCGTGCCATTCATCAAAACTTCCTCTCAACTCTCCTCCATTTTTCGGCTCAGTGTACATACTGTAATCACGTTGACGATACTTTAGTCAGTGATAAGCTGTGATGGTTGTGACTCAATAAGATATATTTAGCGTCAATCACATGCTCTGTGCACTAGAAAATGCTTTGACACTCTTGTGGGTGTCATTTTTTGGGGTTAGGATGGTCTTTCCATAAAGGATTTATATGCTGGCCGAGAAGTGTAAAATAAATCGCAATTATGAAAACAAAAGAACTAATTATAAACACAATGACAACTACCAATTCAGAAAACACCACCACAAATCTGGACACAAAGACAGAAAGCATAACGTCAAGTCAGACAAAATGGAAACGTATATTTTTAGCCTGCTGTATTTTCGATTCGATTCTCATCCAATCAGTGTTTAGTATTCCATTCGCAAAGCATATACCGACCTTTTTTCTGACTAGTTGTTGTGTTAATCTTGCCATAGTTGGCTTTTTTCATTTGTTTTCATTATTGTTATTTGTTTTGCACTTCTCGGCCTCCGTAGATTTCATTTGCGATCTATTTTATTATACTTAATGAAAGTTTTGTAAAAGTGGGGGTGACGTAATTGGATGACGTCAAATCCTGGAAATCTAATCGCCTCTGGTTCCTGCCGGATATGTGGGGTTTTCAGTGTATGAGTGAGGGTATGTTTACACGACAACGATGTACAAAAAATCCTTTCTGTTTTTTACGTAAATTCACATGGATCCCCAAAAACGACTAAATTTGCTATTCATGCCAGGCCAGTAGTTGGCGATGTCACTTTGTAAAGAAACATTACACAACGGTATAGTTTTCAAAAACCTGTTTTAAAAAAATTAACGAGGGTCAAAATGGATAAAAAGTTTTCGTTTGTCGTCTCAACAGCCCTAAATTAAGGTCAAAATCTGTTTGTGTTTTTACGTAACGATGACAACATTTTCAAAAACATTTTCATCTCCATTCACACGGATCCCCAAAAACGACTAAAATTGCTATTCATGCCAGGCCAGTAGTTGGCGATGTCACTTTGTAAAGAAACACTACACTGAACTACAGACTGAACACATCCCCGTCTTTACAAATTATTGTATCTTTAGTTCACAGAGACGATAACGGTACAGTTTTCAAGAAAGTTTGCGTTTTCAGGACCTTAAGATAATGTTGACTTGTAAATGAACGAGGGGCAAAATGGATAAAACGTTTTCGTTTGTCGTCTCAACAGCCCTAAATTTAATTCAAAAATCCTTTCTGTTTTTTACGTAAAGATGACAACATTTTCAAAAACGTTTCCATCTTCGTTCACACGGATCTCCAAAAACGACTAAATTTGCTATTCATGCCAGGCCAGTAGTTGGCGATATCACTTACAGTTTTCAAGAAAGTTTGTGTTTTCAAGACCCTAAGATAATGTTGCCTTGTAAATGAACGGGCGAAACGGATAAAAAGTTTTCGTTTGTAGTCTCAACAGCCCTAAATTAACGTCTGTGTTAAACATAATTTAACGATACTTGAACAGCAACAGCCCTAGTGAAAATTTGAATTTTGAAGCTGTTATTTTAATTTAAAAATAACATGTTTATAATAAGTAACTAGATAAGTGTGTGTGCAATTTACACTGTAGAACAAAATGTTCAAGTATTGACAAGTTATGTTTTTCACAGACCTTATTTTCCACATAAACTGGAAAACCTAATTATAAACCCCCACAGGAAAATCTGTCAATCATTCTCCTGAGTTTTGACGTCATCCTGCATCCCTGTATTGCAGCAAAATCATAACAGAATTTCTTGAACGTAGCAGAATTGTAATATGTGGTGCGAGCATGAACAATGCTGAGCGCTGGAATATTTGTGCATCATCTATTGATTCGGGGTTCAACCCCGGGCTGTAAAGAGAGATAACGCCGTTAGCCATTAACTTCTGTCAGGGGTCACTCTGCAAGTTTCACATAGATCCACAAAAAAGAAAAGCGAAAAAAATGGATGGACTCTGGAATATTGATTTCTACTCTACCCATTCTCTCACCCTCAGAGAGGAGAAAATAAGAAAAGTTGGCTGTAAGTCGTACTTCTGCCGAGAGAGATAATGCCCCTGCATTCCGGTCGACTCCCTTCAAGGCTGCTGTGTTTGGCGTGCAACACCTGACAGATGCAGTCTTGTCTCTGTTTTCCTTTTCGACCCTCTTTGTGCAAAAGACCTTGTACAGAGTATCTTCTGAAAGTTTAACAACTCAATGTTACAAGTGGGAGAATAGCATGCAGAGCTGAAGCTTCAGTCATTAAAGGAAGGGACATACTTCACTTTTATTCCTTATATTACCGCATATACTTTGACTATAATAATCATATTATAAATAATACGATTGTTATAACTAGTGAGCAGTTATTAAATATGTTAAAGGACTTCATATTCAGAATTATCAATCCAACTGCACTGACATTATGTGAACAAAATGTATTTTGGTTCTTCTGCAGAGATGTTTCTAGCTGAATTGAGTTTGTTTCATGATGAACCCTTTTCACAGACTGATGACGCTTTTCAACAGTTGATAACATTGTAAATCTAGCAACGTTTTTTCTTTCTGACATCCGTGTTGAATAGTAATTAGCTGGTGAAGTGGATTTACTTATTGTAGATTTAAGGAAAGTTATCGTGTGCATTTTAATGTTTGAAGTGGATTTTATAAGGCTACATGAGGTCAATACTTTCTGTTATTTTAATTATTATTATTATTTTTTCTTTATTTTTTGTACTTGGAAATCTTAGAAGCACTATTTTTTTATTTTTTTCAGAATGTGACATTTATAGGCTATTTGTTTTATTTTCCATTCACCCTTATAGAAGTTTTCTGAACCTCAGAAATGTGAAAAGAGTTCATTGATGAACTTTGCAAGATGAGTTATAATAATAATAATAATATTGTCTTCTCTAAGCTGCTTTACAGCTGAAATTAAATGTTTAATAATTGTTGTTCCACTGTATAAATAAATGTGACTTGACTGAAATGAAATAGACGATCTGCAAATCATTTTAAAATCAAGCTATTGTTTTCTTTTGCTGTCAGTTATCATTTCTTTCTTTCTAAACAAGAGTGCAGTGGTAAATGTAGTTAATTGGCGATTCATGGGAAGGTTAGGAAACTCGGTTCTAATGTCAAGGTTATTGCCCAGCCTGGGAATGAAACACCTGGCCGCAGTGTTTCTGCTTTCAGTGTTGCAAGAACATGGTTGAGAATCAAGCTGTCGTTTACGGCTGTTGCTCTCGAGTCCTTTCTGTTGCTTTTAAAATCTGTCCTTCAGAAAAAAAACACATTTTTCCATACAAGGAAAGAAACCATATTTAGATTGATTTAGCCTTGTGATGTATTCTACACGTTTTTTGTGTCACACTGTGGTGGGTTGAATGTTGAACAATGATCATATGTGTCTGACAGCAGATAAATGTACATTGGATGAACTGCTGAAACTGTAACCGTAGTTCCTGGCCTTACTGTGTTTGAGCTCACGATTGCTGATAAGGAAATTAAGCTACTGCTCTCTCTCTGTCTCTCTCTCTCTGTGTGTGTGTGGGGGGGCAAACATAATGGGGACAAAATGTCCCCGCAAAGATGCCAAAATCTGAAATCCTTGTCTTTGTCATGACATTTTTTGGTCCCCAGTAGGAAAACAGCTCATAAATCAGACTAAGTGATGTTTTTTGAAAATATAAAAATGCAGCAGGCTCTCTTTGATTGGTTGGTTTATGTGTTGGGTTTGTAAATGGGGATTGAATATACAGTTTGTACAGTATAAAAAATGATGTCTGTGGAATGGCCCCATAAAACATGAACACACGTGTGTATGTGTGTTTGTGTGTGTGTGTGTGTGTGTGTGTGTGTGTGTGTGTGTGTGTGTGTGTGTGTGTGTGTGTGTGTGTGTGTGTGTTTCAGCTCTGGAGACAATGGAGCTGCTGCTCAGATAATGGGATTAGATGTGACCTAACAGGGATCTACTGTGACATAAAAGGACAAAGACAACTTCTGAAGGTTGAGGAAAACCAGATCTCACTGTAGACTGATATACTTTACACTCTCCACTATAAGCCTAAATCTTATTCCTGAACTTCTATTCCATTTTGTGTGAGGTTCATTTTTTACATTTTTAATTATATTTATTTATTATTATTTTGTAAATTATTTAAATTAATTTATTCTATTTGTTTATTTGATGAATGTACATTTTTCTTCTCATAAAGTTCTTTGTTATCATTTTGCTTTAAGTTGGCAATGTTGAACCACAAGAGAAAAAAGACACATAAGCCCAATCGTGGATTTGAGCATATTCTTCTTGTTTCTTCTGAGAAACTGAACCAACTCTGTATTTGATACACATCCAAGTGACCACAGCATTGTGATTCTGTGTTACAGTTTATATATTGTGTACTTTACTTTATAGGCTTTCGTCATAGATTTATAGAAACAATCTGATTCAATCAGAGCTCACTGTTTAACTCGTAACATTTCAACTGTTATTTATAATATTTTCTCTGCCCTGTTTTGCCAATGTCAATTTACACATTCCGTTTTTAAGGTCAACTTTTGAACGATGGAGGTTTAACAAGATTTAAAGCAGCCCAAGTTATCAATAACCAGTTATGGCTGAATACCGTTAGTCCAGTAGATTTTTTCCCCATGATGCATTGCTGCAGTTTAAGGGTTCTGTTTACACTCTACATGCATGTCCACTACATTCAGGCAACATCTCTACACTGTTGTCATCATATCAGACTCATTTTCATCAGATTTACAGATTTAAAAGGATTTTCCAATTGTGTTTATTTATACTATGAAAGTCAGTCAGGATCAATATTGTTTTAGAGCCCACTGAATTTCATCGTATGGATAGATACAGTCGAAGCATTCTTCAGCATATGTTACTCTGTGTGTCAAAGAAGACAGAAAGTCAACCAGGTGAAAAACCAAATGAAACATAGCTGTGACTCAAACCCACAAATTGCAAAAAGCCGTCCCAGCTAACGAAAATATGTTCTAAGAATGTTTTGCTGATGATCCCAATTATGAATATGTTATTGCCGTATGTTCTAAGAATGTTCAAAGCGTCAGTTTTTTTCTTATGGAGCGTTAGAGAAAGGTATGCATGAATACGATCTTTCTTTAACTCTTTCCCCACCAGCGTTTAAAAAAAGGTTGCTAGCCACTCGCAGAATATTTAGTTATTTGAATATCTCAACATGCAATATATCAAAACCCTCTGCTTTTGAAAAAAAAAAAATTTCTTCTAGGTTTAACTCTTGATTGTGAATGCGTTTCATAAAAGAAGTACGATTTTGAGCAAAAAGCCGAGAAAAACAAGTTTTGTCCACGGCTACATCCAGATCGACTTCAAAACAGATGGATTCGATCGAGTCCATCAACACCCTCAAAGCTTCACAGTCCTAAAGCTCGTCCTGGAGCGATGGTTCATTCGGTCATTCAGATCACATAACTTTGAACGAAAGTTTGATTAATGTTACCAAAACAAAACTTGTTCATAACTTTCAGAGAACCTTGCAAGTTCCGAGAGGGTTCACTGGGATCTTCTACCAATTAACAAAATCCACGGTGGAATTTTCAAAGAGCTCCACTGTTGAATTGAGAGCGTTGATAAGGATCGTGAAGTGGCTCGTCAGGTAGAGCTGACCTGGTCAGCGGTGTGTGTGTGTGTGTGTGTGTGTGTCACAACAGGAGACGGAGCCTTTGGGTCATCAGGAGGTTATCCTGACCCATGTTTGAGCCCTGCTGGCAGTGTTTATCAAAGCACCGAGGCAGGAGTCACACAGGCAGGCAAGCAGGGGGGCACGAGGTTGTTGGTAGGGGGGTGAAAGAGCTTACTGAAGGTGTCTGTCAAGGATGGCGCTGCTCACCCTCCGCCTGGAGCCACAAGGCCATTATGGGGGAGCGGGGGGAGATAGATAGTCCTTAATCATGTTCCCCTGACCCTGGCGAGGGAGGGAGGGAGGGAGACGTGTTAGCGTTCATGAGTTTTGAGTAGATGACAATAGTTGCAGGAGTGCCGTAACCAAACGAGAACAGTTGCAGCTGAATACTCATAAAAGCCTTATTTATACCAATAAACTCTCCACTCCCTGTCTGAAAATTCCACATCCGTTGTCGTCAAACATCCCCGCCCTCAACAAACTCAGATTCACTCCACGTTTATGTGTTTACCTTTATGTATCATTTTTCTAGTTTTTGATGGACCACTCCGCAGTCGCCACCAGCAGGTCCGTGTCGTTTAACTCTGTTAGGGGGCCGCAAATGTGGGGTCTGCGTTAATTATTAACAAGCCCATATAACCACGTTACTGATTGACACCTCGTGTTTGTGAGAGATGCGAGGCCTTGCCCTCTACAGGTGTTGTCTTATCCGGAGAGAATATTTCAAATGTCTTGAGAGCATCCATTGCGACTCCTTCAATCCCTCAACTTGGCGCAGCCTCTTCACAGCTGTGTCTTCCACGTCCCACAGAAAGTTTTGCTTTCACTTTATTTTGATGGTTAGATTAACACATTCTGTAGGCTATGAGTTAGGGTTAGAATATGTTGACGTGTAGTAGTAAAGTTACTTATAGTCAGTGAATGTCTGTTGGAGGAGCATCGCAATAAAGAGCTACTAATACTCTAATGAGAGTTAGTTGACATGTAGTTGCAAAGTTTTTCTACAGATTATCATGTAATTCACTTTGATATTAGATTTTCAAGAGATATATCTGGTAAGTGATACATTGTGTCTGTTTTAATAAATGTGATTAATTTATTTGGCAAATGGAATCTGATTATTACAACCGTAAGTTGCCAATGCTAGGGCATTCTGAGTGGTTCTCAGCGCATTGCTAGTTTTGTAGATAGTTTCGAGGTTGGTAACTGGTATTTTTAAGTCTATATAATATTCTGGTTCTAGATATGGCTTGCATAGTATGTAGTTATGGGCTTTTTAAACCCATTTTATTGTTGGAAGCATACAGGTGGTGTTGATCTGTTTTGAATATTAACATGATTAAGTCACTAGGTGTTATTTCAACAGAAAAAAAGCTAAATAAAATAAACAAAATTTTCCAGTTTTGTGTATTTTTTTATTGACCCATACCGTAATCTTAAATACCACTCTGAACTACATGATAAAATAAATATAGAACTAATATTGATTTCATTATTATTTATTAAATATATTTCATAAAATATAATTTTTATGTTTGATAATTAGCTGTAACTTACAACTTACATCCCCAGATCTAAGAAAAGAAGAAGAAGAAAGCTAGCTTCAGCTGACAGAAATCTTACATATTATATCCTAAATATTACAAATATTTCAGGTATTATGGGATGGCATATTAGTACCTATGTATTTTAAAACTGATGTGTTTAATATAGCAAAATGTGCTTTTGTACTGATAACTATAATAACAATAAGGTGGTGAAACAGAAATTCACACGATGAAACTGAGTTCATCATAAATAATAAACATTAACTATACATCATTTATAACAAAAAATGAGAAAAAGATCAATTATAAAACATCTGGTTTTCTGGAATATCTCAAATAAATGATATGGTAATTCATAGTTTTCACGTACACAGTAAGTATTAGCATAAGGATGTTTAATTAAGTTTAGGGTACTAATCTCTCACCAAGTATGAACAATAGTAATATAGTGGTTCGCAAAGAACTTCAGCTTTTTGGTTCCAGTTCCATAAATGTGTTTGATTGAGCGTCCTTCAAACCTGACCGGTTTTCAATGTACGTACGTGTACTGAAAGACTAAATGGCAGTAACACATTGTTTTCTAAGGTTGCTTGGGGTGAACATTACATTTGCTTATCCACTGAGCCCTTTGTCTTTTAAAAGGGGGGTTGCTTTACACAATGGTAACAGGGAGAGTGAGCACTCCACCGCTCGTGCCCTTTGAATTCCACTGTTGGCTTGGGTTGCAGACCAAAGGTAAACACAGGTACGCGGAACTACTACTCGCTACAAGCAGGTCGATTGTTCCTAGAGATGATGTTTGAAGTGAGCGAGGTGAGAATGGCGGGTCAGTGCTGTTTTTCTTTGTCAACAGCTTTGAAAAGTTAAGCGAGAACCGGATTATGTGATCCATCTTGGAAGCACTGAGGTCATTAGGTTTCCAAGTCATGTTCCCTTTTGGTTCAGGTGATGTCGTGACTATGAAAGTAGATGCAAATAACAGTTTATACCAAAACAAACATGCATGGCCAAAGCAATTAAAATGCTGGAGCTGTGGGTTAGCAGTTCATGCTCTGACACATTGAGCTATGGTGCTAATTTGGGTGATGTAAGTTCGATTCTGGCTAGAGTTCGATTTTCTCAACCTTTTTTCCCTCTCATCTAGATATAATTTATTGTCCTTCTTCCACTGTCTGTATAAACAATGCAGGCAAAAAGAAAATAATTATTCTCATCATATTTTCTTCATTTTAAGGGTTGTAGTGTCGCCAAAAATACTAAATCTAAACCTCTTTTAAAAAGCATTTTTCTTTCATGTCTATACATGCAGACATAATTACTATGCATGCACGTCTATTTAAAGAAGAAAATAAATATTAATAACCACAGGAATAAACCTCAGCAAAATCCTGCATTTTTCCTTGCACTTTCAAAAATGTTTTTACTTAAAACCTTGAGGTTGACATGAACATGTTGTGATGATAAACACATTGTTGTGGGGACTGGGTGTTTTTTAACAAGCAGCAGTTATCCTATGTGGCCCTGTCCAACGTTTGCCAAGTGGGCCTTAATGTATCCTATTTTAAAGGCCTAAATCATTTCAAAACATTTGCACTCAGGATTAGATTAGAGTCCAAGATGACGTTTAATCTTTATTTTAGCTTTTCGGTTTGAATTATTGTGTACAGTGCTGGTCACAACATGTAGACGAGGCACCTCTGGTTGTCGCCTATATTATCGGTGCATATCTTGTTTTTGAAATCTTTTTATCAGAGGTTTAGAGAACCCCTGCTTCTTTCCAGACTCCTTCTTCATTTTGCATCTTGTTCTCTCCAGACATGAATCCTCAGTGCAACCATGTCTTGCTGCTATGCATCAGCCTATCAAAACAATTAGGCCTCAAAGACTGACAAGGGGGAGTAATGGAGGGAGTTTAGAGGCTAGAGAGGTTTAGGGCACTAGGGGGTCAGTGATGGGCTGGGTGGAGCAGATCATGCTGGGTCCTCGTTAACTCTTCAGCACTTAGGTGACTTTGATTGACAGCAGTCGTGATACAGATCATACAGAAGAAGTCACCACTGCTGTCCAATAATAATAATACAAATTATTTGAAAAGACCTCAGTATACCATGGCTGTAACCACCATAACCATTGAGGAGGACAAGTCCCCTCCAATAATTAGAAATGGGTCATTTTTAACCATAATATTTGATATTTTAAAATTTTTGACGAAAGTGACGAAATTTTTGACGAAAGTGTCTGCTTTAGCGGCCTAAAAATGCTTGTCAATGACAAAATGACTGAGATGACCAATCAAATCAAAGAAGGAGAGTTGTACTGTTCACCGAAACTAGAGTGCATGTTCCAGTTTGGTTTTGATACTATGAGAACCCCTTCAGCATAAGCTGGGGTCAAAGTCACATGTAGTACGCCAAGACATTAGCCAAGAACGTGCGTGATATTTCAGAATCTGAATGTCAGATATTTTACAATCTTAGTTATGCTAGATTCTCTTATATTAGTTATTAGTTGATGAATATTTTGAAGATGAAATGATTGTGAGACATCTGAAAGCCCACAGAGAGAGCTCAGTTGAAATTGATTTGGTTGAGTATTTAACTTATCAGGTTAGTTACTTAGTTGCTGTGGACAATGGACATTAACTACAGGTTTAGCGTATATTAGTCATCAAAAACACTGAATCGTTGAAAATTGAAACCTTGGATGTAAGCGAAATATTACGTTCACTTAAGCCCATGATTCGTTTGCAAACTCTGATTCATTCCTCAACAAAAATCCATTATTTATATCTCTGTAATTATATTTATACTTAATGACTAGCGTAACTGAAATGAAATGTTAAACTGTCATAAAGGCAGGTCGTTTCACGTATTGCCACATATATAGGCTGAGAGAATGAGTGAAAGTGGTATGATTGGGCATGTACAGCATTAAAAAAAGCTGTACTCTAAATATTAAAATAGATAATACAGAACATTAATTGAGTAATAAAAAACATTAAATGAAGGGGAAAATAAATACATTTGTATACATTAACTATAGTTATTAACACTGAGACACTTGTCTTATGACTTGTTTAAGACTTGAAGCTAAAAGTAAAGGACTTGTAACTTGGATTTGCCTATTTTGACTCGAGGGTTGACTTGGGACTTGTGACTTGCAAAACAATGACTTGGTCCCACCTCCGGTAAAAATTGCCATATTCTAACATTACCTTTCATTTTCATTTTCATGTTTTAATGATAATAAGAGGCCACTAAAAAACAAACTTTTGTGCCTGAATAGGCAAATATGAACAGCACGATATGTGTGTATGTATAAAATACAATTCCGATTATAATATGAACAAAACATTAAAAATAAATTCAACTGCTAAAAACATTTTAGTCAATAAGAGAAAATATTTGGTTAACTGCTCCTGGGCAAAGGGTCCATCAAGCGTGGTCCTTTCTCAGCGAGAGACTCTGGAATTTAAACCCGGTGCTTTTTGGTCCCCAAAGAAGACAGTGTTGCGTCCTATTCTTGATCTTCATCATTTGATCCATACTCTGCAAACTTACTTTAAGATGTTAAGATGTTCAGTTCGGCCTAGCCTTATCTCCTCAAACCTTCACAAAGTGCATGGATGCAGCTCTGGCTCCTTTGCGACCCCATGTTCATTTTAGCCTGGTCACTAAAGATGACTGTTCAGCATCAAGATGTAGTCCTCACTCAAATCGGGTTTAAAGTTGAGAAGAACTTTAAGAACAAGAAAGGCATGCTGTCTCCATGGTGGTGTAGTTTGGGATTAGACCGCAATGCTGACACAACTCAGCAGGTGGATTCCATTCGCACCATGGTAGGCAGTCTTAGCTTAGGCCAGGATGTTTCTCAACTCACTCACTCATGGACAGACAGCTATCCCAGGATCTTTGTGAAGCCACTTATTTATCTTTCCTAAAGATGAGGGTGTTGTTTTTAGCACTAAGACACTTCCTCACAGTTCTCAAGGGCTACCATATGCAGCCAAACAACACATCGGTAGGAGCCTACATAAATCAACAGGGTGAGCTGCATTATCGCCCCCTCTTCAGGCTGGTGTAGCAGATGCTTCTCTGGGCGAATGGTAAACTGTTGCCCCTGGGGGCAGTTTACATCCCAGGACACCTTAATATGGGAGCAGACATCCTGTCAAGGCAGGGACTCGGGAATTGGTGACTCTATCCTCAAATAGGGAAGTCCATATGGCAAAGGTTTGGCCAAGTGGAAGTGGAGTCAAACCACTGTTTTCTTTTAATCTTCCAGCTTCTCTGGGGCTGGATGTGATGGTCCAGTGTCAAATTTTGCAGGGAAAGCTACACTGCAACAAATTCTATTGAACAATAGGAAAAATATTTGTCAGTCACAATCACTACTCATGATTTCTGGATCGCAGGTGAGCCAGGGATAGCACAAAATTATACACGAACCTCTAAAATGACTCAAGGTGTCAGGGTCTATTCTACCCGAAGTGTGGCTGCCTCGAAGGCACTAGCATCGTCTTTGTGTGATATTTTTGCTGCGGCAGGCTGGTCCTCTCCACACACATTCATCGGGTTTAATAGTGTGAATGTGGGCTCCTCCTCAGATTCTCAAATCTTCTCGGGTTGAGTCTTTCCTGTATTCACAGTTTTGTGCTTGTGCAAACTTTTCACAACCTGTGATGCAGGAATCCTCTCAGTATGGCAGCGGAGGTATTGTCATTCCCAGACTCTCGTTCATTTTCTCAGGGAACCAGGTAATATACATAACCCTGATACAATTTTAACAGTGAAAGAGTGTGACGCAAGAATAAATAAATAGCTAAACATATCTATTAAACATAATCATTTATATAAAAAGACTCCTTGCACTCAGTGTTCAAGACACAGCCTTTATGACCTATGAATATAGCAATACAGTAATCCCTCGCCACTTTGCGGTTCAAGATTCGCGGCCTCAGTGCATCGCGGATTTTTCAAAAATATTAATCGAAAAATACAATTTTGAAAATACCAGTATATCGGCACCCGTATTTCGGAAAGCAGCGTTGCTTCATCGTGATGCGAGAGAAACGGTTTCCCAGGATGCCAAACAAAGAGAGAAACTCTCTCAGAGTCTTTGTTCACACCTACGGCACTCAGACAAGACACGTGATTGGTTCCCAGAGAGAGCGAGATTGACGAATGAGAGCACGAGTGGATGTTTCCTGTGAACTGATTGGCTGATCCTACTTCACGGATATTCACCTATCGCAGGGGGTTTCCAGTCCACATTAACCGCAATAAACGAGGAATCACTGTATATCCATAATGTCCATCCATTAACACCATCTGTCACCATTATATCTTCAAGGACCAAGTTCTAAAAATGTGCATGATTGAGATCTGAGAACCATGTTAGATTTTCACTGATCAATGACTTAAATTTTGACCTGTACATGTGGCTATCATCTTGTGAAATACATAACACGTATACTTGTCTACTTACATTGTGTGTAAAACAACATTGTGAACATTCTGTTAAACATCTACTTTTGTGTTCCACAGTCATAGACTTTCATATACTCCCTTTAAATGTTTTTTTTTTCTCTTCGACATTCTCCCCTTTCTCAAGCTGTGTACGTGCTAGACTCAAGGTGTTGATTCTTTAAAAAATGCACTGTTTAAAAGAATGACACTGTTTCTAACAGTCTGCATACGTGCTGTGGAGACATTACATGGAAGTGCTGTATATCTGTCTGCTGCAAAGAACTCTGATCTCCCACGCCTCTCAGAACCACTTCACAATGTTAGCATTATACATACAGCAGATCTGCCTGATACAACTGCCTTTCAGAAGTTCCGCTTCTTCAAGTCCTTGGATCCCTGTGTGAAAACAAACTCAACAAAACCCGACAGCATGGCAGGCTGGCCACTTCTATTGAAATATGTCTGGAAAAGCATTGCATGTGACTGAGCAGATTAGTCTGCAATTAGTCTGGGAGAAGTGAGAGGGAGCGACACATTGGTTTTTGATTACATTTCTCATTCTCTCTTTCTCTTTGCCAAAGCAGGGAACAGATCCACACTCACTCGTTTCCCATCAGCAAACAACAGGTGCTTGGTACAGAATGTTCAACATTTGACTGTTTGATGACCTGATAAAAACAAAATTGAGAACGTAGAATGCATATGTATTTTCTGCCTAAACAAACCCTGGTCATGTCAGAGAAACTGGACTCAACATCAACCCTATATTGTGTATTGAGCCTTCAAACAAGTTGAGCATGTTTAAGTTCAAAGCAAGTTGGCAATTCCAGGATATTGTGTTGTGTTTGTGTAAATGGAGATCAAGAGGACAAGATGAATTTTTACAGTTATAAAGGACAAGAGGCAACAGTGCCATATCATGGTGGCCATGTTTCTTGGGATCTCACTCCATTGGAGCAGAGTGAGATCTTATCATAACTAAAGTGCACAGCTTTGTTTGCCGGACAAAGAAATGGAAATGGAAAGAAAACTGTCTGAAGCATGAATATATTTTTCCATGTAGACATGAAGAGTACCACCAGTACAAAAAGCGAAGGTCCCATAGCCGTATATTATCGTAAAACTAAAACCAATTATTTTTTTGAAGGAAGCTGAAATAAAATATAAATATAAGATGAGAAATTTTGCCATGACAACTAACTAAAATACGTTTAAATTGAAGCACTCAAAAGAAAACATAAAATACAACTGAAACTACAACACAAATTTAAAATATTAATAAAAACTACAATTAAGTTTGAATTAATTATTATTAGTTAATATTAATTAAACTATAATAATCCATGGATTAAAAGATTTTAATGCACAATGTGGTTTAAAAAGGGCAATTGTGGCCTAATGGTTAGAGAGTCAAACGGAGACTATGTGTAACAACTAGGGAAACGTGTGCGATGCGGAGACTGACGACGACTAGAACATGTTTCAAACTCAAACTCACTTTTATTTATTAACAACAACAAAAAACACTTTAAATATCAAAACAAAAATGGCACATTTGTGCAAAACCTTACAAAGAACAAAAACCAGAACTGGCATACACACACATGGCGACAGAACAGCAATGTCAAAACATAACGTTAACAACCAACAAAGACAAAGGAAACACAAAAGGGTTTTATACACAAGGGAACGACGAGCACTTAGGGGACTAACGAATGAAAGTGATGACAAGACAGGTGCAGGAAGGGCACGAGAGGAAAAACAGAAGGGACCCGGAAGTAAAACAACACATGACACGACACACAGGAAGTGTAACATTGACCTCACAGGAAGTGCACAGATGACACGACAAACAGGACTAAGGGTAACACCAGCTAGATGTACATTATCCCACTTATTACATGGCTACTTGCCACATTAGTAAATAATTCGACATGAAATATAAAAATATATACCGCGATACTGGTTCCAACAAAAAAAATTTTAACTGTTTTAAGTGTAAAAATGTTAACTGTTCGCAAAATATTGATTTGAGTTTTAATATTTAATTTGCTCACCAAATGCAAAACTTCCATGAGGACATTTTTTACCCAGAGGAGTCTGTGTTATCAGATTTTACTGGTTGTTATCGAGATGGTATGATTGACCAATCAGAATCAAGTCTTCTACAGAGCTGTGTGAGAATAATAAATGATACTTCAAGCCTATTTCAAACTTGAATGATTTCCATGTGCTTTTCCATGCTGATGCATTTTTCATGCATTTTCAATAAATAGGGACTAGAACTTTAAAGCTTAAAAAATCATAGAAGTCATCATTAAAAAGTCTGGTATGTTGTATGGTATGTTCAGACACTTCTATGACAGCTCTAGATGACAAAGAAAATAGTTATCTTGTAAAATAGTACAAAGCAGTTATTCACTGAAAATACACAAACTCCTTGGCAGGTTTATAAGTATGCAATAGCATACTTCGTAAAAATGATGTTCCTTGATAACAACTTTATGCATAATTTATAGTAATTACTATAGAAACTACATACAAGCACACTAAAATAAAGTATTTCCATCATGCAAAGCTATTATTTGTCTTCAGAGGAAATGAAATATGGTGCACAATTTGTCCGGATAATTTTTTTAATAATTCTTCTATGGTCATTTTTTAAGTTGGAATGTTCCGGTCCACTTTTAAGGATTGCATGTAATAGAGTGAACATTGGGAGCATTATATGCAGATAAAACAGTCACATGGGTTTGGATTCCAGAAATGTTCCTTCTTGGATGAACTATTCTTTAAAAAATATTTAAATATGAAGGTGAAGAGTCTGAGAAGATCTTGAAGTTATACCTCATTGTCTTTGACCTACAATGCAAGACTGTACTGAGTATGAAGGAAAATCATGCCAATGATCCCCTGCCATGAGATATCCCTCAGTCACACAAGCATGCTTGACGGCCCAAATCTCAAATCCGAGTGATGTAGCACGAGTCAGAATAGACAGCAGATAGCGTCCACTGGCGCTGAAACAGCTGATTCAGGGAAAGCCACAGTCTGTACCACAAAGCTGACCTTCCCCCCTAGACAAAACACAGGCACAGCCTGACAGGATGGAGGCTGATTGGATGGTGTATGGAAAAAACAACATGGCCCAAAGAACGTTAGCTTCATGGCGTTTTATTTTTGGAAGGCAGTGGTTGTAGTGGATGCAGACACGCAGTGGCTAAACAGTATTGATTTCACTCTGTGGTCTGAACTCAAGGAGGGTTCAAAGGTGAAGCACACATTGAAATTTGGGCAGTTTAGTATGATCACATCTTGCTCACACTGTTCACACAAAAAGGGCAAGATGCACCAGAACCCCTCAGTCTGAGTTCATGCCAATCCATTGAAGCGATCTGGTTTGAAAAGCTAGGAATTGAGTGAAACAAATAATCAGTAAATAATCTATTGGATATTTGGCTTGGATATTTATGGAAATAATTGATATTGTAGCAGTATCAAAAACTAATTATTTATGTACTTTCGTCATTACATATGAAATGCATATATTAATTTACAACCATATCAACAACAATAACAACAATAATAATTAATATTAACATTAATATTAATAGTAGTAGTATCTATCCATTCTTCAAACTATTATATTATATTATATTATATTATATTATATTATATTATATTATATTATATTATATTATATTATATTATATTATATTATATTATATTATATTATATTATTATAGTGTTTTGTTGATGCTCCTAATAAAATGCCTATACTTTACTGAATACTTGTCTTGGAATTTGTCAACAGACCCCCTGAACACAGTCATCATTATATCTGGTGTATATGGAGAATAGACAGACTCTAACAACGATCATGTGCAGCTCTAATAGTTTCTTAAACACTTGAATGAAATGACTAATGGCTGGGACTCTTATCTGTAATCCTAGCTCATCTTTCATAGGTCATCTAATGTGCTTGACTGCTCTTGGCTCTTCATTGCCTAATAGCCCATGACAAACTGTTAGGAGTTGTTAGTTCTTTTTGTATTATTACTGTTAATTGTCATTGTCTTAAAGTGCACACACACCAGCCCTGTTCCTACAGATGCAGCTACACAGACACTACTGATATTCAAACCAACAGGTTTGCCGTATCCAACTGAGCTCTTACTGTAATCCCATCCAGGGGAAAAAACAAACAATGAAACCCATAAACACCACGTCATTTTTTTCTGATTCAAAGGAAGGAACAAATGGCATTGTGAGGAATCTCAGAGTGCCCAATAGTTCAGAGTCCATGTATGGCAAATTTGCCTTGTTAATAACTATATTTCCATACAACATGGCATCAAAATAATGTGCCGGCCTTTTTATTTTAATATAAATTTTCATATTGTAACAATTCAGTTTAACAAAAGAGAACATTTAATCGAGTGAGTGAAATAAGCTTTGTGATCTGACGTGCTTCAATCACAGAATGAGGCAAACATTATATTATTTTATAATATTCTGTTTAGTGATAAAGGTTATGCTGAGTAGCATCGCGTTATAAATTTACGTTCATGTTTCATCAGTCAAAACGTCTCTATCCCTTACAGCGACGACTGGTGCCTTTGTCCACAGAAGAGATTTCATGCAACGTCATAAGATTTATTACTCCGACGAGTCTCACTTGTGTACTTTCTGCGCCAGGGCGCCCTCTAGCTGCGAGTATGAATGAAACATTGCGTGTGTACTCAACAACTTGTTTTGAGTTCAGATACACAGTCGTTTTTTTCCCGTATTACAAGATTTCCTAACAAAATTTCAGAAATTACAGTCATAGATTTTAATATTTTAACATATTTTACAATTATTTACACTTTAAAATGACAAACACATCCACTATTGTTGTACACTACTATATAATATACTGACAAAGCACTAAAAATATATTGTTCTTCTTTTGAACTTCCTCTGCAGTGCTTCTGTTTTTCCACCGAATGACTGTCAGTGATGAGAACGAGAGCAAGAGAAACACAGTTGTCACAGTGGTGAATCGCATGACTCCAGCTGGGTGTGACCAGAGATCTGTGAGAAGAAGGTTGTTAACACGTTTACTATCGAAGGCCTCTCCCACACGCCCCCATATATAAACTCTCACAAACACACACACACACACACACACACACACACACACACACAAAGGTTGCTTTTACACCTTCGTTTAATCATCTACTATTGCAAACAGCAACATATATGCCTCTAACTGTCCCTCCGAGTCTCTGAATTTTAGTTCAACTGGAGAAGGCATAAAAACATAACATCTGTCATAAACCATCCGTAAATAGGTCGAATTGTAATGTAATGGGATTACTCAAATGTAGGATGTTACACAACTGTTCAGTTTTGTAGAAATTGTTTGATTAAAAAGTATTAGTGGGTGTCGGCCTGACACAACAGCTATAGCAACATAAATTGAGAGTATATATTTTTTTTTTTTTTTTGGGACACTTTGTAGTGACATAATGTCCACAATGACTGTTCTTCCAGGCAAAGGCCAACACCCTGCCTTACAATACCAGAGGTAATGAGTATTTGATCACTTCATCATCATTCATCCAGCAACAACTTTAGTCATGTACAACAGAAAGCAAACGAATCTAGCAATGATTGGCTTACACGAAACATTGCTTAAAGCATTACCTGATGAGCCATGAGCAAATATCTAATATGACACTGACCAATCACACACATGCTTCCTTTACTCTACTGAAGCTGTCTCATCAAATGACTAATCCAATGGCACCATTTAATTATGAGGATTTTAGATAGAAAGCAAACTACTTCAAATTATTCTATAGTAGGAATTATAATAACACTTTATATCATGATGTCCACATTAAAGTTACTGTAATAACTATAAATAATGCATAGTTACCTGCAACCAACCCTTATATCTGAGCCTATATACTAAGTATATGTAATTAGTATTACTCAGTACTTAAATGTGTAATTACACTGCAATACTGACACATTAAAATAAAGTGTCTAACCATAAGTATCAAATAATAAATGGTTATGACAACTGTAGTGTTTTATTTAATGTGAAAATGGCACAAGTTTATAAGCAGTGCCGACATCAAAACACAAAGGTCTAAAAATAATAACAATCACATAATGTGGAATTAAAATGCTGTCGCTGATATCATTGATCATAAGAGAGCATGTTGGCGCAGACATTGCGTCTCTATTGTGTTCGTTGAATTGGTTTTACATTATGGAGGTCAAAGTACAGGGAGACAGACTGATAAAGACTCTCTTTGTAGTGGCCTAGAATGTAATAGGCTAGTATATATATATATCTAAAAAATAAAAATAAAAATAACATATAGCGCGTCTGTAGGAAAGCACTCATCCTCGTAAATAATTATAAGGATGTGATTTCGATTTCTAACCTGTTTATTTCGATAGACGGTGCAGTTAAAATGGCTTAAAATTAATTTCAATAACCAGCCGTGAATAATGATAATAACTGTGATATGCCAAATATCTAACAACCGCGTGCTATATTGAAATACAGACATGATACATATTTAAAGTAAATATAGGCCTGGTTTTGCGTCTTACTTGTGTCTACTAAAAATAATGGCAGAATTATTAGTATTATTTTTTATAATTGTAAAAAAATAATATACAATATACTGTGTGCTTATTAACAACATTGCATTTGTCTGAACAGTTTTAATACTTTAATGTCTTGCTGTCTGCGCTGCAGGAACGGAATATGTTTGATTAGTTCTGATGAAAGATCACAGATGCGATTCTATATCGGCAACTTGCTTTTCCTCGTGAAAAGAAATAGTTTTGGTCATGTGAAGAAAAGACGGGACGGTTTGATGGCACTGTGTCCTCGTTTATTGAGAGACAGACACAGACAGGATCATCAGTTCACACGTGCATGCGCCTTTCAATCTGTCTGGACACACATGGACACACACACTCCAACTCCAAGACTCTGCGCAAATGCTTTTATTTTTCATTGCACAGGCGCATTTTCTTTCATTTATTTCAATAATAGGCCAGCGCGTAATAAGAAAAACACTGCGCAAAACAATAGACTAATTATATTTTTATTATTTGTTTCTAGAGTCGATAGATTCTTGTTTTTGAGCGCATTACTATACGAAAATTATTTATCAATACATATGTCTTACATTATTATTTCATTTACCTATATATGCAGGAGTATTTAACTCGGTTGTGTTGCAAATAAAATAGTAATTCAGTGCTGGTTATCGAATAAAGTGATAACCAAAAGAGTCAGAGACCCTCGCGACTTCAGAATGATTAATCAAATTGGCAATCCTTCAATGCCTGATCGGCTCACAATGCGATGTATATTCTGGCTGAATGAATTATCATCTGTTCAAAGCGAGCCCTCGGTTTTGCCCGTTGCCCGCTGGGTGTTTGTGTAGGATCCCTTACAATCCCGAATGATGTCCCATCGTCTTAGATGAACTAATTAGTAACGACCCCAATTTGCATAGCATAGACAGGGTTCAACATCAAGAGTGATTTCATCATTTGTGTTCGTGATTATCCTCACAATATACAGCCAATAAATCATTTCCCATAAAACATTATTCAATTATTATTTATATGTTAAAATATTTGTTCTTTTTTTCCTTCATTTTGTTGGTCAAACATGTTAAAGTCTTAACATGTAGTGGTTAAGTTTACGCAAAGTTATGATTTTAGTAATCGAACACATTTTTGCTTCTCGCTCATATTTTAGACTGCAATTTATATAGCATTTCTATGCTTGTCTCTCTTTTTTCTTCTTTTTGAAGACCTGGTATAAATTGCATCGATATTGAATGTCGGAAAATGTACGAACTGCTTATAAACTCTTGCTTTAAGTCCCAATTTCATCCAACTTTTATTAGTTTTGTTTTTATTAAAAAACAACATTTTGCTTGCCCTAAAAAACCTCCTGAAGCAATTAACACGTGCCTTCCCTTTGTGAAAGTGTAGTGAGATTTGCAAGACTCGTATTTTCCATTCGCCATCAAGGACATGAGGAGTAAGTAAGGTGGAAAGTGAAGCGCAGCTCCCCTATCGAGCAGATGTGTTTGCTCAAGCCCGAGTCCAATCACGGGCCGGGAGCGCGCGAGGCGCCTCCTCTCTTAAACTCGTCACGAGTGAGCTGAGAACTTTCATTCCTAATAGTTCTCCAAGTACAGCAACCACAGAACCGCTGGATCCTGCGAACACCAACTTATGGCAAACCACCAATAGGTCAGTGACGGCTTTTTCTTCCCAAATCTTCGCGTCTTGATCATGAATGTCCTTCCCAGCTCTTGCTTTGGTGCTGAGGTCGGTGCCATGCAGCTGAGGAGAGTCTAAATCATTTTGGGATTTTTTTTTACCCTGCCTCTCCCTCTCTCTCTCTCTCCCTCTCTCTTATCTGTTGTGGGTCTTATCAAGTGGTTATCTCTTTTCTGCAAAGACATATTACGTTTTGTTTCCTATCTGTTACGTTGTGCGGAGTTTTTTTTTTTGGTAATTATGATGAGACTCCATCAAGAGAGAGGACGGACTCGCGACACGGATGGGTTCAGATCTTCAGTGTGAAGCCCTGTACGGTGTGTGAGTGTGTGTGTGTGTGTGTGTGTGTGTGTGTGTGTGTGTGTGTGTGTGTGTGTGTGTGTGTGTGTGTGTGTGTGTGTGTGTGTGTGTGTGTGTGTGTGTGTGTGTGTGTGTGTGTGTGTGTGTGTGTGTGTGTGTGTGTGAGTGTGTGTGTGCGTGTGCGCGCGCGCGTGTGTTTTCTTCGGATTTAGTGAAGTTGTGTTCAGTCATTCATGTCATGCTGCTCAACTTTTAATGTGACCAAACTGCAAGATGGCACAGTAATCATGGGTGAGTTGAGTGCGTTTGTAACTGTACCATTGCGCGCTTTCTGAAGAGAAACTGAATCCGTGCTAAAAGAAAAAGAAGTGAACAGCCTATTTCATATTTAACAGAGAAACTTTAACCGTTTATTTTCTTATTGTTTTGAGCTTCTGTTAAATTCTCTTTGACATTTTAGTGATATATATATATATATATATATATATATATATGAATGTCATAAAATATGCTTTCACGTTCTCTCAGCCATTTTTGTATACCTTTTCCCCCCATTTATTCAAAAATTTGTATGTTCTCATTTCCAGTGCTCTTTGCCTCTCCATTTTCCACACGCTGTGAGATATAAAAGGGATCCTGGATGGACCTGGGTGATAACAGCTGGTCCATGGTCAAGCGCGAAGTGTCCAGCAGCAGCAGCCCAGGGTCTCCGGCTGAGCAGAGCTACCTGAACACTGACCGGAGGGACCGGCTGAGATCCCCGACGCCGACGCACCTGGACGCGGTGGGAACCCGTCGCGCAGAGCCCAGGCATCTACACTCCTACGTTCACTTTGGGCATCCCAACAACGCCCTGCCCAATTCTGACGACGTTACACTCTTCACGGATTTAGACCAGGGCAACAAGCTCATCATCTCAGGTGGACACACCAGGGAGACGCATAAGGGAGGCCTAATTGTGGATCCTACCGACATGTATCAGACCCTGGCCATCGCCGCGGCCCAGAGTCAGGCCAATTATAACGACTCGCCGTCGGCCAGTTACATGCACTCCAACCCCAATTCCCCCGTTTACGTGCCGACGTCTCGCGTTGGAACGATGATCCCGAGTTTATCCTACCTGCAACCCAGCGTGTCGTCCCAGCCGAGCCACGCGGTGAACAGTCACTCGGTCTGGCCCCAGTCCGCACCAGAGAGCCCGTCCTACAGCACTGGAAGCCCACACACCTCCAACCGTTTCCACTACTCCCCCAGCCCGCCTATGAACAACGGCACATCGAGGGATGCCAACTACTCTAACCCTCTGAATGTAAACGCTCGAGAGCAGTACCTTTCACGACCAATAAGTGGATCTTACAGCAGCCCGTACCCGTACGGCGCCCCGCAGCTCTCGCAGTTGCAGGCGGCGTGGCCCGCGGGGCCCTTCGAAAACTCCATGCTGCATTCCCTGCAGTCCAGAAGCGCACCGCTGGCCATCAGGGGACCCAACGGGGGTAAGCCGCACACATCCAGCGCGGAAGGCCTTGCACAACACACGACTCTCTCTCGTTTTGGGGCAGTTTGTGAATAATCCAGTTATTGTTATTATTTTAATTTCATTATTTTAAATGTTAAGGCACATGTAATTTTCATTGTAGCTTTTCTTATAAAAACAACAACAAAAAAACCTTAGCTGTATAGATCTGTGAAGGTTAAATCGATCAAATGTCAGCACGTGTTATTTTATCGACAGAAAGCGATCGCAAAATGGCAAAGGCGACAGGTGAAACATGAGCTATTCCAATACTTTTTTGCAGTTTAACTTGCATCATTAACACACAAACAAACATTTAAAAAACCCAATTGGAATATTGTATTGGCTACTTGTGGGAAACAAAAAATAACTTTTATTAAGACATTTCAATCTTTTTCTATTCTGGCTTAGATAATAACATACAGTACTTAATTAACATCTTTTTGAAATGCACCCTTAGATATAAGTCTTCAAAAAAAAATTTAAGTAATATATTAATATCTATGCTTTACCTATGAAATATCTAACTCATAAAAACAAAATAATAAAAAAAAGGAACGGAACGATTTACTAATTCTAACGTTTCAAATAGCAACGTTTTGAAACAGCAGTGAGAAATAATCGTGCAATGTCTTTTTTGACGAAACTTTTAATTAGCACGTAGTTGAAATTGACATGCTTTAAATAATTTTAACAAAATTTCTGTTAACGAAGTTCTCGATTTGCAGCCCATGGCGTCTAATGTTTCTGATATAGCGGTGCGCAAGTGTGCACAAGTTAATATAATTAATTGCATATGGTATAAAAATGTGTGAGTAATTACAAACTGCTCCGAAAAATTAAGTGGATATTCCAGATTTCCTGTGTAAATTTAGACATCAGTTAAAAGCAATAATCACATCTGTCATTAATTCTATTAGTCTGTTGCAACGTGTCAAGTCTG
The DNA here is from genome assembly GCA_037043235.1 of Rhodeus uyekii. Taxonomy (NCBI): domain Eukaryota; kingdom Metazoa; phylum Chordata; class Actinopteri; order Cypriniformes; family Acheilognathidae; genus Rhodeus; species Rhodeus uyekii. The sequence goes on along the minus strand of JAWRVZ010000016.1, from coordinate 5,798,466 downwards.
CGCAATTCCTCCGGCGCACACTGAGCTTGATGGTGAATGTGATGTTGACTGACTGATGGCCGGCTGTCTGTGTCTCAGATTTGCTGGAGGACATGGTGGAGAGCCGCGAGTGCGTCAACTGCGGCTCCATCTCCACCCCGCTGTGGAGGCGCGACGGCACGGGACACTTTCTCTGCAACGCCTGCGGTCTGTACAGCAAAATGAATGGACTCAGCCGACCATTAATTAAACCTCAGAAGCGTATGGTGAGCATCGGCTTGATGAGCTACTTAACCACTCAATTTCCTGCCTATTTATTTCAAACAATAGCCAGAGGTTATCTGGGAACATCTTCACAGGTCTACTCCCATAATAAACGATATTTTTATTGGCCAGACAAGTTTGCAGACATTCAATGTTAATTGTTTAGGCTGCAAAAAGACTCTGTACCAACATTTCTAAAATTTCACATCTGTGTGTATGCATACACACAGATATGAAATTTTAGAAACGTTGGCACAGAGTCTTATATATATAAGGAGGTTTCGATTACACAAATATATATATATATATATATATATATATATATATATATATATATATATATATATATATATATATATATATATATATATTTGTGTAATCGAAACCTCCTTCTTTCATATTAATTGTTTATGTAAGGTAATTTACTTTGCATTATACATGTAAATAAAAAGGTGAAATATTGCAGAGGCAATAGGTTGAAAAATGAACAACATAGCCCCAGTGGGGGGGAAAATGTATTTAAAAATATATTTATTTCACACTGAATATACTACAAATTCATTCATTAATTTATTCTCAAATCCATTATACTACAAATCCATAATTACTGGCATTTCGCTTAAGACTTACTGATATTAATATTATAACTAAATGTTATTTGGAGTATTTCTTTATTGAACAATGCACTTTTTTTTAAGCCTAAAACTTAATTTGATATTAAAATTAGGATAATATAATCACTGCATAATATTAGTCTTTAAATGCAAGATATTTAGTGTACCTAAAGTTTACTTGCAATTTTTCCACTTTAGCAAAATTAAATATACTTAAACATATCTTTAGTTGGACCTCAGCACTCTTTCTGGATAACTGAAGTGCATTAAATACAAAATGAGTTGTTCCAATTTTGCAGATTAAGTATATTAATTTATTATACCAAAAGAACAACTGTTACAGTTACATATAAGTATATTTGTTGTATACTTAGTATAAAATAAAGAATTTCAAATACATTTTAGTTTACTTTTTTTCACTAGGGAAGCTGAATCAATTTCATTCTACCACTTTAAAATAATAAATATCATTATTATCAATTAATGCCATTGTTCATTGATTTTGTCTCCAGTCGTCTTCTAGGCGGATCGGCCTGTCGTGTGCAAATTGCCAGACGAGCACTACGACACTGTGGCGCAGAAACGCAGACGGCGAGCCCGTGTGCAACGCATGTGGACTTTACACAAAGTTACACGGGGTAGGCTGAAAAATATTAAGTCTAAACGACATTGGAAATTAAACAATTTGATACAATTAAAATGAATGTGGCTACAAAGGAAACAATGCTGCATATGTGGTAACCTATTATCAGTATGGTATTTTACAATCTGATTTCATGTTTTTTTAGGTGCCTAGACCCCTTGCAATGAAGAAAGAAGGTATTCAGACAAGGAAAAGAAAACCTAAAACCTTGAACAAAACAAAGGGATCATCTGGTATGTTAAAAAATAGCTAGAATAATAAAAGCTTTCATTTGTGTATGGTCAAGTGCAGGTCAACTAACTTGTATATTAAAATAATTCACAGGAAGTAGTTCTGTTCCCATGACTCCAACATCTTCATCGTCTTCTAATTCAGAGGAGTGCACAAAGAACAGCCCTTCATCGACGCAGGTGCCGGGAACATCAGTAAGTTAAAGCACCTTATTTTTACTTTTGAAAGACTGTATTATTTTTGTAGAAATCTACCAAATCTATCAAACCAAACAGAGAAAAAGTATTAGGAACAATTTATTTCGATTGACCACTCTAAGTAGCTTTGCAACTACATATCAACTAGCAGTCGTTAGAGTATTAGTAAACTGTCTGCTTAAAGGATTAGTTCACCCCAAAAATATAATCATCCCATAATTTACCATCAAGCCAATTTACCATCCAATTTATTATAATTTGCCATCCTAGATGTATGTGACTCTCTTCTTTCATTCAAACAGAGTAATATTAAAAATATTCTGCCTCTTCCAAGCTTTATAATATCCATAACTTTAACTTTATAAACTATAATAACTGGTTTCCGGGTACGTCCGTAAACAGGTCGCGTTCTGGCCAAGGAGTGACCTCTGACCCCATGACGTAGGCGCAGTGGAAGCTTAGGTGAGAGTAGACTCCTCACAGTTCAAGCTCATCCAACATTTTTCTTTAAAATATCTCATTTTAGACTTCATGTCTATGTCTAGTCTATCCTCGTTCGTCAGTAAGTCTTCCGTCGGGTCAGAGGTCACAAGAATTGCATATGGCCGCTACCGGAACCTGTGATTCTACTTCATAAAGTTAGAAATATAGACATTTGTCTTACAAAAATGCATTGTGTCACTTCAGAAGGCCTTTATTACTGCTATTGAGCCATATTAATTACTTTTATGATGCATGGACATGCCTTTTTAGGCTTCAATATCTCAGTTACCATTCACTCCCATAATAAAGCTTGGACGAACCAGAATATTGTTAAAGTAACTGTGATTGTGTTTGGCTGAAAGACGAAAGTCATATACACCTGGGTTGGCTTGAGGAGAATTATGTTATTAAATTATGGGATAGTTTAACTAACCCTTTAATATCTGTTTTCACTTTATTGTGAGGCTTCCCAACAGACATTCTACTGACTATAAGTAACTTTACATGTAACTACATGTCAAACTTTACTAACTAGTTACTAGTAGTTGACATAGAGTTGCATAATTAGTAGAATGTCTAAAGTGTAACCAATATATTGTGGTGTTTGATAAATGATTCCTCTGCATTACTCAGAAAGCTTGCAACATTTTGTGCTTTCAGTGCATTATTCAAGTAGGTTTTTATTAGTCAAGTTAGTTTGCCTTTGATTAGTCACACTGACATTCACTGGTTTGATCCAGGTCAACTCTTCGACGCTGCTCGGCCAAGTTGAAGTTCCAGGCACAACCGGCTCCATGGTGAAGTACCCTGGCCAGGAGAGTCTGTACACGAATGTTGGCCTGACGTCCACAGCTGACGTGGCAACCTCTGTGAGAGGGGACACTTGGTGCCCCATGGCCTTGGCCTAAACCCTGGCATTATGGGATGGGAGCCATTTGCTGTCCTTCAGCTCTCTAAAACATCGCTTTGGCATTGTACTTAAAATCTAACGGGGTGTGGGGGTTGTCATCTGTTTTCGGTCTGTGTTCGTGATCTTGAGCAGAGGCCTTATCTGTTCCAAATACTCCAGTTTTTGATTCACCCGTGGAATACTGGACGTCCATGATGGAGATTATCTATGAGGACAACACTTGAGAGAGTCTGCTTTAACAGCCTTTGGTACTTTCAGAGCACACCCTGCACCGTGAATGTTGCTTGGAGGAGTAAGTGGATCAAAAAATATTTTTCAAGTAGATTTGTACATATTAACGCCAACGGATACTTTGCCCATCTGGAAAGACGAGGTTGTTGATTGTATTGTGGTTGAAAGAGAGAGAGAGAGAGAGCGAGAGAGAAAAGGGGTTGATCTTTCTAAACTGGAATTGAAGATAAAGTGTCAAGGTGTTCTTATTGACAAATGCAAACATATTTATGAAGCTACAGTTGTTCAAATAATGCATATATTTGTCAATAAAGATAATGTCAAATAGAGTAGGACTGAAGCTTTGCCCTTCCTTTTAAATCTTTTGTTTGTTGCGGTGGACGTTGCTCACTAATCTGCACACCTACTATGTGAGTCTTTAAAGAAGATGATTAAAAAACAGCTCTTATAAGATTGAACTGATTTGTGATGGTTTAACACAGGGTATCAAAGATCGCAGGAGACTTGTTTTATTCGATTACACTTTCCTAGAAATCGAAATCAAACTGAAATGGTCTAATCAAACAAATTCATAGCGAAAGAAAATAGCTTTTTGTTTGTGCACCTACATGAAAGTAAATCATCAGCAAAGCATATATAAAATGACCATTTTATACCTATATCTATACATATCTGTTAGAACAAACAGCACTCAGGATTTCGTTTCTGATGCGTTTTTTTGTTACAACACTGCAAAAAAGTTTTGCTGCGATGATTTTGGATGTAAGACTACCTAATGACATTGATGTGAAAAAATATCAATGCATATTTCTGTTAATTTTTTACTTTGAGTGTGCTACACCTCTGTGGTCACTACTTTAGCTGATGGAGGGACAATGTTCAATCTGCATCTTGCTTTCACAATTTATTGAATGTTTTAGAGAGTAACGTGTGTACCAATCAACCAGTGGTGAATGTTTCTTGTGAGTCGCCATCTATAGCACAAACATAATGCTCAATGACAACAATTAATGAGTTTAATTCACTGGTGAAAGAGCTCCGTCTCAAGTGCTTTTGGTGTCTGTGATTTACGGCCTCTGATCTGTTAAACAGTTACCCAGCTACAAGTTTCTCTTGTAAACATCTTATGGCTTTGAAATTGGGGACTGAAGGGGCACCAGAAGAGCCTTTCTTCACCTGATTTCTCCTCACAGCAACAGAGTGACATTTTTTGGACAAGCTTTTTGTGTCAAAAGGATGCTGTGTGAACATCACTAGAAACATTTTGCTGTCGTCGTGATTCGCCACCTTTATAACCTCTAGAATTATTTATTTCTGCAATGTAGTGTGTTTGTTTGTTGTATTTTAATTAACATGTTTGTATTTTATGGTTGTACATTTGTGGCATATTTTCAATACCAAATTATTCTGATTAATCTCATCTGGGTTAAACACAGATTTATTGATTCGGTTTTGTCTTGAAAATACCCAAAACATATGTTGAAAAAATCGCAAGGTGTGTTTCCTCTATTTTTTTGAATAGAGTTTGAGGTTCAGACCTTCCGTTTTTTTAAGAAAGGTTCTTCACATGAACCACTAGAACCACAACATTTGTAATTTTGATGAATTTAATCCGTTTTTGTACTGTCATCACCAGTCATAAAGCAAACAGTAAAATGTTCTTAAACCATTGACTCTCCCTGCTGTTTTCCAGTGTACGGAGTATTCAGAAGGATGTCATTGTTAATTTTTTTCTTTTTGTCTCAGATTAGTTCATTAACACTGGAACAATAAATAAGAGCCATGACTAAAGTGGTTGTTTTCCCCTTCCCTTATTTTTCTTTTAATTTAATTAAGTATTCATCAATATTGTTCAAACAACAAAGCTTATTTTGCATTGATTTTTGAGTCATGTACTCATTTGTACTCTTAGGCCAGATGTTTGCTCATCGGTCATGGATCTTTTTGTTTGTTGATACACTGAAGCGAATTAAAAACTTGAAGTTTGTATTTCAACAATAGTAACTTTTTGCATAGATGTTTATTTATTTTGCATTGTTTTAGTTTCATTAAAATGTCCTTCATTTGATTCATAAATCATAAGCGTTAACAAAATATTGACTTACAATGGATGAACATAGTCAACGTTAAAATGAAATATTGTGTGACGTGTTGTAGCATGAACATCATAGATAAAGCTATGCGTTTAACATTTTGAAGATTACTTAAACCAAAGCCCAGCCCAAATGAAGTATTGGTTTATGTGAACTCTGACATTTGAATGTGCTGATCTTTGCCTCAAGGTTGGACTTTGATTTATGACCGATTGATGACGTCTCGGCTCCAATAGATTGGAGGTCTCTGATGTCATTTCTTGAGCTCCTTGTGAAACATCATGTTTTAGCATATGAAACACCATCTTCACAACACTTCTTTTTCTAGAAAGCATTGAAATTAATTTATGTGGAAAGGATAGAGACCCTGAACCAGTTGTTTTATTGTTTATTTGTCTTTTTTCCCTTTTTTGTAGTATATCCAATATAAATGTTCATCCCATTTTTACATCTTTCTTTGCATTGTATCAATTTCTATATCAACTTTTTACTAGAATGAGTTCTTTTTCCCCATATGTTGTTCTTCCTTAATCTGTTTGTCAATTGCAACACCATAACACCAGCCCAGACTAGCGTTTCCACAGAGCAAACATTGCTCCCTGCTGCCCTTTTGAACTACATTTGCCCTCTTTGCTTCGGAGAGAAGTACCATCCACAACATGAAGCTCAATAACTCAGAAACACACACCATTAATAACAGCTTTGGCACAGCCCAACAGAATTCACTTAGACTGCTCTAACGTCACATTACATTCCAGCTCCCCTCTCCTGTCACCTACCGCTCCAGCGTTGATTAAGATTTATCCTGATGCATTCTGGTTATCTGCCTAGGGTGTATGACATACTGCTATGAGGTTTATTGGGGGCTGGGATCTGTGAAGGATTTCAGCAAATTCTTCTCTTTGTGATTGAGGGCGGGGACTGGCAATCTTTGCCAAGACGGTCCACGCAAGCGCAGTTCTAGTGGTACAAAGTGGTATTGCACGTATGACTTTTCAATGTGTGGGCAACAGGAGAGGTAAGGTACACTATACTTTGAAACAAAACTATTATACTATAGTGTTTTCCCCCCAAGTTTCCAGTTAACATATCTACAAACATACATTTACTGAAGAAGAAAGTTTTGTCTTACTGCACTGGCAGATTTTTTCATTTGTTGTAAAACAAGTTAAAGTAAAAAGGCCACCAGTGCCGATAGACAAAATAAACAGATTTGAGGTGCCATCTATATGAAAACTTAATATAATAAGCAATGCTACTTCTTAAGTAAAGTTATGTAAATATCTAAAAATAACAAAACCAAAAATTGTTTTTACTGGAAAACAGGTGAAAGAGTTCCGTTATAAAATTTATTGGTAACACTTTAGACACTATAAGTAACTTTTCAACTACATTTCTTCTAATGTGTCAGGTTATGCATGCAACGATGGTTCCCTAAGAATAGGGAATGAGATGCTATGGGGGAATGCCTCCAGCATTACTGTTATTTGAAGCATTTGGCATTGGCAGGTGGTAGCCTATGACATCATCACTGGTGTGACCGTGAGTTGTGTCAAAGGACTCAAAGGAGTCCTCATCCCTAAGATGCATCAGCAATGATCATAGCTTCTCCAGAACGGAGGCCTCAACAGGATGCCTCCAAAGATCACTCATACCCGGGCCAACGTCCAAGGAGATTCACAGAGAACCTAACACTCAGAACTTGTGTTTAAGGCAGCCCTGAAGAGTATAAGCCTCAAAAAAGGGAGGCCTAGGCAACACTCTAACCCACAGGCAATACTGAGAAAGTTTAAAAGAGTTAAGCTCAGTCTACTGGCTCTGTGGAGGCCTCAGTACATCGACTTGCAGAACAAGAGGAGACCTAACAACACTCCACACATGAGGTCAAAAGTCAGTGAGTCTCACAACCCAGCATACTATCCAACCACCTTGCCAATCTCTTGGCAAGGAGGCCTCAGTATGATGACTCTCTGATGTTGATGTTGATGTTGAAGTGGAGGAGACCCGATGCCGTTCCACGGAGAGTCTGCGACTGTCAATTGCTGTCCCAGTGGATCTCAACTCAATAAGGACAACTCTCTCTTCCAAGAGGAGCCAAGGAGGAACTAATCAAACATTAGCCAAGATCTAGGAGAGGAGCATGACGACTCTTGAGTTTATGGGAGCCCTAATGACAGTCTTAGAGAGCCTACAACTTGCAATTTCTCTCTTGCCACAGAATTGGCATAAGGAAACCTAAAGACGTTAGCACCAGTTTCGATTTTCTCTTTAAGGAAGTGACCACACTTAGACCCAAGCAAGCTTTCAGGACAGGCCAAGCTACATCCAAATTTTGTTAGGGAGGCCTACAGTTGGCCTAGAAAATTGACTAAAATATATATCTGCGGCTCAGACCAAACTAGATGCACCAGAGGAGGCTCAAGAAAGAGAGCCTACAACTCAGCGCTACTTCCCAAAGAAAAGATGCCTCACTAAGCTAGCTCTCTAATATGAGAGGAGGTCTAACTACAATAGGTCTACTATAGCTTCTATACCAAAGGCAGCTCCAAGGAGGCAGAAAGGAAGTCTGCAACTTGCAAATGTAAGAGGGTGGAGCTCCTTACCCATTCACAGCCATTCATACTGTGCAGCACTGCACTTGGCTGACCTGCTGTCGCATATGCTCTGTTGGTAAGGTGCGAGGTAACACTTAATGGTTTATAAGGCAGAAACAGAGCCTTTTAAAGTGGATGCTTCATCTACCACGAAATAGCTAGCCAGCATCGCTTCAATCTGAGGCATCGACACATACCCATATTCCTGCATTGGATACGGAGTCTTATATGACTTTCCCCAAGATCTCCGCACCTCAGTGTGAAGATCTGGGAGAAAGGGAATGGCTCATTCGAGTTGGACAGTTGGACAGAAAACGTTCATCAAAGGGGCTACAAGGAAGCTTGCACTTCTCACGTTTCCATGGCAGATCTAATATCGCCGTGGAATGGGACATAACATTCAATAACACGTCCTATGCAGGGCAGGTGGGATGAGAGTGCTTTGAAGCATCAACCACTCATTAACCACTTATGAATGAATACTATTCATCCGTTTATCAAATTCATCTGCGAGCCCCACAACCATTTGACTATACATATCATAACATATGCATATAGTGTGTGTCATCTGGTGTCAGAAAGTGCAGACATTGATACACACACTGCCTAAAAGACGTAGCGCCAGTGCTAGCCATGGATTTGCCTGGTTTTGAATATGCTCAAACAAACAGGTATCCTGAAGTCAAAAAAAGAGAATGACATACTGCACAGGTACCCTTTTATAATCACAGTTGCATCGGTGATGAACGTCATAGTCTGCCATCTGACAATGTCAAGTTCATTGTGGTGTTTAGATTCATGCTTCAGACACCAGTAATGCTGGAGGCATTCCCCCATAGCGACCCCTAGGGTAGACACTACAGTAGACTGTTAGGGTAGGGTTAGGCATTAGGATTCAGGCTAGTAAGTTCATAGAGTTGCAAATTTACAGTCAGAAGATCGTCTTTTGATGGACCATCAAAATAAAGTGTGAGCAGATATTAAGTAGGCAGTCTCCTCTTTATTTCCCTAATGAGAGTTAGTTGAAATGTAAGTGCAAAGTTACTCATAGTCAGGAGAATGTCTAAAGTGCACCATCGAAAAAAGTGTTACAGTTTATTATATTTAACAGCTTTATTATTCATGGAATGATGCCTGAGACAATTGGCAGGGTTATTTAGTTACAATTTTTTTGAGGCAGTACATGAAACATAGAGTTTAAAAGACCTAGTTCAATAATATTATGATAAGAGCAAGAGAATTATATATTCTATATTTTTAATTATTAGAAAAATAATGTAAGTTTGTCCTGATATGATATTGCATGTATTGTTAATAATGGGAATGCGGTGCACTGTAGAAAAAAATTCTAATGGAAAGATAAAAAGAAAACCCTGTTTATTGGTTAATGGTAAGTTCCCTTAAAAACTTTAAAAGGTCTCATGGTACATTTCATGTAATTTTACTGTAAAATACTGTTAAATGTATTTTTCTTTTTGGAAGGGTATCTTATAATTTACAGTGAAAAAGTGTAAAAAGTAATTTCCAGGGTTATGACATAAGGGTTTTCTGTTACAGCTTATGCAGTTAAATTAATGTTTATAGCAATGTTTTTGTGTGTGTTACTATGAAGATGTGATTGTGTGTATGCTATCGTGCATCTTCTATATAAAGTGGAGTTCACTTATCTCGACCTTGGTTAACTCACAAACCCCATTATCTCGACGTTTTTGAAGTGGAACCGCCAAACTCCCTATTTGTCTAAGCATTTTCTTATGGTTATGTCGATTCTTTTATGTCGCCGAACCCTAATATCTCAAGCACAAAAGAGGGACAAATTCGCCACTTCACATTGTTATCTCGTGACTAATGATCGTACCTAGTTCACTACGTATGCGCTGAGTTTGCGTTGCACGTGGATTGCGGCCCATATGGTCGCTCTGTCAGTGACGCTTTACTCACAGCGCCGCGCATTCGCAGAAGAATTCGCAGAAGTTGCGGAAAAATCAAGCCTTGCAGATGCTATAGCAGGAGTTAACATCACTGTCCAGGAATTCCCACATTACATTGACATCAACAAAGACGTCGTTACTGATAGAAGCTTAGAAGCATTTTTTTTCAAGCAGACCGTTAAAGGCAAAAAACAACAAAGCATTTTAGACTTTGTAAAGAAACCATATTAACCGCGTGTGCAATACTTTCAGAACTGTGCGAAATTACTTTGTTTTGAGCAAATGTGTTTACGTGTGTTGTGACGAAATTGTGTCGAAATTGTGTTTGCAATGTTGGAGAATATATTTAAAAGTTTGTGTCGAGAATCGAAGATGTTTTTTATTGTATACTGGTAAATCTCTGCTGTTAGTTGGTGCACATATGCCTTTTATTGTTAGCAAACATATACAGTGTATGTACATTTTTATAGCATGCCGATCGATTCATAAAATAAATCGCCATATTGGCTGAAGGTTATCTCGATCCTCGGTTATCTCAATGCTTTTTTGCACCCCTGAGGCCGTCGACATAACCGAACTCCACTGTACTAGCATTTACTTAAGCTTGTGTTTCATAATGTGATTTTCTCTTTAAGGTGGTTGACACTAAATTATAAAAGTTAAAAACAGAATTTAGTGGTTAACACTTTAGTTTAGGGGCCAATTCTCACTATTAACTAGTTGTTTTTTAGCATGCACATTTCTAGGATATTGTCTACTAATATTCTGAGAGTTAGTAGACATGTAAATTAATGAGAGTTAGTTTACATGTATTAGCAAAGTTACTTATAGTTAGTAAAATGTCTAAAGTGCATTATTAAAATAAAGTGTACAGTGTGTATATGTATATTTAATACATTCATTCAAAATGACAGTAATGCTTCCAATATGCCAAAACTAAAGAATATCTGAGGACATGGTTTTCACAATACCAAAAAAGCTCTGAATATTTCTTTGTGTGTGAGGTTTGGGACGAAACACTGTTTTCCAAAAAAATAAATACACTAACTTTAATTTAAAAAAGACAAATCACACAACCATCTTTTAAATACTTATTTGTAAGGGTAAGAAACATGCTGAAAATATGTGGTCCACAGTAAAGCATGTTTTCTATTTAAAACTGAAAACATGATCCATGTTCCATTACACTTTAATCAATTTGCACTTTATTATGTACTATACTGCAGGTATGCAAAATAGAATTCCTAAACACACATGATAGGCTTTCATCTAAATCATTGAATTTTGCTTTAGTTCCACAGCCTGTGATGTCCAGCACTGAATTCTGTATTTGGACAGTGAGAAAAAGGGTCAGTGTCACCCTCTCCTCTCTGGGGTGGAGTTGAAAGTCCAGCCTGTGCCAGAGAAAACATGGAGGAGGTCTCAGGACTGAGAGCTGAGAGCCTGAGGCTGTTTGAAAATGGGTAAAGAATGGTTTTCCCCCAGGGGGAGTTACCCAACGGATCTCAGTGAAGCACTGTCTGCGTCTACAGTCTCCGGAAGAGATGGAATCACTGACGCAGCCCTTGAGGATTTCTAGTCAAATTCAGCCCAATGTCTAACTGATCTCTTCCTAAACAAACAGGCTTGACACTCTGAAAAAAGGAAATATGTGTAACAAATTTCCATGACATTATGAAGTAATGGTAATATATTGGAATCTGTAGCCAGGCTCTAAATTGCACATTTTCTATATGTTCACATACGATGCCATGGAAACGAATTTCAGTACAGAACCTAATTTAAGCGACTTAATATACAGCAACTTTACACAATAAAATAATCAGTTCAACTGAACTGATTCTTTCTAGAGCTGCTTTATAGCAGAACTGAATTTGCAAGACTGATCATTTATGTATCTGTTTATCACCTTAAAGCGGCTTATATAATTAAAGACTTGGCTTACTTGTCTAAAGGCTTACTTGTCTCATTTCATTTTAAAACTGATAGTGATAGTTTCTTTCCACAAAAAAAGAAGATTTTTTGTTCCAATGTTGTTTTGGACCACATTGGCTTTTCTTACATAAGCTCTGCAAAAGAAAAAGTCAACATATTGTTTCATTGTGTGACTGGAGAAAGATATTTATTATCATGGACTATTGGAATGGAGTGTGAATTATATTTTAAAAGTAAAAATTTAAGCTATATAGAGAATGTTTAGAAATTTAGTTGTGATTACTCAAAAAAAATAAAACAAAACAAATACAAAAACTATGATAATCCCAAAGAACCTAGCAAAGTTAATTGGAAATTAATACAATATGTTTGCCAAAACTTCTTTTAAATGTGGTTGAAATGTGATGTATTTTATCAATCTACAAACCTTTCCTATATATATTTTTTTTTTGTTTTTTGCTTATGAAACGTGGCATATTTTCAGAACTATATGCCCATGAAGTAAAAATGGAGGCCTCGGCTCACATACTTCTGTGGGATTCCTGAGCCAGCCGATCAATTGCTATTAAAATAAACAGAGTTGCTATCAAATATCTTTCTCCGTGTACTTTATATGTCCTCGGTTATACCTATCAAATCTGATTTTCTTGGTAATGATGAAACTTGGTGAAACACGACTATGGAAGGAGAAGAGCGAGTGTTTGAGGAAGGTGCAGGAAGCCAAGGCATTAGTTATGTTTTTGTTTTTGCTGCTTCTCTCCAAATGTGGAATATGAGGAAGTCAAGGGGAAGGGGATTTCGGATTAGCATAGAAAACTCTAGGTGTACTGTGAAACATGAGGGAAGGGCAAAAGTACAGGTCCTTAGTCTTGAAGAGCGGAAACGCATGCATTAGTCATAACTGACAACTGACTCCTGCATGGCCTCCAATAATGATCTGGAGGATATGACACTCGCACTTCCACAAGCTCTGTTTGCGAGGGCAATTGCGTATACAATTTGTCCCGTGAGAGACGGGCTAACCTTCCTGAAAAGCTCTTAATTTTAGAAAGTCACACCTTTAATAAAAACATATCTTTTTAGTTCAAAACATATCTTTTTAGTGGTTCAAAAAACTACTATAGACAAATCCAAACTGGTACCGCGGTCATTTTTACTCTTAACAGTTGAGAATATTGGAGGATTTCATGCTTCATTCATATTTATTATCTATACGGTTAGATTTTGGACGGTTTATTACACTCTTTAATCAAATAGGGGTTTCAGTTTTGTAAAAAAAAAAAAAAAAAAAAAAAAATTATATATATATATATATATATATATATATATATATATATAGAGTAAATATACTTTTTTGGACAATGTAAATATATTTGATTGAAAATGTCAAAAATATGTAAAGAAGTATTTGAAACTTACTATGTATATATTATTTGGGGTTTTGTTCTGTATTTTTTGGAAATATATTTTCTTGAAAATGGTATCAATGTTGGGAGGAACTGTGTGATTTGATTTGACTTGTTTTCTTTGAAGATTGCTTGTTGCAAAGAAAACAGGGGTGCGTTTTTCCCCCCTCATCATTGTTCCAAAGTCGTCAATCTATTTCCGAGGGTAAACACATAAAAAAAGTGAATCATAGATTACAATAATTTTTGCCTTGTTTTGAAGTCTTTGACCACTTTTAGATTGGAAAAGCACTCATAGGCCAACGCACAACAGTTTGACGCTCAGATTCTAGCGGCTATGTTAGCATTCTTATAGTGGTCCTTAACTCTTATTTTCCCAGTTTCCCTTTCACCTTTTTTCTCCCTATTTCAGAACCGTGTCTGTGAGCCGCCTCACTAAATCATGAAACTCATTTAAGTATTTTCTCAGAATACTCCAGACATAATCCAAGTTTTTGTAGGAGTTCACAGCGAGGTCACTGCTATCTCTCCTCTCCCACTAGCTCAACAGTCATCTCACATCCAAGAGGCTTGGAGCTGAGTTCAACACATTGGTCTATGGGAAACTGTGCTCGCCGCCAATTGCAATACTTCCCGGCGTATTTCTGTCAAAGCTCAAGTCTTTTAAAAACAACACAATCACTGAACTCATTGGAGCCCCATTTGAATCAATTACCTATGTGTCAACAAACCAAATTCTAATCATTCTTAACAGGGAAAGGGATTGTTGTCGTATGCAAGCCATGCAAGAAAAGCAGAAAATGGGATAAATTAATCAATTGAAATTCACATTTAATTTTTTTATTGTGTGATCATTAAATGATGGCTGCTGTTCTAACAATATCATTCAGTCATGATGTTCAAAGTGAGTGAGTTTTCTTTTTGCTACAGAATTTTGTCTGTTTTTGTAGATGAAAGAGTTACTAACTAATGGCACTGAACAGCAGTGCCTGAAGATTTGTTTTAGTGATCGATGGTGTATAGGTTAAGAACCTTTTTACTTTTAAGATAATGTTTAGTAAAATCATGACAACACTGAGAAATTCTAACTTGTTGATGATACGACAAAGTTTATGCATTTGGTCTTGACACAATAGATCCTCTACGCTGTTGTTTCTGCAGATTAAGTATGGTCTTGCTACAACGCTGCTGCATACATAGATATTCATAAATCCCTTAGCAGATGTAGGCAGGTTATCTGGGAAGGTGGATAATTAAAGGTGGATATCCTACAGCAAACATTGAACCAGACCATTTGAATGTTTAGCATGTACTCTCATTGTACTTTACCAAACAGCTCTATCTTGTTTTCTTCTGTTCACAAGACGTTTTACCAGAGGGATTTTAGCTTACTCAAGTACATTTTGTTAAACTGTAGTCTTCCTTTTTTATGTCTCTATGTCACCAGTGTGTCCTCCTGGGTCTCCTGCTTTTCATTTCATTCAAATGTTGACGGATAGTTCATGCTGACACTGATGCACACTGAGCCTGCAGGACGGCTTGAATTTCTTTGGAACTTGTTTGGGGCTGCTTTCCACCATGCAGGTCTATCCTGCATTGCAAATTTCATAAATTTCTCTCTTTTGTCCAGGTCTAGGGAGATTAGCTACTGTGCCATGGGTTGCAAACTTCTTGATAATGTTGCTCATTGTGGACAAAGGAACATCTAGATCTCTGGAGATGGACTTAAGTGATGTTAAGTGATGTAAGTCATGTAACGTTGAGATTGTTGATATTTTTCAAAAATTTTGGTTCTCAAGTCCTCAGACAGTTCTCTTCTCCTCTTTCTGTTGTCCATGCTTAGTGTGGCACACACAAACACACAAAGACTAAGGCCCCGTCCACACGGAGACGCGGATCACTGCATCCGCATACATTTCTTATCGGATTGGCGTTCCGTCCACACGCATCCGGCGATTTGGGAGATTGAATCCGCTCTCTTTTGATACCGGGTCCTAAAGTGGATAGATCTGAATCCGACACCCTTGCGGTATCGTGTGGACGGCCAATCCGTATATTTTTTTGTTTACCGATGATTTCATCACATCACGTGTCGGCTGCGTCACAGTAACAGCAACAGTGTTGCCAGATTGGACTGAAGATTTCCAGCCCAACTACAGCTTAAAACCCTCCCATTTAAAAAAATACCAGCCCAAAGTGCGTACTCTTATAAATAATGAAAAATGTTGAGCGATTTTATGCCTCAAAAACCATCCCAAATTTTATCAACCAGCCCAATGCATTTTTTCCCGGTCGGACTTGACAAAAAGGTAAATAGCAATCTGGCAACACTGAACCGCAACAACAATGCGCATAATCAAAGTCTTCTTCTCTGTGTATAGTGTATTATCTGTGGCAGAATTACAGTGCCCCATACTGGTCTGGCATATAAACTACACCGGATTCAGTCGGTTTCAGTGGTATCCTGTGGACGTTTTTTTTTTTTTTTTTTTTTTTTTACGAGGAAAAAAAAGATTGGATAGGGAACGCGCCGGCTTCATGTGGACATGGCCTAAGTCAACTTCTCTCCTTTTTATCTGCTTTCAGGTGTGATTTTTATTTTGCCCTCACCTGTTACTTGCCCCAGGTGAGTTTAAAGGAGCATCACATGCTTGAAACAATCTTATTTGTCCACAATTTTGAAAGGGTGCCAATTGTTTTGTTGGAGTTTTATGTGAAATTTTGTCAAAATTGCTTTTTTTCCTCCTTTTGTTTTTGTTTTGTTCCAATAAAAAGGCAATAAACATGTATAGCAAAACATGTGTTAATGCAATACTTTTCTGTGAGCAATACTGCTTCTGACTGTTAGTATACTGGATTAATGAAGCTCTTAAAGTGACTGGAGCCTAATAAACCTGCTGCTTTCTGTGACATTGATGATAATCAAAGAACAAAAGCAAACAAAATTCACTCACTGATCTTGACTTGAATAACGTTTATAACTTTAATATGGTTCAATATGTATTTTATTTACAAAAAGAAAACTATGCAGTGTTATTTGAAATTTTATTTCAATTTCTATTTGTTCAGTTGTATTTATTCATGCTTATACATTTATTTGTTCGTATTCCAAATGTTTAACTTTTTTACTTTATTGGAATTGAAACTAGGAATTGTAATCACTAAAATTCGTAAGATACCCAATCCCACTCCTAACTGTTTAAAACACATCTACATAAATGAATAACAAGAAGTTGTAACACATAAGGCACATTTATCGCACTGCCAATTACACAAATAGCGGCTGTGGTTATTTGTCTTGCGATAGAGTGATCTCTGTGTGCGAGAGTCTGAGTTGTTCTAGGACTGCCTTTGTAAACTATCAGCAGTCCCCCGGGAGCCAATAATAAACTGATAACAAGAGAAGAAACCGGAGTGAATCAGGGATGACGTAAGACAGGATACCGCTCAGAGAGACACACTTTAGGAACTATAGTAAGATAGAGACAACAGAGAACCTGTGTGCCATAGAGCATGTTTAGAGCAAATCCTTTTTTTCTTCCAAATCTTAGATTTAATGACACAAACATGCATATTAAGTCTGCTTACGTGTCTTGTATTTCAGTAATGTTTCTGTTTTGAAGATGTGCAGATGTCCGACAAAAATACAGCCTTTTCCTGAATCCTTACAGAGATTGACCATGCAGACCTCTTGGCCAAGGCTGCCTATTAATTACCCACAGGACTTTAAAATTTCCTGTTTTCCCCTCCTTAATTAAGCTAATCTGCCCTGAACTTTAAAGAGAGGAAATACCTAGAAATAGTTCCCAATTTTCAGCACATTCAATTATTTTTTGCCAAGTTGCAGATTGCATCAAATCATGTCAACACAGAGATCAACAGTGCTTGATCGTGGAGGGAAATGATGTCTGTCATTTCTTCCTTTGCCATGAAGGGTAATGTGGGAATTTTTCAGAGGGAACAGTGCCTGCCGTGGGCATGGCCAGTGCCCATGCTGTACGTGCTCAAGGTCAGGGCCATCCACCATCAATCTCTGACCATTATGTTTATTTTCATTACTTGCACTTACTCATTAAGCGTAGAGAAGAATTGTTGACTTATGCTCCCTGTTAGTTTTCCTCCCTTCTTCACAATGTCTCACACTTCCACTAAAAGTTCAGCATATGAGACGGGTGACGATTTAAGAGGGACTTTCTTGTGAAAAAGAGGAACTTCATTCTGTTAGCACAAACACTCTGGCTTCCACACCCTCGAATGCAGCGAGAACATTTCTCCAAGTTCTTCCAAAAAGCACCTGACCGATTATGTTTTTAGAGTGGCAATAAAACGCTGATGCACATAACGCCAAATTGCTGCTTTGTTGTTGAGTACAGCAAAGTACCTCACCACATGAATTCCCCTCAGTATTACTTTGCAAAAACAATTAAAGACCACAAAATAACATATGCCTATAGTCAAGACAACAGAAATATGTTGAGATAGCAACCTAACTTAAATCTTAAATTGCTAACTGTAACACTTTATTTTAAGGTGATGTTACTACATTTACTTACTTTCTAACCTAAACCAAATCCTAGTATGCTACATAATCCTATGTAGTTAATTAATATTAGTCACTTCTTAGTTGTTTAATTGCAATGTAAATATGTCACCTTAAAATAAAGTGTAACCGAATGTTTTTAAAGGGGTCATGAATTGAGAAATCAAATTTTCCTTGATCTTTTGACATTTTAGTGGTCCTTCCTACTTTAAAAACATCCTGTAAGTTTCAGAACTCAAAACTTCCAAAATAGTCATGACTTTTTTTCACATTATAACATACAAAAGACCACCAGAATCAGACCAACACCCACTTCTACATCATTGAGTCTTTGGCCCCGCCCACTGGTTCGTTAGTGAGATGAGGATAGAAGGATCTCTGGACTGAAGCAGTGTCTAAATAGGACCCATTATAAAAAGTAATGCTGTCTACATTGGATGCGTCCCATTCTATTTCTGACGTACTTCACACACTTGTTCTGCTTCTGACATGAAGAACAAATTAATTTGCATTGGTGGTTTTGTTGTGTCTAGTGTAGACAGCCACAACACAGAGTGACATTAACTTCCTAATCCTGATCCTAATGCTAGTGAAGTGTTTATTAACTTTCAACTATGAATGTCCCAATAGAGCATTGTTTGTTTGTTCCGGAAAAAAAACCTTTCCTTCCTTGCTTTCACTTTCCTTTAGTCCCTCCATTGTCCAGGCTTACTCTACTTCAGGCAATGTTTTTAACTTTGCATTTTGACACTCTTGTGTACTTTTGCCTCTTCAGGATGAATCGCTTTCTGTATTCCTCAAGTTGTAAGTAGCTTTGGATAAAGCATCCGCTAAATGAATAAATGTAAAAATGTTAATGTTAATTTCACCATGGATTCTTTGGAAAATCCATCACAGTTATAAGGCAGGCTTTGCAAATAGACTTTTACTGTAAGATGTGGGCCAGACAGTAATGCCACTACATGCAATTAACCGTGTTAAATTCTAATGGCAAATCTGTGATGAGTGATGTGATTTATCTACAGTCAGACATTCTGTCTCAAAATCATTTAATGCTGTTAATGCATCAGTAAATCAAAATGAAAGTAAATCAGACTAAACAGTGAACTTCACATTGCTTTTGGTTGTTGCATTTAATCTGTTATTTAAATTTTGATTACATTCAAAGAACACTCCCTTTACAATCACTGGAGCTGTCAATCAAACAGCACAAGTTTATCATTAACTGAATTCTGGACTTTCGCCAAAACTACAATTAATGACGTAGAACGCCATATATACACTGCACAATGAATCTCGTATACACGTTGTGCTTGCACTGTTAGTTATGATGAAATCGAGTTGCAATGATGAGATCACTGGATGATGATGACATCAAGCCATACACTCATCACTGCGAACTTTCATGTGAAATTAGTAAATCTAAATGTAACGCTATATTCGACACTTTCATGATTAGACAACTGTGATAGGAATAGTTTTTCTAGGAAAAGTTTTTCTAGTGTAATAGAGTTCCGTGTGTAATACTTCATATGAAAATATACAAGTCAATCACTTGTCTTATAGCAGTCACAATCCTTCCAACAAAATGTTCATAAAATCAGGGTAGAACATGAGCTTTTGTTTCTTAGATTATGACCATTTTGATATAAAAATCATATTAACATTATAAGTGCACCTCAGGAACAATATAAAACAAAAAGTTTGTGACCTTTAAGTATCTGAAAATTACAGTAATTCTGAACACAGCATTATTGGGGATCTGACTCTAGATTTCATCAGTGTGAATATAAATTATATGATCAGAAATAGAAAGTAAAAATGACTGCCAGAACGTAAATGGTGACTGGTCACCTAGTCTTATGGTGAAAATCTGGGACATTGTTACACGTCCTCAGCTATGTTAAGCCTGCCTGCCCCTTACAGAAAACAGGCGGGTTATCATACCACTAACATTTATTTAACCTTTTTCTCCTGTGGAGAGCTAAAGAGGAGGGTGCTGTAGGGGCTGGCTTCTCTTTTGAGAGACGTTACTATATTTCCTGACCGTCACACCACAGTCCCTCTAAAACTATCCCACTCAATAAAGCCCCTCTACACTGAAGCTCACTCTAGGTTCATGTTTGAGTGAACAAAATCCAAACGCATACACTTTTGCTCACAAACGTGCAGTAGCCTAACATAACATAAACATTATTCTAAAACTGTTTTAACTGTTTGAACACATGAACACATGGATTGCTGCCCTGTCTTAAACAGCCATTTCACAATTAGTCCCTCGCTCTCCACTGGGAGTCATAGAGTGCATGAAACAGGAGGATGATTTCGCCACAGTAAAGGATTCTCATGTGCATTTATGTCGGACTGTTTTGGAATTAACACAAACCCCCCCACTCCCACAGATCCCATGCTGGGACATTTCTTTCTCTGATTTATCATTCAAAAGCATAAAAAAGGTCAATATCAAATACCAAAATAAATAGTGAGTGTTTTAAGGAGACAGAATTGGTTGTTTTTATATGGATGAAAATGAGGACCATCATCTTCGTCTGGGGAGCGATGAGAATTCTAAAGAATTCTCCAGAACTGTAATCTGCAGTCCTAAATTCCGGAAGAGAATTTTTTACCTTTTTTGTTCTGCGCAAGATCTAGTGGCGACAAACTAAAGAGACCTGATGCAGTTGGATTATTTCCTTTATGACCAACACAATCCACCACAGTCAATCCACAATCCACAGTGCATTTTGTGCTTTTGTGTGCCAAATCACCTTGCATGATTGATTTAAATACACTCCTGGTAACTGTGTTCATGTCTTTTCAGTACAAATTTTTCACTGTATGTCTTCAGTGAAAACTTTTTAAAAATGCCAAAATAGGGTTTGCAATTGTGCAAATAGTATGCTGACAGTAAATGTATCATCTATACATTCACCTAAAGGATTATTAGGAACACAATACTAATACTGTGTTTGAGCCGCTTTCGCCTTCAGAACTGTCTTAATTCAACATGACATTGATTCAATGAGGTGCTAAAAAGCATTCTTTAGAAATGTTGGCCCATATTGATAGGATAGCATCTTGCAGTTGGGTTGAGATCTGGTGACTGTGGGGGCCATTTTAGTGCAGTGAATTCGAGCTTTGTGACATGGTGTATTATCCTGCTGCAAGTAGTCATCAAAGGATGGGTACATGGTGGTCATAAAGGGGTGGACAAGGTCAGAAACAATACTCAGGTAGGCCGTAGCATTTAAACGATGCCCAATTGGCACTAAGGGGCCTAAAGTGTGTCAAGAAAACATCCCCCTCACCATTACACCACCACCACCAGCCTGCACAGTGGTAACAAGGCATGATGGATCCATGTTCTCATTCTGTTTACGCCAAATTCTGACTCTATCATCTGAATGTCTCAACAGAAATCGAGACTCATCAGACCAGGCAACATTTTTCCAGTCTTCAACTGTCAAATTTTGGTGAACTCATGCAAATTGTAGTCTCTTTTTCCTATTTGTAGTGGAGATGAGTGGTACCCGGTGGGGTCTTCTTCTGTTGTAGCCCATCCACCTCAAGGTTGTGTGTGTTGTAGCTTCACAAATGCTTTGCTGCATACCTCGGTTGTAATGAGTGGTTATTTCAGTCAAAGTTGCTCTTCTATCAGCTTGAATCAGTCGCTCATTCTCCTCTGACCTCTAACATCAACAAGGCATTTTTACCCACAGGACTGCCGCATAACTTCAAAATTGCTTAAATCACCTTTCTTTCCTGACATTCAGTTTGGAGTTCAGGAGATTGTCTTGACCTGGACCAACCCCTAAATGCATTGATGCAACTGCCATGTGATTGGTTGATTAGATAATTGCATTAATGAGAAATTGAACAAGAGTTCCTAAAAATCCTTTAGGTGAGTGTATATCTGTCATGTCATTAAGTCTGGCATTTCACTAGAAGATTACAAGGTTAAAACAAATTTGGAAAAACATTAACCATATCACATAACAATAAGATCAATATCATGCATTTAGAAAATGGAGAGTGTGAATTTTCATTTCATGGCAACTTTAAAATTATACATTTATAATAAAGTTATAAATGAACCAACAATATTGATGATACATCTTGCACTATACAAATCTTTATCCATAAATAAGCAGGAATGAACAGGTTCCATAAAAAATTCAGACTCCTCATCAAGTAATTTCATGGGATTTAATAATTTCAGAATTGCTCTTTGACACATTTCCAAATGATCTTGCAAGAAGTACAACTGATCCTTACATGTTCAACCATTTCTGTGTTTGATTCGTTTATTGTAGAGTTAAGCTCTATCAGTAAGAGCATTGGTGCTTACAACGCCAAGGTCATAGGTTCGATCCCAGGGAAAGCAAGACCTGATTAAATGTGTTCCTTGAATGCAATGTAAGTCGCTTTGAATAAAAGTGTCTGCCAAATGTAGAAATCACGCCCCACCACTCTTCTGAACGTCTCTTTCTGGCTAAGACATTCACCTCTCATGCCTTCCACTATGCATCCTCTTGTCTTTGTTTGGCTCTGCTCCTAAACACCTGTCACTCTGCTGTAGCACTGCGGTCCCCGTGTGAGGTCCCCTTCCACAGTCTATTGAATGCTCTCTCAAGCAGAACACTTCAGCTGAGCCCCCTGCCCTCCCATCCTTCATGGCTCAGTCCCAGGCTTTTACTGCAGGCTGCCCAGTTCCCTAAAATATCAATGATTTGTTTATAATTATCCCTGGCACCTTTTTGCTACTTAGAGTGTGCTTGCTTTTCAAAAAGCACAGGGGGTCGTTTGATGGATGGGTTGAAGGTGGTTGTGCACAACCCAAGTGAGAGGGTCTTGAGCTGTGGCGCAGTCGGTCACATTCCTTTCAAGCCTCCTGGAGTCGTAGCTGACAGGGCGATAATGATAATAACCTAGTAGAGATAGTCTTCACGGCTGCTTAACTGGGCCCTGCATTTAGTCACTCAGTTAGAGTATGCAGAAGAAGAGGACCTGAGAGGAAACATGGTGCCCAAGCCTGGCAGTCTGGGACATTTATGCTCGCTAGATGCTCAATTAATAAACACAGCTGTTTATATCAAGATGTGTGAGGTATAAATACACTTTGTGTGGTCCCTGAAGTTTACATGGCTGATGGGGTAAAGTACATCTTTGCACCCTCCTCTGATTGTTTACCAGCAAGGACAATATCCATGGGAACATTACACACAACCCGTCAGCTTTGTAAATGAGGCCACCTCTGGACGATTAATCATTGAGTATTTGGGACGTTCAACAGGATGATGTTTGGAGGACGTCACCTGAGATGGTACATGCTATTAAATACATCACATGATGTTTACATAGCTCAACACAGTGCTCTCTTTGTAATTATGTCATATTGCATAGTGAAGGCCATGGCGACATGAAACAATTCCAAAAATGTAACTAGCTAAGCTACAAACTGCTCTGCAGAAAATGAACTAAGATACGCTGAAAGGTAACCAGCCTAGAAAATGCAAGCCACAGAACCGAAACCAAACTAGGAAATTCAAGGAAAATGCTTCTCAAAAATCTAAAATAGTTGTTCGAAGCTTAGTAAGGGTGACACTAAAGTCATGAAATCGCTGTTTTTAGCTTTTTTCACTAGTTCAAACTCACATATAATCAGATATAGAATTTGCTTACTTGGCATGCTGTCCGAGGGGAGGGATCGGAGCTTGGAATTTGACCAGAATTCAGAGTATCTATTGGATTGTTTTCACTGTATTCATGTTTGGGACTGACAACATTTACTTACAGGTGTGAGTTTCGGAATGTCCTGTTTACACAGAACATGCAACAGAAGTCAAGCCCCTATCACGATTATCACTTGTAACCACAGCAATGTGACTAAAGTAAGACTAGAAAGTCTTATCATATTTCACACAACAAAAGCCAAGTCGAGGCACGAGTTTATCTGTAAAATCTTAAACGGTAGCAGCTTTTATACCTGCATAAAAGAGGTTCTATGCTGGAGGATTGGATCTAAAATCTTCAGATAGGATAAAAAAAAAGATGAAAATGTGGTTGTGTCCTGAAAATATATGGGTGTGAGTTCAGCTATAGAATGTGGTTATCACTTCCATAAATTAATAAATTAAGAATTGAAATACAGGTCTGTCAACAATATAGACCTTAGTCACGGTTGCACCATATTTCATGATTTTTTTGGGAATGAAAACAAGGCTGGGAGCGATAGAAATACAATGTGCTAAATGATTTGTTGTTTAAAAACATACACTCAGGATTTTTAGGAACAGCTGTTCAATTTCTCATTAATGCAATTATCTAATCAACCAATCACATGGCAGTTGCTTCAATGCATTTAGGGGTTTGTCCTGGTCAAGACAATCTCCTGAACTCCAAACTGAATGTCAGAATGGGAAAGAAAGGTGATTTAAGCAATTTTGAGCGTGGCATGGTTGTTGGTGCCAGACGGGCCGGTCTGAGTATTTCACAATCTGCTCAGTTACTGGGATTTTCACGCACAACCATTTCTAGGGTTTACAAAGAATATGGAAAACATATAGTATGCGTCAGTCCTGTGGGCGAAAATGCCTTGTTGATGCTAGAGGTCAGAGTAGAATGAGCGACTGATTCAAGCTGATACATTTATGCATTTGGCAGACGCTTTTATCCAAAGCGACTTACATTGCATTCAAGATACACATTGAATCAGTTCTTGCTTTCCCTGGGATCGAACCCATGATCGTGGCGTTGTAAACACCAATGCTCTACTGATTGAGCTACAGGAAAACTGATAGAAGAGCAACTTTGACTGAAATAACCACTCATTACAACCGAGGTTTGCAGCAAAGCATTTGTGAAGCCATGGGCTGCAACAGCAGAAGACCCCACCGGGTACCACTCATCTCCACTTCAAATAGGAAAAAGAGGCTACAATTTGCATGAGCTCACTAAAACTGGACAGTTGAAGACTGGAAAAATGTTGCCTGGTCTTATTAGTCTCCATTTCTGTTGAGACATTCAGATGGTAGAGTCAGAATTTGGCGTAAACAGAATGAGAACATGGATCCATCATGCCTTGTTACCACTGTGCAGGCTGGTGGTGGTGGTGTAATGGTGTCGGGATGTTTTCTTGGCACACTTTAGGCCCCTTAGTGCCAATTGGGCATCGTTTAAATGCCACGGCCTACCTGAGCATTGTTTCTGACCATGTCCACCCCTTTATGATCACCATGTACCCATCCTCTGATGAATACTTCTAGCAGAATAATGCACCATGTCACAAATGCTCGAATCATTTCAAATTGGTTTCTTGAACATGAAAATGAGTTCACTGTACTAAAATGGCCCCACAGTCACCAGATCTCAACCCAATAGAGCATCTTTGGGATGTGGTGGAACGGGAGCTTCATGCCCTGGATGTGCATCCCACAAATCTCCATCAACTGCAAGATGCTCCTATCAATATGGCCAACATTTCTAAAGAATACTTTCAGCACCTTGTTGAATCAATGCCACGTAAAATTAAGACAGTTATAAAGGCGAAAAGGGGTCACAGTATTAGTATGGTGTTCCTAATAATCCTTTAGGTGAGTGTATGTTCATGAGTGGTTAGTTTTTGCCCCAATTTCTTTTTAATTTTCGTTTTAAAAATTTTGAAAATTACATGATCTTTGACCTTCATTCAGTGTGTGCTATTGTATAAAATTCAATATGGTGTCTAAGTTTACCACGGTTTGTATATTTCATACAAATGGCAAGGTATAGATATGTCTGACTCATCTAGGAGTGTTATGAGTTGCTAGAACTGGAACAGCTTCTCTGGAACCCAATTGATTCAGTGAGTGAGTCATCTATAGACTCTAACCCTAACCCTGGAAGCACTCCAATAAATTCAAAGTCAACTTATAGTTGTGTACCAAATGATGCACTATGCACTATACACTCTATACTCAACTGTGTAGTGTATGAATTTTCCAAGGTTATTTTGTCATTCAACATCAGAGTCTGACAGCCTCTCCCCCTCCGCTATGCAAGGAAAGCTGCAGCAGTCTTTCTTTTCTTTTCTTTTCCCCTCAGTTGTTTAAATACATCAGTGCACATTTTCATTTTTGGAGTTTTCAGTGTGGATATATACTACTCGCACTATTTATACTACAAAACGTCATTGCAAAAATACGCAAATTGGGACGCACTCGACTTTTAGTCATTCACACAAGCAATACAGGGGAAAGAAATCAATGACTCAATAGTTATTTCTCAACATTCTCATAAAAGAACATGACAGTTTGACTATTTGGTAGTTTTACTATGTCTGTCTCAATGTTCGGCAAAAGCCGATGATGAATTTCATACCTGATGGCACCAGTTTGAAGCCTGTGTCTACAAATCCAGAAAAACAATCTTGCCTGGGCAACTCCTAAGTGTGTCACTTAGTTTGTGTTGCCATTTAATCAGCTTTCTTGTTTCTTTGGCAGTATATCATGAGTCAAAAAGGCTCTCTTTGATTTAGCTTTCATCTTCAGACCATATACTAAGCTAAAATTGCCACTCAATAAGAGTTACTTCCATTTCCTTCATTCCCATGGCAGCTAAACAGACATCTCACGTTTCACCTGTTGCTGACCTCTTACCTGTAGATGCCCTCTCACTATCCTTCATCTAACAAGACTGTGTGTGTACAGTAGAGGTCACATTCACAGACGCTCACACCCTCACACCTTTCAAAGTGACGTCGTCTTGAATACAATAGTCTATTTACCCGTGTTGTCTGATGCTTAATCAGGGATTAAACATTAAAGTGCAGCAAGTGTGAGGTAAATATGTTCAGGCTATATTTGAACAATTCGAAGCAACGGATATTAGTGTCAATACTGGCCTTTTCAGCCTGCCGTAGAATGTTTGCCCTTTTCTAAGAAATGAGTGCAGTGGGAGGCCAGACAAACTGACTATAATGATGTCTGTAATGTCAGGAGCCGGGCACGATAGGAAGCGGAAAGTTGTGAATCAGAATAGTGCTAATTTTGTTTGAGTGAGTCGGTTTGTGATGGTGTGATCATATAATAAAGGGACAACTTCACTATATGACAACTACATGTCAACCGACTCTCGTTAGAGTGTTAGTAGACTGTCTGATTAATATCTGATAGCTCTTTATTTTGATAGTCCCCCAAAAGACGTCAACTTATTCTACTAACCTTTAACCCCTTAATCTAATAACTCCAAACCTGGTTGTAAGCCTAAACTTGACAAACTGAACATGTTGATCCAGGAACATGTTGTACTTGGTGAAATCACGGTCACCATCCAGGGTTCGTGCTGATGGGAAAGAAAATCAAGAATATTTTTTTCTTCCTACTCTGAACGAGCTTGGGAAAAGAGGGACGTATCTTGTTTTTAATTTTTCTCTTCGTAATAGACTCTTGTATTGTAAAGTCAGTTTTATTCCAAAGGATTTTGTTTCAAAATGTTAATGTTGATAGATTCAAGAGAGAGAAGTTGACAAATTCCCAGAACATTTGGGAATCGAGTTTCTGGTGTGCTGCTAATGTGATGTAAACTTCAACAGAACACCCTCACAGGAGCCTTATAATTCATTATCAAAATTGGAGGAGAAACACGAGTTGAAAATTGTCCTTTAAGAGCATCCATTTGTCACAATGACAATCACAAAAAATAACACATTAACCATTCAAGTAAAAAGAACAAATACCTAATATAAAAAAGTTCCATAAACACATTTGAAAGCATTTCCTATGGTTTGTATTATAGCATTTGTGGAAGACACGGGTTTAAGTCTGGAGAACCTGATTTTACCAAGCGCAAAATGTTCCTGATTCAAAATCATGAATTGCTTTGGATAAAAGCGTCTGCCAAATGCAGAAATGTAAATGTAAGTTTAGGTTAGGTGCTTCTACATCAGTGTTATTCACCTGTCATTCCCTTCTGATTGTAGGGATATTAACTGAACTTATAGGGATATGTTTCTGATTAAAATTTTGGACAGGAATGTTGATCTAGTATCAACAGAGATATTGACCCAAGAACGTGTCTAACTGCAAAAACTTAATGTGCTTGCATGTATCCCATTCTCTTTCTTCTTCTTCTTGATTTTCTGTGACATTTTCACTCTCTCCATAAGCCAAAAAGCTTTTGAATTTTGTAATGTAATGTAATTTTGTTTCATAAGCTTTGGAATTTTGTAATGTGTCAGATAGTAAAGACACATATATGAAATATTATAGATGAAATTATATTTCTTATATATATATTATATTTATATACACTCTCGTGATTTTTAAGTCGCAACTTAAAACTCATCTCTTTCATCTCAGTAAATAATTCTGTTTCTCACTTACTCATTCGTTATATGATTTAATACTTCTTGTTATTTGATGTATAGCTACTTATTGGAAGATTTTATTTTTTTCTTCTATCTGTAGTTATTGTTGTATACTCACTTATTGTATTTGTATTATTGTATTGCCTTGTGAAGCGACCTTGGGTTCTTGAAAGGCGCTAAATAAAATAAACATATTATTATTATTATTATTATTTGGCATTATTATGTAGCTGGTATTTCGACATTGACTACTGGAGTCTTTTCTCAGCTAATATTAATTTATTTATAAGATTGTGATAGATTTTATTGATTAATCTGCATATCATGTGAGTCAGATAATACATTTTGAATGATTGACAGCCATACTGAATATACAAACAATCATAATTATCGCAAAGTTGTGTTAGATTCACACTGAAATGCAGTAAATTTACAGTTTCTGTTATGCAAGGGGTTCGTCAAGTCAAGTCAAGTCAAGTCACCTTTATTTATATAGCGCTTTTTACAATGTAGATTGTTTCAAAGCAGCTTTACAGGAAAAACAATATAAACAAAGTTTGTTTGGCTGAACAGAAGCCCCAAAAGAGCAGCTGAATCAATACAATTGATGAATTTTAAGTGTTAAGTTTCCCCAACTGAGCAAGCCATAGGCGACAGCGGCAAGGAACCAAAACTCCGGCAGGTGACGTAACGAATGAAGAATAGAATGGAGAAAAAACCTTGGGAGAAACCAGGCTCAGTCGGGGGACCAGTTCTCCTCTGGCCAAGAGCCAAACCGTGCATGATTATTATACAACAATTCAAGTCCAATATGAAGTCCAATTTGGTCCGGTTAGAGATGGGTTCATGATCGTCACAGGGGAGGGTCTAGTAGAGTCACGGTCTCCGCAGACACCCCAGGGCAGTGCTGTGCTCGTGTCCAGGTCCTTCATCTGATCTGGATACGGCCCGGATCCAGCTGACCACGGTAACCTCGGAATAAACAGAGACCAATATCAGCGTAGATGCCATTCTTCTTCTGATGTATCGAGTACATCAGGTGTTATGGGAATGTTCCCGGTTCCGGCTTATCTAAATTATGCAGCCTAACAATCATTTTACATGATTTGGATTAAAAATGTATGTATAATGTGTTATGTGTATGCCAGGTTGAAAAGATGTGTTTTTAGTCTACATTTAAACTGACAGAGTGTGTCTGCTTCCCGAACTGTAATAGGAAGACTGTTCCAGAGTTTAGGAGCTAAATAGGAAAAGGATCGCCCGCCAGCAGTTGACTTTGATATTCTAGGTATTATAAGCTGGTCAGTATTTTGGGATCGCAATAGACGTGAAGGACTATAATGTGTTAAGAGATCGCTCAAGTACTGTGGAGCTAAACCATTTAATGCTTTGTAAGTAATTAGCAAGATTTTAAAATGTATTCGGTGTTTAATAGGAAGCCAGTGCAGGTTTGACAGAACTGGGCTAATATGCTCATACTTCCTGGTTCTAGTAAGAACTCGAGCTGCTGCATTTTGGACCAGTTGGAATTTGTTTATTAAGCGTGCAGAGCAACCACCTAGTAAAGCATTACAATAATCTAGCCTTGAACTCATGAACGCATGAACTAACTTTTCCGCATTTGTCTTAGATAGCATATGTCGCAATTTAGATATATTTTTAAGATGGAAGAATGCCGTTTTACAGATGCTAGAAACATGGCTTTCAAATGAAAGATTGGTATCAAAGAGCACACCCAGGTTTCTAACTGACGACGAAGACTTGACAGAGCAGCCATCGAGTGTTAGGCAGTAGTCTAGATTATTATGTGCCGAACTTTTTGGTCTGATAATTAGAATCTCTGTTTTTTCAGAATTTAGCAGTAGAAAGTTATTAGTCATCCAATTTTTTATATCGGTTATGCATTCTGTTAATTCAGTAAATTTGTTCGTTTCATCAGGATGAGAAGAAATATAGAGCTGAGTATCATCAGCGTAACAATGAAAGCTAATGCCATGCTTCCTAATAACTGCACCCAAAGGAAGCATGTACAGGGTGAAAAGCAATGGTCCTAGTACTGAACCTTGAGGAACTCCATATTGAACCCGTGACCGATATGACATCTCCTCATTTAATGCTACAAACTGATAACGCTCAGATAAGTATGACTTGAACCAGGCTAATGCAACTCCACTAATGCCAACATAATTTTCAAGTCTATTCAGAAGGATTTTGTGGTCAATAGTATCAAATGCAGCACTAAGGTCCAGTAACACTAACAGAGAGATACAACCACGATCGGATGATAATAGCAAATCATTTGTAACTCTAATTAGAGCAGTCTCAGTACTATGATATGGTCTAAATCCTGACTGGAAATCCTCGTAGATGCTGTTTCTTTCTAGAAAGGAACATAGTTGTAAAGATATTGCCTTTTCTAGAATCTTTGACAAGAAAGGTAGATTCGATATCGGCCTGTAATTAACTAATTCTGTAGGATCAAGTTGTGGTTTTTTAATAAGCGGTTTAATTACAGCCAGCTTAAAGGTTTTTGGTACGTATCCTAATGACAAAGAAGAATTAATAATATTAAGAATAGGATCTATGATTTCTGGAAGCATCTCTTTCAGTAGCTTAGTCGGTATTGGGTCTAGCATACATGTTGTTGATTTTGATGATTTAACGAGTTTAGACAATTCTTCCTCCCCAATAGCAATGAAGGAGTGGAATTTTTCTTCAGGGACACTAAAATGTACTGTATTTTGGAATATTGTAGTAGATTGTTGCATGTTTATTATTTTCTCTCTAATATTATTAATTTTGCAAAAAGTTCGTGTGCGATGCGGAGAAGAACGAGGAAACTCACTTTAATAAGCGTAGAAAACAAAACGGCACTTAACAGTGCAAAAACTCGGAAAACTCGAGACACGGAAAACACTGGAGACATCCACAGACCAGGACAACATAACATTAACCATTGACCAAGACAAGAGAGAACATGAGGGTGTAAATAGACAGGGAAACAGGGAGCACCTGACACAACTAACAAGGGGGAGTGGTTGACGCGACAATCTACACAGAAGATCACACAGGAGGAACATGACAAGACATGACTGTGACAACTTCTGCACATTTCTAATAATACAGTGGAGTTATCACTTATCTCGACTCACGGTTAACTCGCCAATCCTATTATGTTGACGTTTTTGAAGTGGAACCGCCAAACTCCCTATTTGTCCATTTTCTTTTCGGTAATGTCAATTCTTTTATGTCGTCGAACACTAGTATCTAGAGCACAAAAGAGGGACAAATTCGCCACTTCACACGGTTATCTCGTGACTAATGATCGTACCTAGTTCACTGTTCGCGTTGCTCGTCGCTCTGTTAGTGATGCTTCTCTCACAGTGCAGCACACTCTGAAGTGAAAGCGCATATTGTTCTTACGCTTCTCAACGAGCAGCGAGTGCTGCCGGGGTTTAGCACATTAGACAGGCAGAACGCTAGAAAGTATGCAATCTAGTACAGCGTGATGACCTCCCGAATACGTTGTGACTGTTTACACTGTGAGCGATCATTGTGTTTGCAATGTTGGAGAATATAATTAAAGGTTTGTATCGAGAATCGAAGGTGTTTTTTATTGTATACTGGTAAATCTCTGCTGTTAGTTGGTGCACATATGCCTTTTGTTGTTAGCAAACATATACAGTGTATGTACATGTTTATAGCATGCCGATCGATTCATCAAATAAATCGCCATATTGTCTGTTTGTTTTCTCGATCATCGGTTATCTCGAAGCTTTTTTGCAACCCCCGAGGCCGCCGGATTCCACTGTATTTAACTTCCTGTATTTGTGTTTTACATTTTATAGATTTGCTGTCTTCTCTGGAGGCATATTACAAGAGTTCTTGGTCATTACAGATACATTTTCACCGCCTGTGTTGGGAGGGTAGCACGGGATAAATGACTGCGTTGATGGTGTTAAACAATGGTATGTTTACTCTTGTGGACTCTAAACACTTGTGGGTTGTGTGTCATTTGTAAAATGTTTGGAGAATGTTGCTGAAGCAACTCTGTTTTTTCATTACCATGAGGAGGAGGCAGTAAAAGGGTGCAACATATTATCCAGATTTATTATCCATATCTAAACATATCACATTCGCTAGTTTTCAATGATTAAGTAATTAGCACAGAGAGGAGAAGGAAGTAAAAATGGGGTGTACAGCCTATGATGGAGGAGAGAGTCCAGACCCAGCTTGGCTCTGAGACTCTCCATGCTCAACAGTAATGTGGATTTTGGATGCTGAAAGAATTGTTAGTAGTGAGGTAGTGAGCCGACGTGCATCTATCGTTTTGCTATTGGCCAGAAGTGTCTGAACATGCTTCTTCAATGGCTCGGCAATTCTTAGTATCACATAAGCTTGATAAAATCTTCTTTTTGATAGATTCATCTTGTCCCTTTGAACTTGCTGTGATAAATTGAGTTAAGGACTAACCAAGTTAAACTTTTATCAAATGCTAACAAATTATTTTAGCAAATGACTCCAACATGAAAAGTTGAAAGAATGTACAAGTAATTATAGTAGTGGTTTTATACTGTGTAGTTAGAAATGTGCATACAATGGACCTGGTTTTGGCGAATCACAAGTGGATGCTGGAGGCACATTCCCGTTTACATCTGCTGTTTTAATCCGTTTCCTTTGTCCACTTTCAAACACTTCTGTCCTGATTTCTTGAAGGAAGGGTCTATGGGTGGGTAAATGTATGTCGATCTAATTGACAAAATAAGCTCACTCAATTTCCATATGAACGTGCTCAGAGACAACGGAAAAGTCACTTTAAAAACAATTTAAATCCCGTCTGGCTTGTACTCTTCCCATAACATTTACGCATTAGGTCACTTGGAAATCAATGGCGTTGTTGGCCCATTACACCTGGCATTAAGAACCTTTTTTGTCAATCCGATTACAAGTGTAAATGGGGTCTAAAACGTTTTGAGCCAGAGGCAAAACGCATTTGATTGGATTTATTTTGTAGTGTAGACTCTCGTGTGGTCAAGTGAAACCTTGAAGACCTAGGTTTGGGTTGAAGATGAAAAACGTACGTAACGAAAAATGTCATTCTCTCACCATTCCTGATTTCTAACACACTCAACACTCACACTTCAGCGGCACAGTCTTGCTGCTGTCAGAGCAGAAATGAAAACGAATGCTCTCCATATATTTTTTCGTCATCTCCTTTCACGTTCATATGTAAATTCCACATGCTTATTTTGGTCATCAGATCAAAATATCTGATACATTTACCCACCCCTCGAAGAAAGCAGGACAGAAGTGGTTGAAAGTGGAAAAAGGGACCGATTAAAACAACCCATCTTAATACCAGGGCTTAATACAGGGCCTTCGACTACCTCTGGAAGTGGTCAAAATGGGACCAGCTCTAAATGTTTTAGACCCCATTTACACCTGTATTGATTGGATCTTCCCAGTAAACACAGAACGTTCCCCAAATGTTCCCATTTGGTTTGCATTTGGTTACTTTTTTGTATTAATATTATTTGTATTATTTTTTTGGGGATAATTTTAAAACTTATAGAGAACGTTCCTAAAACGTTCCCTGCAGGTTATTGTTTTGGCTTAATACCAGGTGTAAACCAGGTGTAAACTGTTCCTGAGGGTAAATCGGCCTTTAAGTATTTTAGTTGCTCTTGGTTTCTATCCATTGGATTCACAAGGCTAATCAACATTTATGAGTGGGTAAAAGGAGTAAAATGTGATTAAAACATAATGAAGACTCACAACAATATTCTTAAAAACTCTAGGAAACAAAAACATAAAATACATTAAAGTTCCTCTGCACATCCTCATGGATGTCTGTCAAGATCTAAAAGTCTTTTTAAATACTAGGTTATATACATTTTTTTTTTATACACATAAAAAAAAGCTTTTGCCCTGAGCTATTACAACAGAGCCATAAAAATAGTTGACAATACATTTCTATAATATTCTGTCCCTGGAAAGAGCATACTTTGTCTTTCGCATTGCTTTAGAAATGCAATTGTACTTGACTTGCGGGACCTCTTTATAAATAATACCCACACCCCCGTAAAACTGTCAAAGCTGTCACATTGCCAAATGATCATTTGTTCTGTTGCTGTCCTGATTTTTCTCATTTAATTTCAGCTTGTTAAATTCCCACGTTCTTCTCTAATCATTAGGGACACGACGATAATCTCCCCCAGAACACAGTTCAGCTCACATATAACATTAAGGAATAAACTATTACAAGACTCTTCCTTCTTGTTATCTCTTGTTGAATAGGTTTCTATTCCAGGTGGTCAAAAGAGCATTTGAAATACAGCCCCTCTGATTAAGCTACTATTTTAGTCCCACTGTTTTCTTGGAATGCATATTTTCTGGCTTCAAGATGTACTCCCTTTTGAGCTAAATCCCTTTTGAAAGTCGAGGTAAGACACAGTGCAGTCAGTGAAGCTCTGCTGCATTGTGACTAATCAGGCCAGAGTGCTTTAAATAAACTCTATCAAGCAGATGTAACTGCTGAAAGCCCAATTAGGTTCACTTCAAAGCAGTGTTTTCAATACTTCCCGTTGGCATTTAAAGTTGCGCCATTGCTTTCATCTTGTCCTGTGTCCCAACTGGTCTCAGCTCATAGACAGAGTCAGGAAGTCATCGGGAACGCCTGCCACAGTAATGTTCCAGTGACAGCGTGACTGTGCTCAGTATCTCAGTAGCCTGGGAAGAGCATGGAAAGACCCCCAAATCTCAGATAAGACCCCAAAAGTCAAAGCCAATCTCATGAGAAAACCTAGCTGTGCTGATTTCATTTGAATTTGTGTGATGTGATTTGGATTGTTAGGGGGGAAAAAAGCAAGTATGAAGATCCACTCCTCTTCCCATCTTTAAGCATAATCACCAGAAGAGCATAAACCTAGAAACGCATGAATGAGATTACAGTGGTACCTCGAGATACGAAATTAATCCGTTCCGAGGCGGCCTTCGTATAATGAGTTTTTCGTATCTTGGAACACATTTTACATGTAAAATGGCTAATCCGTTCCAAGCCCTCCAAAAACACCCTATTAAATTTCATAATAAAGCTAAATTGACCTATAAACAATGAAATAACGTAAAATGTCGAAGCTTACCTTTCGAGTGAGGCTATCTCCGAAAGTGGAGACAGAGGAGGAGGACAAACGGCAAATAACGTACACTTAACTTTACGAAAAAACAAATGGCTGAGTTAAAGCACGCCAGCACGTACGTATAGAAGATGCATGATGGGAGGGATGCTGTCCAATTAGAGAGAAGGATCTCATGGCTTGGCTAGCATCAGGAACCAATGGGAGAGCAGGAGGATGGTGGCGAGTCTACTATAACTAAGATGGCGGCGTGCGGCGCGAGTTTCAAAATTATTATGGGGCGAATCTCGGACTTTCAGAAACCTTTCGTATCTTGAAAACTTTTCGTATGTAGAGCAATAAAAATTTTCTTTGCTTTCGTAACTTGGATTTTTCATAAGTTGAGCCTTTCGTATCTTGAGGTACTACTGTATATGAATTCATATATGACTAGCCGCTTAGTGTGTTTTGAAAACGCTTTATTATTCAAACAAAAGTTATTTTACATGAAAAAATTTATCAAATCTTTCAAGATTTGGCCAACCGTTTCCAAAAGTAAGATTTTGTGTGTTGCAGTATGTTTGCGACTCTTAAGAAAATACCCATTTGGAACAATAGGATTCTCTGGTCTTTCTGTGAGTTTTAACACTTGTCAACTGCAAGCAAAAGTTTCCTTCGGTTACTTTAGGAGCAATAGCCATGAGAAACTGCTGATGGAGTGTTTTGGAAAGTACTCCGGCGTCGCTGTCACACGTCTCCATCCATTAGTCCGGCAGGGAGAGGGGAAATGATGCGGCCCATCATTGTGTCGGCAGAGCCTGAGAGAGATTGCGGGGTCGGAGGAGGTGTTAGGGAGCCTCGCGGTGCTGCCATAGAGGAAAGCGTCGGCTCCAAGGGGCTTCCCTCCTCCCTGTGGAACGGCGATGGGCTGGGTGGGCTCCCTTCTGCCCTCTCGCTGACAGGATCTGGTCAGTGTCCTGCTGCTGAGGGTCACGGCCCAGCTTACGAACACAAACTTATCTTCCGTGCATCTGCCGGGCCGCCTGCGCAGTCAGTCTGTCTCCGCGGCACGCTGCGCTCTCTTTCCTGCAGGGGGAGGCTGGAGGATACTTTGCTTGAGGAGAGTGGCGAAGAGAGAGGGCCAGCGAGAAAGGGGGGACAGAGTGGGAAACCAAGGATCTAGGCCCTGCCAAGTCGCTGAGCTACATGGAAAACACGAGCTGCCTCCAGGGTAACAGGCCCACTTCTGAATTTCGACAAACAAAAATAACTCTGGCGACTGGATACGGCCATTCCTCAAGCGCTGTGCACTTTTTCTATCTGTCAGCCAGAATTCCCAGAAGCGGAGCAAACTCATACTGGAACCTGGACTGTCTTTGAGGACTGCTAATTTGCTCTACTGTTACAAGTGAGGAAGAAACTTAATAATACTGTTTTGCCCCAGTTATTTATCATTCATCCCTCCAAAGATGGAGATGACCTTTGAGTGACCAATGGTGAAGCTCAACCCTGGCCCTTTCGGTGACTTATTTCATCATTGGAGCGGCGTATGATTAAATTCTCATGACCTAATGCATTGTAGAATGCCTTGGAACTGAAGTTAATGTTTTCTTCTTTCTTTCCCTTTCTTTCTTTTTTTTCAATCAACTCCCACCCTTTCCTCAACAGAGCAAGGGAACGCTGGCTGCGTCTGCCCAGGAGAAAATGACAACTTCATTAGAAGGGCTTGGATAGAGAAGAGAGTGGGAAAACAAATGATTGTAAGCGGTGTTGATGGAGTGCAGTGAGGCTAACTCAGAGGAGCTCTACCTGCCAAAACCTTGTCTGCCTAACCTTAACCCAGACGAGAGAATTAGGAGATGATGTATGGCAGAGAGCGAGCTATCTGATGGGAGGAGCGCTGTGAAAGGCATGGTTTGGGTCTCTTCTTTTTTAGCAAGCGGTTATGGTTCAAACTGCAGTTTTTTGGGGTGAGTTAATGAGATACATAAGCCAGTGACATAATGCTAATTATTATTTTTTGTCGAGTCAAGTCACCTTTATTTATATAGCGCTTTTTACAATACAGATTGTTTCAAAGCAGCTTTACAGTGAAAACAATAAAAACAAAGTTTGTTTTGGCTGAACAGCAGCTCTAAAAGAGCAGGCGAATCAATAAAATTGAAGAATATTGAGTGTTATGTCATGTGTATTAATTTATTCAAAAATACATCTACACATATTTCTTATCTTCAAGCTTTTGCCACTTAAATCAAAGTCATGTGGTATGACCAATATGCAGAAACATGCAGAAAAATAAAACAACTTAAGATTTAAGATCATAGAGTAGGACCTCTGCAAAATATCACATAATTTGTTATTGGAATTAATAATTCATGATATTTGTAAAACAAAAACAAGACATCAGACATATAGTTTAAAATGTCATCTATGTTCTAAGGAATATCTATTCATTTTTACTTGATAGTGATATTGAAATCTTAATTAAAACAGTGGTGTAAAATATATATATATTTTTTTTTTTACTGATTACAAACCGATTTAACCGATTACATTTCTAATATCTAGGCATATGTGTTATAAACTACATATTTAAAAGACTCACATGGATTACACTTATGATATCTTCACTACCTTTCTGGGTCTTGTTGCGTTGACAGTCTATGGAGGGACACAAACGTCTCAGATTTCATTAAAAAGATCTTCATTTGTGTCCTGAAGACGAAAAAGAGTGAGATTAGAAAAAAACTTGAGTTTTAATGAAGAACACTGAAAAAGCTAAAAATGTATGTTTTGATTATGAATTATTTTTCTGATGATTTGATTGCTAATTGCCGGCTGCTGAGACAATTTAAGCACAATTTGAGATAAGAGTGTTTCTCTAATTCCCACCTTCAATATTTTATGTGTGTTGTCTGAATGGAGGACATTCTTGTGATGATTTGTTTCATAAGAATAAGCGTTTTCCCAGAAAAAATTACGCTGGTACGACCAGGAAACACTGTAATTACATTTTAATGGTGGAACCTGTCATTAACATGCAATGTAAACTGACACGTGTTTCTTCGCTGCATCCATGAGGTGTGTAGATCTTCCCAGTATCTCCAATGCTACTTGTACTAATCCATATGTCTGAAGTGGACCTTCAAAACAAAGTGTAACAAAGTATTTGACCATTTTCAGAATCACATGCATTGCACTGTCCTTATCACCTGATGTCTGATCATATAGTGCATCATAAAGGTTTTTAGCAGTTTAAAAGTAGAGCACACAGACTTACCAGTTAAAGTTTATACGTACCTATAATTCTAGTGACACCTACTAAAGTAAAAACAAAGCAGAGCAGATGTGTGTGTGTGTGTGTTTTTTTTTTCTTGTTTTTTTTCGGTGTTCAGTAATAAGAAGGGTTGATAGGCTACAGTGGATGAGCAGTGAGTGATGGGCAACAAGTTTTACACTGTCTTGTCAGAGGGGCTTTAGGAAATGTGGGACAGTCTGTGGTTAGTGGTCTATTTTGACACAGACTGATCCTCTGCCTTATCCAACTTGTATTTCACATTGTGAAACATGAAACAAATGACCTTTTCTACCCTGTTTGTGTCATTCCTGAGCCTCATAGGCTGAAATCCAGGTTAATCACCCTCCAAATGTTTAATCAGTGTTATATATCACAACAGATATACCATAAAATGTGCAGGTTTGTAAAATTATCAACAAATGTTATGTGTGGATTTCTATGAAAGAAAGCGAATGCTAAAGAGGAATAGAAGAAAAAATTAAAATGCAACACAAATAAGCGAAATACATTTAACCACAGAAAGGATTAGAGATAATGTCAGGTAAACTTCAGATGTATTTAATGTCATATAACTGTTTTAATCAATCCAAAAATATGATTTACCGTGTTATTCCAGTTGATTTACCTGGTTACTGTTTTAAATCCAAATATATGATTTACCGGGTTACTCCAAATGATTTACCGGGGTACTAATTTAATCAATCCAAAAATATGATTTACCGGGTTACTCCAAATGATTTACCGGGTTACTAATTTAATCAATCCAAAAATATGATTTACCGGGTTACTCCAACTGATTTACCAGGTTACTGTTTTAATCAATCCAAAAATATGATTTACCGGGTTACTCCAATTGATTTACCAGGTTACTGTTTTAATCAATCCAAAAATATGATTTACCGGGTTACTCCAACTGATTTACCGGGTTACTGTTTTAATCAATCCAAAAATATGATTTACCGGGTTACTCCAATTGATTTACCAGGTTTCTGTTTTAATCAATCCAAAAATATGATTTACCGGGTTACTCCAATTGATTTACCGGGTTACTAATTTAATCAATCCAAAAATATGATTTACCGGGTTACTCCAAATGATTTACCGGGTTACTAATTTAATCAATCCAAAAATATGATGTACCGGGTTACTCCAATTGATTTACCTGGTTACTTTTTTAATCAATCCCTAAATATTATTTACCGTGTTACTCCAATTGATTTACCGGGTTTCTGTTTTAATCAATCCAAAATTATGATTTTCCCGGGTTACTCCAATTGATTTACCGGGTTAATGTTTTAATCAATCCAAAAATATGATTTACCGTGTTACTCCAATTGATTTACCGGGTTTCTGTTTTAATCAATCCCTAAATATTATTTACTGTGTTACTCCAATTGATTTACCGGGTTTCTGTTTTGATCAATACAAAAATATGATTTACCGGGTTACTCCAATGAAAGTATAAGCGTTACATCAAGTAGAAATAGCTTCTTAAAGTAACATACTTTTACTACTTGTATTTGTAAGCAGAATACACTACACCAAAAAAAAAGAAAGAAAAAAAGATAACTAATTAACTAAGTAATGCAAACTATAAGTACCGTAATTATAATTAACATATACGTATTAGTAGACTGTTACTTGTTAGTAGAACAAGTTGACCTGTAGTTGCAAAGTTAATTATATTCAGTAGAATGTTTTGGGGCCCATAAAGAGTTATCAGATATTAAACAGACAGTCTACTAATACTCTAATGAGAGTTAGTTGACATGTAGTAGTAAAGTTACTTATAGTCAGTTGAATGTCTGTTGGAGGAGCATGACAATAAAGAGTTATCAGATATTAAACAGAGAGTCTACTAATACTATAATGAGAGGTAGTTGACATGCAGTTGTAAAGTTACTTAGTTAGAAGAATGTCCAAAGTGGACCCTCGAAATTATATGTACTGTATCTGCTAAGTTTTATGATGGTTCCATGGAAACAAAACCATAACAAAAAAGGTATTTTCACCGTAACATCAACAAAAAGTCAATTTAACAGATCTCATATTGTTCACTCTCCGCATCAGTGTGTTTCATGAATTATTGAGGCCATTAAACATGGCTTGATCTAATATGGGGAAGCTTTAATAAAAACGTCAAACCACTTCACAATTTATGAGTCATTGTGAGGATCTATAACTCTACTCACACCTTGAACTCGTAGGCTAAGACTCCTTGTAAACTTGCTAACATTTCAAAAATATCTCAAAAACAAAGCACACTTTATTTCGATGGTCCACTTTAGACATTCTTCTAACTATAAGTAACTTTGCAACTACATGTCAACTAATTATCTATTAGTAGACTGTCTGTTTAATATTTGATAACTCTTTATTGTGATGCTCCTCAACACACATTCATTGACCATAAGTAACTACATGTCACTTATTCAAACTCATATAGTTGCAAAGTTACTTGTAGTTAGTAAAATGTCTAAAGTGTGCTATTAAAATAAAGCGTAACCCAGGGGTGTTTCCAGAATGCATTCTCTAAACACTGTTCATTACTCTGCTTCTAAGCATTGTGAGCTGTGGGAGAGGCTCAGATGAAATAGGGGGTGCTCAGGCTCAGCGTACATTCTGTCCTGGCTGCCTCTCTCAAGGCTAGTTGGGGCTTGTGCTGTGTGGTTTCCACCCCTGTCCGTTCAAGCAGGTGCCAGGCACGGTAAGAGGCTTCAGTCCTGCAGTGCTGACCCAAGACGCCCTCAGCCAGCCGTGATGGATTCTCTCCTCCTCCAGCTACCTCCTTGTGAGCTGTAGTGGGCTGGAGCCTCACATTCCTATTTATCAGTATTTGCAGTAAATGCATACATGTGTACAAACACAGCGAGATTAACACAGTGACCTGACGTAAGTTTATCCACTAAACTGACGAGGCTCTCTGCAGAAAAAAGGTTGAGGAAAGTATGATGCATTTCATTAGCAGCCCCCAAAGAGTCACTCATTTACTTTGACATCAGATAATACTCTGCTTTAAACTTTAAACAAAGGAATAATAATGTATTTCATTGAAATTGTAAGTACAATGTGTATTTTAGAATATAGCCAGGGAGTTGTTCTGAAGGACTTCTGATTTAGCATGTTTTTAGCATATGTTGCTAAATATCTGCAAAGCTGGTTACATTTACATTTATGCATTTTGCTGACAGTTTTATCCGAAGCGACTTACATTGTATTCAAGGGACACATTGAATCAGTTCTTGCTTTCCGTGGGATCCAACCCATGACCATGGCATTGTAAGCACCAATGCTCTACTGATTGAGCTACAGGAAAGCTAAATGCTAAAACACAGGGTATTTTACTCAAATATTCCTAATGACAATTGAAGCAATTTTATTTTGCCTAATATGTGTTTGTGCTATATTTTCATGCTTATTAGCTTATTGCATTGTTAGCTTAGCATAACACTAAGGCCAAGCGCAATTGACTCTAAATCCGTCAACAAGGTCCTTAAGCAAATCAATGTCAATAAGGCCACAGGTCCAGACAGCATCTGCTTTTCTATTAAAAACATGTGCAGATGAACTGACACCTGCCTGATGTCCCATTTTCCAGAAGCCTCTACAGTCTCACACTGCACCAACACAATGGGAAAAGTAATAATTTCCCTAAAAACCCTGCCTAGAAGAGAATGAGGATTTTAGACCTATTGCCCTAACTTCCGTTGTGATGCAGTGCATGGAAAAGCTCAAACTACAGCTGGATGTAAGCCCACAGCTAGATCCCTATCAGTTCAAATACAAACCCCAGAGAGGCACTGACGATGCAACCAACACTATAGTGCACCTCGTGGCTAAACACTTTGAGAATCCTTGGGCCTTTGCAAGACTATTGTTTGTAGATTTTACTTTAGCCTTTAACACTCTGCAGCCTCATGTTCTCTTGAAAACACTGCAGAAGATGGAAGTCAGCCCCTTCAAGGTCAGCCCCTTATTAAGTGGTTCCACTCATTTCTGACCAATTGCAGTCAGCAGGTCAGGGTGAACAGGACATTGTCTGAACCTTTAACCATCAGCACTGGTGCCTCTCAGGGGTGCGTTAGTTCTCCAGTCCAGTTCACACTGTATAATAATGAATGTACATGCAATACTGCCAACAATTACATGATTAAGTTCTCTGATGACACAGCTATCCTGGGTCTCATATTAGACACATTGACAATAATTTGACGTGGAGTGTTCAGGCAGATAACGTCTACTAGGGTTTAACAGTGACTACATTTCCTTCTTAGGCTGGGGTCTTTGTTGTTGCATATATATTGTAACCATAAACATATATTTTATGATTTCTTCTTTCTGAAATTTGAATTCATGTTGTGTTGTACAGTGTGCAGTGTGTAAATGGTTGGTTGATGGTAGTCTGTGTATTTACTGTAGGTATTGTGGGTGGGAGCATGTGGGTATGGGTGACAGCCTGTGTATGTACTGTATTATATAACTTGTATTTAAACAGAAGACACTGTATTGTATGTGTCACAGACAAATATCATTTGGAACAATAAAACCCTGTCACTTTGTTCACTTTGGTTCTGTCACTTTGGTCTTGTTTTCTAGTGTTTCTGTGACAGAGCTCTGACACTGCCCTATTGTACAGGAGTGCGTGGCGTCAAGTGTTTCGAGTCACGCACTCTCCTGTCTCTGAAGTGTCTTGTGTGCGGGGCGTGATGTTCAATCCCGGCACTTCGGTCTTGTTCAGTTTCGGTTTTGTGCCGGGACATTCATGCTGTTTGTCCTGTGTTGTTAGCGCACAAGACAAATGTTTGCTCATGCGCTTTTGTCATGTGAGTGCACACCGTTTCAAGCTTTGCTCAGGCTGCACGCTCTCTTGTCCGATGGGACAAGACACATGGACCCTTGTTTTGGCTGCATGCTTTTTTGTTGTCTGGTTTCATGTGGACACTCATCGTCATGTCTTTGTGTAACACCACCCATCTTTGTCCCTCGTTATTGTTTGATTTGTCCCACCTGTTCTCCCTCATTCACCCTGCCTCGTGTTTTCTATTTATTCTCCTTGATTTTGCTGTCCTGTGCTGCTTCGTCGACTCTGAATGTCGCGGTCAAGTTGACGCCGCTTGTTTGTAGTCTCCAGTCCTGTCCCTTCTAGCCCAGTTATAGTCAGTCAAGTCAGGTCAAGTCTTGTTTTCCCCCTCAGGTTGTTTTTGGTTGGATTTTGTTTTATTTCTATGATTAATAAAAAGCCCTTCCCCGCCTCATCCTTTCATCCCCTATACCCAACATCCCATAGTGTCCTATCCTGTCCTATGTTATTTAATCATGCAAATAAAAATGTATATTAAGCAAAGCATTTTGTTTTATAAAGTAAAATGCAACACACTCTAAAGATCATTGGTAAATGTTATGATTTGCCAAACTTGAATGAATTTGTACACTCTGCTAGGGTGGTAATGTTCAGTGTAGGGGCAGTTTAATTTTAAAAGTAAAGTGCTACATTATTATGTTACTCTGCCAAAAATGTACTTAGTTACTTTTTATGGAAAGAAACGCAGTTTCCCTCGTTTGCAATAGAGGGCACAGCTCAAACAAACTTTTCAGCTGTGCTGCTATTGTGAATTGTAGAAGAATAGGATGCAGGAGACGAGGCCTGCGATGTCAA
Source organism: Rhodeus uyekii (assembly GCA_037043235.1). Lineage (NCBI taxonomy): Eukaryota > Metazoa > Chordata > Actinopteri > Cypriniformes > Acheilognathidae > Rhodeus > Rhodeus uyekii. The sequence goes on along the minus strand of JAWRVZ010000016.1, from coordinate 5,754,001 downwards.
TTGGTTCCAGCTACACTCTGTCTGTACCCAGGACTTAGTCACCATCATTCACCCCCAACTCTGAACCACCATGACTCCTTCCTCCTGCAACACCGTCGTGGGTTGCCACCCTGGGGGTCTCTGGGTACAATCCTGTCTCTCGTCGGTAACATCTCTCTGGGTTCTACAACCATCCGCTTCTTCCTGGTCACACCTGTTTGCCTCCCTGTTCCCATCCCTTCACCAACTTTAAATGATAACACTGCATTGCATTAACACTAATGGTATTACAATACCAGACAAGAGAACTAAGGAAACACAGGGCTTAAATAGATGGAGAGAGTAATCAAACTGAACAGAAACAGGTGTGAGGGACAAATTAAACATCAAGGAATCTAGCTACAAACAGACAAAACAGGAACCAAAACATTATATTTAAACTGTCTGGGTGAAAATTAAATCAAAGATGATTGTTGCTTAGAAAGAGGTTGTGTTTTATTTATGGTGATGGTGTTTTTGGTTAAATACTTGTATGTATGCTAATTTACTATTATTACTGTAGTAAGTTAATGTACATAAAGCGTTATGTAGAAAGGTAATATAAAAAATATAATGTAGGTTGAGTAAGTGGGACAAATAAAAAAATGTGAACATTAATAATCATGTATTAATAATGATGCTTACCTTAGAAATCCCCTCAAATCACTGTTAAAGGACAGGTAAGAAGGTAACAGGTAAAGGACAGGGTGTTGAAGATCAAACAGCTTTCAACACAGATTGGAATGAATGAATCATTGATCCTTCATAGATTTTATTTTCAGGGGAAAAGGTCATTTTGGCATAAAGAACTTGCTTGGATTTCTACAGAGCACATATTTTACAGTACAGATCCATGGCTGTGGAATGCACAGACCTTCTTCCTCTCTTCTTGCTGACTCATAATATGTTCTTTCCTCTAGCATTGAAGAACTGCTATTCTTGCCCACTTGCGTGGGCTTTTCCTCACAGTACAACTGCAGTTACAGTAAACTTGGAGTCGATACACTGACCTTCCCAATGAACCAGCTGCTACTGTTTTCACCTCAGACTTCCCCCATAAATCCTCCACAATGTTTCCTCTTAGCCACCCAAATGTGGCCCCATTCGTAACCCTTTATTGTTTCATCCATTGTCCTATCCTGCTATGCTTCATTTTACCTGAAATCAAAATATTCTCCAAATAGATATTCTACTAAGGCTGGGTTGTGATCTTTTCCCTCCGAATTGGGTCAGTGTGAGGTGTTTTTATTCTGTAAGTGTCACTATGCATTCACATATGTCCGGTTAATGGCTGCGAATGGAATTTTATTGAAGGCAGAACGTCTCTTCTAATGGAGACGACTTGAATAAACAACTTTAGCCAATGTGAAGAGGCGTAGTGGAGCGAGTGATATTAAATTAGTGGAGCATGGGAAATGTTCTGGGCAAATCACTTCATCATGAGGCATGTGTTGTACCTTTTCAAACAGCTAGACAATTGCTCCAAATCCTAGTGAGCTGCCAACAGAGGCAACATTGTAAGGCATCACCGGCTCACTCACAACCAAAGGCAATTCCAGTTCCCTCAGAAACATAATTACTCCTAACATACCTCATTTTAACCAGAAGATGTATTGTATATATCCTTCACAGAGAAGACAACCACAGAATTCACGGTGCCGTGAAAAAGATGATAATGTAAACTTATGACTTTTTAAGTTAAAAAATAATACAATTAAATACATTTACAAAAACACAGATTTTTAATTACATTTTTCAGCTGCATGTCATGGAGGCTGACTCATTTCAGTAAAATAACTAAAGTCAAAAGCAAATAACAATTTACTCTTCACAAGGAAGAACGTCTGTATTATTTTATCAAGGCTACTTTTCTGAAATATGACATTCTTGATGACATAAGCAGACAACAAATGCGACCTCCAGAGGACGCAGCCTCCGAAACAAGACACAGCTTATATCTACAGTAAGTGATGTTAGCCTAGCAACATGCTAATACCAAACAACACATATTGACTGGACCAAACTAAAACATATAGTTTTTAAGAAAAGATGAGTCCATTATTTTTGTGTTCTGGTTTGAAATGTTATCGGAATGAGTTTTCTTAGAATAAGTTCTGAGCTTTTGTCCGCTTTGTGAATTCACCATTAATTTCAACCAAGCAACAACAAAAATCGAATGATATTCTAGATCCTGTCTGATTGATGGATTTCACAGGTCGTAATACACACAATTCTACCGTTATACTTAGCATTACAACACAACAACCTGACACAGGTAAATCAGTGAGAGACAACAACATTCATGGAAAGGATGAATGAAGATGTGCTTTTGTTTGGTTGGATCAATAATTACACTTACACAGTTTTTATGAACTTGCAACTTGTTCCTTTGCATTCCCCAGTTTGAAAGCCCCATCATTTTGAGGTCCCTTGATGGTCAGGATGTTGCCTTAGAAGATAGTTGCCTATGCAGGCAACTAGGCAGCTCACTAGGTTGAGGAACGTAAGCCAACTTCAGTGTCTCCCCCCCGACTGCTGTTACAACTCTGTCTTCCTCATTCTCTTCAAATGAATACAAAGGCATGTTTTCATTTTGAGCTGAACAGTAAAGTATGTTATCACAGGCCTGCTTTCCTCCATACAAGAGGAGAGAAAACAAATACAGATTCAAACTGTTTTGAAAAATGCTATCCCATTATGACATTATGACTAAATTGCTTTAATGTCCTAGTTGTGCGCAAAAGTGATGGTGTGATTAATATGGTCAGCTCTCATCTGACAGCTTTTTGAAATACCTCAGTGACCATCATCTCAAGAGGTCACAACCTCACATGTAACACATGATCATTAGACTAACAACTTACATCATGGGGAAATGTATTATTGTTTCTGATAAATTATGTCTGTTTTAAATATATTGTATTAAATATTAAATATATTATTATGGAATAATTTATTATTGTGGAGGTTTTGCTTGCTGTTATGCAAACTCTGATTGTTAACATTTTTGTAGGGGGCTTTATTATCCAATAAAAGGACTTCCAAAACTTTGATTTTTTTATTATTATCTGAAAATCTAACTTCTGAAGAATGTTACTAAAAGTTTTTTTGAGTGCAACTAAGATAATTAGTAGCCACATATTTTGTACTTACAGTGGAATACGGTTATGTCGACGGCATTGGGGGTTGCAAAAAAGCATTGAGATAACCGATGATTGAGATAACCAACAGCCAATATGGCGATTTGTTTGATGAAGCGATCGGCATGCTATAAACATGTACATACACTGTATATGTTTGCTGACAACAAAAGGTATATGTGCACCAACCAACAGCAGTGATTTACCAGTATACAATAAAAACACCTTCGATTCTCGATACAAACCTTTAATTATATTCTCCAACATTGCAAACACAATGATCGCTCACAGCGTAAACAGTCATAACATATTCGTGAGGTCATCACTCTGTACTAGATTGCATACTTTCTTGCGTTCTGCCCGTCTAATGTGCTTTCTCAACAAATTCGGCTTCGTCCCGTCTTTTAGTAACCGTGTTCTTCAATCCGCAGCGGCTCTGAGCAGACCGCACGTCAGAACAGAAGCAGGGGTGTGTGTGTTTATCTAAGCCTCGTACTCATTGGTCGGTAACTAGGTATAATCATTAGTCATGAGATAACCATGTGAAGTGGCGACTTTGTTCCTCTTTTGTGCTCGAGATATTAGGTTTCGGCGACATAAAAGAATCGACATTATCGAAAAGAAAATGCTAAGACAAATAGGGAGTTTGGCGGTTCCACTTCAAAAACGTCGACATAATAGGATTGGCGAGTTAACCTTGAGTCGAGATAAGTGAACGCCACTATATTTATATTTACTCAATTTTATAATGTAAATTATTTTAACTACATGTACTTACTAAAAGGTTAGGTTTTGGTTTAGGGTTAGATAAATGTAATTATGCATAATTTATAGTTATTACTATAGTAAATACATGTAATGTGTAACAAGGACACATAAAAAAAAGTGTTACCTAAATGTGTGGATGTTACCAATTTAGGTAGAGATTTATATACTATCAGGAGCCAAAGTGGAGTGATGGATAGCAACTTCTGCCCCAACGTCACCCAGTCTGACGCTGAGGGTTCTTGTTGTTGCTTCTCTGTGGTCAAGAGGGCAGAGGTGGCTGGGCAAGGGGGAGATGTGTGGTCAGACTGCAGGATTGATGAGTGAGTTTCAAGGGGGAGCTGTGAGGAAGTCCATCTCCAGCCCACCCGTGGGCCACAGCAGCCCCACATCAAACGCAGCAGCTCCACTGTGATGTATGGCGGCTGTGCTGCACTTTCAACCAGAGTCGAGAAGGACCAGCAAGGGATTTATCTCAAGGGAGGATGAAAGGAGAGGCAGAGGCGTCTGCCAAACAAAGGCTCATGGGCCAACCGTACAGGTCAGGCCTGGCCCTCAAACCGGAGAGATTTATGTCATCTATTCTTCAGCTGAAGACACATTTTGGGTTGATGGATGCCAAATATTGGAAAAATATTGATTACACTTGAAGAACATGTGTACGAATACTTTTTCCAGACAAATTAAAGGTATGTATTATGAAAAGAATAAATGGGTCAGTGATGTTTAACCACATAAAAAATGCTGTTTATAGATGCAAAGACTTAAAAATTAAAATGAAACAGGAAATGATGTCATAGAGAGGACCCATGCAGACCCACATGACTGCTTGTTAAATGGTCAGAAATGTTTTTGAAATTAGAACTTTTCTTGAACTTTGAACAGTATGTTTACAAACATTTATGAAAATAATAATTAATATGTGTACTCGTAATTAGATATGAGGAAAATATTAGTTTGACTTGATGGTTCCACCATATGACATGATGTTATTATATTGATTTTTCATTATATTGACAATGGTAAAACATTTTTTTTTAAACTACATTAAACTGAATAAATGAATGAGGAATATGTCAGACTCTAGTCAGTGTGTGTGTGTGTGTGTGGGGGGGGGGGGGGGGGGGGGGTACATGTGTCCAATTTAAAGTACTGCATGTGGTTGATAAAGAGTAGAATACATTTGATTTCTTTTTGCATTTCTATATCAATATGCTGCAAAATTATTTTATTCAAATCAATGTGATAAACGAGTTCGGTGAAACGTAATTAAAAAGAAATCAGATTATATTGCCTCAAATGTGTAATGTAATGGATTGCATTACTAACTACAATTTTCATTTGTAATGTCATTTTTATTCCGTAATGGATTACAGATTGTAAACAATGTGCCTAGCACTGTTCATTAACTGTAACAAACGGACACTTATTGCCAAGAGTTAACAACATTTCAAACTTTACGTTTGAAAAATAAACCTTAGTCACATCACGGGTCACATTTTACTCCCTGAACCCGTCTGATAAGAACAGACATACTCATAGTTCTGACAAATCACTTTCACTTTCAATTCCACTTCTAATTATTCCAGCTTCATACTCCAAAACCATCAACAAAACATTTTTGTTCCCTTAGCGTCTTTCTTATCCAATCGGCGTGAAGCAGTTGCCACACTGTGTGCATCATGACTCACAATGAGGTGCCAAAATCACTTGAGGGGGAGGAAGCCCCATACAAACACAGGAAGTGCTGCATTTCACACACAGGGACAGAGAGTCTGAGGCCTGTGCTCAGCTCCACTGATTTAGGGATAAGATTAACCTGGCTGAGAGTTATTTTATTGTTGCTTGTGACAGCGTAGCCTCAAAAAACGCTGTGAAAAGTTGTGTTATTTTGGTGCATTAGGAGGCTGAGGAAGTAATAAACCAGCACAGAATGTGCAACCAATTGAGGATCTGTCAAATTAAGAGTGGAGAGTGAAAGTAGGTCTTGTTTTATTGATGTTTAACGTTGATCTGTCTAACACAACAGTCTTTCCAGCTTTTCACGTCCCTTGAAAAGCATGGCTGATTCTGTACAGGAAGAGAAAAAGGGAAGACAGCTTCTGCAGTGAAGGAGTTGCTTGTGTATTTCTTCGATTGAGTGTCTGTCATTACCACAACATGGTTAACTCAGCATGTTAGAATAATGTCATTGACCTGAGTGCTTCTGACCGAGGAAGGTTATCAGTGGGGAAGAATTCTGAGCAGATGACAGAGCAAAGGGAGGGACCACACACAGACACTGGAGCATGGATATTGTAGTCCACATTTACAAAAATCTTCTACCATTATCTCCATTTACTTGGCCACATTAGCAGAGTAGAAAATTATATAAACAACGTATTTGTCTATTTAAATGGGTAATATGTCAATATAATTCTTTGTTAGATTTTTTGACAAAAAAGTATATACAGTGATCCCTCGTTTATCGCAGTTAATGTGGACCGGAACCCCCCGCGATAGCTGAAAATCCTTTAAGTAGGATCAGCCAATCAGCTCACGGGATACATCCACTCGTGCTCTCATTTGTCGATCTCGCGCCGGGAACCAATCACGTGCCTTGTCTGGAAACCGTTTTTTCTCTCGCATCACGATAAAGCAACGCTGCTTTCCCCAATACGGCTGCCGATATGACGGTATTTTTTTATTTTTCAATAACATTTTTAGAAAAATCCGCGATGAGCTGATGCCGCGAAACTTGAACCTCAAAGTAGCAAGGGATTACTGTATTTTTGCTTAATTATTGCAAAGGTCAGATTCACTGCCTTTTGTTCATCTTGTCTGTGGTAATCTATCTATCTATCTATCTATCTATCTATCTACACGCGTAGCTTAAAAGTACCATGGGCATGAACTTTCATCATAACTTGTGTTATAAATATTCAATGTAATTTCCCAAATAATACAAGCTCATAAAACTCTGTGGCCTGGTTTCTCAGACAGAGTTTGAATAAAGCCAGAATCAGGTCTTAGTTCAGTTAGAACATTTGCGTAGGTTTTATTAACATATATACATTTACCTACTGATGTGCATCTTGAGTTTCAGTTAAAACAGGTCAAGCATGTATTTTAGTCTGGGACTAGCTTAAGCCCTGTATGTTAGGTATGAATAATATATACAAGAATTAAAACAATGTTGTTGTTTGAGATGGGAGTATAGCATGCTGTGCACATGACATAAAAAATGCAGTATTTTCTATTGCACCACACTCTTTTCACCTCATTTCCTCAATAACGTCCTCCTGTGAGCTAGGGAACTGATTGAGTAAGAATTCCAGAGTATCTGTTACAAACGGCAAATGAACTTGAATTTGAAATATTTCATCACTGGTTTATATCACCTCCCTCATTCATTTCATCACTGGAATCTGTCTCAGAGCATTTTCAGGGAGGACAGAAATCCTTTGAGTGCTTAAGCAACACTCTGGCTCTCTCTAGTGAACACCTTGAAGAAATGATCAGAACAGAGTAAGCCATCCAATACAAGCTATAACTGAACAAGCAAAAACCATCTCAAAGGTCCTGGATTGAGATCTGGTGACTGTGGGTGCCATTTGAGTTTAGTCAACTCATTGTCATGTTCAAGAAACCAGTTTGAGATGATTTGAGCTTTGTGAATGTGTGTTATCCTGCTGGACGTAGAAGAAGATGGTCTGCTGGTACACTGTGGTCAAAGGTATGGACAGGGTCAGCTTCAATACTCAGGTAGGCTGATGCTTTGTATGATACTCAGTTGGCACTAAGGAGTCCAAAGTGTGCCAACAAAATATCCCACACACCATTACACCAGCAGCTTCCAGAACCAATGATACAAGGCAGGATGGATCCATGTTTACGCCAAATTCTGACAGTGCCATCTGAATGTACACTCTAAAAAAAAATAGTGCTATATAGCACTAAAAGTGGTTCTTGGCTCGTAATCATAGGGGAACCATTTTTAGTGCTATATAGCACCAAATGGTGCTACAAAGAACCATTATGAGTTGCCATATAGCACCATCATTTGAGATGCTGCTATATGGCACCTTTTACGGGAAAATTATGCAGCTAAATTAGTAAACTAATTTGAGTGATTGTTACTGCCCACAGAACTGACAGTCACAGGATATTCTTTTTCTGACCATTCTCTTTAAACACTACAGATGGTTGTGCATGAAAATCCCAGTAGATCAGCAGTTTCTGAAATACTCCGACCATCCCATCTGACACCAACAACCATGCCATGTTCAAAGTCCCTTAAATCACATTTCTTCTGATGCTCATTTTGATCTTCAGCAGATTGTCTTGACCATGTCTAAGTTTCTGCATGATTTTAGAATGGGATTTTTTTTAATGGAAGTCAAAGGTGTTCAGCAACTGTTTGGTTACCGATATTCTTCAAAATATCGTCTTCTGTGTTCAACAAAAGAAAGAAATTCATACAGGTTTGGAACAACTTGAGAGTGATTAAATGATGACAGAATATTAATTTCTAGGTGTAATATCTTTTTAATGAGCAGTTGCACATGTGTACTTGACAAAGTGGACGGAGAGTGTATAACCAGACTTGATTAACTTTATTAACCACTAGATGACGCTGTGATGTTGAAAATATCTGCCAGTTTGTCAGATCAGTCATGAAGTTTCCTCATTCATTTGAGCTCATGGTTAAGTTGGTTTGAAGAGGAATAAAGGAAAAGAAACATTAAACATGTATTACTTTATTTGTATACTCATTTTAATAATGATTTCTTATGTTGGCTTAATATACTAAAGTATTTTAACTGTACTGTTTTATTTTAAATTATACTTAAAGTCAGTGTGTTTTAAATGTAGCCTACTAAATTTCCATCCTCATAAATCTGTAATGACAATATTTCAGACTACAATGAGTGCTTGTCTGTAAATTTTATATATATATATATATATATATATATATATATATATATATATATATATATATATATATATAGTAAATACATATCCAGGCAGTAATTACGTCTAATATAAATTTAATACATTTCATTCAGTTGTAGCTAACATGCAGCTCCATGTAAGAAAATATTGTATTCAGTTTGTACAGTATATTCTTTCAAAGTATAGGCCTATTATTTTTGCAATCATTTTTTACAAAGCGCACTTGCAGATAATACAATTAAAATTAAAGTCCTCTTAATTGAGCTCTTAAGAGAGGACACTTTAATTACAATGCAAAAGTTTTACTTAAACACATTTAAAATAATTATAATTTTATAGTGTTTTACACAAGTACACTTATTTTTATATACTAATACACAAAAAAAACATGTAAAATAATTTATTTTAATTTAACTTAAGTGTGTTTGTCACAGTTTGAATCTGTTTTCATTAAGTTCATTCTAGTCTCCTGAGTCCCATCAATCACCTTGTTAATTAGCTCATGTATTTATACCATAAACCAGGTGATTAAAACCCATTCCCTTCCATTCTCTTTTGTTGTGCACTTACTTCCTACAGCCATAAAGTGACAGTGTTGTTTTCTAACATTAATATATATTTCAGTTCACATTCATTTCTTGTCAGTACATTGAGAAGTACATGTCAGCTTTATTTTAAAGACTCTAAAAGCAATTATGAACGTACATAAAAAGATGTACTGAATTCCCATTTTAAAAAAAGAATCACTCTTTGCATTTAATATGAACTTAATCAGCAAGATCAATTACGCATTTACGCAAGATCAATTACGCATTTAGTTAGTCAAAAACATTACATTTAATTCACACTGAAGTGCGTTCCTATAAAGTATGTTATTTGTGTAATAAGAACACCTTATAAAAGTAAACTAAAGTGATCTTCTTTCCCCACAAGGGCAGATAAAGTGGCTATAATTTCCAGCAGGTTATAATGTAAAGAATTACCCACGTAAGAAGTCTATTGTCAGCTGTTTTTGTTGTCTAATCTAATAACTAGAATCCTCACATAAATGATGAACTAGTGCAACCCATTTGAAGGGTGAATTAAACCCACAATAACGATATCTAAAGGGCATCAAGAACTCGTGCTGCTTCGGACTGTTTGTACCTAAAATGTTTACTTTATGAAATGTCCAATGTCCTGTCCATGTAACCCAACAGGGCGGACCAGAGACGAAGGAGGGGTTGGAACTCGCAGGCTGTGTAACAAAATGTAGTGAGCCTCCTAATTCAGGCAGCGTTTGTTTGCATAGAGGGCGTGCTGAACTCAACTCAACTCCGAGAGCACTAGCAATGCTGTCTAGGTAGGCGACGCACGAGGTTTTAGACACCGCCTCTCTCTAATGAATCCCCATTGGTCAAACCAAAGCTCCTGCTGCCACAATACTGCACACACGTGACCCAGCTTTTCTGTACACACACACTCACTCACTCACAGTAAAACACAGCAGGCTCTTAAAAGCCAACGCCATGGCGTTTTGACCACCAATTTCACCCCGCATCTAAACAATCCCCATGAACCCTCTGCGCTGACCCACGCGCGATGGCGAGCGCGCTGCAGATGAAGCACTCCAGTCTGGAACACACACGGAAGCGCGTGATCGATCCACGACGGAGACAAGCTGCACTCTCATTCCTCAGCAACATCTCTCTGGACGGACGACCCGTGCAGGATGACGGGGAGGATCAGCCCGAGGACGAGGACAGCTCGAGGACTAGACAGAGCCTGGTTTCTGCAGTGGGCCAGCAAGCATTGGCCGCTCTCAGCAGTGCCCGAGCTGCAGGTTTCATGGCCTCTGCTGCTGCTGCTCCTCCTCCTCCTCTTCCAGCGGATGCGGAGGGGGATGCGTGCGGCGCTCAGGTGCTCCAGTCCGTGTTCAACTCCCCCTTTTCAGCAGTGCCACCGGCTACGAGAGGGAGACTCCAGACCTACACTCAGGGAATCCTGCCTGTGTCCTATGCCAGGCAGTCCAACCAGAACTACTGCTGTTTAGAGGGAGGGCAGATCGCCAACTCTGCCCTGGAGCTGCAGAGATCCAGGTAACGTCTTTAAGTGTAACAAAGGCGCTCTACAAGTTATTAACATGCAAGTTGGTCGTTTGGGTTATTCAGTGCTTGCATATTTAAATATTCCTATAAATCAAATCCATTAAACGGAGCTCTCTTGTTGGAATGCATTGATGTTTGGATGCATAAATGTTGTGTTATGAAACCAAGTGGAGATTGCACTGATGTCACTTTTTAGTCTTTTTTTTTTAACCCCAGATACTTATTTCAAACCAATCGATGTCCTTAAGTTCACTAACACAAGATGTCTGTCCACTGTTTTTAGACAATAGATCGATTTCAATTGAAAAACAAGACCGTACCAACTTTCTTTTAAAGTAAATGTGATTCAGTTTGATATTTAAAGGGACTTTTCATGCAAGAAAATTCTGTCATTTACTAATTCTGTCATTGTTCTAAACCGGTAAGACTTACGTTTATCTTCTGAATATTTGTAATGATATCTGAGAGCTTTCTGTCCTTCCAATGAGGTTCGTTCTCGTGTTACGCAGAACGTTTGGATTTCAAAAAGAATCACTGACGTTCATTCTCGTGTTACTCAGCACATTTGAGCTTCAGCGAGAACCAATGAGGTTCGTTCTCGTGTTACGTAGAACGTTTGAGCTTCAGCAAGAACCAATGAGGTTCGTTCTCGTTACTCAGCATGTTTCAGCTTCAATAAGAACCAATGAGGTTCGTTCTCGTGTTACGCAGAGCATTTGAGCTTCAGCGAGAACCAATGAGGTTCGTTCTCGTGTTACGCAGAGCATTTGAGCTTCAGCAAGAACCAATGAGATTCGTTTCTCATTGGTTTCTCATCACGTTTCTCATTGTTTCTTGCGAGAACGTTTGAGCTTCAGCGAGAACGTTTGAGCTTCAGCGAGAACGTTTGAGCTTCAGCGAGAACGTTTGAGCTTCAGCGAGAACGTTTGAGCTTCAGCGAGAACGTTTGAGCTTCAGCGAGAACGTTTGAGCTTCAGCGAGAACGTTTGAGCTTCAGCGAGAACGTTTGAGCTTCAGCGAGAACGTTTGAGCTTCAGCGAGAACGTTTGAGCTTCAGCGAGAACGTTTGAGCTTCAGCGAGAACGTTTGAGCTTCAGCGAGAACGTTTGAGCTTCAGCGAGAACGTTTGAGGTTATAAATCCAGACAATACAGTTCACATAAAATGAACACCCATGCAGTTGGTCCCACTTTATATATGGTGTCTTTAACTTTTATGTAAAAATAATTCATTATACAATACAATATACTTATTGTAATGTATTGCAAAACTGTTTCACCGTGCTGGGATACAGGTATATTCTTAGATGAATACACATTATAAAAGCTGTGACGTGAGGGATCACCTAGACTTTATTGTAAGAGGAGACTAGCTGTCATTGAACTAATGGCCCCGTTAGACACATTAAACACAATCCCTGAAAACAATCAATCAATCGATAAGCTCCCTTCAGACTTTTCTACAGCACATCATTCATTAATATCCTAAGTGACCTGCATTCTTTGTCTATACTGCTGATGACACTGTTTGCATGGGTGAATTTCTCAGTTCAGCACATTTGCAGTGGGACCAAAACATTTTGGTATGTATGAATTACTTTAATGGTTAATCGGCTATGGTTAATTTATTTCTAAGGGTCCTCTTAAAGCAGTAGTAATCCTTTTTTTTGTCCCTCGTATTCTAAACTATTAAGATGTAAAGATCCCCTAATGTGGCTCTTAAAACTCAACACTCATTCCTCTTTGAAATGTCCTCTCTGAAGAAAAACACACAGCAGCCAGTATCTCTAAAGTCCTGGGATCATATATTTAGCGTGGTCATAGTGACAAGTATGTCTAATCGGAGATGAGCAGGTGGTGACACTAGTGTCGTCCAGGCGCATTACTTTCAGTTCCCACCAGCATAACCACAACATTTCAATCTCCACCAAATAGCCAAGGCGCTTACGTTTTTTTTTTCTCTCTCTAACTGTTGCTTCAGATGCATGCAAAGCACAACCAAATCTACACTCCTTAGGGTTCGGGTTACAAGATCGCTTACTTTCGTTTTCTAGCATGCTTCACACACACACACATCTTCTGCACCTGCTTTGTCTGCTTTGATCTGAACATATCAACATGCTGTAATATGAGTTGGGTGTCCTTTGTTCAGTTGTTTTGTCACTGAGCCAGAGAGACAACAGGGAATGTTTTTGTGAATATCGGTATTATGCAATTGTGCTCTATTTTCTTTGTTGCATGTATAAGACAGTGGACCTACAACATGTTAGGAAAATGTATTGAATGCAACTCTTTTCTCAGGACAGTAACCGTATTTAGATCTTCACTGTGGCACTGAACTGACCTGAAACCTAATTCTTGCCTCATTTAATGATTATGTGGCTGCTGTTAGTTTAGTTGTGCAAGGTGCACCAAAATGCACTTCATGACCTAACGTCTACGTGAACTGGTTTTACTCCAAACAAGTTTAATATTTCTGACTAGGGTTCATCAGTAAAAAGTTTGAAAGTCAGATCAGATAGAAAAAACTCACTTATGTAACTTTTGGTGCTCTTGCAGTTAATAAACCAAACTGCATGTGTCTTGCAGAACCAGCCAGAGCTACTATGACAAGATACTCAGGTACTGAGCGTTTGGAGTCCCACCCAGTCTAAAATAGTCTAAATATAAACGCTAATTATAGGCGTAATCTGATTCAGGATAACAAAAACATGGTTTGCAAGATGGATTTATGATGTACTCACTCATTATACAGTAATACCTTGAGATACGAGCATAATGCGTTCCAGAACTGAGCTCGTAACTCGAATTGCTCGTAACTCAAATTTTTAATTTTTCCCATAAGAAATAATAGAAAAAAAAGTATCCGTTTCGTGAATATTCGTGAATCACTCGGTGTCCTCTAGTGGAGATCATATGCAATTACCCCATGAATGAGGCGGCTTGAGCCGCTCTGAGTGTTTGAACACCTAGCGTCGGCATCTGTAAGCTGCTCGTATCTCAAATATTTACTCGTATCTCAAAGCAAAAATTAGCTCGAAGGCTTACTCGTATCTCGGAATATTCGTATGTTTGGATCTCAAGGTGTTGCTGTATACATTTTGGGTTACACTTTATATTAATTCGTCTTTGTTACAGTCTAATTAAACATTTAAGCATGGAGTAATATTAACTGCGTGCATTTACTTAATATAGGGTTAGATTAGGATTAAGTTTGGTTCAGGTTTTTGTATGCAATTACTATGGATAATTACTGCAATACTAACGTGTAACGTGTAACAAGGACACTATAAAATGGTGTTACCAAATTTTGTAAAGGTGTGGTTCACCCAATAATAATTTAAAAAAAATAATCTGATGACTTTGATAATTCACAATATTTGTGTACTTTTTCTTGAAGTTGAACTGTCAATTAAGCAACCCCCAAAATTTTTAAAAAATTGTTTGTTTTTCAAACAGGTTTCCTGAACAGTCCACTCGTTTAAAATTGGTTCAAGTAAAACGTGTAATCGCATCCCAAATTAATTTCTTCGTCTGTGCATGTTTACAATTTTCAGATGAAGCGACTTACAAATCCAAACAATCACTGTGAAAAGTAAAAATGTCATCTTAATGTTAATGGTAATAAAGATTATACAAATGCTATCATAACTGGTTCCCTTGTATGATGAGAAACTTTAATAAGTCTAATGTTATTCTTTTAATTTTGTAAATGTAAACATTTTTAGAAGTGAAAAACTTCCTGGTAAATTGACAATCCCAAAATTCCCTGTGTGATGATTCACATTTGTAATAACCGTTTCTCCTCATCTGGTTTCATATTGACTTAGGATTTTATGTTACGCATTATTTTAGTGTGTGTCAACATGATTTGTGTTCGTATAACATTAAGCATCTTGTAGACACTAGTATTTACTGAATCTTCTTGTGATGAACTAGAAGCTTCAAAAAAAAAATTAAGTTGTGTTTAGATTTAATTAGGCACATTTTTAAGAGTCTAGATAATGGATTGAACATCTATTTTGTTAAGTCCAGACCTTAAATTCACTGAAAGTTTTTGGGATGTGCTGGAGGAGACTTTACAGAGTCATGGACTCTTGCATCGTCAACACAAGATCTTGACCAAGGTTTTAATACTTCAGTAGGTTGTTATATTATGTAAAAAATGAAGAAAAAAAAAATTTTATATAACATGGGAAAAGATCAGTCTGTAAAACCTAAAATGTTGCTACTGTATTTTAAAATTAAAGTTCTGGCAACTACAGTTGTCAGTTTGTTTGTTTTTAATGTAATTTTTTTTCTACAGTGTATACTCGTCTCTGCATTTAAAGCTCAGCTAGGAGAAAGTATTTTAACAATTACATACTTGAGCTTTAAACAGTGTGGGACTTGTTCTAAATGGGCAGCTGCTGGAAACAAACACAGGTTCCAGGCAGGATGCCCAGTCTCTGCCCTGACTCCGCTCGCCCTCCTTCCTCCACTCCCTGCCTCTGACCTCCACTTCCTCTCCCAGACCCCTCTTGCATGGGCTGCCACTTTCCACCAGGAAGACTGGAAGCTTTAGATGCACTGCCAAGAGCAGCCTGTGAAGAGAGACTGTGCGGAGTAGTCGTGTTTCTCACATACCCGATACGAGACTGTTCTTCGGGGCCTTCTGTTAAGTTTTCAGATGGTTTGCTTTGTCTGGGCCATCCAATCAAAGCATTATTGCAACCTGGTCAGGTCTCACTTTGTAAAGAGTGTGGTGTTACGTAAGTTTTTAGCTCTAATGGTTGGCTGTACATCAGCATAATTAGCCTGCATCGTTGTGGTGCCGAATAAATTTTGTCTCACAATTGCAACAGGCCTCCAAGACAACTAAGTATAGCACTCAAAAAATTGCAAGGGTTTAGCAGTAATTTACAACAATAACGGATTTACTGGGAATTCAGCGTGGGACAATGTGTCAGCAGAACAATTAAACCCCTGGGGTCTCATTTATAAAGCGTGCGTACGCACAAAACGGGACTGGAAACGTACGTACGCCAGTTTCCACGCAAAGGTTGTGATCTATAAAAAACAACGTGACGGGAGAATGTGTGCACATTTAAGCAAACTTTGACCCTTGACATCTGCGATTTATAAAGTGAATGTTCCTGACAGGTGTGCATACACACGGTTTTATAAATCTGAATATTTTTTGCCGTATGGCACTTTTGGCTTTTGAGCGCACGTAAACTTTTAGTAATGATCCTACGCACAGTTTTATAAATGAGACCCCTGAACTTTACAAAACAAGCAATGTACTTGTTGCAAAAGAAAAATATCAGAATTATATATAAAAAAAAAAAATAGATTACTTTATCACAGGCACCAGTGACTATTGTGTTGCATCAGAGATACATAAGTTTGTACTCTTGTTCACTATGAAGTGTTACAGTATAGATACTAATGTTCGAGAATATTCAGTAAATTCATTTTACAGCATGTGAATGGCACAAACAGAGGAAAAACAAACAACTGTGAACATTTATGATCTACTTTGTCCTAAAGCTCTTTGGATTTTCTTTTTTCCACATACTGTGTAATCTTTTAAACATTGCCCCCCTAACTTATTCTTAACAAAACATTGACAATTCTTCCTGACTCATTTTTGGATGGCTTCCGTAACCATTGAAACAAGCCATGTTTTGGGTGGACCATGTGCGGTTAGCTGGCATTGCTGAAAGATTATGCTGACATTTTTTTCCCAGTGAAATAAATGGAGTCAGAATAAGGATTGAAAACTAACCATAAAACCAGTATTGGATGTGGTGGAAATTGCAACCAGGCAAATGTGTGCCAAGACATGATTTTAAAAAACCAAGGGTGTCATGGCTTGTTGCGTTGCTTTTACCCTTTTCAGGAACAAAAGGTCTTTGGCAGGATTAGATCACAGTCACTTAAAACAATGAATGGTGCTGTTTTAAAGATTGAGGTAAAGGAAATGCTGTTGTGTAATAATGGGAAGCAGATGTGACCGAAAATAAAAGTTTCCAATTAATTTGCATCGGTTTTTTGTGGAGAGCAAAGAATGTGCATCAGGTGTGTTTTGGTTTATTTTTACTGTAAACTTTATTATTATATATTTGATTGTTATATTACAATGCTGTTGTATTTTATGCTGGCAGTTAGCTTATGCTGTTGAAATAAAAAAAAAAGGCTAACAATGTCACTGCTAAATATCTAAATGTATTTATATTGTGTATGCCACCACGTTTCTCCCTAACTCGTAAAGATCGGTCCTCAAAGAAAATCCCAATTTTACCACATGTATATTTACAACTTTATGATTCTAGATAAATTGAGAATCACGCTTATTTAATAAAATCGTGATTTTGTTCATTTAAATTAATGAAAGAAAAATAGTTTTGAGTGAATGATTCAACGACTCACTCAAATACTTCACTTGTTTCTTTACTGGATAAATCGGCATTACTGAACGAGTCTCTTGAATCAATTATACAATTACAAATACGTTTTTAACAGTGGTGTTGGAATGATGTAATGGATACAATTATCTTATCGTTATTTGAAGTGGCAAGTTACTTTTAAAAGGGGAATTCCTCAATTTTAAGACCTCAGTGTTTATATTCAAATTTAAAGTCTAATTCCTGTACTTAACAATAAATATAACTGTAATGCACTGGGGAACAAGTGCAATGTGGAGACAGGATGCGGAGAACAAGATCCAAACTGAAATCTCTTTTTTTTTTTTTTTTTTTTTTCAAAAAAGCAAACCAAAAACACTTTAAATATAATTGAAACGGCACATCCGGAGAAGAGAAAGAACTCTGAAAACAGGGAGACATCCACACTCGACTCACACAGACATGGAAATGTTCACAACTGACCAAGACAAAGGAGCACAGGAGGGTATTTAAGGACAAACATGGGATTGGAGCCAGCTGACGAGACTTGGGAAGTGATTAGACAGAGACGGGAGCGTGTAGGACCTGGAAGATACATAAAGGAACCCGGATATGACAGACGCGACAAGACTATGACAATAATACGGTGTGGTTGAAAAGACTGTTTGTGGAGCTGATTCATACCTATATATGACAACCAACTGCTCTCTCTGGATCAGCACAAATTTGAACGTTCTAGCGTGATTTTAATAGATATGGGCAAATCGCTTTCATTTAGGAATGAGATTGCATGGGTGTTTGGATCCATAGTGGAAACTATGAGTGGATGACACTTGTTATTTGCTGGAGTAGATTAACTGAGAGTCTTTGCTATAGCCTTGTAGATTGACAAGCCTCATAAACATTAGACTTGTTGTGTGTTGATGTTTTGACTGAAGTAATTTAGTTTGGTCTGACCATTTGTTTTCTTACCAAATCAAATCTGCGACTTGAGTGCATAAAGTCTGACATTCCCTTTTTTTTTTTTTTTGGTTGCACTTACAGTGCACTACGCCTCAATGTATTTTTCAGTCTGAACACTATTCACACTACAACCACAAAACTACGTAGAATATGTCGCCACTATAATGATACCCCCTCCTTGTTTCCTTAAGAATTTGACCAAACGGACAGTGGTTGAATTGCACCGAAGGGATTTATTTAGATTGTCATGTGGAGTAAGTCTAAGGTGTTATTGTGGGCAGCCTCTGCTTGATTTGGTGCTCTCTGGTGTCATTGTACAAAACAAGTATTGCTAGTGAAGTGGCTGTGTTCTGCGACTTCCTACAGATACACCATGACAGACATAAACATCCTGTGAGAGTCAAGGCTCCCTTTGCAGATATTTTGATATCCTCTGTTGAGCACAAATCACAGACCGATATCTGGTTATTCCATCTCTTTTGCTAAGTGTTCATGTGACTGTCATTGCCCTGGGTAACACTAAGGCCCTGTCCCAAATGGCACCCTAAACACGTGGTCTTCTCGCGAGTCCCCACGTTCGTAACATAATGTCGCTTCAACTTTCGGGGAAGAAGTCTCTGCAGAGCTCGATTCAGTGCATAAGTGTGCATCGAGAGCGCATATTGATGGCAAAGGGGTGCTTGTGAGCACCTTCATGAACCTAAAATGACAAATGGGACACCCTACAGTCTATATGTGCACGCAGAAACCGTTGATGACCGTCCTCAAGACCGAAAGTGCATATGAATTGTCATTTGGGACGGCACCTATTGCTGCCTTCCATTTACCTCAGAAGAGGGATTTTGGTGCTGGGAATGACGTCATACTCAAGCTGACTGCATTCCTTTGAACAGGTTGGAACGCGAGGATTGAAGTGTCCAGGCAAACCTTTGCTGTGCTTGCTTTTTTTGGAATACAAACGCACAAAGATGTTTTTTGCCTACAAACAGTTGGATGGTTCTGTGTGCATCACTGAGTTTGAGGGTGTGTTCACACTTGCCTTGTTTGGTTCAATTAAAACAAACTCAGGTGCGATTGCTCTGTTAGTACGGTTCGTTTGAAGTGTGAACGCTGCCATCCGAACCCTGGTGTACACCAAACAAGCAGACCGAGACCACTGGAAATATGGGTCTTTGTCCGCTTCCAAACGAACTCCTGGTGCATTTTGTCTGAAATATGAACGCAACTCGGATGAAAGACGTTTAAGCGAACCTAAAACAGTACATGATGTCAGAAGATGCGACCCTAAAAAGTATCATAGTTTTAAGTATCATAATCATAGTTGCCCATCAGAGTTTGGTACTGGGATCAGAACTGTATCTCCTCGCAGCAGATCTTCGTTTGTTTGATGGATATTCCTGCCGCTGTTTGAGCACATTAGCTCTTCGTGAGTTCTTGGGTGGTCAAAATACCATCTTAAGTCAAGTCAACTTGACTTATTAAGCACCGGACAAAGTGAACAGAACTACAAGTGTGAACACCCTGAGGCACAGACAAGCAGAAGTGCTATTAAACAATGAAGTGCTGCTGCTTCACTACATTTGATGCACTGAGCAGCCATATTGGATTCTGAAGAATAGGTTGTTGGATTTCTTGGTTGCAACTCCAACTTGAAAGGGAGTTCCAGTTAAAAGTAGAGTCTCAGGTGGTTTACCTACTAGTAGAGGAAGATCTGATGGGGTGTTGGTTGAAGAAAAAAGCATAAGAAGAATTGGGGTTGTGGAAAGAGTTTTCCTGTAGCTCGATCAGTAGAGCATTGGTGTTTACAACACCAAGGTCATGGGTTCGATCCCAGGGAAAGCAAGAACTGATTCAGTGCGTTCCTTGAATGCAATGTAAGTCGCTTTGGATAAAAGCATCTGCCAAATGCATGAATGTAAATGTGAGATCCGCAAGAGTTCAAAGACTAAGTCGAGGGCTGAAATGAAAATGTTCTAAACTCTTTGGTTGCACAATGGACCAATATTTTCACAAACCTTAGTCACCTTTGGAATTTTTTCAATGATTTGAGTCAGTATGATTTTTTTTTTTAAAGAAAAAATTAATACTTTTATTTAGCAAAGATGTGTCAAATAGAAAAAGTTAATACAAAGAAGAATGAGTTGAATGAAAACAACATCCAGTGTACTTTTGCAGTAGTCAAACTCTTATCAGGTGTCAGTTATTGGTCTGGTTTCAGAGCTCATTTGGCAGGAACACGAGCATTCTTCAGCCCACGTTTCTACTGATAGAGGTCTTTGCTACCAGGAGCTGCTATCTGCTCTTGAAAAGCAAAAATGAAGAATTGAGCTCAGAGTGTGTGAAAAACAGCCTGTGATAATGTCTTGAAATAGAAACAAGTGTTGCTTATGAGCCTTGTTCTTAATCTCCCTTGTGTGCTGTACCTTATCAGGAGACTAATATATGTTCCTCATTACCTCAGCCTGTGAGAAGGAATGTGTTATGTGAAAATATAACTGAAATCTGTGCTGGAGCTGTGACTTATCCTCTTACAGGGGCTTGTTTCTGGAACATTCTGTGTGTGTGATCTCACATTACATCAGGAAAAAAGTCAAGCATAACAGGTTTGGTATTGATGGGAAACTTTAACCTGGATTTGAAGTAATGCTCTAATGCCGTGCTCAACCAAGCTTTGTTTGGCAAAGTGCTAATTCGTAAGTTGGTTATATGTTTGACTCAGTAGGTGGTGTGTGAGATGCTGTGCTATTTTTGTACATGAGCCTATTGTGTGGTAACAGCTGTAGTGAGTTGATTAATTGTTGAGTGTGCAGGTCTAATCATGGCACATGCAATGCCTGCTACAAAATGTACAATTTCGGAAATCCTATAAGATCATTACAAATCACAGTGTACGATATGGATCTAATAAACGACATGAATGGGGACGTCATGTTTGTGGACAATGATGAAGATGCTTATTGAATCGCAGGGAACTACGCCAGATGTCTTCAAAAAAGGTCTTCTGCATGCTCAAGATGAATCGTACTTTGGTACATGTGGTGTTTATGTGTGCTGTTAAGTATGCTTAAGACATTAAAACACAATTTAAGACATTTGGTTGAGTTTTGCTTGCAACATTCCCTATTCCCATTCCATCAAAACAAGCTTACCTTTATGTCATTCAAGGAATATATGGAAATGTGAACTTATTACTACAAGTTTAAGTTCATGACTGGGGTTTTAATGAATGGAGCGTAACAAAATCTCACCGTTGTTGTTAATTTGCAGACGGAGACTAATATCCCAGCGCTCTTCACTGGAGACTCTTGAAGATATTGAGGAGAACGCCCCTCTACGCAGGTACTACCAGTAGGAAGAAAATATGAATAATGTTTCGTGTAGAAACTTCTCAACAGCTAGAGACGTTACGTTTGATTCTGCCAAATTCTGGGTCATTATTGCCCGTATTAATTATTCCTTCAGTTAACATTAGATAAATGTTTATTTTAATAAAGGATGTTATTGCTGTCCAATATGATTATGAATCATTGCACATAGTTTATATTTAACACAATTGTTTTAATTAATCTTTAACTAGCCTTGTGGGTAGTTTCACCAAGATAAAGCTTGCATAACAAGCACCCGACCATGTTATTTTTTTTCAGATACATAAGCTGTGAGTAAAAAAAAAAAACGTACAATTGCAGTTAGCGTAAGAAAACCACATAAGCTTTAAGTCGAGTCTAATTTATGTAGCGCTTTTCAATAAATACATTGTTTCAAAGTAGCTTTACAGAAAATTGTGGTGTTAATTTTTGGCATATATTAATATGCTCATGCCTTCTAGTCATATTTAGCAGATTAGAAGTGGTGTGATAATGTATTTTATCAAGCAGCTGCGATATGACATTAAATATACATCAACTTTATCTGTTTAAGTACAGTATAAGAATATCTGCTTTATACAGTATACTCATGTTGGGTGATTTATAATATATGGCATATTGCAATTGTTCAAATGTTTGTTTTATGTACATAAAGAGTGAAAATAGTTTGTGACAAAATAAAAAGTCAGGCAGTTGTGCTTTGCTGTATATTGATTGATGCTTCTTTGTTTAATCTAGATGCCGAACTTTATCTGGTTCACCCCGACCAAAGAGTTTCAAGAAGGTCCACTTCATCAAAAACATAAGACAACATGATATGCGCAATGGAAGGTATTCTTACATCTACCCAACAACCCACACACACACACATCTCGCCGAGAGCAGCACCCACACACACCATGTGTTTGAACAAAAGACTCCCCCTGAATTTGTCAATAGACAGATTATATTGCAAAATGATTTCCCTTTTTTGTGGAATTTTCTCAGCATAGTCATAGACATTAAGTATGCAAATATCATATTTCTTCCAAACTAATAAGGTTGATAAATGTCATTGATTTCGTTGAAGTAAGACACGTTCCTGGGTCAACATATTTTGTTGATCCTGGAACAACATTTCTGTCTGGAAACCCTATCCCTAAACCAAGCTATTCCTAAAGTCAGAGGGAAATGTTGGTGAATAACAGTGATGTAGAAGCACCGGTTGTAAAACTAAACCCAACAAGCCCTCAAATCTGAATGGTTTATTTGAAATGTTGTTCCAGGATCATGAAAAACGATGCTCCAGAAACACGTTGTACTTGTTGAAATTACATTGTGTGTGTGTGAGAGAGAGAGAGAGAGAGAGAGAGAGAGGCGTTTTATTTATTTTTTTATCCCTAACCGACCCTCTGGTCTTTTAAGATGATAGTAGGGTAGACATTCTCTGAAACCCAAACATTTAAGGCATGTTATTAGTAGCTATTTATTAAAATTTTAGGCAGATGCTCTCTATTATCCAACTGGAAATGTGAATGGTTGTTTTGGAAAACAAGAGGTTGTGACTAGCATTTTTTTTTCCTTAAGGCTTTTAAGAAAGTCTAAAAAGTACACACACTTGCCAGTCTTCAGTGACTATAGTCACAGACTATTGTTTTCTAAAGCTTGTGTTTGCGTCTGAGAACAATGCTTTTTATCAGCTGTGCTTTGATCCAACATTTTGTTTATATTGCGCTTTACGTAACCGCCGGAAAACCCGGTTCAAATCCCGCTCGGAGCGGGTTGAGTGGGACCGTTTACGTTTAAAACAGTTCATGAACTTCTGAAGGAAATCTAAGAACTTGAAAGCCTTGGCAGAATATTCCGTTCTTAAATTCGTTCTGTTTGTTTGTAAATGTGTTCCGTTTCTCTGTGCTCTCAGTCGACTTTTCTTTTCTTCAAAGAGTGTTTGCCTTTCTTTGTTTTCTTTTTCTTATCTTTGTTGCGTGTTCCTATTTTATCTATGGCATACAATTAAATATAATTTATTTACTGTGTGTCTCTCCATCTTTGCCTCTGGTCCTGACCTCCATATTGACCGAGTTCACTTAAATTAGTTTATGTATCATTTTGTCTTTATAGGATAGTCCTTATCAGTGGCAGAAGATCCTTCTATAGTGTTTTTTCTGTCCTGCCCTATCGAGATTGTAGCCAAACAGGGTATGTATTCTTCCGCATGCAAATCTTCTATTCACCGTCAACTTTTTCTTTCTTTCTTTTTTTTTTAAGTCCCTTTTCCCATCCCCATTTTTTTTTTCTGGTCAAAAAAATAAATATTCAGTGTCCTTCTTTTAAATAATCATTTGACAGTATGTTTCTATAGGTACTGAAAGTGTACCTCCCAAGTTTTTTTGTGTTTTTTTTTTCAGAGATTTTTTTCCATGGTTTTGTTTTTCATATAGTGTTCTCATTGTTCAGTCGTTTTTAGACTCCACGCATGGATTGTTTGAGTCCATGTTTCTTAGCTGTCCAGATTTTTGGTAATAGGTGTGTCATTTTAATTCGGAGAGATTGACCAACAAGCTCAGGCATGCTTTACAAAGACCTCACCCTTGACTTGCTGCTTTTCAGCTTATTTATTTCAGATTTAATCAATCTTGCCGTCTGCCATCTTGATATTTAACTTCTATTGGGTTGTTTCTTACCTACATCTTGGCATTGCCTGCTTTCTCATTGTTTTAAGCTGAAATGTGTAACATATTTCTCTAATGTTAAAACAACTATATGAGAGACATGGTTAGGTTCATTTCCCTAAAAAAATAAAAAAAAGTGCGAGTGCAAGGCATTAAACTGTTTTTTTTGAGTATCCTGACCAACCCAGCGCAGCTCAGCCAATGGTGTAAATTTAGAGGCGGGACTTTCTGTTTGACTGACCAATAGAAAGAGGGGGAGTGTTCAGGAACATTTTTTTGAACATGTATTTTTGGTTTAAATTGTAGCTCTACATAATTTTCTCTTTACCGGGTAAAAATTGACGAATTGATTGAGCTTTAGAGCGGAGACTCATGGGTTGTTGGCTTGTTTTGTAGTAACTTGAGTCATTTGATTTATTACTATCTGAGATTTGGCTCTGTGGGGGAAGATGTTGAGATGAACTCAAGTCCTGCATTTTTTTCACATACTTTTATTTGATTAATAATGAATAACTACCGAACAAAATAAACATGTTAATATTACTGATTTTACAAGATGCATTGAGACAAAGGATGAATACTTAGTATAGTTACTGGACAAAGGGCAGTGTTAAATCTATTTAAACTTCCTTTTTTATGGCTCCACTTACTTTTATTGAAGTACAATGGACAATTGATAAAAGCCGTGAACCGATAGATGCCTCGGTGCATTATAATATATGGTATATGGTCAAATTTAATCTCTTGCAATAGTTTTAGACGACTAGTAAAAATGCGTTAGTTTGCATTAATCACATTTATTATGACTTTCCCCCCTTACAAAGTGTATTATTGGCGTAAGTTACATGAAAAAACTGAACATGAAAGTCAAGCTGGCGTTTGATTAGTTCCTGTTAATGTCAGTAAGAGTTTACATGAACATTTGATAAGAGATAATATGGTTATTGTCTCAAATAGATTGGGAGATTATGATTAGAACCCAAGCAAATTTGATTAAATGAGTTTGTTTGACCTAGAAATGCAGAATGCTTCTTTGTTTTCAGTCTAGTCTCGTACATTTGGAGCCCTGTGTATATGTTGAGACTGCCCAGTTATACCGTCAGTATGATGAATGGCATATGTTTTAATCGATTGATCTTTTGGCTTGGCTGATTGGCAGTAAAGTGCACAGTATTGACAGAACAGTCTAAGTGGGGTTTTCCTGAATGTAATGTCAGATAATAGACATGTTTGAATCAGCGCCACTAGTGGCCGAGGAGCGTTTGATCCTCCTGTATTCCTGATTGAATATTAACAAACTAAAACCCACAAAAGGTTTATGTCAGTAAACTGAAAGGAGGAGTCAGGTGAACTGATAAATAGTTCTGGGACGGCCAAAAGTGTTTTTATAAACTGGATCTAGAGCTTGCCATGGACTCGTACTGAAAATCTGGTTTTGTCTTTAAATATTTATTCTAAAACTCTCAAGGGCACCTGTTCTTGCCTAATGCTTTTCCATTGACTGAGCTGTTTGAATGGATCCTATTTCCTATAACTGCTGTCTGTATCCTCACGGGATCTCACAAATACTGTGCTAATGTTGAGTTCTGTCTGTCTACTAATACGACTTTGCTTCTAAGTCTGCACATGAATAAATGAGTTATTCTGCAGGATTTTTGGTCGTAACTTTTAGCTGCCATATTGAAGTGGCCATTACACCTGGTTAGTTGGTCTGTCTCTTGAGTTTTATTTCTCCTCTTTATTAATACTTTTCAACATTATTAAATGGCAATAATAAATGTTAACATTATTTACAGATGTGCTAGGTAATGTTTCTGCTTCATATCATCACCTGCCATCAAATCCTCTAGTCTTGACAAGATGTTAGTTGAATTTATGTAATTAAGCTTAATCAACAGGATAAACTTGTTGAATGACTTCAGCTACAGAAAGAAACAGATTTTTGGCCCTAAGCCATTTAAAGGTAACCGAGCCCTAAAGAGTTTTAACTTACTCTCCGATAGTTATTTTAGTATCATTGATAACATACATTTTTGTTAATATTTTGAACTTCAACTATAGTCATTTCAACTATAGTTAAAGGTTTAGTAATCTTGTGATTTAAAAAAGGTTTTATTTATGTACATATAATAATAATAATAATAATAATAATAATAATAAATTTTGCCTTGGGAACTAGCTGAAATTAAAATAGCTATTTTTTAATAGTTAATATAAAATAGTTTATTATATTTCATTTCAATAATGTTTTTTTTTTTAAAGCAATTTTTTTATGGTTTCTGTTTAACAATAAAATCTTGAATTTAACACCGTGATGCAACCTTAAAAACAACAGCTCATATTCCTGTTGGTTTTGCCAAAAATCCGTGAAATCCGTTTTGCCGTGAAATCAGTCGCATCAGTGGCTAATTATTTTTATTACACCTGAACCCTGACAAACTTTGAACCCTGACAAACTTTATATATTTATAAGTACATGTTTTATAATAATTATTAAGTGTATATTATGATAATATAATAAACATTTATTGGCATAAGTGTACAGAATTTGGTTGGAAAAACAGTACTTTCACTATATATTATTTTCTTTCATCCACTTATAGCCAACATGTAAAAATGTACATGTGATTTCAAATGCCTTTTAACCTTAATAAAACTAATACATCCATGCAGGTTATTGTAGCAAATGTTGTAGCAGCAGGTTAAGCAGGTTTGCCAGGACAGACGGTGTGTGTATGAGGGGCTCTGAGCTGTTCTCTTGCCCTGGCAGGGATGTGAAAGCGGAAAGCGGACGCCAGAGACACCCCTCAGGTGGCATAAGTGCCAAGGAGATGGTGATCGGCCTGGAGGGGGTTGAATTGGGTGCAGATGGCAAGGTGAGTGTACAAGATAATGTTTTAAGTGTTATTAAAGGTACACTATGCAATTTCTTTTATGCTTTTGGTACAAAATTAACAACATTTAAATGAGTCAATACATCATCAATCCATCAAAAATGTGTCTGTCTAACTCTGAATCCCAATGCCCAGCCTATGAAGATGTACGATTCAGATGAATTAATTTAGATTCGTCATGAAGAGACGGATGAACCGTTTCGGACATGGTTTAGAGTAGTTTAAGCTAGAAATTAAGGAGTTAAAGGGAAGGGAATGTACAGACTTACTATTATTATTATTTTTGTCATGATGAGGTTAAGTTCCCATGGAAGAGATGAGTTTTCAGCTGTCTTTTGAATACTGTCAGAGATTCTGGATGAAGGTGGGGAGATCATTTCACCATCAAGTTATTATCTGGAAATGGATTTTGTGCCTCTCTGGTGGTACCAGGAGCTACCGGTCATTTACTTATTGTAGGTTTCTGGTAGGAGTGTAGACTTGTTGGAACAAGTGGAAGTAGGAGGAGCTGAGCCTGTAGTAGATCTGTAAGCAAGTATCAATACCTTGAACTTGATGTGAGCAGTAAGTGGTAGCAAGTGCAGAGATAAAGAGAGGTGTGATGTGGGTCCATTTGGGCTCATTGAAAATACATACTACAGTGTTCTGGATCAGTAGTAGAAGTTTGATTGAACTTTATGGAAGTCCAGCCATAAGAGCATTTCAATAATCTAATTATATACTAATAATAATTGCAAGCCTAGAAATGACCATAGCCTTGATGAGAAGTTGTGTTGCTTGCTCAGTTAGGAACGGCTTGATCCTCCTGATGTTATGTAGTGCAAACGTGCATGATCGAGCCATCTTTGCAATCTGGTCCTTGAAGGTCAACTGGTCCTCAAAGATTACTCCAGGATTTCTTGTGGACCTTGAAGTGGTAATTGTTGATGAACCAATCTGGATGGTGAAGTCATGCTGTAGAGTCGGATTAGCAGGAAAGACGAGAAGCTCAGCCTTTGCTTGGTTGAGCTGCAGGTAATGCTCTTAAATCCATGCCTAGATGTCCACTAGACAGTTTGTGATTTATACAGCCACTGTGGGATTATCTGGTTGAAATGAAAGGTAGAGTTGTGTGTCATCGGCATAGAAATGGTCGGAGAAACCATGTGCCTGTATGATGTGTCCCAGTTGATGTAGTGTATATTGAGAAGAGAAGGGGTCCAAGAACTGAACCCTGAGGAACTCCAATGATCATTCGGCATGCATTCAATGTCTCCCCACACCAGGTAACCCTGAACAACCTACGTGTGAGATATGATTCAAACCAGTGGATTAACGGTGTCAAAGGCAGCAGATAGATCCAGGAGAATGAGAATCGATAATTTGGAATCAGCTTTTGCACTCCTTAAAGCTTCAGTGACTAATAGTAATGCAGTCTCAGTTGAATGGCCCTTCTTGAAGCCAGACTGGTTGATGACCAACTGGTTATTCTGTAATAGGAAAATTGATACCTGGTTGAGTGTTTTCACTATGAATGATTGGAGAGAGACAGGTCTGTAATTATCTATGTCTGTAAGTGATGTTTTTAGTGTGGGTTTTTTCAGCAGTGGAGTTACCCAAGCCTGCTTGAATGTGGAAGGGAAACTTTCCGTGCAGAGAGATGTGTTGATGATGTGAGTGAGTGCTGGTGTAGGTGTGTAGGAGAGATGGCTTGTAGAGGGTGTGAAGGGATGGGATCTAAAGGGATGGCTGGAGAGGAGAAGTTTAGATACATCTTCCTCTGTGAGTGGAAAAAATGAGGAGAGAAGATTTCTGGCTGTAGATGTGGTTAGTTTAAGTTCTTCTGTGTGTGTGGAGCCAATAATAGTGTTTATATTTCAAATATTTCAAAGGTTTCTCCGGATAATTTGGCGGATGCATGTATGGTGTGGGAGAGAGGGTTAGGTGTGGCAGCGAGCAAGAACTTTGTCATGGAGCAGCTAACTCTAACTTCCGGGGAATCACCCATTTAAAAAAAAAAAACAGAGGAGAGTCTGATGGCAAAAGGAGAATGTGACACAGCTCGTAATAGAACCAGAATCAACATTGGCTTGACTTGAGGGATTTGAAATGTTGTAAAAGTGAGTTTTCATTACTCAATAGGTGAGAAAGGTATTCTATCTAACCATGTTCATTGTGAGGTAATTTCATTATGGTTGTTGTAGAGCAGTGTTGGAATTTATTTTCAAAGAAGTGCCTTGTCTTTTAATAGGTAAAGCTAAAGTAACATCTTCAGCTAGTCAGCTTAAGATCCTTTCCATCTAAACTGGTTATCTCTTAAGACTAATAGTGAATGTTTGATGCGCTGTAAGATTACCAAATTCATCCACTCAGTCACGCAGAGCCGAAGCACAACCAAAATAATGTTCTTCCACAAAGTTCATGCAGTTTTGTTATTTAACCTCTAGAGGGCCAATAGTGTACCTTTAACTAGACATACTTTACTTTTTTCTTATTTAAAGATTTGGACGATCTATGTTTTCATCTTCCCTTCTTCTTGTATATTAATTGTTTGGCCACTTTATGGTCTAGTTTAAATTCTTAGTTTTTGAATCTATATATTCATTAAGATGAATGATTAATGATACTTTACATCTCTTTGCAGACAGTTTCATACACACAGTTCCTGTATCCAACCAATGTCCTGGGTCGTCGAAACACCATCGACTCCACGTCGTCTTTCTCTCAGTCTCGCAATGCCAGCCACCGCAGTCTCAGCCTGGCACGTGCCAACAGTAACCAGAGTAGCCTTGATACAGGTGTGTGTGTGTGTGTGTGTGTGTGTGTGTGCCAACAGCTTGTCATGGCCTTTTCATTTTCCCTCAATCTCCCTGATATGTCCTGACAAGGAGTTGCTTGTTCAGTTTAATGAGCATTTTGGTAAGACCTTAGTTTAATAATGTGTTATTTATTTTGAGCAAGGTCATGACTTGAAGTTGATTAAAACAAAATGCTTACATATTGTTTGGATCCATGTGCCATGAGTCTGTGTGCTTCAGAAATGTTGCTGTTCTAAATGTACTGGTTTTATAAATATGTTGTGTACTTGTTTAGATTTTTACTCGGATGAATAGTCACATCTCAGCAGATGTATAGTCTGGTTATTTGACCTCTTTTGTCATAGGGAATGAACTGGGAGATCTTAGGGATTACGACCCAAATCTTCTGGATGACCCGCAATGGCCATGTGGAAAGCACAAAAGAGTGCTTATCTTTCCCTCGTACATGGTGAGTTGTCATGTCGCACAATGCAAGACTTCAAATGTGATTTGTTTTAAATCTGTATGTAATTAGTGGGAAATTGCATGTGCATCAGATCTTAAAGTGACGGCAGCCTTATCCTGTCTGTTATTAATGTTAATCAAAGAACAAGAAAAAGAGAAAATCACTTGCTTCTCTTGACTGAATAGCTTTTGTAGCTTTAATAAGGATTAATCTATATTTAATTAATGATTTGATCAGTGAAGACTGGGAAGTGTTTGATAACTTTATTCATTTTGTGTATATGTCATACCTGTTAGAACTACCTACAAATCTTAAAGCACTGTCTACAAGGTTTCATGGTTCAAAAACAACGAAAAACAACAACTTTTTGTGCATTTTCACTGGTCTGATGGCCCATAGAATGAATTGAGCCCCGATATATATTAAAGGGCACAGGTAAACGTGATCTTTATTATAATGGGCTTATGTGAAGATTAAGTTCACATACATTAGAAGTTGTATTTTTTTTAAGCCTAGTTAATGTTAAAATTGCCAGCTATAATGTTAGATGCAATTAATCATGATTAATCGATTTGACAGCACTAGATGATTCCCTTTCATAAATTAAAAATAACACATAAAATAAAGCTGTATTAAAAAGTTTTTCCATGTAAAAATATGAATTTTGGGGGAGAGACATTATGAAAAAAAACATTTAATAATTTCCTAAATTAAATAATTATACTATTGTACTAGGACCAAAGTAAATTATTAAAATATCTGGAAAATATTTTATGTGCATTAAGTCGACAGCATGTTTTAGATTTGAGTAATATGTGGCGTGTAAACCTGAAAAAAAATATTAATGATGTTTTAATAAACTGAGTAAATATTTTAAGTTATATAAAAACAATAAAACCATAAATAAAAATTGTGTGCGTTTATATCAGTGGTTCTCAAATAGTGGGGCTGCCAGGGGGGGCGCGCGTGACCGTAGGGAACATGCTTTTTTTGTCAGGGAGTAGGTATTCTTGCACTGAACAAGAGCAGCAGATATGAAGTTCAGATAACAAACCCTTCACCCGTTGATGTGTATGATCACACTGGTGTTCATGTGTCACGTGAAATCAATCGCTAAATTCACACGTGTTTTCACGCGCTATCTGGCAGTGATCCAAAAAAAGACGCGCTCAGAGAACTTGATCATTATAAAGGTTTTTAAGCAACAAACATTCACTTCCACATATCTGAGAATCTGAATATCAGGTAGTTGATGACAGAGCCAACAAGTTGGTGACTATTTTGAATAAAAAAGAAAAAACTAAATAAATGTGAAACATCTATCATACAGCGCTTTTTGTGACTGCGGTCTGTCACGTGACAAGCATGACGCGTTGCCATGGAAACAATAAAGCGAAAGTTGCAAAATAGGGGTTGGGGGGGGCGCGCAAAATGTTTTCTTCTTCCTAGGGGGGGGCGCGACAGAAAATAATTGAGAAGCACTGGTTTATATACACACACACACACACACATACAGATCATTTATATTTATTTTTATTCTATTAATTTTTTTTTTATTACAATTATTTTCTTAGAATTTATCGGGTTAGGTGAGAATAGATGTACAATTTTTGATGTACATCAAGAGTAGAAATATTTGAAGGGTTCATTTTAATATTAAATTGTTGATCTTAAAAACAACTTTTGATCACAGCCTTTGTTAACAGATCTGAGATCAGTTTGAGAACACAGAGATCTCTTCTACAACTAGAAACAGAGATTACCCGGGTGTAAATATATAATAAATACCAGACTAGTGACCTTGAAAATAGTTATTTCTTCCAAACACTGGATATGAAGTGATCTTTATCATGTTTACGTAACAAGACATTTTTTGCATTGTCTAGTACACATGTACCTGAACTCAAAAACAGTTCAGGAGACAACCTTTCCCTTCCTTCTGTTGTTTATTTAATGCTCATAACAATAACTATTGTGTTCCATGAAGGAAAGTTTCAAACAATGATGTATAAAGAAATTGCATTGTCGTTTCCATGAACATTGTTTCCTGATAAAAGAACCCCGACACTTGACAATTACATTATTATTTCATAAGTGCATACAACAATAGACATTCATTAAAGTATCAATGTTATGATTATAATAAGCATTAAACTGTAACCCCAGGAGAAATCCTTCATCTTAAAGAACTTTGAAAGTGGGAAAATGTATCTTTTTCTCTCATGTGATATGCGTGCATTCATACATGTCTTTTGACAGCCAGACTCATTGAATATCCACACTTCTTTACAGACCACAGTCATCGAGTACGTCAAGCCCTCTGATCTCAAGAAGGACATGAATGAGACTTTTAAAGAGAAGTTCCCTCACATTCGTCTAACACTGAGCAAGATCAGAAGGTAAGGAAGTTGGTGTCGAGTCTAACCGTGCTTCTGTTGATTGGTTGGTACTGAACTTCTCAAATTTGGCAATGACATGCACATATGATCTTTATTCAATCCTAATGCTTTTTCATTGTTATATATATAAAACCGTTTCAGTCAATAATATTTTATTTGTTGTCATCCGTACACTATTTATAATTATTTCGCATTTAAATAAACTGGTCAATGATTAAATCGTTCACAGGAGTGCTTTGGTGTTGAATAAAACATAAAGTATGCATGTATCAAAATGAGCAAATGACACAAACATTACATAATTTATACGCGTTTTACAATATCTGGAACTTTACAAGATCTTGTTTTCTGACATGACATTGCTTGACCTTGGAAAGCTGTGAAGAAATGAAGAAATCCAGTTATTCAATCAAGATTTATTACTCAACAAAGGTCTTAATTTGTTTTCGAGTTTAGGAAAGGTTGGAATTAAGCCAAACCAGTGGCTAAATTATTATACGCATGTGCTTGAGCATGAATGCAAAGTCCAAAAATTGGTGCCAGAAAAAGTTTAACAAAGCAGACTGTTGTTTTTTATAAAACACCTCTTTGTTTCTGGTGGGCTGCTGAGCAGAACATGTAGGATGAATTGGGACAGAGTTCTTCACCCCTGCTTCTGATGACCCACCGTCCCGCAGAGTTTACTTCCAAAATGCTTTTTCTCACCTGCCTGTGTGTTGTCAAGTGATTCTGAAGAGCTTGATTTGCTTCAGGTGTGTTTGATCAGGATTGATATTAAACCACGGGTTTCTGGAGGACCACAGTTTAGTCCCAAATCCTCCTCAACACACATTTAGAAGATATAAGCCTTCAAAACTTTGATGACATCACAGCACTTCAACTTCTCATCAGATTTTTTGTCCAATCAAATGCTCTCTCAAATCTGAATCTCCGCCCCCTACAATTGAAGCCCCTTATAAATAGACGCTGAAGCTACGGCTGAAATCAGTCACTCTTCACACATTTGCTATTTTCTACAATGTGAAATGTGCACCTTGTATGGGATAGGGAAACATTTCCATAGGGGCGAAGCTTGGTATCATGAAGTGCTGCAGTTCTGGTCCCGAGACACGACAGCACAGAGCGGATCATGTGCATGAGTCTGTCAGACCCGAAAATGTACCGGACCCATTTGAGTTCTGCCCAGATAGCTATATTTTAAACTGAATTATGGAAGAAAGTAGGAGGAGAGACGGTTAGAGATCAGGAGGAAACTGCGGCTTTATCAAGCTGAATGGCATTGGCAGAGCTGTGATATAAACTAAATGCTATTGGCTATTTTAATAAAGGGGGAGGAGCTTTTCGATACGTAATCTATTGAAATATGGAAATTACATCACCACATCGAATAATGCTGTGTGTTTCAAGGCACTTCAGTGGACCTTTAAGGTTGAAGCCAATCTCTGCAGGGCTGTGGCCCTCCAGGAGCAGGGATTCAGAGCCCTGAAAGGGGGAACGCCAATGTATTATCAACATATTTAAAGTATTGTAAGAGCTTTTACAAAATCACATGCGTCTGATGAGTATGTGGCCTCTTATTTTGTGTTCTAGCCTAAAGCGAGAGATTCGTAAACTAGCTCAGGATGAGTGCGGCTATGAGGAGTCCACGGTGGCCATGGCCTTCGTTTACTTCGAGAAGCTGGTGCTCCAGGGCAAACTCAACAAACAGAACCGCAAACTCTGCACGGGTGCCTGTGTCCTGCTCGCTGCCAAGATCGGAGGAGACCTAAAGAAACACGAAGTCAAACACCTGATTGATGTGAGTCTGTCTTTGCCCATTGACTCTTTTAGCTCATTACAGTGATCCCTCGTTTATCAGCCAATCAGCTCACGGGATACATCCACTCGTGCTCTCATTGGTCGATCTCGCACCGGGAACCAATCACGTGTCTTGTCTGAGTGGCGTGGGCGTGTACAAAGCCTCTGAGAGAGTTACTCTTTTTGTCTGGCATCCTGGGAAACCGTTTCTCTCGCTGCTTTCCGCAATACGGCTGCCGATATGGCGGTATTTTTGAATTTTTCGATTAATGTTTTTGAAAAATCCGCGAAGTGGCGAGGGATTTCTGGGATTACTCAACAGATGTTGTTTACTCAACATTCCTTTTAAGACTTTGATAGTTTGTCTCTTGGTGAATAAGATGGCTATAATGGGGCCTTTGGGATTAAAAATGGAAAGAAATGAGCATTCCTTAAATCATTACGGTGTATTTTTGGATGTTTCCGTGTTGTGTAATGATTGTCTTCTATTGCCGTTACATAACAAGAAGCCCTTATCTCTTTCTGCCTAGAAACTGGAGGAGAGGTTTCGGGTGAACCGTCGAGAGCTGATCGCCTTCGAGTTCCCTGTCCTGGTGGCCCTCGAGTTCAACCTGCATCTCCCGGAGCACGAGGTCATGCCCCACTACAGACGCCTCCTGCAAAACTCCTAGCAAAAGCCCCCATCAGGGGAGCCCTCCTCCTCTCCTGATCTTCTCACCCCTATGCACATCGCCAACGTCCACGATCATCTCCAGATGTTGGAAAGAAGACACTATTCCACTGTTCTCTTTTCAGCCAAAGTGACAATTCGATGTCGAACTCTTGTTTTCACTCTAAGAAGCTACTTTCTAAAGGGAATAGCTTTTCCTAGACTGTTGATTTCTCCGTTCACTGAGGACATCTTAAGTGTTCATTATTTTCTCCACTTACTGGGTTGTAAGTGTTAAAAGGAACCGTGAAAATTCACTCAACCCAAGGTTATTCTAAACTAGTATGCTGTTGTTTTCTCCGTGAAACACAAAAGGAGAGCTTTTGAGGAAGCTTCATGTTTGGCTTTTCCATGCAGTGAGAGTTGATAGCGACAAGCTCCGAAAACACATTCAACTTGCGCTCTATATTCTAAGATATCTGGGGATTTTTCAAGGGATGGTTCACCCAAAAACAATTCCAAACCTGTAGATGTATGACCGAAGATGTTCTGAAATGCCATTGACTTGCATTGTATGGAGAAAATCAAACGAACTGGAAGAAAAGAAGTCATTCAGGTTTGGGTTGACACGAGGGTGAGGGTAGATGACAGAATTGTCATTTTTGGGTGGACTTATTTGCTGAAAATCTCTACTGAAAACGTTGCAATCTTTGTTGTGTTTCATGTACATAAAAACCGCATACCGGCTGGAATGACATTAATTTGAGTTGAGTGAATGATGACAGAACTTTCATTTTTGGATGAACGGAACCATTTTTTATGCAGAACCAGTTTGGACTGTTTGATTTTGCATTCTTTCCACAGATTACAGTATTCCCGTATTTTTCCATTCTTCACATCTTCCTTAATCCCAAAGTTTGACACTCTGCCAAATTTGACTAGTTTCTCTGCACTCTCGTTTGAAAGCCTTAAAAAAGAGAGAGCGAGATGGAGAGAGAAGATCCTGAACTCGTGCAAGTATGTGACTGTTCTTCGCTGACGTTTTCTTATGTACTACAAGTGCACTTTTCAGGTCTTGTGTGTGGAAGACCTTTATGGCATCTGCAGAAGCTCCAGGTGGAGAGTCTTCATCTCATTGCTCATTTGAATTCATTTCAGCCAGCATTCCCTCTCTTCGTCTTACCACCAAGCTAAAATATGCTGCTGTGGTATCGCGAGTGGGACTTTTACACCGTTCTTAAGGGGTACATTTATGTCGTTTTCTACCCTTGTGGATTGACTTTGACAGTTTAGTGGTCTCCTGGTGACTGTGTCCGTGCTCTATGTTAGAGTGTATTATGAGCACATTTGTAGTGCTACACTGTATGAAGCAACATCAGGCCATACCGCTGATAATCAATGCCTAACAGTGGCAGGAATGAACTCTGTATGACTAATATGCTACGGTGTTGACTAATGCATGTACACCACAGCAGTGTTAAACCTGCGTTTGACTTGCAAACGCTACTTTTTAAAAATATATGTTTGATTTGATGATTACTTTGAATCCGTTTCCTCTGAACCAGATATTTTCTATCACCATTGGTGGTACAGAATTGTGTGTAAGCTGAATTTTATGTCTCAGCGCACAGATTGTGTTACTACATTCATAATCCTGTATGTATATTGTTCACTATGCACTACGCTTCCATAAATCAGTTGTTAACAATAGCTCGAAATTGATGCAAAATAAAATCAGTTGAGAAGGATGTAATAGCGGAAGGAATTATAAACTTTTAGAGAAGTAACTTGCATTTAACCACTTAATTGTAAAATGAATATGTCAAGAATGTGAAGAGTTATAAAAGGAGGAGATTTGGCCTTGTTAAATGCACTTTAGGATTGTTAGCAAGTGACTGGGATGGATGCCTAAAACCGATAAAACATTTGTACAATGCAGATGCATTTGTGTAAATATGCTGCTTTGCTTGTTCAATAAAAAGCTACATTTTGAGAAACCCGTTTAGTTATTGTTGTCCTTGTTTTGAAGTATTGTGAGGATACTTTTTGGTTTCTTGTGTGTTATCTGTTTATATGGTCCGTATGCCTTGGTAATAAATACAAAGAAGTAAAGGAAATGACAGTGTTTATTGTTAGAAGCTGGTTTGGGGTCCATTAACATGACTTGCAAGATTTTCCTTTGCATTTTTTTGTGTACAAATAACAACATTGT
Organism: Rhodeus uyekii; assembly: GCA_037043235.1. Taxonomy (NCBI): domain Eukaryota; kingdom Metazoa; phylum Chordata; class Actinopteri; order Cypriniformes; family Acheilognathidae; genus Rhodeus; species Rhodeus uyekii. The sequence continues at coordinate 5,716,496 of JAWRVZ010000016.1, read as the reverse complement.
CACAACAATCGCTGGTTGTACAGATCCGCAAAACAAGACTAAAAACACTATTCTGCTGCCGGGCCAGTAGGTTGCGATGTCACTTTAAAGAAATATCACATTACGCACCAATAGACTAAACATTTAATATACATAAGCATATCATTGTTTTCTATAATTTGCACTTGTAGAAAACTAACGTTTTCAAAAGATCGTGTTTTCAGGCCCCCAAAACGCCATTGTCGTGTAAATGAACAGCCAAAAAGCTTTTCAAAAAAAAAAAGGAAAACGTTTAACAAGAGAAAATTTATTGATATTGTAAAATGTAGATAGACCATAAGAAAAAACTACATTTTCATTTAACAGGAAATGCTGTGTAACTCCATTCTTTTCTTTCTGACAAAGCATTGAAAAAAGAAGAACTTTCAGAAAAGTTTTACCAACATAACCTTGGTAATTTCAACATTGCTACTGATACTTTCACCTTGCATCATCTCACGTCCTTCAGCCGTTCTCTCTCTCTCTCTCCATGCAACACTCAAGCTTCTGTTTACAGTCTCATTACCTTACTGTTCATCTATGCTCTTCTCAATAGCACACAGTCTCACCCAGCGGCTCCTCTTCCTCCCTTCTACCAGGGGCCACAATTAACTCTTTGCCTGCCAATTCAAATGTACTTGCCGTTAAACTGTATTTGACATTATTTCAATGACATTTACAATTATTGATTTTTAAGTTGCATTAATCCAAAGCAATTTACAAACAATGTTTTCTCTCATATGACTTGTAAACCAAATTTACTTACTAAAGCAAAAATGTTTACGCATTTTCTGTTTCACTACCTGCTTTCACTTTAATCTGCTTGAATTGACTCGTTTACTATGAAAGTCAATGGCTACATTCAACTGTCTGGTGACAGAAAGTTTTCAAAATATCATCTTTTGTGTTGAACAGAAGAAATAAACACAGGTTTGGAACAAAATGAGGCTGGGTAAATGGTGACCAAATTTTCATTTCATTTTTGAGTGAACTAACCTTTTAATGGCCTCTGTCTCTTGGTCTCAAAGCTGAAGCTGAGTCTTTCAGACATGCTAATTCACTCTCTACAGTGTAAGGAGATCCAGTCTGCTCCTCAACTGACCTGTACAAGCTCTACTCCCATCACATTCCCTGCGAGTATCTACAAGAGTGCTGCACTACTTGTGATGACCACTGCAAATTCTCTCATGTTCTCACACATCTCTTCAACCTGTCATACACATAACACATTATACATAAATTTTTAATCCAAATCATGTAAAATGATTGTTAGGCTGCATAATTTGGAACATTCCCATAACATCTGATGTACTCGATACATCAGAAGAAGAATGGCATCTACACTGATATTATTCTCTGTTTATCCCGAGGGTACCGTGGTCAGCCGAATCCTGATCAGATGAAGGACCTGCACCTGGACACAACCACAACACAGCCCTGAAGTGTCTGCTGAGACCGTGTCAACTAGACTGTCCTCTGAGAGCCTCATCAACACAATAAAGGTTTTTCCATGAAAATTTTTTTTTTATCCTCTGTACAGATGAAAACATAATCAAAATGATTCCCCTTTTTGCACATCTGTGGAAACGACTGAAAACATTGTATTATGCATGCCAGACAAGTAATTGGCGATTTCACTTACTTACTGACTATGCATCCATGTAGATATCTATTCAAACACTCGTGCCTTTAGATTAAACCTGTAATGCACATCTGCATGCCGCTACCGTTTTCTCAATTTACTTTTTTTTTACACGGAGATGATAACTGTATTGTTTTCAAAACTCGTTTTCAAAAGGTTTCAAAGTTTGCATTCTTAGGCCACCAAAACGGCATTGTCGTTTAAATGAACAGCCAAAGTTCATTAAAAGTTTTCTGTTTTCAGTAGAAGACTGTGTCGTATAAGCATGATCGCCCCTAAGTTAACTAATGATTTTCACATCAAAATGAATCAATCAAAAACTGACTTTCTTCTACACCTGCTGTCACCTCCCAGGTTTGTTGCTGTAAATCTGCTTTGAAACAATCTGTACTGTAAAAAGAGCTGTATAAATGAAGGTGACTTGACTTGACATGTTATACCTCTAATGTACAGCACTGGCAACCAGTAACTGCAGGAATCAACGTCAAGACCATGCCAATACCTAATGCTACTTTCAGTCCTTCTTCAAACCGCACATCTTAACCAGGTAAATGTTCTGCTCATTCTGGGTCAATTCGCCACTTCTATTTCCCATTTGTCCATGCAACTGATAGTCCAGTTCATCTATGAACTCTTAGATGATAATAGCACATGCGACAAACCAGTTACACATTTCACACTCACGCTAAAATCAAAAACACACAATTCACATAATTCTTGTAAAATTAATGTTTAGCTGCATAATTCTGGTCAGCCGGAACCGGGAACATTCCCATAACATCTGATGTACTCGTTAAATGATAAGAAGAATGGCATCTACGCTGATATTATCTCTGTTTATCCCGAGGTTATCATGGTCAGCCGGATCCGGCCCGTATCCAGATCAGATGAAGGACCTGCACCTGGACACGAGCACAGCACAGCCCTGAAGTGTCTGCGGAGACCGTGACTCTACTAGAGCCCATCTCCAACCCGACCAAACTGGATTTAATATTTTGAGTGTCCCGATCTAGCTGGAGACTTTAGTCAGCTGGTTCTGGTGTTTAATTAGGATTAAAGCTAAGCTCCGTAGGATAGTGGCCCTTCAGTAGGATTTGACACCTCTAGTCTAAGTAATCAAATATTTAAAGGATTAAATGTATGTTGTGTTTCACTTGTAGGCCGCACAATGCTAGAGAATGCCAAGAACACTTGTAGTATGATTTTAATTGTATGCATGTTGGATGAAGCCAAGTTAGACCCTATCCCAAATGACACACTTCAGGTCCAATTTGGGACAGGACTAAGCCTTTGCAGTCTTCCTCCAAGTCCACACTTTCATGATGCAATACTGCTTTAATCTGTGTGGATCTCACCTCAGTTTCCGCTCAACAGAAATGCACATAGCGGGGCAAAGTGTATGCTTGTGACACAAACAGTTGCTATTATAACCACAAATGCACAAATCTTATCAACCTCACATTTTCTGTGTTCCTCAAGACTTTATTCCTGCAATACTGGAGGCTGTAGTTTCAGGAGCCGATTTCTAAGACCCTTTATTCTACAGAGGAGACCTGAATTGAACCTAAAACAAACAGATGCAAAGACCAGACCCATGCTAATGATTACATTTTTTTATATCTTTCAATCTTGTTTTTAACCTGAGAGAGGGAGCAGGCACGTTAAATTTGAATGCTCAAGGCTTTCAGTGTCAGGCATCTCCAGTTACTTTAGTTGTGCAAAAACAGTTGTAAACCGGTAATTGTTTTCATATTTTTTTTAACATACTAATAAACTCACTAGTTTGTAGGACAAACAGTTTGACCGTTTACTGCACTTTAAGTCACACCAGACAAGAAGCGCCATGCTGAGATGTGGCTAATGAAAAGGAAGTTTCTCGTCAAACTGAATTTAAATAAGAATGTAGGGCCTCGTGTATTGAAAAAAATTAGGTTAATTATTGTGTTTAGGGTTAGGAGTTGATTAGGACAATGTCTCAGTCAAGTAAGGAATAACTGACAATGGGCCATTGAAGTAAAATATCTATAGTCAACATATTCTACAAAACAGAACAAAAGAGTAATTTGACAATTATAAAATAAAATATATAAAAAATTAGATACTGACAAATAGTTTGATTTCGTAATAAGAGGCGCTGAGGAAGAAAAAAAAAAATTAGCAATTTTTGCTAAACCAGTTTAAAGAAACTGAAAAATCTGTAAAGCATCCTTGTGACCTGCATGGGGAAGGCTTTCTGCAGCATCTTGGGTTTAAGACATTTAGTCTTCCTTATAGGCCTCAGGACACACACACACACACCTGCAGATATCAGCCAGTCTCACACACACACAGTCTCACAAACACTCGGCCCACACAAGTCATCAACACAGAAAAAGACAAGTACATCCGACATTGGACAAACACCATTAAAAACCAACACAAAACAGAGTGTTATTCTGCACTAAATGGAGAAAACAGTGTTGCACTCTACCTGAGCACAGTGAGTGATGTGAAGCTCAGGAAAACATTGATACACACTCAGAGAGTGCAGTGTGGCTGTGGAGAAGGCCGTGAGGATAGACTCTGCTCACACTGCAGCCTGGGAGGGGCGGAAACTGAGCTGTACTTCCCCACAGAATGAACACATTATCAAGATATCAGAGATCAAACTCATCCCCCGAAATCAACAAAATAGTTCCCCAGTGAAACAATTATAGCCCAATCCATTTCATTCTTAGCGAAAAAGTCATGTCAAGTCACCTTTATTTATATAGCGCTTTTTACAATGTAGATTGTTTCAAAGCAGCTTTACATTGGTCACAGAAAAAACAATATAAACAAAGTTTGTTTGGCTGAACAGAAGCCCCAAAAGAGCAGGCGAATCAATAAAATTGATTAATTTTAAGTGTTAAGTTTCCCCAACTGAGCAAGCCATAGGCGACAGCGGCAAGGAACCAAAACTCCAGCAGGTGACGGAATGAATGAAGAACAGAATGGAGAAAAAACGTTGGGCTCAGTCGGGGGACCAGTTCTCCTCTGGCCAACAGCCAAACAGTGCATGATTATTATACAACAATTCAAGTCCAATATGAAGTCCAATTTGGTCTGGTTAGAGATGGGTTCATGATCGTCACAGGGGAGGGTTTTGTAGAGTCACGGTCTCCGCAGACACTTCAGGGCAGTGCTGTGCTCGTGTCCGGTTCCGGCTTAAATTATGCAGCCTAACAATAATTTTACATGATTTGGATTAAAAATGTATGTATAATGTGTTATGTGTATGCCAGGTTGAAGAGATGTGTTTTTAGTCTACATTTAAACTGACAGAGTGTGTCTGCTTCCCGAACTGTATTAGGAAGACTGTTCCAGAGTTTAGGAGCTAAATAGGAAAAGGATTGACTGCCAGCAGTTGACTTTGATATTCTAGGTATTATAAGCTGGTCAGTATTTTGGGATCGCAATAGACGTGAAGGACTATAATGTGTTAAGAGATCGCTCAAGTACTGTGGAGCTAAACCATTTAATGCTTTGTAAGTAATTAGCAAGTTTTTAAAATGTATTTGGTGATTAATAGGAAGCCAGTGCAGGTTTGACAGAACTGGGGTAATATGCTCATACTTCCTGGTTCTAGTAAGAACTCGAGCTGCTGCATTTTGGACCAGCTGGAATTTGTTTATTAAGCGTGCAGGGCAACCACCTAGTAAAGCATTACAATAATTTAGCCTTGAACTCATGAACGCATGAACTAACTTTTCCGCATTTGTCTTAGAGAGCATATGTCGCAATTTAGATATATTTTTAAGATGGAAGAATGCCGTTTTACAGATGCTAGAAACATGGCTTTCAAATGAAAGATTGGTATCAAAGAGCACACCCAGGTTTCTAACTGACGACGAAGACTTGACAGAGCAGCCATCGAGTGTTAGGCAGTAGTCTAGATTATTACGTGCTGAACTTTTTTGTCTAATAATTAGAATCTCTGTTTTTTCAGAATTAAGCAGTAGAAAGTTATTAGTCATCCAATTTTTTATATCAGTTATGCATTCTGTTAATTTAGTGAATTTGTTCATTTCATCAGGATGAGAAGACATATAGAGCTGAATATCATCAGCGTAACAGTGGAAGCTAATGTCATGTTTCCTAATAACTGCACCCAAAGGAAGCATGTACAGGGTGAAAAGCAATGGTCCTAGTACTGAACCTTGAGGAACTCCATACTGAACCCGTGACCGATATGACATCTCCTCATTTACTGCTACAAACTGATAACGGTCAGATAAGTATGATTTGAACCAGGCTAATGCAACTCCACTAATGCCAACATAATTTTCAAGTCTATTCAGAAGGATTTTGTGGTCGATTGTATCAAATGCAGCACTAAGGTCCAGTAACACTAACAGAGAGATACAACCACGATTGGATGATAAGAGCAAATAATTTGTAACTCTAATGAGAGCAGTCTCAGTACTATGATATGGTCTAAATCCTGACTGGAAATCCTCGTAGATGCTGTTTCTTTCTAGAAAGGAACATAGTTGTGAAGATATTGCCTTTTCTAGAATCTTTGACAATTCGATATCGGCCTGTAATGAACTAATTCTGTAGGATCAAGTTGTGGTTTTTTTAATAAGCGGTTTAATTACGGCTAGTTTAAAGGTTTTTGGTACGTATCCTAATGACAAAGATTAATTAACAATATTCAGAAGAGGATCTATGATTTCTGGAAGCATCTCTTTCAGTAGCTTAGTCGGTATTGGGTCTAGCATACATGTTGTTGATTTTGATGATTTAACGAGTTTAGACAATTCTTCCTCCCCAATAGCAATGAAGGAGTGGAATTTTTTTTCAGGGACACTACAATTTACTGTATTTTGGAATATTTTAGTAGACGGTTGCATGGTTATAATTTTCTCTCTAATATTATGAATTTTGCAAGTAAAGAAGTTCATGAAGTCATTACTGCTGTGCTATTTTAAAGCATCTGGGGTTGAGGCTTTATTTCTTGTTAATTTAGTCACTGTATCAAATAAATACCTAGGGTTGTATTTGTTAGATCTAGCTGATCTTAAGGCCTTTTCTGAATGCAATAGAGCTGTCTTTCCATGAAATGCGAAAAACCTCTAGGTCAGTTTTTATCCAGCTCCGCTCCATTTTTCTGGCTGCTCTCTTGAGGGCTCGGGTGTGCTTGTTGGACTATTTTCTTTTATCTTCTTTAAGCGTAACGGAGCAACAGTGTCTAAAGTTCTGGAAAAGAGAGAGTTTATAGTTTCTGTTGCAACATCAAGTTCTCCCAGGCTATCTGGGATGTTAAGAAGTTCAAACTGATCAGGAAGATTATTTATAAAGCTATCTTTTGTGTTAGGAGTGATAGTTCTACTATATTTATAACAGGGAGTTAGTTTTTCGACTTTGGCTAAGGGTAATCTACACGCAACTAAGTAATGATCTGAGATGTCATCGCTCTGCTGCAGAATTTGAACAGTATCAACATTGATCCCATGTGACAATATTAGATCTAAAGTATGATTACGAGAATGAGTGGGTCCTGATACATGTTGTGTAACTCCAATAGAGTTTAAAATGTCTCTAAATGCTAATCCCAATGCATCTTTTTCATTATCTACATCGATATTAAAATCACAGACAATTTTGACTTTATCTGCAGACATTACTAATTCTGAGAGAAAATCAGCAAATTCTTTGATAAAGTCTGTATGGTGCCCTGGTGGCCTGTATAGAATAGCCAGCACAAAAGTTAAACAGGAATTAATACTTGCACTAGATAATTTTACATTAAGGACAAAATAATTATATTTCAAATTAGACCTTTGAGCAGTCCTGATCGTGTTACTATAAATTACAGCAACACCTCCTCCTTTACCTTTCAGATGAGGCTCATGTTTATAACAGTAATCTTGAGGGGTGGACTCATTTAAAGTAATGTAATCATCTGGTTTTAGCCAGGTTTCTTTCAAACACAGCACATCTAGTTTATGATCTGTAATCATATCATTTACAATAAGTGCTTTTGAGGAAAGGGATCGTATATTCAGTAACCCAAGCTTTATCATTTGTTCATTTGTGTTATATCCGTTCTTAGTTGTTTGTAAATCAAATAGATTTTTACCCTTAAATGGTTTTGAGAGTTTTTTTGTATTTGCTAATTCGGGGAACAGACACAGTCTCTATAGGATATCTAGGAGAAAGAGTCTCTATGTGTTATAATTTTTCTAACCTCTGTGACGTGAGACAGCTAGCAGACGGTCGGTTTAGCCAGTTTGTCTGCTTCCTGACCTGGGCCCCAGTTAGTCAAGGTTTAGCTCTAAGACTATGTGCCAAATTACTAGAGAGAAGAGCGGCACCATCCCAGGTGGGATGAACACCATCTCTTTTCAACAAGTCAGGTCTGCCCCAAAAACTTTTCCAATTGTCTATGAACCCTATGTTAATCTGCGGGCACCACTTAGACATCCAGCTATTGAGTGAGGATAATCTGCTAAGCATCTCATCACTCCTGCGCATAGGAAGAGGGCCAGAGCAAATTACAGTGCCTGACATCGTACTTGCGAGTTCACACACCTCTTTAATATAAGTTTTAGTGATCTCCGACTGGCGAAGTCGGACATCATTAGCGCCGACGTGAATATATAGATAACATCTTAGAATATTTACGATTAGCCTTAGCCAGCACTTTTAAATTTGCTTTGACGTCAGGCGCTCTGGCTCCCGGCAAACATGTGACTATGGTGGCTGGAGTCTCTATTTTCACATTCCGAGTAATAGAATCGCCAATCACTAGGGCACTTTCAACAGGTTTCTCAGTTGGTGCGTCACTGAGTGGGGAGAACCTGTTTGATGTTCTGATCGGAATGGAACAGTGGTTTTTTTACCCACGATTATGCCGTCTCACAGTCACCCAGTTGCCCTGCTGCACGGGCTCTACAGCTGGAACCGAACAATGTACAGGGTTTGCTAAGCTAGTCGCATCCAAAGCAGTATCTAAAGCCCTTGCATTCTTACTATCCTCGATTAAAGTTTGGATGCGTGTCTCTAATTCTGAGATCTTCTCTGTCAGCCTAACTATGTCCCTACATTTATCATATGTGAAGCCCTGACTGCTGACAGAGACAGACAGAGTATGCATGAAGCAGGCAGTGCACGTAGAAATTACTAGAGAAGATGACATGACTCACCGCGCGTGTTGATCCAACTTGTTGACCAGTTGTTTGATGAAGTCGGGAAAAAAAAGGCACGAGCGAGAAAACGCTGTATGCACGGACAGTAAAATAGCACAATGCTAACGCGTTTAGCGGCTTAGATTAAAGCTAACGATTACAGTGTATTAAATAATCTAATATTGTATTTAGTAATATAAACGAACGAAACAAAGAGTTTAAGATCTAAAACAAAACAAAAAATTATACGATGCTGCAAACGCAATCCACTCGAGCAGACAGGAAACAGCAGTGCAGCAGTCAAAAACAGTCCGTCTGGAACAATCAGTTCTGGTTGTGTTAATTGTTCAATTGTTAATTGTTAAAAGCCAAATGTTCAAAATGTCTAACATCTTGCCTTTTCCTGAGGGACAACGAGAGCCAAGAGTCCAAAACCATTAGGCCCACACTAGTGAATATAATGTTCAAATTCAGCTGTTGTTACACGATTGTTACTATTATTCTTTCTATATTTTATTTTATTATATGTTATTAATAATTGCTAAATTTAGTGATATGTATATATAATATTGTCTTTATTGAGTTTTCTCACTATAATGCTCAGATGTCCAAAATGATGTTCTATGTTGTTTTAATACTTAGACAACACACAATTTTTGTTTTTGCCATACCAATAAAGCTTTCTGAATTGAATTGAAAGAGAGAGAGAGAAAGAGATCAAGTGCATGTGAATGACTTGTATCTGTGTGTAAGTTTATCTGTTTCAAGAACAGCATTAATAATTATTACCTTGTTAGTGAGAAATATCATTGCTGACAATACCATTCTTTGGGAGTGTGTGTGTGTGTGTGTGTGTGTGTGTATTGTATGGTGAGAGTGTTGTATATTGAGAGCAGGCAAGTATGTTTATATCCTATTGTAACTATATTTATTTGCTTGGTCATTATCGTTGTGTGAAGTGATGTGGAACTGTAATGCGGTAAAGACCAGCCTGAACTACTTTAGCTGTGCATTTCCCTGAAATTAATCGCACACCGTAGAACATTCGTCAACCAATCAGATTGGGGCATTAAAGATCCCCTTAGTATAGATTACTTTTATTAACTAAAGCGTTCCTAGAAATTAATACAAATAAATAAATAGAATAGTAAGCACTTAAAATAGTATAAACTGCTAGTACATACAAAAAAAAGTGGTTCTGAGGTTGTATTGCAGAAAGCCAGAACACCCTCCTCGTTTTCCTTCCTCCCAGTTTTAACTGCACTCATTCCCTCACAAAACTCAACTTTAGCTTTCTCAAGAAAACTGTTATCACTAAAACTTTCTTTTACAGAGAGGAAAAAAATTCACATTTTTGAGCCTAAAGTCTGTTTATCGCGAGTGTCCAGCTGATGTTGACACACATCGCAGAGATTAGCTCTGTTATTTGACAGGTGAGCAAACACTCCATTGTTCAGTGTTATGGGCCGATTTCATCAGCACTAAACGTCTGCTGACAGCTTTCTTTTCGATTATAAACTGATGACTGCAACAAAAAGTAAACCACGTATATATTCGTCAAAAGTATTTTCATTTAAAGGATTTAAATCTAAGCATGCCAGAAAGACCAGGCTTATTTCATTGTAATTCATCCAGACACACTAAGAAAATGCTAAAAAGCTGTTTTCTATAAGTGGAGTATCTGTCTAAATATGAACCAAAAAGCAGTTCTTGCTAAAAATGCATATTTTAGCAAAAGTTCCTTAGAGTTTGTACTGAGAACTTGAGAGCAGCAGCCAAAACATCAGACGGCTCTGAAATGTCGTTCCCAAAGCTCTGATGCAATCGAGAGGAAGGGTTTCAAGCGGAGAGTGAATTCTGACACAGCTCCAAGGTAAACAAGGCCCGGTCACACCAGTCTCATGCAGCGATGATAAAAACAAAGACACGGGCCTGACCGCGGACACCATGTGCGTAGCTTAGCCCTCCCCATTCACCAGCTAATTCCCCCTTCAGCCTGAAATAAAGGCCCTTTCCTGATTTGGAATTCCTGAATCTTTCCTGGACACGCATTGGTCACCCTCATTGTGGAGAAATATGTGTAAATCGTCAAGGTATGCGTGCGTGCGTCCCTTCGCTTCCTTTTCAAATGGTAGGAATTTTGGCTGAGGTGGCAGTTTATCTCCTTCCTCCGGCTGCGTGCGTTGACTCAGTTTTACCCGCTTGGTTCCGCTCCATGTGCCTCCATGAGGCAGTTTGTAAACAAGGAATGCTTGAAAGCATTTTCAATGGGCCTAATTGAAAGTGACCTCTTGAAGTTCGGCCAGAGGTTGCACTGAACGAAACGGCATGCACTCGCTTCACAAAAAATTCATTAGATGAATCTGATCCCAGCCTCCTGCACTTGAGATGGTTATATTATTGGCTATCCAGTTCCTTTCTCTCCTGTCAAATGACCCCAGTAACTGCGGGCCAATGACGCAAAGAGAAGACACTGAATTCCAGACGCTTATTTATCAGTGGTGATTGTGAAACTTTCCTGTAGTTCAAACAGTAGAGCGTGGCGCTTGCAACACCAACGTCGTGGGTTTGATTCCCAGGGAAAGCAAGAACTGATTATAATGTCAATGTGCTTCTTGAAGGCAATGCAAGTCACTTTAGATAAAAGCATCTGCAAAATGCATCAATGTAAGAAGTACAAGTGCCTAATTGTGTTTAAGAACAGGAAAAGGAACACACATTTTTAATTACTGGTTAAAAAGGCACGTTCAAATAAATAATGCTGTTTTATTTAAGTGTCTGGATTACACATATTAATTGTAGGTAATATTGTTGGCATTTTATATACTATACTGGGAAGGTCAACAGCGGAGGGTGATTTTTATTTAAATATTTGCAGCTTTCATGCTTTATTATTATTATTGCTATTATTTAAAAAAAAAAATCCTCAGATTGCTTTAACTGTGACAGAGCTGAAACTTAAAATTGTGAGTTTGCAAACTGTGGAGCTGTATTGCGTGAGTTGTGTGTTCTTCTTTAACGCCTAATGAAACAGCAATAACAGCATTCGCAGTGACAGTGCATTTCAATGCCAGCATTTTTGGAAGTAGCCATCAGAGGATGGGTACATGGTGGTCAAAAAGGGATGGACATGGTCAGAAACAATCCTCAGGTAGGCCGTGGCATTAAAACGATGCCCAGTTGGCACTAAGGGGCCTAAAGTGTGCAGAGAAAACATCCCCCACACCATTATACCACCACCACCAGCCTGCACAGTGGTAACAAGGCATGATGGATCCATGTTCTCATTCTGTTTACGCCAAATTCTGACTCTACCATCTGAATGTCTCAACAGAAATCGAGACTCATCAGACCAGGCAACATTTTTCCAGTCTTCAACTGTCCAATAAAATAAGGTTGGTTTTGTTACAATCTTAGTCATAGTATAATTCTAGGAATTTTTGGAAGGAGTGCAAGAATGCATAAAGAAAAAAAAAGGCAAAACATTACCAGGGTCATATAGTGGGAGGAAGATGTAAGACTCCTTCAGCCTTTTGAACAAAACCTTTGTAATGTGAACTGATTTCATTCCTCATTTCAGTGCAGATTGTAAAGGGATATTTCAACCAAAAATTAATTTATTTTCATTTACTCTCCCTTATGTTGTTCCAAACCTGCATAAGCTTCTTTCTTCTGTTGAATGTAAAAGAAGATACTTTAAAGAATGTTGGTAACCAGACAGTTGATGACATCCAGTAGAAAAAAATAATAATAAAAGACATATACTATGGAAGTCATCAACCGTCTGGTTCCTGACATTCTTCAAAATGTCATCTTTTGTGTTCAGCAGAAGAATGAAACTCATATGGGTTTGGAACAACATAAGTAAATGTTGAATAAATGACAGAATTGTATTTTGTTTTTGGCTGAACTATCCCTTTAAAATAAGCTCACTTTCTGTCTACTGCTATTGCTAGACGGGGACTCAATGCTAGACGATCCAAAATGTTACATAAAAAACGAGAACCCAATCTTTACTCCCAGCCTAAAGCAGAGGAAATCAATATTTCATTGTCTCTCCACCACATGGGGCAAGAAAGAAACGTTAATAAATGATGAATTGGCAGCTTGTGTAACAACAATTCTGAGGAGGCAGTCAGCTCAGGTCAGCCATAGCTCTTAGGCTACAATGCTCTTTTATCCCTATTATTATTATAATGATGGTGTATTCTGTTTTTCCTGAGCCGTTTAAAGCTCTCTTGGACCTGTGCGCACAACAAACAACATTTTAATCTTAAGATATCTAGGAGGGGTTGTGATGACAAATCATCATAAAAGCTATAGAAAAGCTAATACAGGCATTTGTGTGACGGATCCGCAGATGTGATTAGTAGGTCAGGAGGGATGTTGTGCACTGACACTGATTCACTCGTTTGTCAGAGTCGATTAAAGAGTATCTGGCGCCACCTGGGGTATAAAATAAAAATCAATGCCAAAGGATCACTTGTTCCTGACAACAATCATGCTTTTTTTGTTCTATCGGATGTTTAAAGTCAGAACTAACAACGGCAGACTCGAGAATGAATCATTCTTGGTCATGGTTCATGATTCAGTTTGATTCATTCGGTTCAGTCACGCACTGAGTCGTTTACAGCGTTAAAAAAAAATGAAACCGAAGAAACACCTCAGAGAAATATTTAAACAAAGTGCATACACGCATCATTACAGGTGTATTTATTGCATCTACTGCCCACAGAAACACATTTTCCTCCCTTAAATTTAACAGATTAGAAATGGTCATCTGTGTCGACCATCCTATTGTGAATTGTAGCTATTGAATGTATTTTTGACGTGAACTACAAATGTTAAAGTACAGTTTTACATTCTTAATCTGTACTTTCCGGTAATATTTCCAATCAAACAAAAGACCACTTCAGTGAGTTCATGTTAATGACCGTTTCTTAACACTTTTAAATACATTAAGCATTTTAAATAATGGTTTTGTCATATTTAAAGACATATTTTTGGTGTTTTGACTAACATACATGTGAAGGCCTGCTTGATTAAAATATGAACTCTATAATGTCTTTTGACATTAGTTCAAGTTTATACATTTTAAAAGTATAAGTGCTATATATTTAAATGCATGACATTCAAGATTCAACAGAAAAGACATTAAAGTAAATGCTTGTCAGCACATTTTAAAGTCGGCATTAAACGGAAGTTGCTATAACCATTTCTTCCTCCTATCATAGTTTTCACTCACATGACTGGAGGAAAAAGCAGCCGCAGAACAATCCAACACGTTTTCTTTCTACAATTTCTCTGTCATGATGGATTTGCCAATTAAACTGGCAAATATTATTATTCCATTTCCTTATTGACCACCAGAAACCCTTTCTCTCTCTCCCTCTCTTACAAAAGCAGCTCTTGCCAATAAAAATAACCTTGTGAAGCATCAACTCCCTTTATAAACCTTTACATGGAAAGGCTGTATGAATTAAGGACGGATGAAGCACCTTAATCCTTTCCAGGTGCGAAAACGTTAATAAATGTTAAATGTCCTTAATGTACTAAAATATCAAATTTAGTTTTCACCTTTTTGATGATCCACATTATATACATGTGAGCAGATGAGGACACTGTTCTCTCATTGGGACTTTAATAGTTTATGTAAATTATTATATATTTTTAATTGACATGTCCTAAAACATGAAATGCAGTTCTTACCTTTTCCGCCCTCACGCTTTTAGAGCGTAATTTCCCCAAGCATGTCTTTTTAAAAGTAGGCGAAAGTGTGCTAAACATTTTCACAAGCACAAAAAATGAAAAAATCTCCATTTATTATAAATTAGTAGCTGTACTTTATTTCAAAAATCTTTCAAATCAAGGATTGTTACCCATAAAGCATATCCTTTAGACTGTTATTACACTTATGAGGCACACAATCTTTTTAAAAAAAGTTCATAAACATTAGCAACATCACATCAAACCCCCAGTCCACATCAATCCCAACACATCTCCATAAAAAACAAAAAGAACTTTGTTAATACGCCAAAACATTTTGTCCTCCGGCATACAACAGTGTTCCCCCGACCGCATTTATGAGGTACCAAAACATGTTTAGCAGCCTTTCTGAAGCTTTCTAATTGTGTTAGTAACTGAATTAAGCAGGAAAATCCTGAGGAATGTGAGTTTACACCAAACGGTGATGCTGAACCGGACACTTGTGTTTTGGTTAAATAACCCTCAGTTTAGCCAAGCGGCTCAAGTCACTAAAGTAATGCTAACGCTCCCTTTCTCGAGTAAACATTTAAAAAAATAATATTTAAATTGTCCCACTGCACTAATTTTCCCAACTTACTAAATTAACGAAG
The DNA here is from genome assembly GCA_037043235.1 of Rhodeus uyekii. Classification (NCBI taxonomy): domain Eukaryota; kingdom Metazoa; phylum Chordata; class Actinopteri; order Cypriniformes; family Acheilognathidae; genus Rhodeus; species Rhodeus uyekii. The sequence goes on along the minus strand of JAWRVZ010000016.1, from coordinate 5,701,329 downwards.
ACTAACGCCGTTTTACTGCATCTGAAAAGCAGTTCTGGTAGCGTTAGCAAACTGCCAGCGGCTCATGTAACATGTCATTCTTGTCATAGCGTCGCAACACATCAAGAGATCGTCCGCCGTGGCTGACAGTTCTTCCATTATGTGTGAATTTAACTAATTAAATGAAAAATGCGAACAAAACCTGAAATGAAATTCACACAAATAAATAGAAATGATTAGTCATATTTCTTACACTCATTCATACAAACGAAAGAAAAGAAAAAAAGTTGCCCTCTTGCTGCTTTCGTCTCTTTTGATGTGTCGGGTTGGTTAACCACAGCGACTGCGGTTACAGCTGGTTGAGGAGGTTCACGCGCAGTCAAGGAAATGACTCGTCTCTTCCACTCACAGACTTGCATCATTTCAATACTGTCCGAAGTCTGCCGTCAGAGTTCAGGTTTATCTGGTGGGTGTTGAGAGGAAAAGCTGTACACCCAGAGGAGAGTCCTGAGGTAAATCTGCTGAAGTGTGTAACATGAAAACGTAGAGCTGGCGGAGCCGTTAGTAGATGAGTCGCTCTCTCTCTGAACCCACAGACCTGCTGTGAGCCGCCATGACTTTGGCTTTATTTACAGACGGGCCTGTGAAGAGAGATCTTTCGTCAAATCAAAGACAATCTCATCTTTTATTCATACAAAGCTTATAGTTTGCTAGAGCCCTATGAAAACGTCCCCATTCCCCCCCTCTCAAAGTTTCATTTGTTCTAGATTTTCATTTGTTCCATTTTTAGTAATATTTTCTCCAGTCAGTATTAATGGTTAAATTAAAGAAATCATGGAACTTGAACTTAATCTATAAGATAAATTGTCTAAATTAAAACTATTAGAATTAATCTTTATACTACATAAAATCAAGGAATTTATACAAAAGAAATAATTAAAAGTCTGTTTTAAAGTACTTTTTTCCTCTAAATTTGTTTCAATCCATTTATATCTAGACACACACACTTATCAAGTCAAACTAACACTTCTTAAAATATAGCCCTAAGAAATGTTATTTCAGAAATGAAATGTACGTTTTAATTGTTCTATTTGATTACTACCATTTTGAGAAAGCTTTAGTATTTAAGTCCAATGAAGGTATAAAACCTTACATTTTAAAAGATGAATCAGATTGTTTGCCAAAAATTAAAAGGAATTGATACAGAATTTAATAAATTTAACAAAGTAAAAAGCTTTAAGGAATAAATCGCACAGCTTTCGTGTTTTAATTGTAACAGTAAACCTCTAAGAATTTTATCACCACATTGAGACAGATTTCTGTCAATTTCTTTAAAACGAAAGTTTTTTGCCTTCGGTTTGTTTCAATATTAGCAGAATGAATTGTGAACGTTAAAGTCAATAAATAATCACCTGCATAACTGAGTAACACGGGCAGGAAGATGAGGCCGTGAGCAGCTCCTAGAAGCACTATTGCAAGATACATGCGGAAGTAGAAAATCTGGAAGATCTGGGATTTGGACAGGGCGAGAATCAGGATCCCACCAAACTTCGTGAGGGTGATGCCGCTAAACACCTGCGGGGGCAGATCAGCAGATCTCATTAAACCATTATATCTGCATCTTGTGCATGTTTGTGCAAGAAACCCGACTCACAGAGCTGCCCATGTGTGCCAGCGCCTCCTCCGCCCGCTCCACCCGCGAGCTCCTCGTACTGACAGAGAAAGCCCTCACTATATGACTGCAGAACTCCACGGATATGCCAACGCTCTGCAAACAAAAACAGGCCGATATTCTCCGTGAATGGGTATGAATGCAGATTTATTCCCTTTGAGACCAAACACACAGACCCATTATACAGATAAACCCAGCCGCTTCCATCAATCCAGACCATTCAACCACAATAAATCATAAACGAGAAGTGAATTCACGGTCGCATGAGACGCACAGCTCCACACGTCCTCTTCAGGAAATGATGAGTTTTTTTTTTTTTTTAATCAAGCACTTCTCGCTCTTTGTATATTCTCATTAATGCATTAAACCACCCTGAAGTGTCAACAGTGCTACACATTTACATATTGCAATGATATATCAGCTTCCTGTAGCTCAAACAGTAGAGCATGGCGCTTACAACACCAAGGTCATGGGTTTGATTCTCAGGGAAAGCAAGAACTGATTAGAATGTCAATGTGTTTCTTGAATGCAATGCAAGTCGCTTTGGATAAAAGCATCTGCCAAATGCAGAAATGTAAGTGCATAATATCATCATGCCCAACCGTAGTAAGTTTAAGTCACACAACTTCAGCAAACATGCATTAGCAATCCCCCAAAATAAACAATATTCCTTTGTTAACTCACCATGACGAGGTTGACCAATGAGACGGCGTTGAGGCTGATATTCCACAGCCACATGACTCCGAACATGTTGACCAGGATCATGGCGATGGTGAAGGACACCAGCACTGCCGACCACAGCTCGAAGCCCAAGAGCACCGTCGACACCACAAAGATGGCCAACAGCGACACACCGAGGTTAAAGGCCGTGTCACTGACGATAGTGAGGTACTGCTCGTAGAAGACGTAGAATATACTGTACATGGGGGGTTAAAAAAATAAATTACTAAATGGATGACATACAATGTGTTCATTACCCCTGGTTTCACAGACGAAACTCAAGTCTAATCCCAGACAAAAGTGCATGTTTTACTAGGGATGTGCATTTTGACTAATTTGTTAGTCGTTTAAACGAAAATTGTCGACTAGTGTAAAAGTAATGGCGCTAGAAATAAGGTCACATTTCCGCGGCGCACTTTTCCTTCTGGAGTCTCAAAACTGCAGATTTATGTAGCGAGAGGCGTGTGTGTCGGTTTCCATGGTGACAATGAGTTCAATAAACAGGTAAAAAATAAAGTATATCAATATATTTCTTTCAGCTGAATGTGATCACAGTGGCGGACAGTTGTAGTAAATGATGCAATGATTCGGCTGTTTCTCCAAACATTTCTGTGTCTGATTAACATGGTTCCGCTCGGATCCAGTGAATCATTATATGTCCGTTTGACAAGACCGTTTATAAAACACTTTTCTGTCTCCTCCTACTTTAAAACACTCCCACACCTCGCTCGTCTTTCAGTGATCATTAAACTGCCATACGCGAAACATCCCTAGTTTTAACTGAAAGAAACAAGCTGTCTCAACATTCACACCAGTAACGTTTTCATACAGGCAATTTAAGTAGATTTTTATTAATGAGGCCTGATCCCGTCTTAATTTAAGCCATCTGTGAAACCAGGTCTTAATGAAGGACACTCATTTGAACAATTTCACCACCCTTTATGGAGGGAGGTTACTAAGGATGAGCTCCGTTTTCCTGAACTTTCCATGTGACTTAAACAAAAGTGTAGGGATCATTTTTTTCAGACAAGCACAGATTGCTTTAAGTTTGTGTGGAGGGCTCAACGCAAAGGATGGTTTAGCTCAGTGACACACCTGCACAAATGCAATGCATCTTGGGTAAACTTAAAGAACAGAGCAGGACATCCTCTCCTGATCAAGGTTTACCTGTAAGGGAAGACGCGGTAACTCTTGCCCTGTGGGTTGATGCCCTGCGTGATGTTGTCTGTAAGCTCTCGCGCCATCTTCAGTGCGTCGATGAAGTCCGCCGAGGTTTTTAAGATGGTGTGATAGCTCATGAAGTAGGTGGCGCCCACATCAGTGTTGTTCTCTTTGATATCCACAGCAGTGCTGTACGCAGCATGACCGCTACGCAGGAAGAGAAGAGGGTTATTACTCACAACAGGGTTCCCAAAACTTATTTTCTGATCTACAGCACAAGTGAAACTCAGAGCAATCATTTACACTAATGTTAGCTTTTCAACAAAAACCCTGAAAATCAAAAAAGCAGGTGCAAACGTCTGAAAATTAAGAGATTTGTAGATTGTGATCAGAATTTCTGCCAACAAATGTTTAAAATAAGTACTGAATACTTCACAAAGTTTGTGAACGTGAAAATCCACTTTTTGCTACTAAAACTATTCGCAAACTGCACAACTCAGCCAATCTGGGATTACGATTTCAGCAAAAACATACAATGTGTGTTTGACATATATCAGATGGTCACTAGCTATCTCCATCATCCATTTAATCTGATCAACAGACAACTTACCCTTTTCCACAGTTGATATTGGGGTTGTCTGAGAGAAACATAGGGAGGAAGTGCATGAATTCGGTGCCATTAGGCCTCAGTTTTCCACTGGAGGTCATAGATCTGCAGTGAACACAGCTCTTATCCACCACTGACCGGGAGAAAGGAGGAAAAAACAAACAGTCACTACCTTGTGTTTTCACAGAAGTCATACAGGTTTGGAACAATAAAAAGGAGAGTAAGGGCGAGTTCACTCAATCGCTCTGTTAGTGCGGCTCTTTTGAATAAGTGTGAACTCTGCCATCTGATCACTGGTGCGCACCAAACGAGTGGAGGGACACCCATCAGGTCTCCGTCCGCTTGTTTGGCGTGGAGAGAAAACGTATTTTAGAAGCGCTTCACGAATTCTCGCAAACAATGTGTGTAATGAGTCAAAACAATGGCAGGAATCCCTCAGTCACTCTCACACAAACAAAGGTCTGCTGTAAGGAGACACCAACCAGGGGTCTGCAACCATCAAAATCAAAAGAGCCACTTTGGCCTCGTTACTACCGAATAAAATTCACAGGAGATCGCTCAAATTAAAATAAAGGTTTATATCCAGTTTGCAATAGATAACTAAAGTGTGTAGCATTTATGAAATTACAGAACTACAAAAATAATGACATTTTATTGCTGTTTGTGACAATGGAAAACGTTGAAATATTTAAAAAAAATTATGTAACAAGATTACTGCCATCTTGAAATTTAAGAGGTATCCCATTGAAAAAATTAACAATAGCTTATTTATTGATTCCCATATACAGTAGAACCTCGACTTACGAAATTAATCCGTTCCGAGGTTGGCTTCGTAAGTCGATCTTTTCGTATGTCGGTCAGGCTTTTACATGTAAAATGCCTAATCCGTTCTTAGCCTTACAAAAACACCACATTTAGAATGGGATGAAGTGCATCCCAGATCCATACTTCCCAATCAGCTCCCTTTCAATGCAATGTAAAGCATCCTCTTCTTTTTCACTTCAGCAACAATCTTCACATCCATGGTGAGTGATTAGAAAAAGTCTGTTAACTAGGCACAATGCTGACCAATAGGAGAGCAGGATTGTAAAAAGTGTTCCCCTTCTTACATGGACTATTCCAGCCATCCCTGTCATTCAGTGCGAAATGGACTATTCCAAAACTTTCCATCTGAGAGAGCTAAGGTGACTAAGGTAAAAGAGATCAGCTGAAGATTGTATATAGTTTATTGAGTGAAATACCAGAAATTAGTGCCAATCGTTGAGGTTTTATCGATCTATGCACCTTTAATAAACACCAGTTTTGGATTATTCCCTGAGTGAGATATCATTGTTCTGACCGGACAAACTGTAGTCTTCATCCAACCCAAACCAAAATCAGCGCGAATTTCAAAACAAAACTTGGAAATGTTTTCGCATCTCGATCATTTTGTCGTTGCTCGGGCGAAAAAAAACCCCAAAATCTTTTATCGCATGTTGAATTTTTCGTACGTAGAGCGTTTCGTAAGTCGGGGTTCTACTGTATATATTTTTCGAAGCTAGAGGAGCCTCTGCACAGGGACAAAAGAGGTTGCAGAGCAAAGACAGGATGTGATGCCACAAGATGCGACCCTAAAAAGAACAGAATGCTCAAGCTGAGCCATTGTTTTCTCATTAGTCACAATGTTGCCCAAGGGTTTGCTACAGGCAGAAGATCTCAGTTTGGGTGTGTGACGTTGGGATTCCTGCTTCTGTTTGCAGGTAAAACAGCATCATTTGTAGGCTCTGCACATATCGTTAGAGCTTAACCCAGCACAGCATCGCTTTAGATGTTTGGAGAGTTCAGTCACAATATACAGAACATTTTTTTGGGGTGTTTAGTATCTTTAGATTCTGTTCATGTGAATGCTAAGGGAACTTTAAGGAATTTTTAAGGCCAGACCAAAAGAATCAAGAGATCCAAACTACAATTCTCATTTTTTTGTTAAATTATAATTTATACATACTTCTATTAAATGCACATACACACTCCCTCTCTCACACACTCTCCATCTAAACCAAAGAGTCGGTTCAAAGAGCCAGGAGCAGTGTGAGCTGTGCAAGGGTCCTGTGGAGCAGTGGAGGTCAGGGTAATGGTTTACCTGAAGCATTGCAGAAAGCTCCTGTGGTGTTATGATATCTGCAGCAGGACGACTGCGGTTTCACCCAGTCAAAGTAGTCATCCAGCCAAGACGAGGGAGCATTGCTGATCTTAGAACTGAAAATGCCACACAGAATATTACAGTATTGATCTAACAGAGGTTCTTCAAAAACAAAGCTGGCAGTAAAAGTCTTAAATAAAGTGCTCAAATAAAGCATTGCAGGGCTATTATAGGCAACTAAAAACAATCACAAAAAATACTTTGCTTGAAATAAAATGAATGTTAATAACACTTGACATTTTGTTTCAACTAGCAGCCAATGCATTTAGTTTAACTAAAAAATAAAAAAAAACATACATTCAAATAAATGACTAAAAATAAAACAGTGAAAAGGAGATGAAAAGTGTCCCTCACTAGTTCTCGAGGAGAGAAGCGCTATAGATCTGCTGGACTAGAGAGTTGTTGCTGCACCCCACTCCGCCACACACTGCGTTCTGCCCCTCAGCTGTCTTGTAGTCGTGGCCATCCTCCACCACGAAGTACACGGGCGGCCCGGTGTGCAGGTACTCACTCAGATTCCTGAAGTAATCCAGCATATACGAGTCCTGCGACAGGGAGACATGCGTTCACAATCACCGCGGTCAGGTTCGTCAGAATGCAAATGTGTGAAATACAAGCGTCAACTAGCGTTGTGCCGATAGACAATAGTATCGTGTTACGAGATACCAGCAATAACTTTCGCCTTCGACGATAATTGGGCGTTTCCTCCCCATTAAAGCGTACAATTATTATTATTAGCTCATTAATATTGTTATTATCATAAAATTCATATCATGACCTACAATGCATTCCCTAACGACAATCGCCACACAACTTCACTTGCAACACATAAGGTACAAAACTGAATGGTGAGACGATCCATTCATAAATGGTCAAGAGTGCTTGTTATAAAAGAGACGCATCATTCTGAGCCAAGATGAGAATCAAAAACATGTGTTTGTTTTGATAGCACATTAACTAAATATTTAAATGACACTAATAATACAATTACTTATTATATTACTAGAATTGTATAGGCCTAATAAAAGTTTAGTTCTGAACAGAACAATAATCAGTCATTGATAAATCAAAAGCAGCTTCAAAACTCAATTCTTCTCGTTTATTCACAATGTGATCCACAAGAGATATATTAAATCAATAAATGAAGATAGTTGAAGTATGGTTATCAGATGATCTGATGCCAAAAGCCTAGTCAGTTTTTGCTTTCGCTTTCACTGCCAGGGAATAATTGACTGTGGTTTGAGACTCGGCAAAGTGGGTCTTTAATGCCCACAGTATCTTGAGTGAAATATTTCTATGCGATGTAACCTTTTTCTTCACCGACTCCGTTTTTGCTTGCAAAATGATAATCTCATTTCCCACGATAATGAAACAAAGTAGACGTGAGTAAATGTGTAAACTATTGCAATACCCCCCCCCCCCACTGCCAGTGATAATATCACACATCGGTGAGCTCACAGGGTGACGATAGGATGATTACTGGTGCATACCACTCAACACGAGAATGAAGGACGGTATATACGTACATCAGGCATGGACAGCGTCTGCTCGAGTCCAATCTCCACCTTGTTCACAACGGCTATACTAAACGACAGCATTCCCACAAACACAGCAACCTGTAGATGAGAATCAAAAGAAAACAGGTTGAACCATTTGTATTCAGTTCACATAAAACACAAACACACACACAAAAAAAAGCCACCTCTTCTCAGTACAACAGGAATGGAGTTAATCTCAATTCAATTTGTCACTATGTTGTCTTGTTATTTTCCACTTACCACCAGTGGGCGAACCCAATCCTTTAGGATGAAAGGAGCGTATATCTTCTTAAAGAAACGGAACAGACAACCCTCAGATTTCTCTTGCGGTCCATCAGATAACTTCACACAGCACAATATATCGGTCCTATTTGCCTGTGGAAGACCAAAACAATCAATAAGTCGATTTGAAATGATTAAGATGAACATTATAGACAAAAAAAAAAGTAGTGATTAATTGCTTACTCTAGTTTTAAGTATATGGAAAACTATTCATGTTACTTTCAACGGGCTGCTGTGAATTAATATTTTATTTATTTTCAAAACCATTTAAACGTGTCACTAAGTTTCTCATCATCAGGGACGTAAACTATAACGATGAAGACAGTTCTAAAAATCTCTCTCAAGTCCACACTACAAGTATAACGAGAACAGCACAGAGAAATTATATCTTTGAAATCCCTTTCAGAACAACTTTTTACAGCTGATGAATGGTAAAAACCATAGAGAGTCGATCAGAATCCATCCTGTTTTAAATAGTTTGAGCATTTAAAGCAACAGACAAAATCCTGCTGATATAGCGTCGCTCTTGATGTGAACGGGACTTAAATGAGTAGTTCAGACAAAAATATACATTTCCTCATTTACTCACCCCAAGGGCATCCAAGATGTACATGACGTCACACGTAACAGTCAGCAAGTGCGGATAAGGAGTGCTGACCAAAACAAATGGTTTCTGCAGTGCTTTAGTATTCGTTTCAGTTTGATAAAAAACAAAATGGTCTAATGTGTTTGTATCCTGGAGGAAACTCTTAGAAAACAAGTGTGCGGTTCTTGACGCCCGTCATGCGTGACCTTCCCAATGTCACATGAGAGGTCAAGAACGTAACCTTTGATTCGCTCTTAAACCTTTATTTCCCTTCGGCCGAGGAAGGCTGGTCATAAATATCTTGGATGGGTTTGGGGTGAGTAAATAACCAGGAACTATTCCTTTTCTCCATTCTCCCAGAGCTAGAACCACCTTAATCATGACCTCTCACCTCTTGTCTCCTGATATCCAAGCCCAGCAGAGACACAAAGCAGCTGATCTGCAAGAGGAAGTCAATGAAGACGGCCAGACCAGCGAACAAGGAGAAGGTCCTCACCGCAGGCATGGTGGACAGAGCACCTGTTGACATGTAAACAGAAAATACGGTCATCTGGAAAGGGAAATGAGTCGATCGAGGTTTTACTCGAAGAGTAGCTTCTTTGTCAGAACATAATCTGATATTGTGATTTAAAAATTTAGTGACTAGATATTGCAAAACAGCATCACGTGGTCAAACGCTGCTTTATACTAACGATACTTGTATGCATTCGTGTGCATGTATAATATTTATTTTATAAAAGGTTGAACAATAGAAGTTAAGATTAATACAAAAATGCATTCAGGTAATAATTTTAAAGGAACTACATTAGTTCAACATCTGAGTAAAAACATTGGCCATTTACATTTTAAAAAGTCCAGTTAATTGTTTGACAAAGGCGGTAAGATTTCATACAATAACCTCATGTAAACTTGAATGATAAAAATGGCACTTGGTATAAACAACCTGATCAAATCTAGATTTTAAAAAAAACTTTTCATTTACTTCTCATACTTTGAGGTGGCATTCATTAATCTGCCCTTTGTTAGTAATAAAGGAATTAAGGTCAGCATACCTAAAAAGAAAGCAACCGTCTCTGAGAAGGAGGAGAGGAACATGCTGGGAGCCACATCTCCGAGGATTCGGCCAATCTGCTGATGAAGCTCTTCCTCCGCCATTCGCTCATCTCTCTGAACAAAACAAATTTATTACTTAACCGATAAGCACAACGCGGCTCAGAATGTGTCATGTTAGAGCTCAATCTGCTCTCAGGATGAGTAGATGTGGAGTAAACATCACCACACACCTGGTAGGTTTGTACAATGATGAAGATGTTGTCCACACCCACGGCCAGCACGAGGAAGGGAATGACCTCAATGACGATGAGCGTGAGGGGGATGCCGATGTAGCTGAAGATACCCAGCGAACACGCCACTGAACTCAACACGATCAGGATACCGGCAATACCCAGAGAGATCTTGGAGTCCACCTGCACCACACACACAGCAGTTAAGAGAGAATGATGAGAATATGCAAGGTCTGCCTGAATGACAGCGTTCCTGTGTGTGAAAGAACAGAAGACAGCCAAAGAAAAATGGTAAACAGCAGAAAGTACGGTAGATTTGCAACATAATAGGGTTTTCTAAACCCCAGGAGAAACTGCTTCACACTGTTCTTGATTCACTCAGGTTAAGGATTAATCCTGGGTATTTATAAACCAATATTAAATGAGAGAAACGAGAAACACGAAGAGCCCTACTATGTGGCAAAGTATTGGTATTGCAGAGCTGCTTTATAGTAGAAACTAAATGGGGGAAGTTTATGAAATAAACTTCAGTTGGCTTGAGAAAGCTTAGCCTGAACGTTTAAATTAGTTGTAAAAGCTTCAAGCTTGAAAAGTTGAGAGTTTAAACTTTAAAACATGTCGCTAACAAGATTTATTTGGAGATTACTGATGATTCAGTTGGTCAGTGAGTGGCGCTGTTTACCACACACAGAAGTAAGCAGCATTTTCTACAGTTATATTTGCAATCTTTGATATGTTTGCCAGTATTTCATAGTTGGCATGTAAAATAGAGATATTTAACTTACTAATTAAAGTAAGAAATCGATTGTAGACCTGCAAGTTTTTTCTCAGGATTTTTTAAAAAAAAGCATGTCCATTGGAATGAGGTGGATACTCTAAAATTTAGTTTTCGCACCTTCAGTGTAAGTCTATGGAATTTTTATGATTTTAATCTTCAATTTTATCAACATCATAAGTCTGAGAAGATACAGCAACTCAAGTCAGAACAGGTCTGAAGTCTGAGTTTAGTGGTTGTAGCTTTAAAGCTCTAGGAGGGGATGCTTTGAGAATTTTAGGTAATAATAATAAGTTTAGATACAATATCTCTCAAGCCAACTTAACTAAAGTTGTAATTCTAACTCAAAGACACTGACATTGTTTTTTTCCATGTGTAATAATAGGGATGCACCGATATATTGGCCAATAACAGCAATTATTCTCCCTATCAGCCAATGATGACACAGCTTTGTGATGTTATTCTGATATGAACAGTTTCAGAACCTGTCCATTTTATCACGAAAGTCAAGCAATAAATGCTGTTTGATACGGATCACTGTAAAACCAGTTCAATCCTTTCCACTTCAACGCCAGTTCTCAAAGAAACAAGCATGAACATCAAAATGTTGAAAGACAGTCAGCTTACTGAAATATCCCATGATCGCTCAGTGTTTCAACCATCAATAAAACAGCTTGTGAACAATAGGGTCACAAACTTTGTATTTAGCTCAGGAAAGTTATTTGGTGCATTGTCAAAAGTCCCTGATATTTTGGAATAGGTTTCACTTCACAAATAGCAGGTTGTATAACATTTATGTTTGCCACATACTGAAAAGGGAAAAGTACATTCTTCTCCAAACAGATTAATAAATCATTAAAATAATTCCCCCTAAAACTAACTACATTTAACTAGGCTCAGGTACTGCCATTGCTTAAAGTAGGCAGTCAGGAAAAGCAGATTAATGCATTTGGGGTTTTCCAAGGAAAACTCAGTTCAAAATACACAATCAGTTTAGACAAGCATTTCAGAGTTGAAATTACAACCGGACTTGAGAACTGTGATGTCGAGCTTAATGACGTAATTGTAAACAGCACAGCAAGTGATGTTGATTTACACGATTTAAATAGTCCGCTGTTAAACAGCACCCGTTTCTACTGGCTGTTGTCAGACGGGAAGCCAACAACTGCTTTCTCACACATTTTTCCCTGATGACATTTGAACTCCTCACCATTGTCGCCTCTGGCTTGTTTAGTTGAGGTCACATATTAATCATTATTGATCTGACTGAACTGGCACTATAGTATGAGCACTGAAGTGGATGACGACATCACTAGTGATCATGAACTGGACTACGAACACAGGCATTGAAATAAATTCAGCTGATCAATGACACCACTGTCTTTCTAGAACTACTTTACAGCAGAATTGAATTCGGTTTGCATCAATGAATCATTTTCCTGTCATCACCGTAACGATGCTTTGAAACATCTGCATGTATAAAGCGCTACATAAATAAAGAGGACTTGACATGGCCATGAGCGCAGCACATTTTTACACGTTCATCTAAACGCCTCTCTCAGCAGTGATGAGACGCTTATCTAACAGTGAACCGCTGCTCAGGAATCTCAAACTTCTTTTTACCTCTAAAAAGTTATTTATCATCATATCAGGGCGTTTAGACTCGAGGGTCTTACCAGCAGGGTCCGGCAGCTGTTAATGTGACCCAGAGCCAGCGAGATGTACACAAACATGATGATGTAGCTGATGACGATGGTGGTGACGTCACTGCTGCTCTCGCGGTCGATCTCATCCTCGATGCTGCGCTCGGCGCTGAACGACACGGTCAGGTTGGGGTTTTCATAGCTCTTCACAAAGTTGATAAACCTGTGGAGGAATGAATAATGCGACTCCTCAATGCTTATTCTGTTGATGCCAACACATGCGACGACACAACTTTGGGTGCTTCAGTAATATTTGCTCAAGTTTTTTAAAGTCGAAAGTATTCGACAATGTTAAAAACACCTGGAACCTGACAGGTGGAAACTTCTCAAATCTTTTAACCCAGTTTCACTTCTCTATTTGCAGACAGATCATTTTAAACCACTAGACACAGAAATAATTGGTTACAATGATCCAGTAAGCAAATTCAACAGCGCTGAGGTAAATAAAACCAGTGTGATTCGATCAGAGATGGCAGAGAAAAGAGACCCGCCTTGTGTTTTAGTCAGTTTTGAAACACGAGTGCTGTCATATTCTGAGACCGTTTCTGAAGCCCTGTGTGAAATACAGACTGAACTTCAAGACATCCCTCCGCCGTACGGTCAGATGATGCTCAAACTGCATTTCTCGATTGAACAAACCAATCCAGCATCTTGATAGTAAAGCTTTGATGGACGAGCACGTGCGAGTCCGTTATATTGATGTGCAAACATGGTCCGTATCACAACTTGACTCGTCTAACGTTAAACTAGCCCTTTGATGAAGCATTGCACACAGATCATTTGTTTATTTGGCATCCGTTCGAGGTCTCCAAGAGTCCTTTTATTTTTTTTGGAAAGACAACTAAACATGCCTTGAAAGAGCTTGCAGATGATACGGTTTTGTGATTTCACTCTATAAGCGAATGGTTTATTTTGCTGGATATAGCAAATGACAAAGTGAACATGTTACTCACATGTTAAGATCAGTGTGCAATTAATCGCAATTCACTTCAACATTTTAATCTACTGACAGCTTTAGTTATATCTTTTGTAATCCAGAGTGGTCAATCTAGATCAGACAATAAGTTCTTATTTTGAGTAAACGCTCACCGTTTCAACCGAAAGATTAACGAAATGGATTACATCACACTTACACTTTCTCCCACGCCAAAGCTCTGCCTAATCTGTCAGAGTCATTCAGGTAGTTGTTGACAGGAAAGGTGATCACTAGAGCGGAGGCATTGTTGTAGGTGGTGCCTAGACATGAGGACAAAAAAAGAAAAAGACGTTTATTCATATACAAAATATAATATATTATATTTATATATATATATATATATACACATATACACAAAATATAATATATATATATATATAATTTACACTGGAGAAATAAATAAAGCATCAATTCTGTTCAGCCTATTAAATTTGAAAATTTTAATTAATATATCTATCTAGCCTACTACAAGACATTAAAAACAGTGAACAAAAACAAATCAAGAAAATAACATTTGGAAAATAAATTAATTACTAATAAAACTAATAGAACAGATTAATTATGTTTTCTCAACTTGTACACACACTGTATCAAACATTTGGGGTCAGCAAGATTTTCCAAAAGAAATTAATACTTTTCAGCAAAGATGCATTCAATTGATAGTAAACTTATATTCTTAGTCACTCAAATTAGAATTGTTTAGAATATAAATCATTTTACTGTATTTTTAATCAACTATCAAATGCAGCTTTGGTGATCATAAGAAACCTGCCCAGCACAAATGGAGTATAAGACCACAGAAGACCTCTTAAATCTGTCCGACTCACCCTCATATCCCCCAAGAACAAGCCAGGGGAAAACCGGGCCTCCGTATGTGCCCATGCAGGGGTCGTGAAACAGGCTCGTGTCATCCAGGGCTGTGGGAGAACTAGGAATAAAAAGCAACAGAAACACTGTACTATCAATCTGAAGAGAAAAAGGCACATTGGGAGTTTATCCAGATTTTAATTAATATAAAAAACAAAAATTGAGTTTCACAATATGGATTGCATATTTTTGCAGGCCAAAACAAGCTAAATAAAAACAACTCCGCACTATATTTAGGACTTCTGGTTCCATAGTCTCAAAGTCAATGGTTTCTCTGAGTTTTACAGGCTCATATTTATAATCAAGCTCTTCTGAGCTATTTGAACCGCAGTGTAGTTCGCTTACAGCCTACATTTAGCTTTAACCTTCTGCAGATTGTGGTTAGCCTTGACGTTTTGTTCATTTGAAAGGAAAAATCATTCAATTTTGTTGTTCTGAGAACCCATTTTCCACAATAATCCTGTAATGTTTGTGCTGAGGGAACAAGGGTCAGACAGAGACAAATATAAATCAAGTAAAAACAGCAGAGCTCACCTGACACAATACAGAAAATGAGTTTGATAGTTGAAGTAGATCATGAACGGGTCACTTTTCTTATGATCCAGGACTTCATGGCTGTTCTGGAAGTAGTTTAACACACTCAGGATGGTACAATTATCATTGTAAGGAGCCAGTGGAGAAACACAGATGTCTTTGAGAGTCACCGTCTCTCCTTTATATTCAGCTGTTAGATTTTCTATCTGTGTTTGGAGATCCAACACCTACAAGAACACAGATCAAGAGTTGAGTATGGTGCATTAAAGATTGCCTGAAAGACTTAAATATACTTGATTCTGATTGGTCAATCTGGCATGCAGGGGTCAGACGTTTCCTAGTATTCACCATTGATCATATGTTGTTATCTTACACCAGCGGTCAGCAAACTTACTGCACGCGGAGGGACCACTGGTTCAAATCTCAAAATTCAGCTTAAAACAGGCTGTGTGACCTCAAAATGTGTGTCCTTTTACATTTGGCAGATGCTTTTATCCAAAGTGACTTGCTTTATATTCAAGAAACACATTGACATTTTAATCAGTTCTTGCTTTGCATGGGAATTGAACCCACGACCTTGGCGTTGCAAGCGCCACACTCTATTGTTAGAGCCACAGAAAAGCTGTAGCTCATACATCCATTATGGCAGAGATTATGCATGCGTTGCTTCACACAACAGCACTACTCATTGACTTGCCTGATGGAGGAGTGATATATTCAGGATGGGTGCGAATGGGATGTCTGGTCCAGTCTGGGGTGTAAAGCTGCCCCAGTCCGTCCACGGCGTGGTGATGATGAGCTGCTCGGTGCGAAAAAACGGTCCAAAGTGCTGGTCGAAATAGTCCTTCTCCTGCCTGGCCCTGCTGCTGGGAGACGACCAGAGCTCCACCGGGTTGGTGGTGATGCGCATGTAGGACAGTCCGGCCGAGCAGATGGACACCAGCACCACACTGACCAGGATGACCGTTAACGGCTGCCGCACACACAGCGACCCCCAGCTGCTGAAGACGACACGCAGCGCGTTCTCAAAGCGCTCGCCCAACGTCTCGCAGCAGGTAGCTTCATCTAAGGAATGAGGATGACGTTCGGTGAGGACCACATGAAGCTTGCAGAGATCATTTTGAGACGCACATTAAAGTCATTTTTTACATACCTACAAAATCAGTGCCATCGGAGTTCACAGAGTAGGGCTGGTTGCTGTCGAGAATTGGGCCGTATTCAGATGTGACCATCCTCTGTCTATGAGGAACAAATTAACCAATGATTAAAACAAACCTGGACCGTGGCCAATCAAACTGACTATTTGGAGATTTTGGACTTTTTCCTCAGGTATTGCTCAAATATTTGACTCAATCTGGATTGAGGAAGTAATAAAAGTTAATTCTTTTCAAGGAAAGTCCGTTCACTTAGAGTAGTCATTTCAAACACTCAAGAGTAAGTCTCATCTGCTCGAATGGGGGAATCCTGAAATTACACTTAGATAAATTTGGCAACAAAATCTGACATTAACGGTCCTCTCTTATGCTCAGATGGCTGGACCAGTCGATGCACATGTAAGCACGAGTCTCAGAAACGGACTGCTACTTGCGATGACTAAAGTCTTTGCTAACAATTACTACGGATGAGAATCAGCAACACGATCTTTATATCTGGGTCATATAATTGTTTTTCTGTTCAGTGTGTGGTTTACAAAAATGTGATACAGTACATTGAGACTCTGGTAACGCTTCACAATAAGGTTTCGCTTGTTAACATGAACTAACAATGTACTTCCTCAACATTTATTAACAAAGACCAAAAGTAGCATCTGGTAACAGTTAATGCACTATAAACTGAAGAACAACTAACAAAGGTTAATACGTTTCTAATTACTCAAGAAACTAAAATAAATGTCAACAAATACCTTATTGTAAGGTGTTATCGTGTAATTTTACTCACTCGCTTCCCTTTTATCTTCATTGGACTAGACCTTTATGCAATTATATTCTTAGTTTTGGCTCAAATTAAAATGACTAGCCGTGCATTAAGCTAACGCTACAAGTGTCTCCATTATGCTTTTTTGAATATTGGACGTTATTGTTTGTGAATGTAAAACGTCTGGAAAGTTTTAAAGATCAAAGTACATGACAAAACATGAGTAAAGTTTGTAAACAACTTTGAAGTTTGCTTGAAAAGATTGTTAGCATGTTGCAAGCATGTTCTAACACGCTGGTAGCATTAATCGGCGCGCCTCTAGCGAGAGTTAACATGAATTAGCATGTCGCTAGAATGATTTAAGAAGGTTGCTAACATGTCTCAGGATAGTTGCCAGGGTTTGTCAGTGACAGATACATAGTGGATGAAGCTAGAGTCAATGTTCATTGAAAGCATAAGAAAATTCTCATCTTTAATCTTAATTTTTTTTGTTTTGGAAAACCACAAGTCAGATTAGAAAAGATAGAGTTTAGAGAGACTGAACCGTCGAACAAACATTTAGACTGATGTGAAATGTATTCTGAGAAAATACTCTTGTTTTCCTTGGATGCATGTAAACTTATTGTAGGAGACCTCCAAAACAAAATGATAAGCCTTTAATATATACGAATAACGAACAAGCGTATTCTGTTCCACAGTCTCAAATGATACGCATAATTTCCAAACAATTTTCTCTGAATCAATCAAAAGGAGTCACATTTAATCGGCATGACCATTCAGGTTAATATGCACCGTGGAATTTATCACGCAAATAAACCCCTTCCGCAATGTCAGATTGTTTGGAGGAACTTTCCCTGATAAGCCTGTCCCGTACCTGTAACACCAGGCTCCCAGCACAGCTCCAAAGAAGAGCAGCAGGAAGGCCACATAAGAACACCACATGACGACGGTCATGGCGTCCAGGCCGAGGATGGTCCAGGGCGGAGGGACCGGAGGGGCCACAGGTGTGGGGCCGCACACCTCACTGCAGTCCTGACAGGAGCAGGGCCCCGAGCCGTCATCCAGAGACTGCGCACAGCTGAACGTACTGTTGCTCATGAGGGTCATATTCTGGGGGGCATCTGGGGAGATCAACCCAACATTCAAAATCAACATCAAGAATAGAAGCTTCAAAAACAGATTTGGAACAACATATGAGCTTACAAGCAATAAAATGAGGATTACTTCCAGCAACAACGCTGTGATTATAAAGGTTTTATGAGTTCAAACTCTGCCTCTGAAAGTGCTTGCGTGTGCTTGTACCTGTGAAAAATGGGTTAATGGTAAAGGGCACTTGGCCATTCTTGAAATTGAACAAGTACTGGATCCACTTCTCAGGAGTGCACTGACTGGCGTCCGTCCCGCACAGCAGGCCGAGGGCTTTGATATTGGTGGAGGGAGCCTGGACGTCACTGCAGGCGTTATACATGGCTGACGAAACAGAGGAAGAGGCAAATTAAA
Organism: Rhodeus uyekii; assembly: GCA_037043235.1. Classification (NCBI taxonomy): domain Eukaryota; kingdom Metazoa; phylum Chordata; class Actinopteri; order Cypriniformes; family Acheilognathidae; genus Rhodeus; species Rhodeus uyekii. The sequence continues at coordinate 5,683,053 of JAWRVZ010000016.1, read as the reverse complement.
CCAGTAAAAAAGCTCGAACAGTAGAGCATTGGTGCTTGCAACGCCAAGGTCATGGGTTCGATTCCCAGGGATCAGAATGTCAATGTGTTTCTTGAATGCAATGCTTTGAATAAAAGCGTCTGCCAAATGCAGAAATGTAAATAAACAGGGGAAAATAAGTCCTGGTATGATCCGCTTTTAAAAATATAACAAAGATTATAGTTTACAAAAAACAACATTAGTACAACAGTCTTTTCATTAATATTAGCATATCATTCATTATATTAGTAGCAGCAGTGGTATGGAAATACTAATATAATAATAACTTTATCCACAATTATTGTTATTAATTTATAATAAAATGCATTAAGCATTTTTTATTTTATTAAAATTAACAGATAATGATGAATTATTTAAACACTAGTATGTAAATACTATGAATAATAACTTTATCCACAATAAGCATAATCGAAATACTTCTAATAAATAATCATAGCAATTGCCCACAATCAATAATAATAATCCAATATTTTGTATAGGTTTAACACTAAGAAATCATTCATATAATAATTCAAAATTTCATATATAATAAATAATAATTCAATATTTCTTGGAAAACATCTAAGATCTAAAATCATTTCATGTCCCATCGTCATAGATGAGGACTGTTGACCAATCAAGCGCCGGTATTCTCGTCTCACCGTTGGCAAAGGTTAGGTTGATGTAATAGGACACCTCGATCACATTGGTTTTGTTCAGCTCCGGCTCCGGAGAGAAGTCTGTGGCCTGGACGAACTGGCTCTGTCTGGGACTGCAGGTGAGCTCGCAGAACAGGGTCATGAAGTTGAAGAAGCATGCTGGACACCTGGCACAGAACAACAGTGACGAGTTAAAGCTGCAATGAAGGGCGAATTATATTACTGCCATAAACTGGGCGATTCTGCCAACGCAAGCAATTGCATGTTGTTTGGTTTCAACTGAAAACGTGACAGATTAATCAATAACCTGCGTGTGACTCAATAATGGGTCAGCTCTTATTCAAATTCACACCACGGCCTACTGTACACACACACACACACACACACACACATCTCAGCCATACCTGGACAGGTACTGAAGGGGGAGCTGCATGTTCTTCTTCAGAGTCGTGAGCTGTTGGGTGTCACAGCAAACTCTGTTGCCCCCATAGACCAGCCCTGGGCACAGTTCCTGAACACAACAGAGGTTGTTTAATTTACTAAAATGCAGGGCTTCAATATACAACTTTAGCTTTAAACAAAAAAAAAAAAAAACTTTATCCAATCACATTTTCTAAAAACACAAACAACTTCATACTTGCAATTAAATCATTTTAATACAGGAATACCTCAGTTTTACGAGTGACTTAGTATACGAGCAAATCGGTGTACGAGCATTGTATTGGTGTGCGAGAAAGATTTTCCCTCGCCCAGGCACATTTTTTTGTGGAAAAGTCCTAACGCTCAGCATCTTCGTGTGCATTTTTACTGGAAATATCCTAACGAAAGCCTCTCACAAAGCCCATCACCCCTTCACTCGTTCATTCTCTCAGCGTCACTCGGTTTGGTTCATCATTCACCACAGTGATGCTTTTATAAGTGATTTACAGCGGTTTTACCTTGTGTTGTTAACATTAACTGTGATCGCTATTGTTCACGTAGTGAAATGTATACGTACAGTACAGCATATAGACAATGACCTCAAGATGAGTAAGAAAGAAGGGATGAAATGCTCCCTGTAAGCAGTAAAACCCTCCTCTCGTCTCCTTCACGCCAGCAGCGACACTACTCAAAGATGAAGTGCGTTACAGTAAATTGTCAAGTATTTTTAGAGTTTAATTGTCAATTATTAATTAGTATTTATATGAAATCTTAATGGTAGTAATTTTAACTGTAAAACCCAAAAAAATATTTTAAATGGGCATTCATGGTTGTGTGATTTTTATATCATTCTTATGCCAAAAATTGTTTTGGTGTACGAGAATTGAGTTACGAGCTCTTGGAACGAATTAAACTTGTAAACCGAGGAATTAATGCATTTTAAATAAAAATCATGTAAACTATGAGAATGAAAATAATTGGAGAAAACAAGAAAAAAAAAAAATAAAACATGCTGATGAGTCACGAGAATATCAGGCCACCACAGAAAAAAAACTAAACATTTATGAACTTCTATATTGAAGGGAAAACAAGAAAGCTCATTTTCTACACGCAAAATACTTCAGATTAGATTTGAGAGTAAAATGTGACCTGGACAGTTTTGTGATATTCACCAAATCATTGCTTTTGATGACTTTGATTCTTTACTAACTGCTTAACAATTGTCTAAACGCAACCGCTTTTTATTTTCCAATTCTGACATTGTTGTAGAAATGAAACTGTGTGTGTAAAAGGAAGCTAATAAGGGCACTGAAGTGTTCCCTACTGTACTGTTTATGCGTTTCTTGTCTTTAAAACACAGGAAATGCGGTGCATGACTGAACAGCGGCTGCTCAAATTCATATTCCTCGAACATCGCTTAATCTCAGTCTTCATTCACTCACAGCCGAGAGAATTTGCCACAGTGTAGTTTCACAAGCGAGATGAGGAAGAATCCATTTCCAAATGTCAAGCTGAAGTTTTCAAAGGGAAAAAATAAGTCTGTGAGCGCTTTCACAGCTATGAATTTTTAAGTCAAATAAAGAATTGCAATGAATGACTTGTTTTGCTAGGGACTTACGGTGTGAGCCTAATTTATTAATTACGTTCTCCTTCCTCCACACAAATAGAATAAGTGACTCTTCTCCTAAATCTCATGAACGTGTGAAAGTCTAAGGACCAGGATTGTTCGGCATAAAACGAAAAACTTTAAAATAGACAAATTTTACGTTAGATGAACTTTTGAAATGACTTTGACAAGCTATAAGGCTCAAAAAGTCACAATGTTGCCAACATGTTTTAGCACATTAAGAGCATTCAGGCACGATTGAACCCCCTGCTAACACCAACAACACGTTGCTAATACTTCATAATATGTTACTAAACCATGTGGCAGGCTCAGCATGACAGATTTCTCACAGGTGCATGCTCTCTTACCTGCAGCAGCTCCACTCCTTCATCAGGTAACAGTTTCGGAGGGCCGGTGTAGTTGCAGTTTAACTTCTTCTCAGGAACAGTGGAGTTTCCACATTCTCCGTACCAGATACAGTGCTGGCCGTGCACCTGGGAGCACACGGGAGACATGTGGGAACAATTTAATACCACAAGCATTCATTTTCAATCATCATCTCCTATCGGTTCAGTAACGGTAAACCACAGATGTTTAAAATTAAACGTTCCTCAAAATCAGGTTCCTTCCCCTTTTCGGTTTTATTTATGGGGTTCATTTCAAGAGAACAGCCCTTGTGATCCTCCACAAGACTTTTCACAAAGCCCTGCAAATGCACCAAACGTTTATCACGACTGCATCTCACTGAAACCAGGTGCTCATTCCTCAGCCATGCCGTCAGTTTTGCAGTCACGTGACTGGAAGTCATTCAGGGGAAAAGAGTCTCCACCTCCAGCTGATGATCAAATATGTAAAAAAAAAATGTCAAGAGTCGGCATTTAGCCTGAGGAACTGTCAAGCTTTTGTTGCTCTGAACGGCTTCGCTCGTGTGAAGAGCGTGACTCGACAGCGCATGTGACCGAGGGCTGGACACGCAGGAATCTCTGGAACACAAGAGTCATCATTCTCACCACTGCTGATTTCCGCTCGGTCTGTTGTGTTGGACAATTTTATGACTCATCTACTGACTTGAAACTATGAGAAGCCTGGCTTTCAAATTCAGAAACAAATACCATGATAATAAACGCAAGTGAAATCCCCTACAAAACAGAGCTAAAAAAACCTGCAACTCTAAAACCCAATCATTTGTTTTCCCTCTAGTAAACTGTGACCATTGCCTTTGCCGTTTAAACTGGTCTCAAAAAGACGACTAGTCTTCTTCAAAACTGGTCCTAACTTTTAAAAGCAAGTAGATCGATCGAATCTGAATCTGAAAAGCAAGACTGAGCACATCTATCTGCTAGTTGGTCAAACTAGTTCTTAAGATAGTCTTAACAGCGGATACATTCAAGCAACTATCAGAGAGCAAGATTATCTTACCGTCAAACCAACCCTGAACTCTTGCTTGATTAATCCAAACCCTGCGTACTCGAGCTAAGTTGATTCCAAAGATGCATCTGGGATTAAGTTCATCAAACCCAGAGTTTGTTCAACAGACAAGACAGTCTCGAAAGAGCCACGAATACACAAATCACCAAACGTTAGCCAAGAAGAAGAAAAAAAAGGCTGTACTACGTTTTTCTTCTGTTTAATGCACGTTTACACACTTGCCGAATATTTCCACCTATTTGGTTTGTAATAATTTGTAAAAAGTCGTTTTATTCACTGTGAATAAGAAAAACATTATTATTATTATATAATTAGCAAATAAACAAAGACTTGCACTAATTAACAGTTTATGTTTGCAAAGATTACACGGCTTTAAAAGTTTATTTTTTAGGTTTAGTAATTCTGCTTCCACATTGTTTGAAAGGCAAGATGTATTATAAATGCTTTTCTCTTATACAAATACATTATAGCATAGAAAACATTCTGCTGCAACGGATCAGGTTATGTTCAGAGTAAGTTGCTATGGTTACGAACATACCCTGAAAGTTAACTCTGTTTCTGGAACCGAAAGTTGAGTTATCCGGTTCCTTACCCTTAAACACACTCAGGTGTCTCACGTAACCTGCTTTCAGTAATTTTCTAATATGTCAGTGAATAGTTGATCGATATTGTGAAATACATACACATTGGTTATGAAACTACATTATACTTTTACATTTAGTTTGAAATTGATTAAAAACGTGTCAGCATGTGTCAATGTCTACCACATTCAAGACAGGAGTTACGCAAAATATGTAAAAAAATTTGACTAACCATTCTCGTTAATGAGTTATATTAACAGTACAATAAAAAAATATGACTAGTTTTGTATGACTGACTGAGAACTACTCTCTCAAACTCAGTACCAAAACATGAACTTATAACATTAATTATTCCTTGATCATTCATGTTAGTTCATGAGCTATTGTTAAGAGATCAAACTATAAAAATGTAAATATTAAGTGTTGAAATGAACAATACTTTAACTTTAGTTAATGTTTCAAACGGACTCATGTTATAAATCCAAACAGTCTGAAAGCTACACATGTGCATTGAATCTATATCTGATATTGCATGCGTTTGTCAGCTGCAGAAACATCAATATGCATTCTCATGTAAAGGGCTTTAAATACGCAACTTCATTGTATAACGAAAGGAAAGAGCACCAGCTGACTATAAACTAATGCAAATACCCTGACAATAATCATTTGAAACATGAGCTGAAAATCAGTCCAAAACAGTGCAGTTCTAGTCTTTCATTCAAACTAGGTAAAAAAAAAAAAAATTAAATAAAAGAAATGGCATTTAACGTTTTGTTAGCAAAATGTATGTAGTGCATGTTGAACAGCTCGATAAAAAAGAAAAAAGAAGCGTTTCCTTGATGAACCATTTTTTGTGTGTTTTTATCTCAGTGTTCTGCATTTCAGTCCAAGGTTTGAGTGTTTAGTGTTTGTTCCCGATCCACTGCGGGTCTTTCAGTGCTTGTTTAGACAGACCAAGTTATCTTTAGATAAGAAGTGAAAGTGTCATAATGAATAAGTTACACAAACTTTAAAAACAAAAAGTTGCATTATTCACCACTTATACAGTAGGAAACAAGGGCGTCACAAGGACGCTTTTAAATTCCCACCATGTCATCAAAATCGTGCGATTAGCTCTGCAATCTGGAGACAAATCTGCAATTTCCTCATTCCCCATTAAATCGCATGAAAAGGACAGCTCATTCTCATCGTTTAGCCGGTGTTTTTCAGCATGTTGTTCAATCCGCAGCAGGAAAAGCAGAGGATAATGTGTCATGTGCATTCATTGATATCTGCTCAAGTCATAAACACAGTTCAGATAATGTGATGCGAGACAATACAAAACGGTTTCCCCATCTACTATAAAACTCACCCATGAAGACACTTTACAAACGGTATTTGCGTCAGAAAGTTAAATATTTAAATTAAGATGTATTATTGCTGATGCGGCATTAGATTAACCTGCACGGAAATGATTACAGATGCTATAAAAATGATTGGTTGGTTTAACAAAGATACAAGCAGCCTTAAAAGATTGAGTTCTTTTAACCTAGAAATTTGAGTCAATGCAAAGAGAAGGTGTGAAACGACCAATCATGAAGATTGTAACGATATCAGCGGACGATCTCGTTCGATCTCTCAGCCCAAGCGCTCATCTGTCACTTTAAACGAATGATTCTGATTGGCTCTTAATGTTTTTATCTTTCGTCAACTGGATGAAATTGTTCTGAAAGTGATTCTAGTGATATCGTATCTCTTTATCATTAAAGCTGTAATGTGAACTGCTATTCTTTAATACGGAGAATGATTTTCTGAACTATATCCTTTCTATTTACGGACCTTTAGAGTAAAGATTTGTGCTTTTTAACGGCACTTTGAATTATAGAAGTGGCAAAGATTTACAATTACTGTTAACAATACGGTTTAATACAGTAACATGAGGCTTGTCTATAATCTAAACGAATACTGTCTGTTAAGTACAACTATGACTTGATGAAATCAATACTTGGCTGCCTTGATATGCACCTGCTGTGTGTGTGTGTGTGTGTGTGTGTATATTGTTCCCACCCGAGCGCACAAACAATACATTAAAAATTGAAGTCCTGGAGTCAAATGGGACCGCCAAACAAACGAACACAACGAGGATCTCTGGGTTACCAAACACTCGTGATGTTTGCCTGGTTTCTAAAGGAGAAAATATATTCTGACTCATGATCTAAAGAGCTGACAGAAGAAAAAGGCGACCAAAAAAATGGAAGTGTTTCAGATTTGGTGTGAAAGATGAATTGGGCCAAAGGGAGGTTGGAGACCGTGACCTTTGAACAGATTTGAGATTACAGGGTTGTTTTGACTGAACACAAGGAACTCAAAATGAAAATGCCTGGGTTTCATTCACACAAATGCTAAATGAAAGCAAGAGGACACCAAGTTCAACAGGTAATCCCCTTTCTGCGTGTGTGAAAGATGGCCTGACCTCAAACCCTAGTGATTCACCCAGCACTTTATGAGTGAGATGGAGAGCCCAAAACAAGAGGATCCCTCTCTAGGGCTGGGTTTAGGACACATCGTGACGCAAAGGGACATTTGTCTCATCAATCCGCTTAACAGCGCTGATCTGGCGGGGTGTATCATGTCTCGTGCAGTACTGATATGAAGCAAACAAATCAGATTTATTCGGCACATAAGCGTCAACAACGATAAAACACATGCCCTACAACTACAGCTGGGGCTTTTGACTTCACAAACACACAGCGTTGCTTTCTAAGATCTGACAGCTCTTAGAGAGAGTTTATGCTAGGCTACAAACACAACAAACAAACCGCGCGTCGCCACACTCACCCACTGCGATGACAAAACGACGGCCCATAAAACACAGAAGACCTGTTTCCCTCCGGGCAGAGGCATGGCTCCTGTGAGTGCTGAGCTCTTCTCGAGAGTGACTCTCATCTGTTGGGTTTAAGCTTTCTTATTTCCTGTTATCAAACGCCCGCCCGCCCTCTTCCGTGGATTTAGCGCTGCTGCCTCCTAGCGGCCGACAGTGTGTGACGCAGACGGGGCGTGGCCACGTGACACTCATGAATATTCATCTCGTGACGCTCGTCACGTTGATTCGCCGAACGCCTCAACGCGTGAGGTGTGTTAATATTCATGAGCAGCTTTGATTAAATCAGTCCTGATCACATGGAAAGTAAAACACACCTGATTGTATCGTTTAACATATAATTAGAGCGAATGCAAATGTTTTCAGAAGAATGAACAAAGCTATAAGGACAGTGACTTCCAGGAAGATATCCAACCACACAGTTGACGGCACACATTGACTCCCATTTTAAATGATCCTACTATGGAAGTCAATATGTGCCGTCATCTCTCTGGTTACTGTCAACTTTCAAAATATCTTCTTTTGTGTTCAACAGAAGAAAGAAACTCAAACAGGTTTAGAACAACTTGAGAGAGTCAGTGAATGACTTGATAGTTTTTGGGTAAGCTATCCCTTGTTCAAACATTTTTGATCATAAAAGCAGGTGATTTTGTGTCTCAAGCATGACCTTTGACCAGGGTCTCATTCCACTCCAAATTTCTATGCACTTCATGCTCTGACTTCCCTCCATCTTGTGGACTCGGATGTGTGTCCTTTACAAAAAGACGATTATTCAAATGTGCTATCGGTATATTTCTTTTAAACTAAACATAAGAATGTATAATTTCAGAATGTATAACACATTATAAGTAACTCAATTTATGTAATCAGATTACTTTGTCAAAGTAACTAGTAAAGTAACGCATTACTTTAAAATTAACAACAAAATATCATTTTTCAAATAAGTAACACAAGTCACTTTGTTTTCCCATGTGTTGAGTGACAGCTCTTTAACTCATGTTGAGAGAAATCATCAGGGAGTTCAGAGGCGTGTGTTTGCATTTACTCATCTCACTTACACAAAAACAGATTCTGCATTCCTCCAAATGAACAAAAACGGTGAAATACAAAATGAGAATATTACACAAACCTCCAATTATTAAATATTTTAAATAAAACAAATATTTGAATATATTTAAACTCACTTTATTGACCGATGTACTTGCTGATGACCTTCGATGACTCAGTTCAACCAGAAGCAAAAATGACTTTTGCTTTTTTGCTTTTATTGTTGAAGTGTTATTTAAATAATTTATCATTTAAGCCTTGCTATTTAAATTTTGGTGCAAAGGGGCCTTTACATTTACCCCAAAATAGAACTTTTATTTATTAAATAGAACTTTTATTATTAAAAACAATAAAACAAACGAGCCGAATTCTAGAAAAAGTATCACAAAAGTAACGTAACATTTCTTTTCTTAAAAGCTAAGAAATTGAAAGTAATTGAATTAGTTCATTTTTAAGGCAGTAATGTAACACAACTGTAACGCATTACTTTTCAAAGTAACTTTAGTCCCGTATGTACACAGGATAATTGTTATGTACTTTCAGAAATATTCTTAAAATTCAACTTAAGTATATATCAACTTATCCTGACAGACAAGTCGAAATACATTTGGCTTAAACATGCACTCAGTCTTTTGATTGAGAAATACTTAAAACCAGTTTTGGGGAAAGTTACTTTGAAAAGTAATGCATGACGATATTGCGTTACTCCCTGAAAAAGTAACTAATTGAGTTACTTGGTTACCTTTTAGGAAAAGTAAGAGCTGTCAGTCAATAAATGAGAAAACAAAGTGACTTGTGTTACTCATTTGAAAACGTAACTCAGATATTTTGTTGTACATTTAAAAGCAATGCATTACTTCACTAGTAATCTGATTACGTAACTTAAGTTACTTGCAATGCATTACCCACATCAATGCTTAAAACTATAATTAAATATTCTAGGTATACTATAGTTAGTGTACAAAGAATTTTCCCTCCACTGACTGTTCTCATTGTTATATAGTAAGCGTCGCAATTACAATCTCCTGATCAAATCACAGATGAAGAAGCAGAAACAAGCGATGGAAGCAATGCTGAAACATATGTAAAATAACACGATCGTCAAACATTAAACAGCATATAAATCGAAACAAATTTTGCCAAATGTTACTGAATGAAATGTTGAACCCATGAAGAAGAAACCACAGTGAAGTTTTGATCATCGTGTTTAATCACCGTTCTGAAAACCATCCAGACAAAGACTGACAACAATGTGACTTTCTTTGCTATTTGTTTAAAATGCTTATTTTATTTTTATTATTACACTTAAATTTCATTCCAGTAACGATAAAAAAAAGAAGCTAGAATAAATTAGGAACATAGTAGTATTTATGAATATGTTCACTTTAAGAAAACTTACAAAGGATACTTGCCGTATAAAACTGCTAAACTAGTAGTTTATTGAGAGTACACTTCAAAGTGCAGTTTATGAATTTGGAAAACACTTTTATCCAAAGCAATTCACATTGCATTCAAGAAACACATTGACATTCTGATCAGTTCTTGCTTTCCCTGGGAATCGAACCCATGTGGCGTTGCAAGCGTCACACTCTACTGTTTGAACTACAGGAAAGCCCCAATCTTAAAAATTAAAAATATGCAATAAGTATTAAAATAGTACACTACTAGTATACTTAAGTTCACTTGTAGTACAGATGCAGTACAAGTGAGAAACATCGTTTAAAACTAGTTTAAAGTTTATTACTGTTACATGTGAAGTACAGAGAAACATACACTCCCCTACAGGATTAGTAGGAACACCATACTAATTCTGTGACCTCCTTTCGCCTTCAGAACTGCCTTAATTCTACGTGGCATTGATTCAACAAGGTGCTCAAAGCATTCTTTAGAAATGTTGGTCCATATTGATAGGAGCATCTTGCAGTTGATGGAGATTTGTGGGATGCACATCCAGGGCACGAAGCTCCTGTTCCACCACATCCCAAAGATGCTCTATTGGGTTGAGATCTGGTGACTGTGGGGCCGTTTTAATACAGTGAACTCATTGTCATGTTCAAGAAACCAATTTGAAATGATTTGAGCTTTGTGACATGGTGCATTATCCTGCTGGAAGCAGCATCAGAGGATGGGCACATGGTGGTCATAAAGGGATGGACATGGTCAGAAACAATGCTCAGATAGGCCGTGGCATTTAAATGATGCCCAATTGGCACTAAAGTGTGCCAAGAAAACATCCCCTACACCATTACACCACCACCACCAGCCTGCACAGTGGTAACAAAGCATGATGGATCCATGTTCTCATTCTGTTTACGCCAAATTCTGACTCTACCAATAGAAATCGAGACTCATCAGACCAGGCAACATTTTTCCAGTCTTCAACTGTCCAATTTTTACCGGATGTTTTTCCCTTTTCACACCATTCTTTGTAAACCCTAGAAATGGTTGTGCGTGAAAATCCCAGTAACTGAGCAGATTGTGAAATTCTCAGACCGGCCCGTCTGGCACCAACAACCATGCCACGCTCAAAATTACTTAAATCACCTTTCTTTCCCATTCTGACATTCAGTTTGGAGTTCAGGAGATTGTCTTGACCAGGACCAACCCCTAAATGCATTGAAGCAACTGCCATGTGATTGGTTGATTAGATAATTGCATTAATGAGAAATTAAACAGGCGTTCCTAATAATCCTTCAGGTGAGTGTATATGTTTATACTCTATAAAGTCTCCAGGAGTATTGAAATATATAGAAGTACACTTATGGTACATTGATATTAGTATACTGACTACATGAAGTATACTTCAAAGTATACTCAAGTAAATGTAATAAAAATATAATTTTCGTACGGCTGTGATTGCTTACGTTGCACGAGTGCTCACTACTGAAGGAACTCGTGCACAAGGTTTAAATCGACCGCACTAACCCTTCATCACCAATTCTCTATGGAGCGGATTTATTATTTATACCCTTGTTTTGCTTATTGATTTATTTCATGCACCATTCTATATGCAGAAAATGTATAAAAGCACAGTTGAACAAGCTGTTCGTGAATAATAAAATGACACAAAGGAAAAAAAAATTCAACAGTATCAACTTTGTGAACATAAGGTAGCTAGATATTATACACTATTATTCTCAAAATAATGTATACAGTAATCCCTCGCCACTTCACGGTTCAAGTTTTGCGGTCTCAGTGCATCGCATATTATTCTAAAATATTCATCGGAAAATAAAAATCCAAAAATACCACCATATCAGCAGCCGTATTGCGGAAAGCAACGTTGTTTCATCGTGATGCGAGAGAAACGGTTTCCCAGGATGCCAGACAAAGAGAGAAACTCTCTCAGAGGCTTTGTACACGCCCACGGCACTCAGACAAGACACGTGATTGGTTTCTGGCGCGAGATCAACCAATGAGAGCACGAGTGGATGTATCCCGTGAGCTGATTGGCTGATCCTACTTCGTGGCTTTTCACCTATCGAGGGGGGTTCTGGTCCACATTAACCGCGACAAATGAGGGATCACTGTATATCAATATCATATGCTACTTGTTAAGTGCGATCAAGTTGAATTGTGGGACATAGAGCTGCTTGTGTTAAACTCCCTGAAAAAGGGGCATAGATAGTTTTAAGAACAGACTCTTCACAAACTCTTTCGTGTTGCGTTTCCCTCACACTCTGTATTATGAATGGGGGAGGGGAACCTGTGTGCCTGTTAATAACTCTCCATGCTCACCCACCCCCTACTGGAGTATTTCGGTACTGCATCATGAACAGATTACATTTGCTTATTAGTTATACCTGTTACACTTGAAGCCCTTGACATGAATGATTAAAACAGCCCTCATTACACAGAAAGTAAGACACACCTGATTTAACATGCACAGTTCAACTATTATAAGAAAAGAAGTCTTTATTGAATTTACTTCTTATATAACAAAAGTCAAGAGGAAAAATGAGAAAGGACTTCGCCACCATATTTCAGAAGAATGATCAAAGCTAGAAGGACGTGACTTTAAGATATCCAACCACATTACTTTGATTTGTGCAACATCATAAAGATCATGTTCTGACTGTGAGATATGTGTGATTCAATTACTTAATATTACTCAAGTCAAGCAAGGTACAGGAGGGAGAAAACACATGGACGAACAAACAGAAATGGATTACATGAGTGACCCCATATGCGTGTTTTTTTATGACAATGGATAAAATACTCTATTAGATACAATAACGCAAACATCAGCCTTATATTACAGTTCTGTACATGTACCAGTCATATGATGGCTGATTCTATCATCGTCGCATCCCTGTCCACACAGCCAGCATTTCCAGCAAAAACAAAACAAATCAATCTTGAATTATCTCAATTTTGACTATCATTCACAGCAGAGAGGCATTAAACAGCCTCCGAGTTCAGCTTTTCCCATACAGTGTCCAACAAAAAGTATCTGGACACTTGAGTCACTATTTAAAAAATATATCAACATCTTAGCATCAGCCTTTACAAAACAAGGGGCATTTAAATACACATCATAATTAAGTTTATTAGGTTTTTAAAATATGAAAGAGTAGGTTTGGGGTGAAAAGTCTCTTCTGGTCACAACGGCTGCATTTATTTGATTCAAAATGTCACAAAAAAACATCAATATTGTGAAATATTATTGTAAATTCAAATGACTATTTTCTATTTGAATACATTTTAAAATGTAATATATTCCTGTGATTAAAGCTGTATTTTTTCAGCACTATTCCTGTCTTCAGTGTCACATGATCCTTCACAAATCACTCATATGATGATTTGATGATCAAGATTTTATTTTTTTCAGAATTATGTTATGAATAGAAAGTTCAGCATTTATTTGACACAAATGCTTTGTAATAAAAGTAACATTTTGTCAATAAAATAAAAAATTTGATCAATTGAATGCATCTTTTTGGAAGAGAAAAGTGTATTTGTACTGCCCCCAAACCTTTGTATTATTATATGTCAGGGGTGTTCAATTAAAGATCCAAGAGCTTCGGTCTCTATATTTCCTTCCCAGCGGAGGTTCGAACAATACTGTTTTGGAACAGTTATACATTTCCATCGGGGCATCCGTTGTACTTGGTGAAAGAAACAAATCTTAAAAACTCAAAAGAGTCAAAGATGGGAATGTTGGGCACCGAATCCCAAAACAGTGATGCCTTTTTTTTTTTTTACCAATAATTACAAAAAAAAAAAAAGTAAATATTTCTCCCAACTGGATATGAATATAAAAAGTTAGTTCAGGCTATTTTTATGAGCTTATTAGTTTTATTTTTGTACATTTTGACGCCTATGTTTATGCCCATAAAAGGCCTTGGGACTGAGAAACACACACAAAAAAAGGGCCATTTTTATAATTTGCTTTAAGTAAAAAAACGACTAAAAACAAACAACGTACATAATCTAATAAGCAAAACTCTCATCCTGAGCACAAATAAAGTTAACTAGTAATTTCAGATTTATGTTGTCTTCCCTTGCCACCTCTAAATAATTTTCTAAATTACCACATTGTTTATTATGAAATGTGAATACGCTTTTTAATAATGATAAATATGAAAAAAACTAAAAAGGTGCCACGTTAGCTTTGTTGTCCCAATCCTGGTTGAGTTAAACGGTCAGTCATCTGTACGACAGATAAAAATGAAAATAAATTCTGAATTCTCGTTTTCTGCAGAGTTTTAGCGAAAGTAGACTCTATTTTGTCTGCTGTTAAAATAACTGTCATCAACTCTTCATGTGGCGCTCTACTTCTAAATCGGGAGAAAGCGAGGCGTCCGGAGTGGAAAGTGCGTCTGACTCATTACCGTAATACCGTACCTTTGCTTTAACGCACGCGCTGCTCACTTTAAACAGTAAAATGGAGCGATAATATCCCGCGGCCCGGATGGAAACAAGCAGTCCACCATTTGAATATCACTGGTTTCCGTTATTCAAAATAAAAGCAAAAATAATTGGATACTTTTGGTTGGTCAAACTTCTACACGCTCAGGATTTGTTTGGTAATTTGGATGTATGATGCACTGAAATTCAGACATTTCTAAATGTGACTTAAGTGTCCAAATACTTTCTGGGGCCACTGCCAAGTTTTATGATTACAGACTCTATTGAGCGCAGTACTTTGTCTGCTCATTAAAAACATTATTGACTTGACTGAAACCAGATTACTTAAAAAGCAGTCTTAATATGCCTTTTCAGCATGTTTCCACTGGCATCGGCGTGGGATGTCCTGTTGTCGTTCATCGTCTCTCGTGAGATCTGGAGAGAGCCACAGTTGTTCAGTCTAACCAAGTCCAGCTCAGAACCAAACAAGCGCATTTGAAAGTTAGCCCAGGTTATGAAAAGCTCGTTCTGTCCATGACGGCAGGAAAACAACTCTGCATCCACTATAAATAGACGCCCTTCCATCTTTTGCCGGCTCGTTTTAGCAGCCGCTCTTCTCCATAAGGTGCTAGTGCACTTCTAGCCCCATGTATTCTGCGTTTTCCGCAGAAGGCAAATGGCCGTTGGTGTGTGTTTTGAGCTGCGAGGGACAGAAGTCCTGCTGGTAGTCCGGGTTGTCCATGCTGTTCTGGGGGTTGAAGCCCTGCATGATGATGAACGGCTGGCTGGAGAGCAGCTGCTTGTGGGACGTGTTCAGGTACTCGGGTGGGGGGGTGGCAGGGCTTTTGAAGCAGTTGAGGTATTCTTCCTCCGTTTCGTCCAGCGCTGATGAAGAATGCGGAAGCGTGCGGGGGGGTCCTGGGTGTTGGTAAATTGGGTTGGTCATGTTGGACATCAGTGACTCATTCTGGTTTATATATTCTGGGAAAGAGGACAACATGGGATAAATAAATGTTTGATTCGGTCAATTATTTTAATTAGCAGTCCATTAAGATTTACATACAAAAATAACTTATTAGCATCTATTAGCGTGACACTTACTCATGGTTTTCCAAACCTATTTGAAGCCATAGTGGGAAAAAGTGATGGAAAAGTTTATGAGGAAAAATGCTTTTGTGTTTTCTCTAACAAAAGGTTTACGTAACTTTGTGGAAATGCAAAACTTTTGTAAAATAAGAAACTTTCTTGGGGGAACGCAAAACTACAGCAAACGAACGCAGTTTCCTGGGAAAGCAACACTTTTGAAGAATGCAAAGTTTCTTGGGAGAACGCAAAACTTTTGTGAGCAAAAACCCAAATCCCATCTCATATTTTTTCCAGTACCATATCCCTCAAGGGGCTTCATACAAACCTGTATGACTTCCTTTCTTCCATGAAAAATGGAGATACAGTAATACCTCGCTTTACGAGTGACAGCAAATCGGTGTATCAGCAGTGTATCGGAGTGCGAGAAAAATATTCCCTCACCCACGCGTATTTTTTGTATGGAAAAGTCCTAACGCTCAGCATCTTCGTGCACATTTTTACTGGAAATATCCTAAAGACAGCCTCTCACAAAGCCCATCACCCCTTCACTCGTTCATTCTCTCAGTAAAACCCTCCTCTCGTCTCCTTCACGCCAGCAGCGACGCGACTCAAAGATAAAGTGCGTTACAGTAAGTATTTTTAGTTTCATTGTCAATTATTAATTAGTATTTATATGAGATCTTAATGGTTATACTTGTAACTATAATTAATAGGCAAAAAAATACTTAAAATGGGCATTTATGGTCGTGTGGAACGAATCGAGTGATTTTTAGTGCATTCTTATGGGGAAAATTGTTTTGGTGTACAAGAATTTTGAGTTACGAGCTCTTGGAACGAATTAAACTCGTAAACCGAGGTATTACTATATTAGGAAAAATGTTTCTACATAACTGTTCACAATGGACATATTTAAATACGCTGAGATTTGGAATATACTGGAGGTCTTTTCACTGACAAGAGACTTAAAATTTGGTGACAGCGTTGGAATTCAGCCCACAAGTAGTGTGACTTTAAATTTCATTCTGTAAGAAAAAGCACTGTGAATATTCTTCAAAATCCTTGTTTTGTTAATTTTTTTTTAAAGAAAGAAAAGCATGCAGTCTTGAATGCATTTTTGGGTGAACTGTTCCTTGAAGAGTAAAAAAATCAGAGTCACCACAAGAATGTAAGACCAAGAGCGACCAACAGAGGTGCTCATTTCACCACAAACTAAAAAGGGTCTCTCTTGTCTCTTTTTGGTCCTCATTCAGTATTTTTTGATTTTAAGACACTGACCATTCCAACCTGGCGCGGGCTGGAAGTCTCCTTCGAGGAACCGTTCCGTCGGGTCTGGGATGTAGCGCAGAACCATGCTGTTCTCCCTCGCTGGGACACCATTCTGAGAGAAAGAAAATGTGCATTACTTAACAAAGCCAGTCAACATGGTTAAACCGGTCTGATTTCCTGTAATTAACAATAGGTGACTGCTTCTAGAAGATTGCAAAAGCACAGCTGGGGACAGTTGCGTAATAAGTGGACCTTTTGTCCTGCATTTGATTTTTATGTGGTAGGTGTTTCCTGCTAACTTTTATGTTCCATGGCTTGATTTTTTATTAAAAATGCCATTGTTTTTCAGTCCTAAATATGAAAATAAGTCATAAACACAATACTTTTTAAAACTATGATCATTTAAACATACCATGTCAATATTACGGTAATTTATAGACATTTTCACACAAATCACGACTCTTATTGGAGGCATCGTTTGTACCAGGACAAATATTAAGGGAATAATGTGTGAGAAAAATCATGAAAAATGACAATATTATTTAACTATGCATTTAATATACAAAAAAACAATTAAACTCTTAACAAAAAGGTTTAAAATGCGATTTCCAACAAAGATTCACTGGAATCTCCAATATGTTGGTTTAGATGGATACATTTTCTGATTAAATATTAATAATAAATATAAGTAAAGACTTAATCACATGTACATTTTAAGGAATAAATCACATGCGATTGTTTTGTCTTATGTCTCTAAACAAATGTAATTTTCAGGCGATACAGTGTGAACATTCTTTGGTTGAAATTTATGTTTCAAAAGTCCAGAAGTGTCCATAGTTAACAGCATGGTTTATTAAAACTGAAACTGCTACTAACATCTTAAAATCTATTATATACGTTCTCTATTTAGTTTTTTTCTTTTGATTGTGCAAGTTACTAGCTAGCAATGCGATACAGCTTCTTGATGTCTGACATGAGTAACTTACCCCGTTTCTGCTCGGATAGTTCCCAATGCTGCTGTTGAGACTCTGAAACCACATAAAAGCAGTCATGTGTTTAGTACCAACCCCTAAAGATCAAGTAAATATTTGTAACAACCCAAATTCTTTTATACTTTTAAAACTCTCTTTGCTAGTTTTTCAATAAAAAGTGTGAGCATTGGAAGCTTGACTGAACTTTACTGGTGCAACCCCAAATAACTCTAACATCATTATTAACTTGACCTATAATAGCATGCAAGTAACTTGCAGCGGCATTAAAATAATCATACTTTACAATTTACATTGTTTCTTCTTCAGTCATGTAGCACGTAATATAACTGATTCTGAATGCAAAAGATCTACAAAGTTTTAAAGATCAACGTAGAAACAGGCGAACAGTTCGGGCACAAAATCAACTTATGACAGGGTTTACGTGTGATTCATGAAGTCGTGAGTCGTATCTCACGACCACCAATCTCATCGTACTAATGATCGGATGTTGACAAATGTAGTCGTCATTTATATATTATTTAAGCCTCTACATGATGAAATGTAACTCAACCAATAAAGAGAATAACACCAAAAACACCGGATAACCCTGGATTAAAACAATTCAAATGATTACATTATTGTTTATTATGAGAAAATACTTTATTAAATGTTATGGATAGGCTATATAGAATAACACACTTTCAATATATTTTACCATTCACAAGAAATGTTTAAATAATTAATAAATGGGTTGGGCTTCATACATTCTGATTCCAGTCGAAATGCTCTCATAACAATTCTTCGCCAGATTTCACGCAATTGTTTCCTAAATAAGGCATGAAATTTCAGACTGCTTAAAGAGTTGTCAGTAACCTATGTAGGTTTGTAACAAATTTGCATAATCCAAGCCTATGGTCGTCATTGGCTGCTTGTGTACAATGCTTACTTTGACCCCCAAACACTGTAGTTTTAGCTGAGGTTTGGAAGAGTATGGTTCATGTTTTCAGCGCTGCAAAAGCAAATTCACTTTGCATGCAATTCCAAAGGATGAGGACTCATTGATATGGTAAATCCAACTGCATCTTTACTGTTTGTACCACTGTGAATCAAGAGCTGAGGAAGATCCAGAGCTGAAATTCAGATATGATAATGAGCATTTGGTTTCTGAAACTATGCTGTAGATCATTCACAACAGACTGGACCATCTGACCAATCAGAGTAGACCAGTCACAACAGACCAATCAGAGTAGACCAATCACAACAGACCAATCAGAGTAGACCAGTCACAACAGACCAATCAGAGTAGACCAGTCACAACAGACCAATCAGAGTAGACCAGTCACAACAGACCAATCAGAGTAGACCAGTCACAACAGACCAATCAGAGTAGACCAGTCACAACAGACCAATCAGAGTAGACCAGTCACAACAGACCAATCAGAGTAGACCAGTCACAACAGACCAATCAGAGTAGACCAGTCACAACAGACCAATCAGAGTAGACCAGTCACAACAGACCAATCAGAGTAGACCAGTCACAACAGACCAATCAGAGTAGACCAGTCACAACAGACCAATCAGAGTAGACCAGTCACAACAGACCAATCAGAGTAGACCAGTCACAACAGACCAATCAGAGTAGACCAGTCACAACAGACCAATCAGAGTAGACCAGTCACAACAGACCAATCAGAGTAGACCAGTCACAACAGACCAATCAGAGTAGACCAGTCACAACAGACCAATCAGAGTAGACCAGTCACAACAGACCAATCAGAGTAGACCAATCACAACAGACCAATCAGAGTAGACCAGTCACAACAGACCAATCAGAGTAGACCAATCACAACAGACCAATCAGAGTAGACCAGTCACAACAGACCAATCAGAGTAGACCAGTCACAACAGACCAATCAGAGTAGACCAGTCACAACAGACCAATCAGAGTAGACCAGTCACAACAGACCAATCAGAGTAGACCAGTCACAACAGACCAATCAGAGTAGACCAGTCACAACAGACCAATCAGAGTAGACCAATCACAACAGACCAATCAGAGTAGACCAATCACAACAGACCAATCAGAGTAGACCAGTCACAACAGACCAATCAGAGTAGACCAGTCACAACAGACCAATCAGAGTAGACCAGTCACAACAGACCAATCAGAGTAGACCAGTCACAACAGACCAATCAGAGTAGACCAGTCACAACAGACCAATCAGAGTAGACCAGTCACAACAGACCAATCAGAGTAGACCAGTCACAACAGACCAATCAGAGCAGACCAGTCACAACAGACCAATCAGAGCAGACCAGTCACAACAGACCAATCAGAGTAGACCAATCACAACAGACCAATCAGAGTAGACCAATCAGAGTAGACCAGTCACAACAGACCAATCAGAGTAGACCAATCACAACAGACCAATCAGAGTAGACCAATCACAACAGACCAATCAGAGTAGACCAATCAGAGTAGACCAGTCACAACAGACCAATCAGAGTAGACCAGTCACAACAGACCAATCAGAGTAGACCAATCACAACAGACCAATCAGAGTAGACCAATCAGAGTAGACCAGTCACAACAGACCAATCAGAGTAGACCAATCACAACAGACCAATCAGAGTAGACCAATCACAACAGACCAATCAGAGTAGACCAATCAGAGTAGACCAGTCACAACAGACCAATCAGAGCAGACCAGTCACAACAGACCAATCAGAGTAGACCAGTCATAACAGACCAATCAGAGTAGACCAATCAGAGTAGACCAGTCACAACAGACCAATCAGAGTAGACCAGTCACAACAGACCAATCAGAGTAGACCAGTCACAACAGACCAATCAGAGTAGACCAGTCACAACAGACCAATCAGAGTAGACCAGTCACAACAGACCAATCAGAGTAGACCAGTCACAACAGACCAATCAGAGTAGACCATTCACAACTGACCCATCAGAGCAGACCAGTCACAACAGACTGGGCTGTCTGACCAATCAGAGTAGACTAATCACAACTGATCAATTAGACCAGTGGTTCTTAACCTGGGTTCGATCGAACCCCAGGGGTTCGGTGAGTCAGTCTTAGGGGTTCGGTGGAGCAGTGGTCCCCAAACCCCGGTCTGCGGATCGTATCGCGGATCAAATGGTATCGTCCGCCCATGGAAATACAATTACGTCCATTTTATTGTTTGGAGCTGCGCATCGCGCAACCCACAACAGTCGATCACCGCGCAACCCCTCCCATCAACAGTGGAGTATCGCGCAACCCCCCCCCCCCCCCCATGACCAATCAGAGCAGACCAATCACAACAGACTGGACCGTCTGACCAATCAGAGCAGACCAATCAGAGTAGACTAATCACAACTGACCAATCAGAACAGACTGGACCGTCTGACCAATCAGAGCAGACCAATCAGAGCAGACCAATCAGAGTAGACTAATCACAACTGACCAATCAGAGCAGACTAATCACACCAGACGGTTTCTCTAAACCCCTACTTTCCATGAGCTTACTCCGCTTATAACTACAAGTATTAACATGTTTAGAAGGGTTTTTTTTACTCTTTTCCGTTATTTCTAGACTATACTGTACAGTGGGTAATCCATTCAACTGACATGTAAGGACTATATAAATCTTTGTTTTTACCATCACGTGCACAAAACAGGCCTGCACATATTACGAGGAGAGCAGAAGCCAGCCTTATTGAGGCTCCTGGACCATAACAAAACCTAGTCAGCAGTTCACGCAAGCATGTCTCAGGTTTTCTATTGCAAAACACATTCATAAAACACAAGGAAACATAAGCTAAATAAGCCACCATCTGTGAGAGAAACTAAAGCCTTAAATGGCTATGCCTCATTGCCTGTGTTATATAAGACTCCATCTGAGCTCAAGGCCTTCATTCTGCCCAAAAAAATGTAACAAGTGTTGCCCGCGAAAGCAATCAGACTTGAAAGGCTGAAGGAGCTTTGCACGCACTTAGCGGCAGGCGCGAGGCCAGGAAACGGCCTGGCGAGTCCTCTTGGACAGACATGCTTGCGTTTCTGCTGCGGAGCGGCCATTAATCAGGAGGCAGCTGGGAGGAAGCGGGGGAGAGGGCGAAGAGGCAGAAGGACAGCGGAACGGGAAGTGGATGAAGGAGGCCAGGCCAGAAGATGACAAAATCAGGCCAGGTACAAACGCCTCTGCAATGTGAACTTTCCTTCCTTTTGAGTGAAAGCACTCAACACTGCCATCAGAGTTGCTTTCAGCTGCAACAGATGTTTCAGACGAGCTGTCAATAGAGCTACTGCCATGGTATGGCCATATGGTATGCCATATACTGTATATATTGCTCCAAAAAATGAATGGAACACTTAAATCTCACACTGAATCTCAATGAATGAAATTTTCAATTGAAAAATCTTTATTTAAATTCTATAATTTGTAGAGAACAAAACTGTGAGACAACAGTCAATGGAAACTAAAATCATCAACACACTGACGGCTGGATTCAAAATCATACAGAAAAACTATGTAAAAACTGAAGTTTCAGGCTGATCCAACTCATGAAGTTCATCACTCATCATCATAATGTGAGTCAGTCGTGTGTTCGGCTCTCACGTGCCTCTATGAAGTCACGACACTGTCTGGCTCCTGAGGAGATGGAGGATGGTGTCCTGATCTCCTCCCAGACCTGGATCAGGGCATCAGTAGCTCCTGGACAGTCTGTGGTGCTTCTTCAGACGGCTTCAGATGCTCTGATACATAAATGTCCCAGAGGTTCTCAACTAGATTCAGGTCTGGGGAACGTGAGGGCCAGTCAATGAAACCAATGCCTTCATCATCTAAAAACTGTCTACACCCTCTAAACGCATGAATCTGGGCATTATCTTGCTCCAGAAGGAACCCAGGGTCACTGCATCATCAGAAGGTCTGACAGTGGCTCTGTTAGTCTCAGAAAGACCGCAGAAATGGATCCATTGGCCAGCACATTGAGGGCTGTGCGACCCTCCAAGGATATTCCTCCCCAGACAATTGGCAGTAAACCATTTATTGGCGGTTAACCAAAGTCTTTACTCTCACTTTTGATTATGTCATGTTTTTAAGTCCAGTGGAACCCACTTATCTCAACCTCGGTTAACTCGCCAACCCTGTTATGTCGACGTTTTTGAAGTGGAACCGCCAAAGTCCCAATTTTTCTTAGCATTTTTTTATGGATTATGTAGATTCTTTTATGTCGCCGAACCCTGATATCTCGAGCACAAAAGAGGGACAAAGTCGTCACTTAACATTATCTCGGTTATCTCGATCCCCGTGACTAAAGATAGTACAGAGTTCACTGCACATGTGCGGAGTTCACGTTGCACGTGCATCAGTCGTATAGTCGCTCACTCCTATGACGCTGCACTCACTCTTGCGGCGCAGTGCCGCGCAGCCGCGAAACCATAGTAAACGCATGTGCAATACTTTCAGAAGTGTGTCCGAGCAAAATGACTGTGTTTTGAGCGAATGTGTTTACACGTGTGTTGTGACTGTTTACGCTGTGAGCGATCATTGTGTTTGCAATGTTGGAGAATATGATTAAAGGATTGTATCGAGAATCGAAAGTGTTTTTTATCGTATACTGAGAAATCTTTCACTGGCTGTCAGAGTGGTTAACGACTGCCCAGATGACAAGCTCTATAGATGGGTTTCACACTCTTCTCAAACATGTAAAGAGCACAAGTACAAACCAGGAAAACCAGGACCCCTTTTTTTATTTACAACCCCCCCGAGGCCGTCGACAAAACCGGGTTCCACTGTAGTTCTTTTTAAGTGAGAAATAATCATTCTGGCTATCATGTAGTCTTGTATGGTCTGTTTTACGATGTCTTTTTATAATGGGGTTGAAACAGCGTATTAGAAATGAGCTGGTGTTTGAAAACGTTAGGAAGGTGTGTTTGTGTGTATTACCACAGAGTGCAGCAGCTGCGTGCGGGAGGTGCTGGGACTGCTGAAGAAGCTGTGATTGGGCACTAAATACTTGTCTGCATCCACCGCTTCATCCAACTCTCCACTCATCAGACTGCGGTAGAACTTGGAGTCAGAAGGACTGGGTAAATGCATCCGATCATCACCCTGCAGGAGCAGGAGATCAGATGTGAGCAAGGCTCCAGTGAGCTTTCACAAGTCAAGAGTTGAGCTTCTCTCACCTGAATGACGAGATAGCGGGGTGGGTCACGTGCCATTTTGGTGAACTCAGCGATGAGCTCCCTGAAGCGAGGTCTGCTCTCCGCATCGATCATCCAACCTGAATGAAACAGTGATGTGACGATAAAGGTGATGATGACAAATACTTTTAACTTCAAGAACTCTAAATCTATCATCGCCTAAACAACCTCATGTTGCTTCAATCTCCTTTTCCCCCCGAACTGAATTAAATACACAGTATATCGGTATCATTTTGGTTATTGGTCAATTTTATAATTTTTTTATTAATCTACCGTTTAATATTGTATATTGACAGATATTGGATTGTGCATTCTTACAATTCATCTTTAAAAACACTAATAAGTCCAAATTGATTCCATTCATTTTCTTCACAGGGAAATTTATTTTTAACGATAACCTTTAAAGACAGCCTAATTGAGCAACAATGTTGTTAATTGAGGGTTTTTGCTTCAGTTGAAGCTGATAGCCTGCATTATTTAAACTTATTTTTTTTAAATAATCATGTTTAATAGAATTCTTTGTTAAAAACTACATTACCCATGATTCTGTGGGTATGCAGCGAGCCAAATGTATTGTTAGCTCCGCCCACTCCCATGAAGCTCTGTGAATAAAATCTCTCTACACTCTCTAAATACAGTAGTACCTCAAGATACGAAAGGCTCAACTTACGGAGAATCCAAGTTACGAAAGCAAAGACGAAAATTTTTACTGCTCTACATACGAAAAGTTTTCAAGATACGAAAGGTTTCTGAAAGTCCGAGATTCGCCCCATAACAATTTTGAAACTCGCGCCTCACGCCGCCATCTTAGTTATAGTAGACTCGCCACCATCCTCCTGCTCTCCCATTGGTTCCTGATGCTAGCCAAGCCATGAGATCCTTCTCTCTAATTGGACAGCATCCCTCCCATCATGCATCTTCTATACGTACGTGCTGGCGTGCTTTAGCTCAGCCACTTCGCACCCGAAACTTTACATTTTTTATGTGTTTTCGTAAAGTTAAGTGTACGTGCGTTATCTGCCGTTTGTCCTCCTCCTCCTCTGCCGCCACTTTCGGAGATAGCCTCACTCGAAAGGTAAGCTTCGACATTTTACGTTATTTCATTGTTTATAGGTCAATTTAGCTTTATGATGAAATTTAATGGGGTGTTTTTGGAGGGCTTGGAACGGATTAGCCATTTTACATGTAAAATGTGTTCCAAGATACGAAAAACTCATTATACGAAGGCCGCCTCGGAACGGATTAATTTCGTATCTCGAGGTACCACTGTACTTAAATGTTTGTATATAAATGTCAACATTTGTAAATAGTCATTTTTAACTCAATTATGCTGTTCTCATTGCTTCATGGGATTGTAATTCTTTCCCTCACTAAAGCCGTTAATTACAGTCTTGAAACCTTTGTATTTTTGTCACATTTTCAAAAACATTTTGCGGTGTTGTGATTTACCTCATAGCTGATTGGCTTGGTTCATGGTTCAACTCTTTAACACTTTAAAAAAATTACTATGGAAAAAATGAATGGGAAAAAATATTTACTCTACAGTCAACTAGAACCATCCACTCAATTCCTCAAGGACAAACTCAAGTCCTGCCCTAATTTATTTTCCTTGCCCGAAACTCGCACTATGTCACAAGAAAACTATTGCAGACTTCAGTTTCATGCAACTTTAAATATAATCTTTAACAAATCTCAACATGAATAGATATTTTTCAAACTGTACATTACGATGTTGTGATGCCTAAATTCACGTGTTTTATTTTTGATGCATTTAAACAAAATAGTACTGTGAAACATTTTAATAATTGGCCATTTGAAGTTAGTTAATCATAACTTGAAAACATTTATAAGGTTACTGGTATTGAATTTATACATGTACTCAATTGAATATGTATAAAACCATCTGCCGTTGCTTTTGTGAATAACAGATGGGATACCAAATCTGGAAAAGTAAATATAACAATTGATGGCATTTCACTGATGAAAAAGGGAGAAAGAATTACAAAATGTCCATTTCATCATAAAGCAATGACTCAAACTTACACTTGACCATTATCATGTACACATCAATGGTGCAGATAGGAGGCTGAGGAAGTCGTTCTCCTTTCTCGAGAACTTCTGCAATTTCTCTAGCGGGAATCCCATCGTAAGGCTTCGTTCCAAATGTCATCAGCTCCCAGACTGTCACACCTAGAGCAGCGCATCATTCAGTGAAAAACAGCTCATTCAGCTTTCAAAGGGATCTTATCAATTCAACAGCAACCCTATTCACTTTCCACATTCACATTCCTTGTTCATGTTCACTGGCGCATGTTTTTCCAAAGAAAACGTTTCATGATCCTACCAGTTCCCTATGGATAGTGCTGAATTTTCTTTTTCACGCTTAAGTCCACAGAAGTAAATTTGACTGAGTTTAATTTCTGAGATAAGCAACACTTCACTTCTGGCATTGGTACACGGTCACTAACCGTAACTCCAGACATCGCTCTGGTGGGTGTATGTCCGGTGCAGGATAGACTCGAGCGCCATCCATTTGATTGGCACCTGTTGAAGGACATAGATAGGCATAAAATCTCTGTTTCAAAAGCAAAAAATGGGAAGTGAACACATTTGACGCTTTTTAACAATGATCTTGATGATTGTCTTGTATAGTTAGGACACTAATCACTCAGCATTGTGTTACTTACATTTACATTGATTCATTTGGCAGACGCTTTTATCCAAAGTGACTTGAATTGTATTCAAGAAACACATCGAGATTCTAATCAGTTCTTGCTTTCCCTGGGAATCGAACCCATGACCTTGATGTTGCAAGCGCCACGCTCTACTGTTGGAGCCACAGGAAAGCACTAAAAAGTAACTAATTGTGTTACTCAGTTACTTTATATGGAAGGTATTGCGTTACCTTTTCTCATCTTGTAAAGGCCCTTTCACACCAAAAGTGAAATCCTCAAGTTGAAGGAAATGGAAATTCACAGTAGAGAGCGCAACTCAAACAAATCTTTCAGCTGCTGCCATTGCGGATCGCAGACGAACAGAAAGCCGGTAAAGACAAAGACTTACAGGCAAAGACTCTTCAGGTCAAGACACCTCAAACGTATTTCAGACTCCAGATGCAGCTTAACAGTTTAATGATCTGCAGCAAAACAGAGCCAGCTTTGGTGAGAACTAAACAAATATTTAACAAATGACATCACGAGTGGAAAACGCTGGTCAAAAACTGACCAGAAACCTCAACTTTCGGACGCCATCTTTCTTTTTCCAGCTCAGCTGTCAGTGAACGGAACGCACAGGATTGTGGGATATAAAAGGTTGCGAAGGATACGTCTATGATCAGATGAGGGGAACTCAGGAAACAGGAAGTGAAGCTAACACTGGATTTTGTTCGTGTCTTGATGCCTTCCCACCTTCTGCGTCCTCTGAAAGCAGCATTTTTAAGTTCAGATGCAGCCAGCGTCTAAAGCCATTGATGCTTTATTGAACAGGATCATTGAAGGTCATCAGCAAAGACATTGGTTAATAAAGTGAGATTAAATAAAGTATATTTATGTTATTTAACATTTTTAATTACTGTAGGTTTGTGTAATAATTATGTGAGGAATTCAATGCAAGTGAGACGAGTAAATGCCTGTTCACATTAGTCCAGATCTACAATAACCACCATGTTCACACAAAGCACTTCCACCCAAGTTCACTCAAAACGGGGACATGAGAGCTGTCAGTCAGTAAATGGGAGAACAAAGTAATGAGAAAATGTATCTAAAACATACATACAGCTTTCCTGTAGCTCAATCAGTAGAGCATTGGTGTTTACAACGCCAAGGTCATGGGTTCAATCCCAGAGAAAGCAAGAACTGATTCAATGTGTTTCTTGAATGCAATGTAAGTCGCTTTGGATAAAAGCGTCTGCTAAATGCTTAAATGTAAAGTACTACCTACTTAAATTAATCTGATTCCGTAACTCACGTTACCCTCAACACTGCTAATAAAGTAACATGCATCACTTTTTTAGCTTTTAGGAGAGTTTAGTAACATTTTTTCACTCAATCAAATCAAAAACTGCTTAAACTCAGTCATTCACATTCTCACAAAAGAGAAATAACAGACCTTTCCGCCATCTGCGTGATACTCCTTCTCATCTGCGTTTAACAGCTTGGCCAGGCCAAAATCAGTAATCTTCACATGCTGAGGGGTTTTCACTAGCACATTACGAGCAGCCAAGTCTCTGTGCACAAGATGGCGCTCTTCCAGGTAATTCATTCCCTAATACAGCCAGAGAGAAAGTCAAAAGATTTGAGTCAACTCCAGTTAAAATAATGCAATTCATTAATATGTATGAGGTTCCATTTATGCTACGAATGCATATGCATTAAGGTCAGCCGCAAAAATAACCCATGCCTTTCCAACACTAATGTTTCACTGCGTGTCTTTAGCAATCCTGACGGTAGTTTTTAATGGCAAAAGCGGCTGGTAAATTACGAGAGAAACTTTAACACTAACTGGGATATGCAGGATTTTTAAAAATTCATCACAGAAGTAAATTAACTCTTATTATTTGCATATATGAGTAGTAGATTGTCATGCAACTCTAAATGGAACAAACGATGCATGACGTGACGGCTAAATAAGCTTTAAGAACAGCACAAATAAAAGGAAAGTGTTTTATAGATCATTAGGGAATAATGGGAAACACAACTGTCATGATAAATTTACTGTACAAATTGATGATATTCAAACAAAAAGAAAGTCAGGATTCAAGTAGATTAAAGTATATTTGTTCAAGATTTTCTCAGAATGTTGTATCATCATGTCTCTACATTTTCTACTCATATTCTGATCAAAGTTTTTCTCAAAAAAGAAATGTTATTCCCTCAGCAGTGAGGACCAAAAAGGGTCTGTCTGCTTAAAAAAATCATCAGTTACTGATTTGCACTTCAAAAATGAGTCATGACTTAAAATTTTGAATATTTGTGAGTGAGTGCATTTCCTATTTTTGGTTTCATATCACCAGCAAGAAACCTAGCATATCAATTCATCAATCTCTTTAGATCTTTTTGCTTTGCGATGTATTAAACAAATCCCCTCCCTTCTTCCTTTTATTATATAGGACAGTGGTAAAATGACAGGAAAGTAAAAGAAGTGGAACAGGACTGTGACATTTTAATAATTAAACTAGGAAGACCTATCATTTAATAATTCATTGCAAATAAAATGTATTACAAATAATTGCAATTAATCATTTTATTTGAAATACTAATAATACAGTAATACCTCGGTTTACGAGTTTAATTTGTTCCAAGAGCTCGTAACTCAAAATTCTCAAATACCAAAACAATTTTCCTCATAAGAATGCAATAAAAATCACTCGATTCGTTCCACATGACCATAAATGCCCACTTTAAATATTTTTTTGGTTTTACCCTCAAATTAATTACAGTTAAAATTATAACCATTAAGATCTCATATAAATACTAATTAATAATTGACAATTAAACTAAAAATACTTGACAGTTTACTGTAACGCGCACTTTATCTTTGAGTTGCGTCGCTGCTGGCGTGAAGGAGACGAGAGGAGCATTTTACTGCTTACAGGGAGAATTTCATCCCTTCTTTCTTACTCATCTTGAGGTCATTGTCTATATGCTGTACGTATATATTTCACTACGTGAACAATAGCGATTACAATTAATGTGAACAACACGAGGTAAAACCGCTGTAAATCACTATAAAAGTATCACTGTGGTGAATGATGAACCAAACCGAGCGACGCTGAGAGAATGAACGAGTGAAGGGGTGATAGACTTTGTGAGAGGCTGTAGTTAGGATATTTCCAGTAAAAATGCACACGAAGATGCTGAGCATTGGGACTTTTCCACAAAAAAATGCGCGTGGGTGAGGGAATATTTTTCTCGCACACCGATACAATGCTCGTACACCGAGGTATTAGTGTACATCATTTTTAATAATGAATTGTACTGAACACATTGAACAGACATTTCACACCATCTGTTCATCATCAAATGAAATGAGTCATTGCTTAGCAGAAGGGATGGGATTTAAAAACCAATGAAAAGTACGACGCATGTACCTTAGCAATCTGCACACACCAGTTGAGCAGGTGTTGCGAGCCGATGTTGTCCTTGTTTTCTCTGACGTAGTCCAGCAAGCAGCCGTAAGGCATCAACTGGGTGATGAGTTGGACGGTAGAGGTCAGGCAGATGCCGAGCAGACGACACACGTGAGGATGCTCAACGCTGGCCATCACATAGGCCTCCTATACATACAAACAAATGAGATCAGCACCAATACTGTATATGAACGCTGACAAATACTGTGTCTGTTTATAGTCCCTAAAGCCTCAGAACTAACAAACGCAGTGCCTTGAGAGCATTGAAAAAAATACTTCCAGGAACAGAGGCCTGGACTTCAGAAGAAAATCAAAACCTAGTAGGAATATAGTAATCAAACCCTGGGCAATACGCAAGAGTTTTCCTAGGCGATTTAGAGCGGCCAACACCAACAACTTCTTCTGGGAGTGACTGATATCAATTTCAATTTAGATTTTTTTCCCTTTCTAACATTAAAAGGACTGTGCAGATCTGGTAGAATCCAGTTTCTATCGATGTTCAAAAGATTAGACCTAAACTGTGTGTTTACATAGATGAGTTATCTTCAAAGTGACCTTGAGAACAGGCCTGTGCGGCCACATCCTCATAATCAAAGAGAATATTGGAGGAAATTGCATTCTTCTTTCAGCAAGCAAGACTTTTCTGAGAGTGGGTGCATGCAAAAAGCAGGAATTTCCTACTTTCCTACACTCCTCCCGGTTGAAGTTCTCTGTTCTGAATCAACTCAAGGTTGCGTAATATAGATTTCAGTCACTGGAGACTAAAGCCTTTTCTGCACAATCATTATCTTAGCTAGAATGAGCGTCTCAGTTTGCGTTTACTGAAATAATTTACTGGATCACGCAGTGCAGACGAAGGAATGATTACATTACAAAGCTGACTTGAGACAATCTACAATATACAAACAACTATATTACTTTATATTGTTGGGGGCAATCGTGGCCTAATGGTTAGGGAGTCAGACCTAACAGGTAACCTGATGGTTGAGGGTTCGATTCTTAATGCTGGCAGGAAATGAGGCACAGAACAACAAAAATGGCTGCCAACTGCTCCAAGTGTGTGTGTGTGTGTGTACGGGTGAAATGCAAAGGACAAATTTGAAATATTATGAGTTACTTGCTCAGCCTTCATGTGTCACACACTAATTAAAACCTAACAAACAACTTTTGTGAAATGTTATTTTATGGAAAGTGTGATTGGTTTTTGGCTCATACATTAACATTTAAAGTGGTAGAACAACTTTTCTGGTGAACTATCCCCTTAAAGCTGGTTCACTAGTTCACGAACAACAAATTCTTGCAGATGCGTTTCGTTGGGTCAGTGTGACAATGATAGTTTTGTTTATGAACACTCTAAATCAAACAGTCAGCTTTGGAAAGTTTGAAATGTTTTCATTTGTTACGCAACTCCAGCCAGTCTTAAAGTCACCAAAAAAATCTAAAACACAATAACTTCCCCTCGCTCTTGCTCATCTTTTCTCTTCTCAGTGTTTACTGGTGTGAGGGCGGGACAACCTGTCAATCACACAATATCGGCCAATAGCAGAACACAACCATCCAATCAATTCCTCAATGGCAAAATCAAGTCCCGCCCTACCGTTTCACTTGGATAACCATCACAATAGGAAAGAAAAGAAGTTTCTTGCTGATATTAAGTTACGTCACTTAACATAGCCTCTTTAATCATCTATGCAGTAAACTGACAACAAAACAATGAGTCACTGTGAATAAATCATGATTAAGGTCAGTTGTGACATAACCATCTCAGTTCACACCGTAATACTCACATCCAAGATCTCCTTGTTTGCTTTGGGAGACGTGGCTTCTCGTAAGACCTTAATGGCGACGGGGATCTTCACGCTCTCTCCCTCTGGAACCCACAAACCCTGCAGTAATGGGTGTAAATTAGTCTTAATAGTTCATGAGTAACAAGTTTTCAAAGCAGAAATCCTCCTGAGATGAGATAATGGTTGTCCTTAGACCTTAGTCCATGATTAGACCTTATGCTGGATTCAGACCATACTATATTTTTGTCTGCTACGATAGTCAGGTTATGGGATTGTCAGTCCTGAATTCTAAAGTCAGACTACACATTGCTTCCATGAACATCATTGAGAAGTGAACGAACTGGTGATTGACTTTCGGTAGCAAGAGCGTAATGGTTAAATAAATGGTTGTATTAGCCTAATGCTAATTCCAGGTTCTCACCAGGTTGCTGACGCGCCTCCACTATCGTTTATCTTTAGTCTCTCTGTCATGGTAGTCCCTCAAAGAAACATCATACAACATCAGGGGTATTGCTGCTATAGCTCCACGAACCTTACCTCCATTGCATAATTCCACCTACTTTCATCACGTTTAAAGGCTTCTGTGTTCCTATTGGTCAACATCACAGATGTGACAGTGAAAATAAACATGCTAGTGTTATGAACCCAGTTTGGTTATTTGTTGTTTGAGTTTTTGTGTTTTGCAGGACCGAGTTACGTCAAGATGAGCTGACGATTTGCACCTGGTGGGATCTGTGGCGGCAGTTTTAAAAGCAGTTCCCCTTAGCTCTGTGGGGTGCTCTCTCCTTGTGCCATGTGTTTTTTTTCCCTTAAGAGTCTGTTTTTGTGTTTGTTATGATTCTTTTTCTCAATTAATATTTTCTTACTTGAATACATTTAGTTTATTTTTACTATTATCAGACGTGTGTCGTCTTCTTTGTGTCGTCCGGCTTGTGAGCCGGCCGTGACAAATGGGGGCTCGTCCGGGATACTTTTGAAAAGTCCAGTTGTTTTTGACATCGGTTAGAAACACTTTGTTTGTTCGGGTGTTTGTAAGAAATTTTGGCCTGTTGTTTAACCAAAGGTAAACCTGGAGAAGAAAGACCATTTGTTTTGCACTACTGTTTGGAATAGTTATATGTCATGACACACAATCAGGATAAAATGATCGATTCTTGCATCCTGAAGCAAGATCCATGTTCTCATTCTGTTTATGCCAAATCCTGAATTTAACACATGAAAATGAGATTGTTAGGAATGTGAGAACTTTGTTTTTACAACGGCACGTAATGGCAAGACTGTAAAAAGGTCCTAGATCACGTCATTTTCACAACTCACAACCGTCAACTGTTTGTTCATTAGCTGAACAATCGGTTTGTTGTTAAACAACAGTACAATACACTGTACTTTCATCCCTCACAGTCTTGTATTCATTACTGTCAAAAATTAAATACGCCGCTACCCTGATTAAGGTCTTTGGCACTTATTTTGTACAGAAAATTGAGAAGGCGGCAAAAGAGGAAACACAAAATGCTCATAGCACCAAGTATTTACATACGCATATGCAACCTTGAAGAGATTTCAGTCACCTTATACACAGTGCCAAAAGCTCCGGACCCAAGCACTTTGATCTTCTTGAACTCTGTCTCTTTGAGGATTCGCAGCAAGGCCTGGTTGGGGGCTTCGCCGCTGGGGGTCAAAGGCTCCACTAGCTGTAGAGACAAACAGAGTCAGGAAGCCTCCCCTCCACAAACAAACACACATCCTGTCCTCCAACGAGCACGGGATGACACGGATCTGTCTGTACACTATTGCTTCAATGACTGATTTCAATCAGCTTTCACACTAGACTGTTAACTCTTTCCCCAGAAATTTTTGTCTTTCTGTGTTTTCACGACTATACGGTATGGGGCGCTATGACAACTGAAAGAGCACAGAGTCTCCTGTTCAAAACATGTGGCGAAGAAGCAGAAACAAGTGATATCATATGTAATCATATGCATATGTAAAATAACGTGATCATCAACATTAAACAGCATATAAATCAAAACTAAATGTTACCGAATGAAATGTCGACTCAGGACAAGCTATTGAAGCTTTGTGGGTGTTGGACACAATCTACTCCATCTATAGATATGTTTCAATACAAAGTTGCAAAAATGTGAAAAAATTTAACATATGTGAAAATTTAACTATTTTCATCCAGTAAATCGAAGAAAGCGAAATGATCCCTTCTTAATAATCTGCCGCTAAATATCACTAAGAATAATGGAAGTTGCTGCAGTAGGAGAAGCGACTATTAATAATATTGTGCGCAAGTACTGTATAATTCAAACGAAACACAATAAAGTTGGTCATGTTATCTTGCTTTCGGAGGCAAAATGTTATCTGCTGTTTGGGAACGCATGTAAGGCAGTTCTGAGAGGTAATTATACCAAACCACTTTGATGACAAACTTTGCTCAGGCATTTCGGAACAAACAAAATAGCATTTCAGATTCTGTTTACGTCCAGTTATGCCGTCACATCAATAAATCACATAACTTTTTTTATGTGCATCGAGGAAAGTTTTTCCATCGTCTTCTTATCGGATAATTTTTTTAAAAATTTTTTATTTTTTATTTATGACCATATTGCCATTTCCATTCAGCAGTTTTTTTAATGAGAGGTTCCAAAATGCACATAAAAATAGATGGATAGAAACATAGCTTATGTTTTACATCCAGATCAAAATGTGATTTTGTCAGCTTTTTGCTCCAAATGTTGCTTTTTTTATGAAACTTACCTACGTTCAAGTGTTGGTAAAAAAACGAATGCATGAAGCATTTTTTAATTGTATAAAAGAAGAGGCTTTTGATATATTGCATGTTCAGATATTTATACAACAAAATATTTTGGGGGCCATGAACATTTTGTAAAAAAGATAATCAAAAATGCTGGCGTTGGCTGGCAAATGCTGGTGGGGAAAGAGTTAAACACTTATATTGTATTGTTCTCACATTCTTTCAGCTTGTCTGAAGTTACTATATCTGACTTCATTCTGAAGACATAAAACATTCAGATCTTTCTCACAGACATCGAACTCCGCCAACTCTCTTCTTTCTATGAGTGGTTGTTTAACAGCAGATATTCAGAATATTTATATGTTGGTTGCCTTGTGGTCTGACCTCTCTTTCTTGCAGGAGTCGTCTCAGGGTTCTCTTCCTTCTGATGTGGCGTCTGCGGAATAGAACCGCCACTCCTAGCGCCAGGATTACAAACGCCAGCAGACCTCCAACCACACCAGCGGCAATCATGGGCAAACCCGAACTACAGAAAAAAGAAACAGTATTGAGTAACAAACCTTTTTCGTGTAGTTGAAGATGTTCCCCTCGCTTGGCCATAGATATTAAATCTTAACACATTTATCGAGTGCTTATGCTCTTATTTTATAAGTAGAAACGTGCCGCTTGTAACGCCAAGGTCATGGGTTCGATTCCCAGGGAAAGCAAGAACTGATTAGAATGTCAATGTGTTTCTTGAATGCAATGCTAGTCGCTGTGGATAAAAGTTATTAATGATGAATTAATCTGAACATCAGTATCTGTGAGATTAAACAGTTTTGAGTTTCAAATATATATATTTTTTGTTATTGGACAATAATGATTTACATTGTTACAATACAAAATGTTTTTTTGTTCATTTTAAGGGTAAATTAAATAAAAAAAAAAAAAAAAGAAAAGAAATTGATGTGTTATTAATAAATAATAAGTTAGACCTTTGGGGTAAGATGACCCACCCTCAAAATTGGGCAGTTTTGCATGGGCATGCTTTAAAAAATGTTTTTAATTATTATTAATTAATTCCATGAATTATGTGTACATTTCAAATGTCTGCATAATCATAACTTATAAGGCCAATGACTATAATAATATCACTTTAATTAAAATATAGGCATATATTGGAATGGATCACAGAATGAAATATATTTATTATATTTATGAAATTATATATTGCAATTCAGATGTATTTTTCTTTGATTCTGTTATTTAGTATGCCGTTATGCAACAAAATGGCCAAAATATATATAGATATAATACAATATTATATAATATTAGTTTTTTCCCCTGTATTTTTGCTAATAAGCATTCCCCGCAGGGCTTTTTGGCCATCTTACCTTTCCTAATTTTCAGTTTTCTGCTACAAATTTTTTTTCAGATGTTCCTATTTATAACCCAAATAAAATATTGGATGATGCGTCATCATCCTGTACATGCTAAACTCATTTCTAACAACTCAGCAAAAAGGCACACTTTTCTTTTAAGGAGGGTATTTTCTCTATTTCTCATCATATGCATCATTCTCCTTTATTACAAAAATCCACCGAGATGAAGATTTGAGCATATGGTACAATTTTCTGAAGATTTCACAGCCTTTTTATTACTTTTTCAACAGAAGTTATTTCGATGGTACACTTTTGAAATTTCACTAACTATAAGTAACTTTATAACTACATGTCAACTAACTCTCATTAGAGTATTAGTAGATTTGTAGTAGACTGTTAGTAGACAGTTTGGTTTTAGGGTTCGATTTAGTAGAATGTTGACAAGTAATTGCAAAGTTACTGCAAAGTAGAAAGTCTTTTGGAGGAGCATCACAATAAAGAGTTATCAGATATTAAACAGTCTACTCTACTAACTACAAGTAAGCCCATGTCGTTAGGATATTTCCAGTAAAAATGCGAGCGACGATGCGGAGCGTTAGATCTTTTCCACACAAAAATGCGCGTGGGTGAGGGAATTTTTTTTTTTGCACACCGATACAATGCTTGTACATCGATTTGCTTGTATACAAAAGGCACTCATAAACCAAGGTATTACTGTAGTTGCAAAGTTACTTATAGTCAGTAGAATGTCTACAGTGCACCATTGAAATAAAGAGTTGGACTGGATGAACACTGTTGCATACATTACATTTCTGGAATATCCAAGACTCACACAGCAATAAAGGATTTATTTACTTCTCACCTTTTGAAATCTTTGCAGTCTTTCAGATCAGGCCCAGTACATCTGCAAAGCAAAGCATAAAACTCAACAATCGCAACTAGCACACACTGGAACCCCAGATTAATGGCACAAATGACCGTTTCGTGTCATTTCATTCGAATGAAAGCATCACGATGAAGGCTCTCTCACCCCTGGGTGCAGTTCTCATGGCAGGGCTGGCACACGCGCATCACGTCAGCATATTTCCAGATGAGTACGTCTTTCTCTCCCGGGACGCCTTGTGGGCAGCGTGGAACACAGTGCGGCCCGTCTTTATAGTTAGCACAGACTGTACATTTGTCGGGTCCCTGGACAAAAGTTGGCAATTAGATGGCAACAAGCAACTTTTCTACAGTCTTCTTGTGATGTGAATCTAATGATGGTCACAACTGGGACAGAAAACAATGGTTTGAGAGACTGGTGTGCTGCCATCAGCTATTTCAACATAAGAATAAACACTGTTTGCTGGCATCTGGCAGAAGATGCGGTGCTGTGAGTTTGGTTTGATACTCACAGGGCCGGTGCAGGTCACGGTTTCGTTCATGAGCAGACATTCAGGGTCGCATTCGATACACGTTTTGTTGACCTCATATTCACGCGGCTCACTGAAGACAAAAATGAATTCAGGTCATCATTGAAATAACCAAATTAACACCAAATTAACATCAAATTCAGTAAATAGTGATCCTTTAAAGATCCTTTCACACTGAGCACGATGTGATGAAGCCAAGCGAATCGCCGACGAACTGAGAAAATTCACGCCCATTCGATAGGTAACACTGACCGAGGAATTACATTTTTCCTTATGTATGTTTCTCGTAGGTTTTCTCATTAGTCTTTAACCTCGTCCACTGCACAACATACAACAGTAAATTAAGATAAATAAAGTCTGAAAGTTCACAGAAACCATCATGGAGTGCGTGTGGAAGAACTTCTGACTGATCTAAAGTGGGTCTTGATTAAATAATGGAGAGATGTTCATTATATGTAGTATTTTATAATAAAAAGATCATTGTCATGTTCAAGAAACCAATTTGAAATGATTCGAGCTTTGTGACATGGTGAATTATCCTGCTGGAAGTAGCATCAGAGGATGGGTACATGGTGGTCATAAAGGGATGGACATGGTCAGAAACAATGCTCAGGTAGGCCGTGGCATTTAAACGATTGGCACTAAGGGGCCTAAAATGTGCCAAGAAAACATCCCCCACACCATTACACCACCACCACCAGCCTGCACAGTGGTAACAAGGCATGATGGATCCATGTTCTCATTCTGTTTATGCCAAATTCTGACTCTACCATCTGAATGTCTCAACAGAAATCGAGACTCATCAGACCAGGCAACATTTTTCTAGTCTCCAACTGTCCAATTTTGGTGAACTCATGCAAATTGTAGTCTCTTTTTCCTATTTGTAGTGGAGATGAGTGGCACCCGGTGGGGTCTTCTGCTGTTGGAGCCCATCCGCCTCAAGGTTGTGCATGTTGTGGCTTCACAAATGCTTTGCTGCACACCTCAGTTGTAATGATTGGTTATTTCAGTCAAAGTTGCTCTTCTATCAGCTTGAATACTGGATGTTTTTCTCTTTTCACACCAATCTTTGTAAACCCTAGAAATGGTTGTTATCGCGACATACATTTGCGTGACGTAATCGCGCTCCTTGTGAAAGGCCCTTTACTCTCCCAACATTTCCTATCCTATTTCTACACAACTCTCAATAAAAATAGAAAAAAAGAAAAATGTATAGTCAGCTGCAAATCAATCAATCAATCCTGATTTGAGTTGATTATTTAATTGAGAATATTATACATGTCGGTCCACACAATTCACAATACTGTCATGCAGCCTTTGTTAGTTTTGGACCTTCAAATTTTCAGTTCACTTGCATTGCGAAGGCCTACAGAAATGAAATATTTTACAGAAATGAAATATGAAATACTTTTTCAGGAGAAGAAATAAAGTAATACACATCTGGAATGGCAAGAGACAATCTTCATTTTTATGTCTTTACATTAAGAGATTTACGGACAGATTTACTAAGTGCTTGAATCAAGAAATTGTACAGGGATGTTTTTGCGGCTGATCTTATGGCATTTGTAGGAGTTTAAATTTCAGAAGCAAAATTTATGGGAGGAGAGCATTAAAATGAATAATGCAAGGTGATTTGCTAAGGTTTGCACTAGCCAGTTTACTGCTATTTGTCATTTTTTATCGCCCCCAAAAAAGCATGTCTTAAACCATAAATTGGAAATAATCCGGCTGCGTCTGTATTCTTTAATTTGCACGTCGTCAGTAGATCATGCACAGAACCTCTTGGTATTATAGTGCTCTCACTCACCC
Organism: Rhodeus uyekii; assembly: GCA_037043235.1. Lineage (NCBI taxonomy): Eukaryota > Metazoa > Chordata > Actinopteri > Cypriniformes > Acheilognathidae > Rhodeus > Rhodeus uyekii. The sequence goes on along the minus strand of JAWRVZ010000016.1, from coordinate 5,643,801 downwards.
GGCCAGCAGGTTACAGGAAGCCACACAGTTTCTTTGACGGCTGTAATGTTTACAGGTGAAGCACATAGTGGGGCCGGGACCCCAGCAGCCATCAGTCGTGCACATCTCATCACACATGCTGCTCTGATTCGCTGTAACACACACATTCAGATATCAACACAAAGATGTACCGAGCACATTGCCTTAAATCAACATTAACGGTCTGCAAAAGTTAAAATGTAAAATTTGACATTACAAATGGATGCTTGCATTTGAACAAATATGTCACCCAAAAGAGAGAATTCTGGTATTATTCACTCTTTGCAAACCAATGAGTTTTCTTTTCTTCCTCTGAGTGCAGGACAAGTTTTGAAAAATCTTCACACACACTTTTTCCATCCAATCAAATCCAAAAGGACTAAATGAACCATAAAAGTTGCCCAAAGAACTTATTGCATGCATTTCATTTGCTTTATTCAATAGATGCAAGAACCAAGGAAGAACATCTTCCTACATATTTCTAGATGTTTTTAAGCACACACATACACACAATACATATGTATATATACTAAACATATATATGGGGTGAACTAAACTGAAATTATTGTAGACATTATTGTAATATTGAATTTACCGCATTTGGCAGCATTAGCATTTGCTGACATTTTGACAGTCTGTTGTTTCGATCTGAAGAGGCGTTTCCAGTGGTCAGGACTGGTGTAGCACAGATTCTCATTCTGAGTGACGACCACGTCCCCATCACTGATCTCCCTCAGAGACCGCAGGCCGAAATAAGTGATTTCCGTTTTGGTGAGAGCGAAGCTGAATGCACCTCTGTGGGAGCAGAAGAAAGATTTATGCAAAACAGACTCAAAAAGGTCATTCATTTAGCAGCAACTGCCTAATTTGTCGTAATCCATCAAAATTCTGAGACCGAGATTTTTAGGAACAGAGAAACCTTTTCATTGGTCCTAGAACTAATGGTGCAGAGTAAATCAGCTCCTACTTCAGAGTTGGGTCAAACCCAGCACAAAACATCAGCACCAGTCATTTAAAAAAAGCTGTGTACACACAGAGATTATAGCATATATATTTACTCCACAAACAGTGATAGATGGAGCTCTCAACCTTTACCTTAAGGAGAAAATCCAACACAACATTGAGGAGACCAAGAGAAACATGATTGTGTATTTCTGCTCTGTTAGAGATACTGAGTATCAACCACACGGCAAATGCTAATACTTTTTCATATACGGTCTACTTTCTTTGTATACAATAATCCCTCGCCACTTTGCGGTTCAAGTTTCGTGCATCGCGGATTTTTCTAAAATATTCATCGAAAAATACAAATTCGATGTAGCCGTATCAGTAGCCGTTTTGTAGAAAGCAGCGTTGCTTCATCGCACTCAGACAAGACACGTGATTGGTTCCCGGCGCGAGATCGACCAATGAGAGCACGAGTGGAGTGGGAGCCTCTTCGCCTCTATCAGAAGCAAATGTTGACGATCCAGCGCCGATATCTGATGATGAGGCGCTTCCTGAACTGATTTAAAGACCTCATTATACCATCACCATCATCATCATCATCTTCATCAATACATTCATCAAACTGCACAGGTCTGTCATCGTCGTCATTACTGGAGTCTCAAGATACTACTGTCATTACATATCGTATGAGAGAGAGAGTAAATGTATAATATTAAGGTTTCATAATTAAATAGAATTAAGTAAAATATATATAAAGTATAAATATACATATTTTAAACATTCTAGTACCTACACACACATATACGGATATTCCTAGGGGGGGCAATCCTACTTCGTGGATTTTTACCTATTGTGGGGGGTTCCGGTCCACATTAACCGCGATAAACGAGGGATCACAGTAATAGTTTTCTCAGTTGTAACAGCTATAATGTATTAGACAGCATTATTAGACAGATCGTGAACGAATTAAGTTCTCAGCACCATCAAAATAAAAATCACAACAAGAAGCGTGGTTTACGTCACCTCAGAGATCCTACTGCGAATGCAACCAGGAAAATGGCCCTTGAGGAACCACCCTGCTATACCTTTAGAAACTGCAGTATTTTTTCTTATTGACTTACTGCTGTTTCGTGCGTCCACGGATGACCTCAAGGTTCTCAAAGGCACTGAGGGATGGCATGCTTTTCGCCCACTGCTGAATCACCAGGTAACCTTTGAGTTGGGAGAAGAGGAAGTTTATGAAAGTCCCCTACACCATTTTAACCATCATAAATGTCCAATATTAAACCACCACTGTTCTCACCAGTGATTTCTTTTACTGTTTTGAACACGTTGAGCTTGGCTGGATCCAGTCCTGGAGTTTTAGTATGCTGGTCACTACAAAAAAAAACAAAAAAAATCTATCTTTCTGGTAATAAAAACTAAATGATTGACAAGTCACCATAAGCAGATTGATATCAATGAGTTTGAGACAAATTTTCCCCAATCTAAATGCTAAGCAAATGACAAAAAACATAGTAGATATTCAACTAACTATAACTTTGCCAGTAGATGTCAACTAACTCTCCTTAGAGAGCTGCTAAGACTTCAACACACATGATATGGACTACAAGTAGGGTTGGGTATGGAGAACCGGAACAAATTTGCGAAGAACCACAGACACGCATTTCAATTCCGCTTAACGATTTCTGTGTGCAAACTTTCTTGTTTTCAATTTCAAGAAGACTTTGTTATCAGAGAGTGTGAAACATCATTCTCACCCTTTGAATGTTGTGGTGAGGATTGCAACACCTCCGTTGATTTTGGTGCAGTTCTCAAAGGAGTCGATGTTGCTGGCATTGATTGACAGGACGTTGGTCAAAGGCCCCATTCCAAGCCCATTGCAGACTAGAGGGACGGTGGCACACAAATTAAATATTAACTGCAACTCCTTTCATAGGTGAAGAATTAGCCTTGAAGGCAATAACAAATTCAGCAATTATGCTACTGGTAAAAACTTGACTGAATTTATGCGTTATCTTAAAAACCTTTGGATCTGAAGGCGTTTAATTGTGAATATTTGTCTTTCTGCATACATAAGATAAAAATAAAAACATCAAATGTGTATATTAATGGTTTCCATGGTTTGGGGTCACCAAGATTTTATTTAAATAAATTAAATAATTAAATATGCTGAGCTGGTATGTAATTAATGTAATGTAATAACAAATAATTTCTTTTTAAAATAAAAGCTGTTCTCATCAACTTTCATGAATGTTTTATTCATCGGAAAACAACCTGAGTAAAATTTTACTTTAAGCAGTGCAACTGCTTTCAAAACGGATATTAATCATAAATGTTTCTTGATCAATCATCATATGAAGTGACACTGAAGATAATTCAGTTAAATCATTTTTAGCTTATAATAAAAAAAAATTGATCAAATAAACAGTTAAAATAGTTGATGTGCAATGGGATTTCCGTTTTTATGCCTTCTATAAAGATTTAGTGATATATATTATTAAATGCAACTAAAACACGACTGACTTGTTTGTCAAGCTAAAAAAATAAAAACCAGATCTTTCCACAAAACCTGACCAGCCGTCTCAACCGTACCTTTTGGACAAAGGCCATCACACTTCTTACATTTCCGAACTCCACCCTCATCCACCTCGTAGGTGCCAGGGCTGCATGTTCTTACACATGCCCCATGGTCTGTCACGACATAGTTGTCTGAGAAAAACATCAAACCATCAGTCAATAACCACAACCAACCAGCAACACAAGCTTATTTTGTCATGATGATCCTGCCGTCTGAGATGTTATTCAGAAACCAGAGTTTGAGTTGCAGACTCACGATCCACAGCAGAGTGATTCTCTTTACCTGGATTGTGTCGTTTATATTTTAACCCTGAAAACCTAAAACATTAATCTCCAGAAGAGCTTGAATTTGCATGAAAGATATAACTGGAATCTGGTTGTGTGTGAAGAGTGAAGAATCGCGTCTCGTTCTGACTTACGTGGGCATATCTTGATGCAGGTTGCCCCGAAGCTGTACTTCCCATCGGGGTTGGGAGCGAGATTGTGCGTGTTGGGGTCGTAGAGCATGAGCCGTGGACATGCGTCCTTACATGTCCCTTCATCCTGGAAGTCCTTACAGGCCTGCAGAACACAAGCGCACAGACAGCATTTCCCATGAGCGCACTAGTTCGAAAGCATCTCCCCTGCCCTTGAGGTTACAGATACTGCAGCTGTGCACTTCACTGGGAATGAATGTTGCACTTTAATATCGCAGACAAGCACAGTGTTATTTAATCAAAATAAGTTCTTGCTGTTATTAACACATTCAAGACATATAGTGTTTCCAGTTGCTAAAAAACTTCTGCAATGTTTCTTATATAGTACACTACAGTTTAAAAGTATTTTTTTATAAAATAAATTAATACTTTTATTTAGATACGGTGCTTTAAATTTATGAAAAGTGACAGTAACAAGATTTATAATGTTACAAAATGATACACATATACACACACATATACACACACACACATATACATATACACACACACACATATACATATACACACACACACACACACACACACACACACACACACACACACACACACACACACACACACACACACACACACATACAGTAACACCTCGAGATACGAGCGTCTCTAATTACGAGTATTCCAAGATACAAGCAAATCTTCGGGCAGATTTTTACTTCTAGATACAAGTAAATATTCGAGTTACGAGAACGTGTATTGACGCCGATGCCGACGCACGTTCACTTCACATGTTCGCTGACTTCTGTACGCCCGCGAGTAGCTGATTTTCTCTCTATTTTGTGCATTAAGACCGTTCTAAGACAGTGAGTGGTAAGGATGGTAGTGAGAAGAGGAAACGCATGATGACCATGGAAATGAATACAAAATTGTGAATAAATATGAGCGCGGTGCCTCGTGAGAGATCTAGCTCGCACTTATGATCGCAGTACATCCACCATATGTACCATCCTAAAGCAGAAGGACGTTATCAAGAGTGTGACGATTATATCGAAGTTATGTTTGAATATAAACTGCATTTCCACTCACACACAGCATTCAGTATGCACTAATAAGCAAATGATGATAAATAAGCAAACAAATGACTGGTTGGGAAATGAATCTAATAAATCTGCACACATATGGCTCTCACCAGGCAGTCGGTCGGTTTGGGTCCAGTGCAGCCAGCAGCACAATGTTCATTGCAGCAGTCGATGGGTTTGGGTCCCTTACACCTGCCCGAGCACTGCTCCGCACAGATCACCTTAGTCACTAGAGAAAGAGAGCGAGAAGGGACTTCAGGACATCCTAACAGCTCTATCAGCGTTCACTACAGCGGAGCACAGCAACAACTCAATATTCCTCTGAAGAGTTTTCCAAACAGTCCTCCAGGGGTCAAGTATTGTTCTTCAGCAGTCCTGAAACACACTGAATGTGTGGCCAGAGAAAAACTTCTAGCTTGGATTCAAAGAGGCAAATGCTTAAGCCTAGAACAGGCAAACGAGTCTATGATTGAGTATTTATTGCAGTGATTATTATGTTTCTAGCATGTTATGTTTTTGCCAACAGTTCTTCTAACCCTAACTGATGGAGTGTGTAGCTTTTCATTTCTTAAACTACCATGTATGAAGACACATCATGGCCATAGTCAAGGATGATAATGTCAAGATTCACAAGCTCAAACTGTGAAAGAACAGTTAAAAGGGTTTCAAAAATGAATGCATGTCTTAATGGAAATAAATGCTGTGATGTTGATCTGTTTCCAGTTTCTGTCATTTTGGTTTTGTCTTTTTTAAATATTTCTACATAGTATGCTTTCACTAATTTAGTATAAAGCCTGAAAGTGGGAAACGCATTCAGCTTCAGTCCCGTTACTAGTTTAGGACCACTTACTTGTTTGGCAGTTTTTAGGGCCAGGGCCCCAACAGGAACCATTGTGACAGCTCGGGTCGCACTTCTTACCTGTGGGAGCAGAACATTCATAATCAACATGTACAATTAATTAGTACCATTTAAATGTGTGTGAGTGTGTGTATGATAAAACAGACTCTTGCGGGACATACAGTGACTTGGAACTGGAGTTGTTGTTGGATCTGGCAGATGAATTTTAGGACGGCTCTTCATGTTCAGGATGTCAGTCCACTGGATGGTCTCCACGTTACATAAATGACCGTTACCTGCCAATTTGATTCCACCCTTCAGTATTTCTAGGAGGGAAAATGACAGTGTTTGAACAATGCATTAATGTATTGTATGACTAACTTCACTAGGAGTGACAGTTGAAATATAGGTCTATTATTATTTTCCAAATATAACTTTCAGCACTGGGCATGGATATTAATGAATGTTATTCTCTCTACAAAACAAATGTGCGAAAGACATAAATACAGGTCAGTTAGAAGCATGTGTTATTTCTATTTGGGGGGAAAAATAGGACAAAGAACAGGTTTATATAACCACATACCAGTTAAACTAGTCAGCGGTAACCGTCTCATGCCTTGTCCGATGCTCTCGTTGGAGTTTAGGAGGACGGCCAACGCATACGTTTCATTAAAAAGGGAGTGGCCACGAATAATGCGCAGATTCTCAAGTGGGATGATGGGAGCCGTGTTGATCGCAATGAGAACGTAGCCACCGACTTCTTGGATGCTCTAAAAATCAGAAAGATTAAACATAAGGCATCCAAGACTAAAGCTACAATAAAGAGTTGTTATAATGCACATACCGTATTTTTTCCGCACCATAAGGCGCACCGGGTTATAAGGCGCAGTCGCAATTATGGGCCGCCTATTACCATCCATGTACTTAACCCATACATAAGGCGCACCATATTATAAGGTGCACAACCGATTTTTGAGAAAATGTACGTCTTTTAGGTGCGCCTTATAGTGCGGAAAATACGGTATTAAATATTGTCATGAAATATAAACTATAATTAGAATCAAAGCATTGGTGTACAGACAACTTGCATTTCAATCAAACAAAGGTAAAACTAAAACAGCACTGAAATGGTTGTATTTGTAAATGGAAATATCTTACCCTGAGAAAAGATAAGTCATGTTTTTCTGTCATGTATGTGATTTCCAGGTTTTCCAGAACCACGGTGCAGTTGCTGTACATTTTAACCAGGATCTGATAATGGTCATCCACTGTTCCCAGAAGAGCCAGTTTGTTGTTCGCTCCTTGACACACTTAAACAAACAGGGAAAAAGAAAGGACAGTTAAATCCACTGAGGCCTTCAAGGGAAAAAGCAAATTAAAAGGCAAATTCCAATGTTTTCATTCTTTCTGCAATTTGTTTATCCATTAAATCATCTGATCACTCTGAAATCAGTTTTATCTATTCGTTTATAAAGCAAGACATGAGGTCAGAACTTTTTTTTTAAGTAATCTTTTTTTTTTTAGCAAAGATGCATTTAAATGATCAAAAGTGACAGTAAAGTTTTGTATTATGTTACAAAAGATTTTCTTTCAAATAAATGTGGTTCCCTCACAGTTTACTCAAATATTTGAAACATTTTGGTAGCACTTTAGTTTAGGGTTCAACTCTCACTATGAACTAATTAGCTGGTCTGAGAAAGCCAACTTACTGATCTACTGTGTAAACTTATTCTTCTGCTTCTGTTACAAAATTTAGACTGTATCTCCTCCTAGAGCTTTAAAGCTACAACCATTAAACTCGACTCAGATTTCAGGCCTGTTCTGACTCGAGTTGCTATTTCTTTTCAGACTGATCCAACTTATGGTTTTCTAAAAAACTGAATATTAAAATCATAAAACTTCCATTCAAGGGGTGAACACTTTTGTTACATTGACTCTAATGGAGTATTTAAGCTTCATCACACTATGTATCTATAACGGACAAAGTCTAGCAACTAACCTAGGACAAGCAAGCAAACTTGGTAATTCAAGCTAGATCATGCTAGTACAGGGGTGGGCAAACTATTTGTCTCGCGGGCCACATTGGTTTCTTAAAATTGACAGAGGGGCCGGGGTGAAGGTCGTACCTGTGCATTTACTTATAAGAAATCCTAGAAAACCTGTATAAAGTATAGTTTGGTCTTAAAACACTCGACTGGGACACGTGAAATTACAATAAAACAATATGAATACAATTTAATCGACAGAAAAACCATAATATGCAATGTGACTGAATCATATATTTGCCTCAGCTCTAGATTGACAATCACAGGCGTCCGATCACAACTGACCTCTGGAAAAAAGGAAACTAACCAATGACGTTTGATGTTACAAGAGCAAGCCCGCGCCCACGACTGACAAAAATAAAAATGCTCGCGCGAGCAAAAACAGCAGTCGAGAGCAGGTGAATGTTCGTGCGCTCGAGTGATTAAAATGATTAAAATGTAGCTCTGTTTTCCCCTCGCGGATGTAATTTACGCGCGCGCAAATATCAGTTTTGCGCTCGTTCCTTTTTAGCACGGAATTAAGGCCATAAAGGGGGGTGTAGAGGGGTTTGCGACACACGCCTACTCTCCACCACAGCTTCAGCGCCACTGCCGCTTGCAGCCGCGACAGAGTGATATTACAGGGAAATGTAAAATGAAGGAAGTTTAATACAGGTTCGGCAAGTTCGGCAGGCCGGATTAAAAAGCCCAACGGGCCGGATATGGCCCGCGGGCCGTAGTTTGCCCACCCCTGTGCTAGCGACATGTTAAGTCATGTTAAATCTTGCTAGCGACAATTTAATTCATGTTAAATCTTGCTACCGACAATCTAAATCATACTAAATCTTGCAAACAACATGCTAATTCATGTTATATCTTGCTAGCGACATGCTTATTCACACTAAATCTTGCTAGCGACATGCTAATTCACACTAAATCTTGCTAGCGACATGCTAATTCATGTTAAATTTCGCTAACGACATGCTAATTCAAAATAAATCTTGTTAGCTATATGCTAATTCATCTTCATCTAAATATTTTAAAACTTTCAAAACTTTTACAACTAATTTAAACTTTCAGGCTAGGCTTTCTCAAGCCAACTTCAAAGTTTGTTTACAAACTTTTCCCATCTAGTTGCTTATTATCATGCGTATTACTCGAATGTTGGCTGTTTATTAGTACTTACAAAGCAAATATTAATGCCATATTCTGGATGACATTATTAAACATTCTACCCAATACCTAAACATAACAATCACCTTACTAACTATTAATAAGCAGTAATCTGGAGTTTATTTAGGCAAAGGTCATTGTCAATGGTTAGTTAATAGGGAGAATTGGATCCTGAATTGGAGAAGTGTGACCAACATGTCATCATTAATAATACGAAATGTTTCTTGAGCACCGAATCGGCAGATTAATAGAATTTCTGAAGGATCATGTGATACTGAAGCAATTCATACAATCAGCTTTGCCAACAAAAGGAATAACGTGTATAAAAAATAAAATAAAAAAATCATTAAACAACTATTTTATTGGTAATAATATTTCACAATACTGTTTTACCATTTTTGCTGTATCTTTGATTGAATACATGCAGCATGAAAGACTTTCTTTTTCTTTTAAAAAGAGGCTTTATACACAGTCCTTTAACAGTAATTACATTCCTGAGCCTTCTTGTTTGTCACATTTGTGAAATTTTTGCCCATTTTGCAATGCAAATTTGTTCCGATTTCACAAATTATATAGACTGTGTCTGTAAACTGCAATTTGCAGGTCAAACCACAGGTTTTCACTTGAATTCAGGTCTAGATTCTGGCCAAGCCATTTCAAAATCTTTATTAAATACAAATAAAAGACTAAAATGATTGTAATAAATTAACTGCAAATGCTATACTAGAGCCAATCTGAGACATGTTTGCAGGTAATGAACCAATCAGTATTCAATGTAGGTGGGCGTTTGTTTTAAGTGCTCTGAGCGGCAATGGAAAGACTCTGCGGTGGGCCAAGATAAATAGTGCTTGTGGCAGAGATCCTCTGAACGCTACGAGAACGTACTCTCTCACACACTCAGCTGGTAAAAAAAAAAAAAAAAAAGAAAAGATTACTACATCTACTCAGTCTGGTTTACATTGCTGCAGAGACACCATTATGAGCTCTGATTCTGAACAATACGGCAATCAAAACAGCTAAAACTGTGAGGTGTCAGTGATTAATAACACAATTAGTCATCAACAACCCCTTTTTTGCACCACAGGATATCCCCAATGAGACCAACCTCTTGGCAGTTTCCACTAATAGATGCATCAGACTGTAAAATTGTGAATTATTGCATTACTGCATAAGTAATAATTAAGTTATTGTGTAACAGAAGACAGATCCAGTCATTTCAAAAGTGACTTGCTAAGACTTCACTTGATTAGCTGTAAAGGGTGATGAGAATTCCCACTCATTTGAAGGAACCATTTCAAAACCTTAGATGAGACAAAGTAGACAAACAAACAAAACAATGAATCAGCAATGATGTGTTTGTTCTACTACACATCCTCTCCTTCCTTCCTCATTTCCTTATCCTCACTATCACTGCAATTATACAAAACCGAACTGCAGTGGCGTTCAACTATGGTCATGTGTAAAACAGGGTGGCTAGACAAGTTCACCAAAGACTGAAAATTCTGTCATCATTTGGAAAATAAAAGATCTTTTGATGGCAAGTAAATGATTTTTAGGATTTCAATTTCTGAGTGAACTATCCCTTAAAAGGTAGAAAACTGCAGGTTAAAACAATGTTTAAACAACCATGCTGAGAAATCCTGAATATGCATTTTTATATTTGTTAAATTGGTTTAAATTCTGTTTGTTTTTTATTGTTTTAACTTTAGTTCAAGTTCGAGTACATTTGCTCTGTTTTGTGATTATTATTATCTATATACAGTAGTTTAATAGGCTTAGATAACAGAGAGGCCAAACAACTCAACCAGTCTCAGGTCAAAGTTGTTTCTAGTTTTAGGATAAGCTAGACTCCACTTTCGAGATAAACGCATGTTGACAGTTTAGTGGAGCCGAGACAAGGAGACCAGGACTTGAAGAATGAAGCTTTAGAGTCACAGCTTTATAATGCAAAAAGTCTCTTTCTATCAACACTGAATGGATAACTAAGGTACACAATGACAAAAAACCTCCAAGTCTTCTTAGCAAAACTCAAAGTATTGTACTGTGAGATGAGGTGTTGACATGCAGCAGGTGATATTTTTTTTGAGGACACTTGTTGTCGTTGGGTCGCATTCTTTAACGTGTCTGTTCTTGAAGGAAAAACTGAAGCTTGTAAACAACTGAGTGAGAGAAGTGTAACATTTCTTCTTGCTTAAAAAGGATTTAAAGTGAAAGTTCACCCAAGCATGAAAATTCATTTTGCTCAACCTTAAGCCAATCTTTCTTCTGCAGAACACCAAAAGCAGAGCTTTTTAAGAATGTTTCAAAAGAGTTTGTTCATACAATGAACGTCATTGGGGTTCAAAACAAAATTAGAACCCTTTGACTTTTATTGTATGGACAAAAAAAATTATTTTTGTAAGGGTGCTTTGATCAGGATTTTTGGGGCCGATCACAGGAAGCAGTACTGGCTGAAGCGGTAACGTCCGACACGGATCGCAGGAAGGAAGCAGCGGCGTCCGACACGGATCGCAGGAAGGAAGGAAGGAAGCGGAGGCGTCCGACACGGATCGGAGGAAGGAAGGAAGCGGAGGCGTCCGACACGGATTGGAGGAAGGAAGGAAGCAGAGGCGTCCGACATGGATCGGAGGAAGGAAGCGGTATCTGATACCAATATCAGGGTTGAAGTCTTCTTTTTATCATGTAGCATTATATTTTTACATATAATTTTTTCATTTATGCATTACACTAACGCTTTAATCCAAAGCGACTTGCATTGCATTCAAGGAAGACTGTGACATTCTGACATCTGACATTAACAATTACAGTAGAACCCCGACTTACGAAAAAAATCCATTCCGAGGTTGGCTTCGTAAGTCGATCTTTACGTAAATCGGTCATGGTTTTACATGTAAATTGCCTAATCTGATCCAAGCCCTACGAAAACACCACATTTAGCATGGGATGAAGCGCATCCCAGCTTCATAATTCTCAATTATCTCCCTTTTTGTCTCCATGGAGAGCATGTCCCTCTCTATGCTCCATGCTTGTCCCTTTCACTTCAGATCTTACTGTCAACTGCGGTTGCGGAGAGATCTTCCTGTCAGTGGGGGAGGGGATTCACAGCAGCACTTGCTGACAGGGGAGAGTAAGAGAGCAATATGTGCATTCAGAAAGTCTCCAAAAGTCGCCAATAATTCCAGATAAAGTCACTAGATTTGTCGCCAGTCGCTTTTGGGAAAAATTGTCGCTGGAGTGGTCTGAAAACTCGCTAAATATAGTGACAAAGTCGTTAAGTTGGCAACACTGAACGCTGCTATGCAGAGGCTGGTGGGAGCGATGCTGACCAATAGGAGAGCAAGATGCTGCAGCAAAAGCTAGCGCCCGAGCCGGGAGACAGCCAATGGAAGAGCGGGACGATTGGTGCGATTGGTTTACGGGTCAGTGGCGTGCGAATTTCAAAACAAAACGCGGGAATCGTCGCCTCAGCTGAGATTTCGTTTTTCGCATCTCGATCATTTTGTCGTTACTCGGGTGAAAAAAACCCCCGAAATCTTTTATCGTACGTCGAACTTTTCGTACGTAGAGCGTTTCGTGAGTCAGGGTTCTACTGTAATTATTTATAGGGATGCTCTGATCAGACATTAATTTACAGACATTAATGCGTTAATACAGACATCAATGATGCATTAAACTGATTCAAAGTGACAGTAAAGACTTCATAATGTTATAAAAGTAATTCTGAAGAACAGAAGAGGGCTGGAAACAGCTCAGTCGGAAAAACAGAGGGTTAAAAAACAGGTTCCCTGTGCTCTGCTATACCGTCATTGCAATGAAATGTGTGTTTCATGGCACAGAGTAAAGCCATCAACCCATCGCCTACACACCGGACAAGATAAATTCATAAACAGTGTCTTAACAGTGTTATATCTAGGATGGCCGATATGGAGTCACTCATTTCCTGCGTTGCTCCCAGGCAGAATGAAGGCCTTCTGGAGCAGATGACTTTGCTTGATTTCACTGGATGTTGCATAAAGCACACATAACTCTATGACACTGTAGGATGTTTTCCATTAACCCAAATGATACTGTAGCATGTGATGAAGAAATTACGACCAGAGGTCTCGTCACTCGTTTCACGTCGTTAAAGATCGAGTTGGCTCACTTCCTTCTAGCAATCCTTCTGGCCCAGTGCCATGATCAGGTGTGGCTTCACCTAGGCTCAACTTCAGTAGATATACTGTTCCTCTCTGCACATGACGTAACTGTTTGAGAGCTGCTTTTGCCGCGGGCTGTGGGTGTGCTGGACATGCACTGAACAAGTGTTCCCATGCATCCACACTCCAGTGTTAATACCAAGAACACCTTAGTCATGTATAATCTGTTGTAATATACGGAAGAAAATGTAATTTCCTGTCTTAATCTTTCTTGAAGAGGGTGTGAACGCGTTTTATTTCTGAAGAATGTTACTACAAATTTCTTCAGAAAATGTTCGAATGATGCTTAAAAGTCCTGTATAGTAAGTACTACTTATTAGTATGAATGAAATTTTAACGTACTACATCCTCCCTGTTGTTACTTTCATGTGTCCTATGGTGTCCATTACGTCACTTCACTGCTATTCACAAATCCTCATGGGATAGTAAAGTGTCCATCAGATCCACACTGCAGAATCTCACCGGAAGTAGGAGGTCATCAGCTACTGCTCTTTTATGAGTACTGTGAATTCAGATGTACTAACGCGCTCACAGACCAACGATATAATATGAAAGTCGGCATATTCAGACACAAATGTGTTCGGATGTTTTAGCTACTCAAACAAGATTTTTCTTAACCAGTCAGATCTTTCTAAATTAGCAGGTTAAGCTATTAGCTTGCTACGGCTAACTGAAAACAAACAAAAAGAGAATTGCTAATTTGACAGTTTTAAACTTTCCGGTTTAACTAATATAATATGATAAATAAAGGTTTTAAACAATTTCATGATTAAGAAAAATATCAAACATTAGCATTGTTTACAAACAGTTTATCATTTTACCGAGCTGATTCTCTTGTCTGATAAGTGCATTTCATTGTATAATTTTTTACTCTTATCATCACCAATCAACACTACTCAACTAGTGTATCTACAGAGCAAGAGAGTTCTCTTCAACATCTAGTTTAACATCACAACTTCAGTGTAGCTGAATACACATTAAACACTTTTTTATAGAAGACCGTTTTCTCATCTCTGAATGAACACCATTCTGTTCACAAAAATACATTTATTTATGTAAAACATTTTAAAAGTGACATGAAATGAAAGCTCCGATAGCTTTTTCTTCCCTGTTGTGATGTATATTGGAGTAAAACGGCTTCATAAAAACATAAAATGGACAAAATGGAATCGTTTTCCGTTAATACAGCGTCATTACCTGGAATGGCATTAGCTCTTGAAGTCATGTAATTGAGTTATGGGAAAATAAATCCATTAATGAGGAAATAGCAATGCTAAATGATTTCCAATGTAATTATTTTAGTCATTATTTATTCTATGGAGGCACCTGTAATATTAAATTAAAACGGTGTCATTTATACAGAGAACACACTGGCCTTTTTTAGTGCTGCGTTCAATGATATTATAATTACAGTTGTCAAAAGAGTTGTATTATATTAATGTGCATGATATGCCAAATTATGAATAAAACGAATTGCAATTAGTAACATGAAGGTGGAAAATTGAAAAAAAGGGTAAATGTGGAACAAAATGTAAATATATTTTTATTGATTCTTAAACAAATCACTCCAAATTAACTGGAACTCCCTTAATAAAACAACATATTAATATACTTTGGTTTGGTTGAAACGATGTTTGAAAGTTTCATTTATTCTTCTGGAAGATGGATTGCATAAAATTGAATCTATTTGATTTCGTCTCACAAAAATAAAGGCAGATGTTTTAGTAAAGTCATTTTGAAGTCTCTGAATCATTCTTCTTGGATCCAGAGCGCAAGGCTTTAGGTTTAAAGAGCAGTTTAAACCTCTCAGGAGCACTACCATTTTTAATGAGGAAAATAAAGCTTTTCCTCGGGTCTTCCTGTGCATTAAGCCCACACTTCCCACTCCTGCTAGGATCGAATTGTTCGAGGCAGAGGAGAGGAGGTGTATTCCGCTACATATGGAGCAATGTAAACAAAGATAGCATCAAAACATAACGAAGGCTTCTCAGGGTGTGGATGACAATAACGTATTCTGCGTCTTTGAAGCTCAGTTCTGCATTCCATCTGGGAATGAATCCAATGAGTGGGATATAGACTTAAAACTGTGGAAATGTGGGGGTGTTCCAGATCAGGGACTTGAAGAACACACAGGAAGAAGATGGAACAAACAGAGACACACACACACACAAAGAGAGAGAGACAAAACCAACACCACTACCATTTGAAAAAAAAGTGGATGCCAATAAAACAGAGAAAGAAAGAAAAAAAATATGGCCTTTCTGACATTTCAGGAAGTTCCTTGTATGGGGTCGGTCATTGCATTACTCCAAACCCAGATGCTATAGTGGCCTCCTGGGAGGGCCGAGGGAGCAAGGAAGAGGGTTGGAAAGGGCGGATTTGAGAGAACTGGGAAGAAAGACACGTGTTTGAACCGAGCCAGATGCAAAACACCCACGGAAGAGCCATGTATTTCATTTCACAGAATGTACTTTAAATTCATTATTGGCTTTACTACCAGAAAGTGATACTGTGTTGATTTCATTCCACCCACTGTAAAGCTTCCTCTGTTGCACACGAGTATGTCGGCTTCAGTGTTGAGGAGTAAAACACATAATACACACACACTCTTTTTTTAAATCAGCATACTACTTAAGTAAACCCGTAGTGAGAGAAAATACTTAAAGACTTTCTGAAGCACAAACATTTCGTCAACTGACATTTTTCAGTCAAAAAAACAAAAAATGAACAAATACTGTAATAGCTCGGTTTACGAGTTTAATTCGTTCCAAGAGCTCGAACTCAAAATTCTCGTACACCTAAACAATTTTCCCCATAAGAATGCACTAAAAATCACTCGATTCGCTCCACATGACCATAAATGCCCATTAAAAAAATATATTAATTACTATTAATTACAGTTAAAAATATAACCATTAAGATCTCATATAAATACCAATTTATAATTGACAATTAAACTATAAAAATACTTGACAATTTACTGTAAAGCACTTTATCTTTGAGTCGCGTCGCTGCTGGCGTGAAGGAGACGAGAGGAGGGTTTTACTGCTTACAGGGAGGATTTCATCCCTTCTTTCTTACTCATCTTGAGGTCATTGTCTATATGCTGTACTGTACGTATATATTTCACTACGTGAACAATAGCGATCACAATTAATGTTAACAACACGAGGTAAAACCGCTGTAAAATCACTTTACGCTATAAACCGAGCGACGCTGAGAGAATGAACGAGTGAAGGGGTGATGGGCTTTGTGAGAGGCTATCGTCAGGATATTTCCAGTAAAAAAGCGCGCGAAGATACTGAGTGTCAGGACGTTTGTACAAAAAATAAATTCTCGCACTCCGATACAATGCTCGTACACAGATTTACTCGTATACTCGTAAACCCGAGGTATTACTGTATAGGTTTCTGCTGAAATGGTTCATTGGTTTCATTAGTGCTTCTCCAATTGAGTGTTTCCATTACAGCCTACACTTAAACTTAACCGTCCTTTCTCTCTTTCATATTCACTGCTGGCAAGCCATATTCAACCAAATCTAACAAGAAAATGAAAGTATTCCCACTTAAATGTAGCTAGTAATTATAAGTAGCAACAGTAGATTCCACCATGTCTTAAGTAACAAAATCATTAGAAAATACAATTGTGCCACTCTTTTTCATCTACACAGATATAAGTTGAATCTGACGGACACGGTGTTCTTAGACATTGGTTTTTGTGTGTGTTTTTACTGTGTGGATAATCAATTTAATCAGATGAGAGAAGGTCATTCATCTCGCAGAACATCACACTTTTTTTTTCTAAAAACTCCAGAGAGAGACAAATAAGGACCTAAACTGAGGCAAATGTTTATCTCTCTTGGAAAGCGCTCCCTAACAACTCGGCGAACATCTCCAGTTACACTTTGCAAATCTTTGACTTTGTTTATCATGAGGCCCAGGGCTGGAATGCTGGAGAAAAGGACTTTTGAGCACCTAGTTGTAATATCAGCAAAACATTAGCACACTAACATTTCACATTTTCCTTGTGGACTTGTGGATCACGTCTGCAGGATTTCACGCAACTGTCATTCCTAACTTGGTGGCTATGGGGCTTAATCAATAGACCATTATAAATTGTAGCTATTAGAAACATAGAAGGCACAAAATTGTCTGAATGACTCAAATGAATCTTTTGGAAAAGCAAAACTGGTGAACATTCATCTTATGCTGACCGTGTGAACAAAACATGCCCATTCATGATACTCAGATCCGTTACCCATTGAGTTGCTAATGGGATCACTGGTGCTTACACAGTCATGGGCTTTATTCATCATTTTGGAAGAACCAGAGGGAGCCAAGAGCTGATTCATTGCAATGGCTGTCTTCTCTCTGACCACAGATTTGATTTGTGTCTCTTTCTTCTCAATAAGTAA
This sequence comes from Rhodeus uyekii, assembly GCA_037043235.1. Lineage (NCBI taxonomy): Eukaryota > Metazoa > Chordata > Actinopteri > Cypriniformes > Acheilognathidae > Rhodeus > Rhodeus uyekii. The sequence continues at coordinate 5,626,115 of JAWRVZ010000016.1, read as the reverse complement.
ACACTGCGTCTGTGTTTTTATAGTAACAAAGATGCACTGTTCTCATTAGCGTCAAGCCAAGTCCACTGACTGACTGACAACATTATGCACAGCTCTCTTTGCTGCTGTATATATATGGCTGGATATGAGTTGAAACAATGTTCTGTCCTAATCCAGCCAGTTCATCCCAATTGTGGATGAAACCCAACATTAGTGTTCGCAGGGCCGTAATTATGCCGTCAAGTCTGTCATAACCCTAGAACATCAGATGACTAGGCAAAGTTGAATAGGCCGTTATATTTTAATACAGCAACCAGCGAGCCAGTGAGGTCAGTGGGGTTTTGAAAACTTCAAAGCGAACTTCCAGAAAATGAGTCAAGTGAAGAAAATTGAAGGAAACTGTTTCATGAGGTTGAGTCAAATTCCCTGGCTAGCTTTTGTCCCTATTTCTGGAGTGTGAGGCAACGCTGGCTAATGAATGTGCTAAAACTTAGGCTTATGCGTTTACTTATTATTCCAACTCTAGATCAGAAACACACTCTGCGCAAGTGAAAAGAAGAGCACGGTCCTGTTGCGCTATTGTGAATTTATTATACCTTCAATTGTCTGAGTCATTAAGCGACAGGTGCTATCGGTCAAGTAGCTAAAAATAAACAGAGCATCAGTTTACCTAACTTTAACTAACTTCCTCAGTAAGATTGTTTTCAATCATTTGCTCTGGTTCTGGACCTGAAGACTTTTGTAGAGCACACTTACTTAAAAACTGAGAAAACAACCTTTTCCAAATGCAACAATGTGAAATTGCATTTAATATCGTTGTGTTCTAATTACCTTAAACACGCAATAAGCGATTTCTCAGAAATGTTGTTGATATTTGAAATCACCAAATCGATCTTGATAGTTCCACCCCCAAATTCATGAACATCTCCCCTAATGACTGTCTATGCCCCTTTACTGGTAGATACAGTAATACCTCGGTTTATGAGTTTAATTCGTTCCAAGAGCTCGTAACTCAAAATTCTCGTACACTAAAACAATTTTCCCCATAAGAATGCAATGGAAATCACTTGATTCGTTCCACACAACCATAAATGCCCATTTTAAATATTTTTTGGTTTTACCCTATTAATTACAGTTAAAATTATAACCATTAATCATTAACTCATATAAATACTAATTAATAATTGACAATTAAACTCTAAAAATACTTGACATTTACTGTAACGCACTTTATCTTTGAGTAGTGTGGCTGCTGGCGTGAAGGAGACGAGAGGAGCGTTTTACTGCTTACAGGGAGAATTTCATATATATGTATATATTTCACTATGTGAACAATAGCGATCACAATTAATGTTAACAACACGAGGTAAAACCGCTGTAAATCACTTATTAAAAAAATGCGTGTGGGAAAAAATCTTGCACTCTGGTACAATGCTCGCACACCGATTTGCTCGTGTACAAAGTCACTCGTAAACCGAGGTATTACTGTATATATAAATATATACTGGTATATAAAAATGATAATGCATCTTGGTAGACCACTTGTGATCGGAATATCAGAAAGGGATCGTAATACCATGTGGAAACAGCTTCCTGCTTGATTTCCAGGATATTTTACATTTACATTTCGGCATTTGCCAGACATTCAAGAAACACATTGACATTCTATTCAGTTCTTGCTTTCCCTGGGAATCGAACCCATGACCTTGGTGTTGCAAGCGCCACACTCTACTGTTATATAATTCCCCATCAATATGCAGGAGAACCCTGAAGCTTGCCATTACATCAGCTCTAAGCCTTCAGCAACTTACACACAAATACTTTTTACATTACAATACATTTTATCATTACTACTGGAAAGAGAGCTGAGAGAAAACGAGTGGGCAACATGGGCAAAACTGTGGTCACTTTCCCTTTTTCCACTAGCCTTACTCTGCAATAAAAGGGTCTACTACACCATTTGCTGGCTAACCCACACATTTCACACATCATTCCAGCCGGAAAAAGGCAGCTGGATTTCGGGAATCCCCTGTTGCCCTGAACCTTTTCCACAAACTACAGAGCAGCACACAATGAATCTCAGAGCTGACGGAGAACCACCAACTTCAGATGTTTCTTTGGGACACAAATGTGAAACAACTCTTTTATCAAGACAGGCAAGATGGCTGCAGGTGGTAGAGGGGTTGTCACAGTGCTCCTGGTCTATTGTTTGTTCACAAATATTTTAAAGCCTATTTGCATTGATCCAGTTCGGATATATGGAAACATATTTCCTCTGCTTCATTTTAATGACAATCCATCAAAATATGAAGATCTAGGATACAAACAGACAAACAATGACTTGGCAAAAGCAAGTACTGGCTATGGAACCTACACACTGGCCGTGACCTTGGTGTACCCACTACTTTATAGTAGGAAGACTAAATCTACAACATCGACTCAACCATCGCGGACAACTGGACTTATTGTCGCCATATGTTTGATGCTATCCGGAGATATCCACCCGTGCCCAGGCCCGCACCACTTCAAGACGTCGGGAAAGGCTAACTCTCGCGCAGAGGATAAACATACCACTCATACCTTGCAGTTGACTGTGGCCGCGGTGCCGGGGTGGTCTGTCGAGGCGCAGCGCGAGGTGGCTCTGGGTCCGAGTGTGAGAGTCGGTGTGTCGGAGGTGAGCCTCAGTGGTGAGTCTGCGGGACAACAGCGTGGTACAGCCTTGGTCTCGCTTGGGAGTGGGAGGCATGGTACGGATGCACAACAACAACAAACTTTCCTCAATGGCCGCTCCGCTACCACGGTAACGACCATAAACAGGAAGCGACTCAATCCAGGGGTAGCCAAACATCGGAAATGGGCGTTCTTTCAAACTGTCAATCACTCAAAAATAGTTTGGGACCCTAAAGCAAAACCCAAAGGTCTGCTGGGTGGGCATTTAAATATAAGAAGCATCATGTCAAAAACAGAGGAAGTTAATCACCTGTTACTTAATTCAAATTTGGATTATCTCTGTTTATCTGAGACTTGGCTCTATAACAATGCTCCCTCTGCAGCACTTAACATCCCTGGCTATAATATGTTCAGGAGAGACAGAGAAGGAGCAAAGGGTGGAGGTGTCATGATATATATAAAAAATAATATTCAGTGTCAGGAAATTCAATGGTTGAATGATCATGAACTGGAATGCTTGGGTTTAAACATTATACTATCACCACAAATGTCTTTTACAATCATTGTGGTATATCGACCCCCCTCTTCAGATGCCATTTTTTATGAAAAGTTTGAAAATTTAATGAAAGAATGTAACTTAAATAAAGAGATCATTATTTTGGGGGATATCAACATAAACTGGGAGGACACATCAGGTAGAAAAAGGCTTAAACAAATAACTGACAAATTTGATTTAGTCCAAATGATCAAAGGGCCCACAAGAATCACCCCATCAAGCAGCACCCAGATTGACTTGGCATTTACCAACCGACCTGAGAGAATATCTAAATCATACAATTTGTTAGCTGGTCTTTCTGATCACAATTTGATTCTTGTGGCCAGGAAGCTCTCAAAAAAGAGATTTGATTATTCGATCAGAGAGCGTGAGTTTGTTGGAATCCCAAAAAATCGCCAGGAAGCATTTAATAGTGCTGTCCAGCAGATTGACTGGGATCACATATTGCTGGGAACAAGTTGTGAAATGGATTGTGAAGCTTTTGTGGCGACAATTGAAAGAACAATTAAGGATTTTAGCTGTAAACTTAAACACAAACACAATAAAAATATACTTCCATGGATGAACTCGAGCATACTTAAACTAATGAAAGAGAGGGATCGTGCGTTAAAAAATGCAATTAAAACTAACTCAGCTATTGCCAGAAATTTATTTACATCACTGAGGAATAAGACTGTTAAAGCTATACGTAAGGCCAAAGCAGATTTTTTTTTAATTATAATAGAAAATGCAAAAAGGGATTCTAAAACAATTTGGAATCAAATGAAAAAACTTGCAGGACAGGATACAAAAAGAAAACAACTTTTAGAAATTAAGATAAATGGACAAATTACAAATGATACAAACAAAGTTGCAGATGTCTTCAATCATTTTTTTGTTGAATCTGTCTCCAATATTGCACAAAGCTTCCCAACTAATAATCTAAATATCTGTCCGATAAATAATTTAGAGTCAATTTTCAACCTGAGTACAGTCACAGAATCTGACGTCTTACAGACAATAAAAACACTAAAAGCTTCCAGAACTAAAGACATATTTGGCATAGATATGTGCATGCTGAAAGATCTCAGTTCCTCATTATTAACACCATTAACCGAAATTATCAATCTCTCCTTTACTGAGGTAATATTTCCAAGTATGTGGAAATCAGCTGCTGTTGTTCCAATTCTCAAAAATGGAGATCCATTATTAGTGGACAACTATAGACCTATCAGCATCATACCTACAGTGTCAAAAGTAGCAGAGAAACTAATTTCCCAACAAATAATAACCCATTTAAATACCACTATATTTTCTCTTCATCCAATGCAATTTGGTTTCAGAAGTCAGCACTCAACAGAAACTGCTAATTGTTTTTTCATAGAAAATATTAAACATCTACTGGATAAAGGTGGCGTGGTTGGAGCTGTGTTTCTCGATCTTAAAAAAGCTTTCGACACTGTAAATCATAAAATATTATTAACCAAATTAAGCAAGTTCAACTTCTCATCAGATGCAATAAAATGGATAGAATCATATATATCGAATCGCTCTCAGTCAGTTAGGATCAGTGATTACCACTCACCGCCCCTTGCTGTGTCCACAGGGGTTCCTCAAGGATCTATTTTAGGGCCACTGTTATTTTCTCTCTATATAAACGACCTTCCTTCTGTTTGTCCAGATGTTTACTTACAGATGTACGCAGATGACACTGTCATTTATACCCATGGTAATAACATAAATCAAGTTGCTGAAAAACTTACACTGTCTATGGCACATGTCTCTGAATGGCTAAATCAATCCTGCTTAAAACTTAATGTAAATAAAACCGTCTCAATGTTTTTTTCTAAATCTAATAGTGCAAATAATCAAGCAGATATTTTTGTGACAGGGGAAAAATTAAAAGTTGTGTCAGAACTCAAATACTTAATCATAATAGACTCTAAATTAACTTTTAAATCGCAGATAAAAAAGGTCTGCAATCGAGTCAAATTCAATATTGCTAATTTCCGGTTCATAAGATCAAACTTGTCACTTCAGGCAGCTAAAATGTTTATGTACAGTATGGTTTTGTCACACATCACTTACTGTCTGACAACCTGGTCACAGGCCAATAAAACAACTCTCAAATCATTAGAGTCACTTTATAAACAAACAATCAAAATTATGGATAAAAAACCTTTAAGATATCATCATTGTGCCATTTTACATAAACATAAGCTTTTCAGTTGGGAAAATGTCATTAAGAATTCAAACCTCTGTTTGCTTTACAAAATCATCCATGGTCTGTCATCTCCCCCACTTAGTCAGTTTGTAAACATTAGAAACACCACACAGAGAGTAACACGAGGGTCGGCCCGAGGAGACTGTGTTGTTCCTCTGAGGAAAAGCACATTTAGTCAGAGTGCCTTTTCGGTCAGAGCAGCTCAGGAGTGGAACTCTGTCCCTCAAAACATCAGAGAACTCGCCACATACACTCTGTTCAAAAATCATTTAAAAAACTGGCTCATAGCAAATCAGACATGTCAGCATTAATAAGAGTATGTGTCGTCCCTCAACATAACCTGCTGCCACTTGTGTCTCTGCTGTGTAAATGTGTATAATATTAATTTTGTTCTTTTTGTTTTCAACATTATTTTTGTTTATAGTAAATTTGTACATTGCATTTAGCAACAGGTTTTAAAGAGTTATATCTGTTTTACTGTTTATATTTGTATTGTTTTCTGTAATCTTTTTATTTGTGTTTTAGGTAGACAATTTTAAGATCAGTCCAGGGACAACGGATGAAAAATAGCCTTTTGGCTAATTCTGGTGCATTTACAGTAATGTCGATTAATGTACACTGTCCCTGTCAAATAAACAAATAAATAAATAAATAAAGCATGTTTATGAACATCAATATGTATTTGTACGAATAGGTTTCTTCCGCTGCTCTAACAACTTGATGTTCAGGCATGCAGAACAAGCGCTGGTGTTTTTGATCAGGAGTATGTGAGTGACCGAGGGTACGAGCTCTGATTTAAAGAGTGAGAGTGCATTGGGGATGAGCTTCCTGTGTGCTGCTCCCAACCGTTACTCATCATTTACTCATTGTACCATTCGGCAGTTCACATCATGGCACATGTGGTTTTGTTCATGCAGATTAAGAATGACTCCCTTCCAGAGACTGACGCACAAGATGGACTACTCGCGCAAACCGTAAAAGATTCCCGGAGGTACACCGTATGTTGTTTCGCAATAGCAAAAAGGGTATTGTATTTTTGGCAAGCTACCTCTAGAACTGTGACCAATCCGTTTTTCGCTCTGAAATCCAAAGGGGTTTGGATGACACATTAAGGAGTCATGTTTAAAATGCAGGTTACGTGCCAAAAACTATGATCGACTGGAGTAAATCTCAGGAAACATTTTCTGGAAATGAGTAAGACTCAAGTCAAAATACTACGGTATTTCACAAATTGCAGTTGAGAAGTTCTTTTAGTATTGAATCTCATCTGGAGTTCACCAATGTCTTCACAACAGTCATCTTTTCCATTGAAAACAAGGGACTGGCCAAGGCAGAGCTCACAAAACAATGGCGGTATTTGTTTAAAACTACAATCACATCCTCAAGCCAGTTGTTTTAAGCCCACCCCCTCACTCTAAACTCGAAAGGGTCGAGCGGCCTGCCCTGTATCACTCAACTGGGCAAAGAAGTTGGCTCGGAATAAACATTTTCGAAGATAAATCTACTTTGAAATGGCCGGGCTTCCACTGGCGCAATGAATGAAATATGAGATAATGTGTTGGGAGACGCAGACAATACGGAGAGCCTGAGACTAAAGTGCAGTAGTGCCAAAAGATTTGTGGTTTGACGAACATTTCGATCACGCAACATTGTCTGATGATGATTTCAGCAAGGCTTAGTATCTAATTTATGAGGTGCTTCTTAAAGGAATACTCTGGGTTCAATGCTCATAGATATTCATCATCTGCAGAATGTAAAAAACCTTCATAGATAATTCAATTTAAACAACTGAAATATTTATTTTTGTACATGAAAAATAAGTACTTTTATATTTCAGGAATTGCACACATATGTGCTTTTAAACTAGATAAAAATTGATTATATTTATGATTCAGAGTCCAGTAATCAATAAGAGCTTATTTGTATCGTTTTTGCTTGCTTTTTATATACTTGTAAAAGAGTATAAAATACTTCAAAAAATATTGTTTAACAATGTTGCTTTACTCAATAAAAAAGTAACTAATTGCGTTATTTCTTGTGGAAAGTAATGCATTACTTTACTTTTGCATTACTTATGTGCTGGGCTTGCTTGATTATTATTGATTGAAATTAATTTTGAGGCAAATGTAAACAGCAAAAGTGAAATGAATAAGCCTCATATTGAAGGAAATGCAAATTCACACCTGTAAAGCAAACCTTTCAGCCGTGCTGCCATATAGAATATAAAACAATTTTAAAAATGAAAACAAATATGATGTTTATCTAATGTGCTTTATGCTAATTGGTATGTTTGATTTGGATCACCGCAAGTCAGCAGCAAAAACATTGGTTAATAAAGATTAAATTCATAAAGTATATTTTTGTAATTGAACATTTAATTATTGCAGGTTTGCGTAATATATTCTGACTTTGACTGTTTTCATTCATTTTGAGGAATACTGAATGTATCTTTTAATCTAAATTCCTGCTTACATTTAGTTTAGATTTGCAATAAAATGCTGATTTTAAATATTTATTATATTTTATACAATAAATATATTGAACCTTTATGTAGCACATCTCACATACACACAGATGACTGTAAAAATGTTAAATAAATAAAATAAGTGTAAGGTCAATCATGGTCAAGCCTATTAATGGTTATTTGAACCCTTCAAAATGACTTGCCCCGTGAACTTTCATTGTACGCACATAAATGCACGCATGATTTTCTTGTTTGTTTTTACAAACGGAGGGATGAGATCACATTATTTTCTGCTGTAAATCAACAGCATACCACAGATACTGTTCATTGAATCCAGAGCATTTCTCTTCGGATTACTTTAAGAAAAGTCTCCAAAATATAATTTACACTTGAAAGAGAAAACAAGCAGTTTATTACTAGTTACAAAAAGTGTTTATAATTTCCCAAAATACAATTAATATCTAATTGGACATCTAAGCCTGTACTCACAACATCAAATTTTCTTTGTTTATTTATGTTGATGGTTTTCAGCAGCACAAGCAAGGAATGCTCACGTGTCGTAACTGGATTACATCAGAGCAGAGCTCAGAACAGATGTTCGCCCGGCTGCAGATGTGGAGACGCTTCCTGTGAAGAATGCACCAGCATGGACCATGAAACTCGGTCCATAAAACTGGATGATTTGTTTTCCCACGTGCTTGATGTTAGCAAATAGTCAGGTGTAAAATAGCACCTTGCGGTTTTGCATCAAAGAACATTAGCATTTGTTTTATGTTCTGCATTTTTCAGCTGTTAGACACGGAGCAAATCCTCATGTAACAAGAAATGCACACCGTATTTTCCCACATATAACCCGCAGGTTATACCAGATTTTACAAACCCTGCAGGGGGTGCGGGTTATATAAAGGTGCGGGCTATAACACACATTTTTTACATGTAATAATATTTCAATATATGTGTTACGTCCCTTAGGACGTACATTCTGTTTTTCTTTCTTGCAAGGGTTGTCTCTGGTGCTTGTACTATCACTCTGACAGCTGGCGCTGATAGGCTGTCTGACCTGTCAATCATTGAAGAAGACTCATCCGATAATCAACACCTGTAGAATCGCTTCTTAAGGGACGTGCTGCTGCTCAGCGAGAGACACTGCTTTTTCTTTTTGTTCTGATTCTGACTTGTGTTTGTTTTCTTATTGTGTGAATTTCGTGCACAAGCACTGTGTACCGAGCCTGAACAGTTATGGAGAATTGACGTCATGCGACCAACATTCGAAATGTGAACTTCGAAATGTGAAAAGTTCATCAATCTATGGGTGCGGGTTATATAAAGGTGTGGGTTATACCACCTATTTTTTTACACAAAACCCTAAAAACCTATATGGGGGTGCGGATTATCTGCGTCTGCGGGTTATATGCGGGAAAAATACGGTAATTTGCACCGTGAAAATTCTGCAAGCCTTTCATGAAAGTTTATATTCAAAATGTATTGTCTAAAAGACAAGTTTAGGGGAAAGCTAACAAGGGCCATGGCTAGATTTCATAAAGATTTAATTCAACCAAAAGTCTAAGAATCACATCTGGGATTCAGGAAAAGTTGTAGAAATGTCTATATTTTAAAATAAAGAAAAAGTTATGATTTAAAATGCAGCGCTATAGATGAATAAATCTAATGATATTGAGCTTGTGTGCCAATCTCAGTCCATACAGGACAACACATTTGTGGATTCACGCAGCTTGAGAATAGAAAAGAATAAATATTGCATTATAAAAATTCAAAACAGAAGTATTATCAATATAGTGTCAGACTTTTGGACCTGACTGCATGAGTAAACTGGCTTTAAAGTCCTAACGCAGCTCAGCGTTCAGCTGGCACTGTGAGAGTGTGTGGAATACACACATCGCCTGCCTCAAATTCCTCTCATAGCTTTGGCTATTCACTATGAAAACAGCCTCTCTCGCATACATGACCTCTTGACCCTCTAACCATTATGAATCCTCTAAACGGAAGAGTTATGAGCATACGGTTAGATTAGGCAAAGGAGAAAACTTCTTTATTAAATGAAAAAAATTCAGGGATTTCTTTTCAGAATCAATCTGATGAGAGAAATTAAATACATAAAACTCTGTCCCTGGACCAGTCAGGGAGTTAATCTGCATCTGGACCCATCCCAAGCTTATCTCTAGGGAGATTTTATCAGTGTCCTCAGGAGCCTCTACACCTATCACTGAAATGATATAGATGGATTGCTTTGCTCTGACGCATGAACCATCCTTCTGAGCTGTTTTGATGTCTACAACTCTCTTAGCGTTGGAAACACAAGATCCCCGTTGGTTCTTAACATGATGGTTTCCGCACTGATCTTCCGTTTACCAGAACTGATGTGCGAGTTGATGAATCAAATATGTGAATCAAAGACTAAATTCAATCTGTTCATCATATAAAGTGATTATATTTCTTCAGAAAATAAGCACTAAACTTCTCAATTCCGATAAACTTGTTTTACGATCTCTTTATGAACTTTTTGAAGCATCAAAGTGGTAGTTGCGTAGCTGTCAATGGAGGAACAGAAAGCTTTCAGATTTAAGCAAAAACATCTTCATTTGTGTTCTGAAGATGAACGATAGTCTTACAGGTTTGGAACCACATGGGGGGGGGGGGGGGGGGGGGGAGTACATTCATTTCTGGGAGAAATGACTCATTTTGACTCGTATCTACTGTATGCTTCATAGGAGGAGAGTTTGTGTGCCATTGCTAGCTTTAAAGATGAAATCATCCAGTTACAGAGCTCCATTTGAGTTGAGATTGAAATGCTGCCTTAGAAAGCAGCTGCCTATGTAGAGAACAGACAGCACGATGATTTTGAAACCGCTTAAGTCTTAACTCTCTGCCATTGACGAAATTTCTGTTATTTGTGAGAAAACGCTTCTCCATGTTTTTGACTGTTATCTGCTATACTGAATCTCCTGATTAGAACAACACGCAGAAACAAGCCATCTCATATGCAATCATAATGTGATCACCAAGATTAATTGGCATTAAATGGTATTGATGGGCTCCATCTACTCCGATCAGATCTGGATGTAGTCTTTGACAAAAATTTGATTTTCTCAGATTTTTGGCCAAAATGTTGCTTTAAAAAAAGAAAAAGAAATTTACCCACATTCAAGTGTTTAAAAAAAAATGAAGATAGAATCAAATTAGAAGAATAAAAGAAGATCATTTTTTTCTTGTTTAAAAGCAGAGGAGCTACTCTTTCTTTTGATGTACAGTAATACCTCGGTTTATGAGTTTAATTCGTTCCAAGAGCTCGTAACTCAAAATTCTCGTACACTAAACAATTTTCCCCATAAGAATGCAATAAAAAAAAAAAAAAAAAATCACACAATTCGTTCTACGTGACCATAAATGCCCATTTTAAATATTTTGGGGTTTTACCCTATTAATTACAGGTAAAATTATAACCATTAAAATCTCATAAATTAATAATGCTAATTAATAATTGACAATTAAACTCTAAAAATACTTGACAATTTACTGTAACGCACTTTATCTTTGAGTCGCGTCTCTGCTGGCGTGAAGGAGACGAGAGGAGGGTTTTACTGCTTACAGGGAGAATTTCTTCCCTTCTTTCTATATGCTGTACGTATATATTTCACTACGTGAACAATAGCGATCACAATTAATGTTAACAACACGAGGTAAAACCGCTGTAAAATCACTTATAAAAGTATCACTGTGGTGAATGATGAACCAAACCGAGAGACACTGAGAGAATGAAGGAGTGAAGGTGTGATAAAGGGGTTAGAACTGCGTGACTGTTTTATGAGAGGCTGTCGTTAGGATATTTCCAGAAAAAATGCGTGCGAAGATGCTGAGCGTTAGCACATTTCCACACAAAATTGCGCGTGGGTGAGGGAAAGTTTTTCTCGCACACCGATACAATGCTCGTACACCGATTTGTTCGTATACAAAGTCACTCGTAAACCGAGGTATTACTGTACTTAAAACCAAGATATTCAAGATATCCATACAATCAAATATTCTGTGAGCCATGAATATGTTGTGAAAATGATAAAAAATGTGTTTTTTTTACATTTTTACATGTTTTGGCAGACTCTTTCAAAAACTACTTACATTGCATTCAAGATACACATTGACATTATTCTCACATTGACATTCCCTGGAAGTCGAAACCATGACCTTGGTGTTGCAAGCGCCACATTCTACTGTTTGTGTCAGGTGTGTGGGAAGGGATGAATGAGGACTCAATGATGCAATGAGACTGGGGATTTATTCATAACAAAAACGTAAATAAAAACTGAACATAACCAACCCCGTGGGGAAAAAACAAGACTAGAGGACAGACTCAAACTAGGACTAGACTTCAGACTTCAAACTTGACAGACTTGACTCAGGACTAGAAACAGGACAGCATGAACACTACCTTGAAACGACGAGAAACCAGCACAAGACAACAGACACGGATGGATTAAATACACACATGAGGGATGGTAATTGAATGAGACACAGCTGGGAACAAATCAAACTAAAACAGGGAAACAAGGTGGGAGGGTTACACATTGACGAGACAAAGACGACGCGCAGCTGGCGACAACCGAACTGCGCGTGACAGGAAACATAACATAAAAACACGGACGAGAGGAGGCGCGGCTCGCGCAAGGCTTGAAACCGCGCCCACTCACATAACGTAGAGCTCGCAAGAACGAGTTCTCACGAGCTCACGACAAGGACTAACACACACGAGTTATGAATGCCCGAATCCCGATCCAAAACCGAAACTGAACCAGACCCAAGTATCGGGACCGGACATCATAACTCGTACGAAAGACGTCACAGACAAGCGCGCGCGCGGCTCGAATCCTCGACGCCGTGCGCACACACACCAAACACGAGACATAACGGTAGTGTCAGAGCTCTGCCACAAAACCAAGAAATGACTACTAGAACGAATGTAGCAGAACCCTGACACTACCCCCCCTCTAAAGGGACGCCACCTGGCGTCCCTACGAGGAACACCAGGAACAAGACAGAGACATGACAACAGAAAGTACGAACATGACAAGGGGAAAAAATAAAAATGAAAATAAAGAACACCAAGACAAGGGGAGAGAGGGAAGACAAGACAGGCTAAGACAAGCAGGCAAAATACACAGTACTCAAATCAACATCATGAAAATAACTCAAAAAGTCCTCGAAAAGGTACTAATTAAAAAGTCCTCAATGTCATGAAAAATATAACTCAAAAGCAGGCCCCAAGCATCATGAAATCCTAACTCAGAAAACAGTCCAATACGTCATGAAAACGTGATCAACCTAAACAGTCATCAATCCCATGAAAAAAATTACTCAAAAAATAGTCCACCATGAATAACACAGTCCAGGGAGGGAGAACTGGAGGGATGAGCCATGGAGGCTCAGACAGTACCGGGTCTTTAGCAGATGGCCAGGTTGGAGCAGGGGGAACGAGCCAGGGAGGCTCCAGGGGTTCAAGGGTCCTGGCAGACGGCCAGGGTGGTGCCGGAGGGGAGAACCAGGCTGGCTCCGGTGGTTCTGGAGTCCTGGCAGACAGCCAGGGTGGTGCTGGAGGCACAGACCAGGCAGGCTCTGACGGGTATGGAGTCCTGGCAGACGACCAGGGCAGTGCTGGAGAAACCGACACCTTGGTCGGGTCAGGCAGGACCATCTGAGACTCTGGGAGGAGGTCTGGCAGGTCTAGGCGTTCTGGCGGGTCTGGGAGGTCTGGACGAACAGGCGGGTCTGGGAGGTCTGGACGAACAGGCGGGTCTGGGCAGACTGGCGAGTCAGGCAGCCGAGGCTCTGGGTCAGCCGGCGGGCCCGGCAGGACAGGAGGCTCTGGGTTGGCCAGCGGGTCGAGCTGTGAGGGCTTGGCTGGCGGGTGCTCGAGGAAGGCAGCCCGGTGCATCTTCCAGGCAAGCAGGGCAGCCAAAATAAAAAACAGATCCACAGCCCTCTTGGCCATGGCTGGGCTGACAGGTACTACTGGAATGGTCTCTTGGTCAGCAGGGAGCTGCTCTGGGGCAGCGACGGGCTGCTCAGGGATGGCCTCCTTGGCCATATCAGTGTCAGCAGCTCTGTGCTTCCTCCAGGCATGAACAACCGCAATAATAAAAAACAAGTCCACTGCCTTCTTGGCAATGGCAGGGCTGTCTAGGGGTGCTGCAGCCTCATTGAAAGTCTCTGGGGGCGCTACAGCCTCTTCTGGAGTCTCTGGGGGCGCTACAGCCTCTTCTGGAGTCTCTGGGGGCGCTACAGCCTCTTCTGGAGTCTCTGGGGGCGCTACAGCCTCTTCTGGAGTCTCTGGGGGCGCTACAGCCTCTTCCAAGACCTCAAGTTCCAGGCGGGTGGCAGGGTCAGAGATAGCCTCCAGGCCAAGTGAGGCGGGGAAAGCCTTCTTCCTCCTCTTCCTTTTACGTGGCTTGGGACTTACTGCTTGTGATGGTGCTGCAGCATCTTGAGCCACCTCTGGGTCGATGGTGGGCGAGGCAGACCCGTTCTTCCTCCTTCCTCTTCCAAACGGGGTCATCGGAGGACTGGGGACATGGCAGTAAGTGGGAAAAACAGGGGGAGGGCCAAGAGGAGGAAGGCCACCCTCCTCTCCACGATTGTAGACATACCCCACAAACTGCCAGAATGACAGGATCCCCAGCATCCCCATCTCCCAGGCACAGATGGGTTCATTAAGGCCATTGTTGAAGATGTCCTTGAGCCCGGCGTCGCTGATGTTAAGCCCCTCCGCTTCAAAGAGGCACTGGCAAGCAAACTCCTTCACACTGGATCCCTCTTGCTGAAGAGAAAGGAGCCTGCTGCGCTGGTTCACCAGCTGCTGAGCGGAGGGGCTGGGAGATGGAAATAGGAAGCTTCCCATTTCTCTGCTGAGTCCTCTTAGGCTGGTTTCTTCTGTCAGGTGTGTGGGAAGGGATGAATGAGGACTCAATGATGCAATGAGACTGGGGATTTATTCATAACAAAAACGTAAATAAAAACTGAACATAACCAACCCCGTGGGGAAAAAACAAGACTAGAGGACAGACTCAAACTAGGACTAGACTTCAGACTTCAAACTTGACAGACTTGACTCAGGACTAGAAACAGGACAGCATGAACACTACCTTGAAACGACGAGAAACCAGCACAAGACAACAGACACGGATGGATTAAATACACACATGAGGGATGGTAATTGAATGAGACACAGCTGGGAACAAATCAAACTAAAACAGGGAAACAAGGTGGGAGGGTTACACATTGACGAGACAAAGACGACGCGCAGCTGGCGACAACCGAACTGCGCGTGACAGGAAACATAACATAAAAACATAAACACACGGACGAGAGGAGGCGCGGCTCGCGCAAGGCTTGAAACCGCGCCCACTCACATAACGTAGAGCTCGCAAGAACGAGTTCTCACGAGCTCACGACAAGGACTAACACACACGAGTTATGAATGCCCGAATCCCGATCCAAAACCGAAACTGAACCAGACCCAAGTATCGGGACCGGACATCATAACTCGTACGAAAGACGTCACAGACAAGCGCGCGCGCGGCTCGAATCCTCGACGCCGTGCGCACACACACCAAACACGAGACATAACGGTAGTGTCAGAGCTCTGCCACAAAACCAAGAAATGACTACTAGAACGAATGTAGCAGAACCCTGACAGTTTGAGCTACAGGAATGTTATTAAGTATATTTATTTTTAAAAATCTGGCGGGGAAAGAGTTAAGTGTGAGTGATGTTGTTCTTATTTACTATTCATGGGCTTACTGCACTCTTTCACACCATACTTCATATACAGAGTAAACACGACTTAGGAGGAAATGGAGTAAAATTTATACCTGACGGTTTTCAGAAACAGTCCGTGTGTCGTCAACCTACAGTACAATGGTGATCTAATGTACACTCCTCTCAACACTCAGCAAAAGAAAGACTTCACAAAATGTGACTTCCATCGCGATTGCTTTAGTTTGGATGTCAACTGTCACGAAAAAGGCTTAATATCTTTTCGTCAAGTCTGTTAACAGGTTCTGTCTTGTTTAGCTTGGCTAACACACCTGCAATCAAAATACTATAAAGGCAAGTTTATTGTCAGAAAGGAACTACACAAGGAGGCCTGGTTATTCATACATAATTGAAAATACAGAGCCCATTTTACTCTTGAAATGTGAACAGGATCTTTTTCTTGGCAGCTCGCCACTATTCAATTGTTAACCTGCATTATTCTGAACACTCGTCTTTGCTTCACAGTGAGCCACCCTACTTTTATAAAGCCACATCATGAAATACCCAGGAATAGCAGCCAAAAACACTCCCACAGCAAAATAACTTACAAAAATGGGGCAGAATCACTAATAATACCAGGTTATTAAGTCTTTAGACAAGCGGTGACAAAACCAGCAATGTGTGAAAAACACTTAGTAACCCTTAGTAGAAGACTAATGTAAAAATGGCACTACAGAAAACACTACATTTTCTTCAAACTTAGTTTGTTTTAAGCATTAAGTGCTGCAGGAATGATGTATTTTTGCAGGCCAAAACCCAGAAACATAACATTTAAGACTTAACATTTAACACTTCTGGATTTGTCAATGTTTTTTGTTAATGTGCTTTTAGTTAAATGCCTGAAATAAAGCTCAAGAACGTTTCACGTAGCATGCCACTAGCAAGATTTAACATTGACTAGCATGTCGCTAGCATGACTTAGCATTAACGAACATGTCGCTATCAAGATTTAGCATTAATTAACATGGTGCAAGCAAGATTTAGCATGAATTAGTATGTTGCTAACTAGATTTAACACAAATTAGTATGTTGCTAACTAGATTTAGCATGAATTAGTCTGTTGCTAACTAGATTTAACACAAATTAATATGTTGCTAACTAGATTTAACATGAATTAGTATATTGCTAACTAGATTTAACACGAATTAGTATGTTGCTAACTAGATTTAACACAGATTAGTTTGTTGCTAACTAGATTTAACACAAATTAGTTTGTTGCTAACTAGATTTAACACAAATTAGTATGTTGCTACCTAGATTTAACACAAATTAGTATGTTGCTATCTAGATTTAACACAAATTAGTATGTTGCTAACTAGATTTAACACAAATTAATATGTTGCTAACTAGATTTAACACGAATTGATATGTTGCTAACTAGATTTAGCATGAATTAGTCTGTTGCTAACTAGATTTAGTATGAATTTGTATGCTGCTAACTAGATTTAACACGAATTAGTATGTTGCTAACTAGATTTAACACAGATTAGTTTGTTGCTAACTAGATTTAACACAAATTAGTTTGTTGCTAACTAGATTTAACACAAATTAGTATGTTGCTATCTAGATTTAACACAAATTAGTATGTTGCTAACTAGATTTAACACAAATTAATATGTTGCTAACTAGATTTAACACGAATTGATATGTTGCTAACTAGATTTAGCATGAATTAGTCTGTTGCTAACTAGATTTAGCATGAATTAATATGTTGCTAACTAGATTTAACATGAATTAGTATGTTGCTAACTAGATTTAACATGAAATAGTATGTTGCTAACTAGATTTAACACGAATTAATATGTTGTTAACTAGATTTAGCATGAATTAGTCTGTTGCTAACTAGATTTAGTATGAATTTGTATGCTGCTAACTAGATTTAGCATGAATTAGTATGTTGCTAACTAGATTTAACATGAAATAGTATGTTGCTAACTAGATTTAACACGAATTAATATGTTGCTAACTAGATTTAGAATGAATTAGTCTGTTGCTAACTAGATTTAGTATGAATTAGTATGTTGCTAACTAGATTTAACATGAAATAGTATGTTGCTAACTAGATTTAACACAAATTAATATGTTGCTAACTAGATTTAGCATGAATTAGTCTTTTACTAACTAGATTTAGTATGAATTAGTATGTTGCTAACTAGATTTAACACAAATTAGTATGTTGCTAACTATATTTAACACGAATTAGTATGTTGCTAACTATATTTAACACGAATTAATATGTTGCTAACTAGATTTAACACAAATTAGTATGTTGCTAACTAGATTTAACACAAATTAGTATGTTGCTAACTAGATTTAACACGAAATAGTATGTTGCTAACTAGATTTAACACGAATTAGTATGTTGCTAACTAGATTTAACACGAATTAGTATGTTGCTAACTAGATTTAACACAAATTAGTATGTTGCTAACTAGATTTAACACAAATTAGTATGTTGCTAACTAGATTTAACACGAATTAGTATGTTGCTATCTAGATTTAACACGAAATAGTATGTTGCTAACTAGATTTAACACGAATTAGTATGTTGCTAACTAGATTTAACACGAATTAGTATGTTGCTAACTAGATTTAACACAAATTAGTATGTTGCTAACTAGATTTAACACAAATTAGTATGTTGCTAACTAGATTTAACACAAATTAGTATGTTGCTACCTAGATTTAACACAAATTAGTATGTTGCTACCTAGATTTAACACGAATTAGTATGTTGCTAACTAGATTTAACACGAATTAATATGTTGCTAACTAGATTTAACACGAATTAGTATGTTGCTAACGTCTCAGGTTACTTACGTAACCCTAGTTCCCTTAGAGGGAACGAGACACTGCGTCGGAACGCATATAAGAACGCATTAGTGTTATTGTCTCTTGAAGCGCAATTGAAACCAGGTGTGCGAGTGCACGTAGCCGAGTGTGACGTCATGAGCCAGGAGTATAACTGCACGCGGCAGACTAGCAGCCTCAGCTTAACTAGTGTCTGAAACAGCCGGCGTGCGATGGAGCTGAGGCTACGAGACGCAGTGTCTCGTTCCCTCTAAGGGAACTAGGGTTACGTAAGTAACCTGAGACGTTCCCTGTCAAGGGAACTCAACACTGCGTCGGAACGCATATGGGAACGAGAATACCCACGCCGCCTCAGCGAACGGAGTATGCCAAGCTAACGTAGCTCACTACGAAAGGGCCAAGGTTCCCAAAGCGGGGTTAAGGTCTAACTGGTAGAACCTAATAAAAGTATGCGGTGAGGACCAGCCAGCCGCATCACAAATATCGGCAAGGGGAGCCCCTGCGAAAAAAGCTTTAGAGGTAGCCATGCTCCGGGTAGAGTGGGCGCGGACATGCAGAGGACACTGCTGACCCGTCTGTTCATAAGCTAGTGAGATAGTCTCAACTATCCACCTGCTTAAAGTAGGTTTAGATGCTGGAGCTCCCTTAGGAGCCCCGAAGCATACAAAGAGTTGGTCAGACTTACGCCATAAAGCCACTCTGCGAACATAGGCGTCCAGTGCTCGCACTGGACAGACCTTGCTCCTGTCCTGGTCATGATCATCAACGGGGGGAGGACATAAGGCCTGCAGTACAATGTGACGAGCTGGGCTCGAGAGGACCTTCGGAACATACCCTGGTCTGGGAGAGAGGAAGGCTTTCGCCAGACCAGGAGCAAACTCCAGACAGGAGGGGGCCACTGACAGGGCCTGAAGGTCGCCAACCCTCTTGAATGAGGAAATGGCTAGGAGGAACACCGTTTTAAGAGTGAGAAATTTCTCTGAGATGTCCTCAAGCGGCTCAAAGGGTTCCTGGGACAAGGCCTGGAGTACCAGGGACAGGTCCCAGGAAGGAACCCGGGAGCGTACCGCAGGCCTCAGCCTGAGAGTGCCACGGAGGAAACGAGCTACTAGGGGGTCCCGACCCAGGGGTATACCACTCGGGGGCACGTGGTAAGCCGTGATGGCAGCCACGTACACCTTAAGCGTGGAGGGGGACAGCCCAGCGGCGAACCTCTCCTGTAAGAACTCCAGGACGATACCGACCTGGCAGGTCACTGGGTCTACAGGTTTGCTACCGCACCAGGAAGTGAAGGAGGCCCACTTCCTGGCGTAGAGTTTCCTCGTGGATGGGGCTCTAGAGTGGAGAATGGTCTCAACGACCTCAGTCGAGAGACCCGAGTCTATGAGTCGGGCCCCCTCAGAGGCCAGACCCACAGATTCCACAGTTCCGGGCGAGGATGAAGGATCCTGCCCTGTGCCTGAGACAGAAGGTCCACTCTGACGGGAATCCTCCAAGGAGTGCCGTCTAGGAGGGACACCAGGTCCGAGAACCACACCCTGCCCGGCCACCGCGGGGCAACTAAGGTGAGACGGACCCTGTCCTGGCGAACTTTCTCTAGAACCCCCGGGAGCAGAGCTACTGGGGGAAAAGCATACAGGGGTAGCCTCGGCCACTCCTGTTGCATTGCGTCCAGTCCCAACGGAGCTGGAGGAGAAAGGGAGTACCACAGAGGGCAGTGGGTCGCCTCGTGGGACGCAAAGAGGTCCACTTGGGCTTGACCGAACTTCTCCCATATCTGCTCCATCACCTCGGTGTGGAGCATCCATTCCCCGGGCCTCGGCCCCTGTCTCGACAGGAAGTCTGCTTCCGTGTTCTGGGACCCCGGAATATAAGCTGCCCGTAGGGAGCAGAGTTTGTTCCGAGCCCAGAGGAGGATCCGCCCGGCCAGCTTGGAAAGCCGAAGGGAGCGGAGACCCCCCTGATGGTTTATGTAGGATACCACCGCCATGTTGTCCGACTGGACTAACACATGGTGGCCCCAGAGGTCTGGGAGGAAGGCTTGAAGCGCCCTCCAAACTGCCAACATCTCCAACGCATTGATATGCAGAGAGAGGCAGGCCTCGTTCCATAAACCTTGGGCTGAGCGGTCCCTCAGGACCGCCCCCCAACCCGAGCGGGAGGCGTCTGTCGACAGCGTCACGCGGTGACAGACTGGTCCCAGTACGGGTCCTTGGGCAAGAAACCAGGGATTCTTCCACTGACTCAAGGCTCGCAGGCAGCGCCTTGAGACCTTGATCAGGCGGGAAGGGTTCCCCCTCGGGGAAAACCCCCTGGACTTGAGCCACCACTGCAGACGTCTCATGTGAAGCAAACCTAGCGGTATCACGCAGGAGGCTGCTGCCATGAGCCCCAGAACTCTCTGGAAGTGTCTGACAGTGACCAGCTGGCCTAGCTTTATGTCGTTGACTGCTGATAGGATTGATGTAATGCGCACGGGGGAAAGCCGTGCCGACATTGACACCGAGTCCCATACAACGCCTAGGAAAGTCGTGCTCTGCCTCGGCCAGAGTACACTCTTTTGGGCGTTTAGTCTCAGCCCGAGCTCCTTCATATGTGCGAGAACGACATCTCGATGCCGAACCGCCAACCCTCGAGACTGGGCCAAAATGAGCCAGTCGTCGATATAATTCAAGATCCGGATCCCTCGGGATCGGAGCGGAGCTAGAGCTGCATCCACGCACTTGGTGAAAGTGCGAGGAGACAAAGCCAGGCCGAACGGAAGAACCCGGTACTGATAAGCCTTCCCCCCGAAGGCGAATCTGAGGAACTTCCGATGCTGAGGAAGGATGGAGACGTGGAAATACGCGTCTTTGAGATCTATCGAGACAAACCAGTCCTCGGACCTGATTTGAGCTACGATCTGCTTCAGAGTTAACATTCTGAATTTCAGTCGCCTGACAAAACTGTTCAGAGTGCGAAGATCTAAGATAGGGCGTAAGCCTCCACCCTTCTTGGGAACTATGAAGTACCGGCTGTAGAAACCTGATTCTCTGGCTGAGAGGGGTACATATTCTATGGCCTCTTTCCTCAGCAGTGAGTCTACTTCTCGTTCCATGACCAGAGCCTGCTCGGGGTTCACCACTGTTGGTAATACGCCCGCAAAGCCGGGAGGATGAACCCGGAATTGAACAGCGTATCCTTCTGATACGGTACGCAGGACCCATCGAGAGATACCTGGGAGGCGCTGCCACGCCGCCAGGAAATCTACTAGGGGTATCAGCCTCTCGAGACCGACCTCTGGATATAAATATTTTGCCACCCCGGAGCCCCGGCCGAAACCAAAGGACCGCCGGGGCGGATGCTCTAGGACCCTCCTCAGAGGGGGCAACCTGCCCAGCACGGCCCGAGAGGAGCGTGACTGGACAAGACTGCCCGCGTAGAGCACGGCCCGGGTCCCTCGAGACCCCGAGCCGTACACCGCGCTTGGTGTGCACTGGTCCACCCCTCGAGGAGGACCAGCGCTGCGAGGCCGCGACCGGAGTGTGTCAGGGCCTCTTGCTCTTAGCCTTCCTGGCCTGAAGGACAGCCCTCAGATCTGTCCTTTTGCCAGAGGGCTGCGGCTGAGTGCGGCGACCAGCGCCGCCACCCGACTGGGGAGGCTGGCGAGAAGCCACACTCTGCCGCTGAGCAGCGCGGTGCGAGGAGCTGCTGCTGGGCTGCGGCTGGCTCGCAAGCCCAGCTGCCCGAGAGCGGCGGGGAAGAATCTTCCTGAACGCTACTTCCTGCTTAGCAGCCTCCTGAAATCTCTCGACGGCCATCTTGACAGCGTCGCCGAAGAGACCAGGAGGCGTAAGAGGAGCGTCGATCAGAACATTCTTGTCTTTTTCTCTGAGAGAAGTCAGGTTGAGCCAGAGATGTCTCTCTGTGGCCACCAGGGCTGCCATGGAGCGACCGATAGAACCGGCCGTTTCCCTAGCAGCCCTCAGAGAAAGATCGGTGGCCCTGCGCAGCTCGGCTACTGCCTCAGGGCCGATTCCCCCGCCCTCATCGAGGTCTGCGAGCAGCTCCGCCTGGTAGGCCTGCAGCAGTGAAGACGTGTGCAAACACGCTGCAGCCTGACCAGCCGCGGAGTATGCTCTGCCCACCATGGTGGAAGTAACCCGGAGGGGTTTGGTGGGCAGCGTCGGGGTTTTAAGGGGCGGCGATGAGTGGGGGGCGAGGTAGTTAGCCAGCGCCTCCTCCACTCTAGGCATCGCCCCATAGCCGCGCTCTTTGGCTCCCATAATGGTAGCATAGTTAGCGGAAACGCTGCTATGCACCCTATGGGAGGCGGGCCGCTTCCAAGACCTCGACACCTCGGTGTGGAGGTCCGGGAAAAACGGCAAACCCCGACGCTGAGGTTGCACTCGAGCAGGCAGGTAACGCTCGTCTAACCGACTTTTAGGGCGAGCGTCCCTGGGCTCAGCTGGCCACTCGAGACCGAGCCTCGCCGTTGCCCGAGTGACAACCTCAAGCAGCTCCTCAAACGCGGGTGAAGCTGATGGCGGTTCAGCTTCATCCACATCAATGCTGACTACGTCCACCTCTAGTTCCTCGGAACTAGAGAGGTTCAGCAGAGCGTCATCACCCAAGTCGGAAGTAATCACCGCATGGTGCGCTTCCGAATCCTGAGTGAGCGCGGATTCAGCAGGTAAGGGAGGAGAAAAGGGCTCGCCCGTCTCCAACCCCGCTGCTAAATCCAGCTGCGATCCCCATGAGTGCAGCCGCCGCTGAGCCTCAGCTGCAGCGGGACCAGACCCACGAGGAACGCAAGTCTGAGCAGTCCCCTCGAAGACTGCCAGGCGTGAGCGAAGAGTGCGCAGCGGCAGCTGCAAACACTCTGCACACCCAGTGCCCTCGAGCGCTGAGCGTGCATGAGCTTCGCCCAAACAAAAGACACAGAGAGCGTGTGTGTCCTTACCCGTGATAAAACGCGGGCAAGGAGTGACACAACGCCTGAAAGACTGTGAATCCGCCATTTCTTCCAAGGTAAGTGAAATATATCAACTTACAGCCAGCAGAGCAACTCAAACACACGTTAGCTTCGAGCGCTGTTGAAGACACTAAGCTAAGCTGAGGCTGCTAGTCTGCCGCGTGCTAATGCGTTCCCATATGCGTTCCGACGCAGTGTTGAGTTCCCTTGACAGGGAACTAGATTTAGCATGAATTAGTATGTTGCTAACTAGATTTAACACGAATTAGTATGTTGCTAACTAGATTTAACACAAATTAGTATGTTGCTAACTAGATTTAACACAAATTAGTATGTTGCTAACTAGATTTAACACAAATTAGTATGTTGCTACCTAGATTTAACACGAATTAGTATGTTGCTAACTAGATTTAACACGAATTAGTATGTTGCTAACTAGATTTAGCATGAATTAGTATGTTGCTAACTAGATTTAGCATGAATTAGTATGTTGCTAACTAGATTTAACACAAATTAGTATGTTGCTAACTAGATTTAACACAAATTAATATGTTGCTAACTAGATTTAACACGAATTAGTATGTTGCTAACTAGATTTAGCATGAATTAGTATGTTGCTAACTAGATTTAACACGAATTAGTATGTTGCTAACTAGATTTAACACAAATTAGTATGTTGCTACCTAGATTTAACACAAATTAGTATGTTGCTAACTAGATTTAACACGAATTAATATGTTGCTAACTAGATTTAACACGAATTAATATGTTGCTAACTAGATTTAGCATGAATTAGTCTGTTGCTAACTAGATTTAGTATGAATTTGTATGCTGCTAACTAGATTTAGCATGAATTAATATGTTGCTAACTAGATTTAGCATGAATTAGTATGTTGCTAACTAGATTTAACACAAATTAGTATGTTGCTAACTAGATTTAACACGAATTAATATGTTGCTAACTAGATTTAACACGAATTAGTATGTTGCTAACTAGATTTAGCATGAATTAGTCTGTTGCTAACTAGATTTAGTATGAATTTGTATGCTGCTAACTAGATTTAGCATGAATTAATATGTTGCTAACTAGATTTAGCATGAATTAGTATGTTGCTAACTAGATTTAACATGAAATAGTATGTTGCAAACTAGATTTAACACAAATTAATATGTTGCTAACTAGATTTAGTATGAATTTGTATGCTGCTAACTAGATTTAGCATGAATTAATATGTTGCTAACTAGATTTAGCATGAATTAGTATGTTGCTAACTAGATTTAACATGAAATAGTATGTTGCTAACTAGATTTAACACGAATTAATATGTTGCTAACTAGATTTAACATGAAATAGTATGTTGCAAACTAGATTTAACACAAATTAATATGTTGCTAACTAGATTTAGTATGAATTTGTATGCTGCTAACTAGATTTAGCATGAATTAATATGTTGCTAACTAGATTTAGCATGAATTAGTATGTTGCTAACTAGATTTAACATGAAATAGTATGTTGCTAACTAAATTTAACACGAATTAATATGTTGCTAACTAGATTTAGCATGAATTAGTCTGTTGCTAACTAGATTTAGTATGCTGCTAACTAGATTTAGCATGAATTAATATGTTGCTAACTAGATTTAGCATGAATTAGTATGTTGCTAACTAGATTTAACATGAAATAGTATGTTGCTAACTAGATTTAACACAAATTAATATGTTGCTAACTAGATTTAGAATGAATTAGTCTGTTGCTAACTAGATTTAACATGAAATAGTATGTTGCTAACTAGATTTAACACAAATTAATATGTTGCTAACTAGATTTAGCATGAATTAGTCTGTTACTAACTAGATTTAGTATGAATTAGTATGTTGCTAACTAGATTTAACACAAATTAGTATATTGCTAACTAGATTTAACACGAATTAGTATGTTGTTAACTAGATTTAACACGAATTAGTATGTTGCTAACTAGATTTAACACAAATTAATATGTTGCTAACTAGATTTAACACAAATTAGTATGTTGCTAACTAGATTTAACACAAATTAGTATGTTGCTATCTAGATTTAACACGAAATAGTATGTGGCTAACTAGATTTAACACGAATTAGTATGTGGCTAACTAGATTTAACACAAATTAGTATGTTGCTAACTAGATTTAACACAAATTAGTATGTTGCTAACTAGATTTAACACAAATTAGTATGTTGCTAACTAGATTTAACACAAATTAGTATGTTGCTACCTAGATTTAACACAAATTAGTATGTTGCTAACTAGATTTAACACAAATTAATATGTTGCTAACTAGATTTAACACGAATTAATATGTTGCTAACTAGATTTAGCATGAATTAATATGTTGCTAACTAGATTTAGCATGAATTAGTCTGTTACTAACTAGATTTAACACAAATTAGTATGTTGCTAACTAGATTTAACACAAATTAGTATGTTGCTACCTAGATTTAACACAAATTAGTATGTTGCTAACTAGATTTAACACAAATTAATATGTTGCTACCTAGATTTAACACAAATTAGTATGTTGCTAACTAGATTTAACACGAATTAATATGTTGCTAACTAGATTTAGCATGAATTAGTCTGTTACTAACTAGATTTAACACAAATTAGTATGTTGCTAACTAGATTTAACACAAATTAGTATGTTGCTAACTAGATTTAACACGAAATAGTATGTTGCTAACTAGATTTAACACGAATTAGTATGTTGCTAACTAGATTTAACACAAATTAGTATGTTGCTATCTAGATTTAGCATGAATTAGTATGTTGCTAACTAGATTTAACACAAATTAGTATGTTGCTACCTAGATTTAACACAAATTAGTATGTTGCTAACTAGATTTAACACGAATTAATATGTTGCTAACTAGATTTAGCATGAATTAGTCTGTTACTAACTAGATTTAACACAAATTAGTATGTTGCTAACTAGATTTAACACAAATTAGTATGTTGCTAACTAGATTTAACACGAAATAGTATGTTGCTAACTAGATTTAACACGAATTAGTATGTTGCTAACTAGATTTAACACAAATTAGTATGTTGCTATCTAGATTTAGCATGAATTAGTATGTTGCTAACTAGATTTAACACAAATTAGTATGTTGCTAACTAGATTTAACACAAATTAGTATGTTGCTAACTAGATTTAACACAAATTAGTATGTTGCTACCTAGATTTAACACAAATTAGTATGTTGCTGGCTAGATTTAGTTGATATTGAATAAAAGCAGAGGCTCTGTTCTTTCTTTTGATAAATTGCATGTATAGATATTTATGCAATAAAATATTCTGGTTGCCATGAAAATTATTAAAAACAAATGTTCACAAATGCTGGCAACTTTTGTTTTTGTTTTAAACGCTGGCAGGGAAAGAGTTAAATAAAGACTGAAAGAGTTGTTGTAAGCTCAGTGAAGGGGTGGTTCGTTTATTAGCCTTTTACTTCTGCCAATTTAAAAATTTGCCAAGATTATAATGATGAGCAAAACGTGTGAGAATCATAAACTTTAATGATCCAAAGACCAATGGAAAAATACTAGTGGTTTTTGCCATGGGAACCAATGTGATGACTAACGGCCGGAATGATCTGCAAAAATATCAAATAATTCAAAGTATCAGAGAAAGATCATTATATGACCACAGATGTGACCGCTATCAACATAGTGCCCTGAAATGAAATGAGTTCAACTAATGATGGAGAATTGCACAAACTCAAATCTTTTCATTACATTTGATCATAGAAAAATCCACAGAATGATTCAACTTGCTGCTAAAGGATCTCTCATCAACATGGCATTAGGTGACTTATTCTGACTCGGAGCATGACTCTTATTGCTTAACTCTAAGGTTTGTTCATTTAGTGGATTATTTAGTTTCAAAGGGGTTAGTAAAATAGCATAATAATCTTCCTTTACCGCAGTCTTTCCTGTAAAAGCCAGTAATATTGTAAGCGAAGTCATGTGTATACAAAGCATTATGTTGCCAACAATGGCGGTAAATCCTGTTTCAAAGTCGACGCTAAATCATTGAATAAAGGCTCTTTTGTGTTGCATGCACATGTCCCCATGCAAACGTCAAGGCACTCAGACCGGCTCCTGGCCTCAATGCTGAGCGCAAATGTTTCTCACTCTCTGCCTCTTCCTATTCTTCTCATATTCGGACATACAGTAGTACCTCAAGATACGAAAGGCTCAACTTACGAAAAATCCAAGTTACGAAAGCAAAGACGAAAAATTTTACTGCTCTACATACGAAAAGTTTTCAAGATACAAAAGGTTTCTGAAAGTCCGATATTCGCCCCATAACAATTTTGAAACTCGCGCCGCACGCCGCCATCTTAGTTATAGTAGACTCGCCACCATCCTCCTGCTCTCCCATTGGTTCCTGATGCTAGCCAAGCCATGAGATCCTTCTCTCTAATTGGACAGCATCCCTCCCATCATGCATCTTCTATACGTACATGCTGGCGTGGTTTAGCTCAGCCACTTCGCACCCGAAACTTTAAATTTTTATGTGTTTTCGTAAAGTTAAGTGTACGTACGTTATCTGCCGTTTGTCCTCCTCCTCCTCTGCCGCCACTTTCGGAGATAGCCTCACTCGAAAGGTAAGCTTCGACATTTTACGTTATTTCATTGTTTATAGGTCAATTTAGCTTTATTATGAAATTTAATGGGGTGTTTTTGGAGGGCTTGGAACGGATTAGCCATTTTACATGTAAAATGTGTTCCAAGATCCGAAAAACTCATTATACGAAGGCCGCCTCGGAACAGATTAATTTCGTATCTCGAGGTACCACTGTATTTGTCTTGAGGTTTTAGGGCAAGTTTTTATACTAGTATTAATTCGGTCAGCCATTTTTATTTTATCTTGTGTTTGTCTTGGTACTACGTCAAATGTCTTTTTAGTTTTTAATCAGCTTTACTCAACTGATCCTGTTTTTTTATTTAGTTTAGTCAATTAAATGTATTTTTATTTATTCATGAGGCATAAACTGGATAAACTGATTTGAAATTGTAATCCTGATTATTGAGCATGTTTGTTGTCAAATTTCTAATTTAGATTTATTGCACGTTTACCTATAAGCAGAGATGTCGACTCAAGCATATATTTTGTACATTATGACAACTGGCAAAACTCATATTTATCTTCAAAGCTAGAAACAGTGAAATTCATAATAGTAATTCCAATAATTTTAAATTACATGAATGTTTTTAAATTAAAATATATAAAAGAGGTTGCGTTAGTGCATTTATTCAGCAATAACAAACAATACGGTCAAGATCTATGTTTGGATTCACCATGTTTAGAGAAGTAGAGCTGTACAAGTACTCGTTTAATTATTTTTAAAAAATATTAATAATTGGATGTCGATTGATATTCAAACACCCATGTAATCTTATTTGGCTATATGTCTATTCAACTTTTGCCAAGTGTGAACCCAGCAAACATTCATATCTGTGTTCCTGTATAAGAATGGAAACTATTTGTGTGTTACATATATTCATATTATCTACAGTAGTGATAAAAATGGAGGAAGTCACTTATTGAAAGTGAATTCAAAGCGCTTTAAATGGCGATTGTATCGAATACATCATAAGTAGGTGCTGACAAGTGACTGTTAAAAAAATGCATTTGAATTGTTATTCAAGAGATTCGTTCAAAAATGTTGAATCATCCAGTAATGAAACAAGTTATGAGTGAGTCATTGAATCAATCACTCAACCTATTTTTGGAAAATAATTCATTTAAATAAAACACATTAAACAGACTTTTAAATAAATTACAAGTTATTTTGTTTAGGTGTCTCTTCAGAATCGTAGGAGAAACAAAAACAATTGTGATTCTCAATTCATCCTGAATTTTGCAGCTCTACTTGTAACAAACATCGCAAACGGATCGTGAATGACCACAGACCAGCTGTGTATA
The DNA here is from genome assembly GCA_037043235.1 of Rhodeus uyekii. NCBI lineage: Eukaryota > Metazoa > Chordata > Actinopteri > Cypriniformes > Acheilognathidae > Rhodeus > Rhodeus uyekii. The sequence goes on along the minus strand of JAWRVZ010000016.1, from coordinate 5,596,686 downwards.
ACACTTCATTTTGAGCAGAATAACTGAATAGAGATAAACTACAGAAAAGGCTATGTTTTGGGGATTTAGACTCTTGATATCTGGCAACCTAAAGCCTATAGAATTAGTTTTGCTCTTCTTTGTTGAAGAAAATCTTGGTGAAGTCTTTCTTTTTTTCTGTAGCGATATTGCATTGAGAAAGTCTAGTGATGTCGTTGTCGTCACATCGCTTCGTTTTAATCATAAAAATAAAAAACATTTTTTGTCATGGTTTTCATTAACGAAATGAACACTAAGGAAAAGTAAAAACATCTTCAACACAAAACATTAAAATCTTTCAGCCCTGAAGTGTTACTTCACAAGAATCTCATCTCACGTAATGATTCTATAATTACATTTGCAGACACTAATGTTTCCCCAAACACTAAGGCATGCATCGCCTCACAAGTCATTACGAAGAGTTGTTGCTTTGAGGAAATCGGCCAAATTAACCGATGAATTAGTGGGACGTCTGGGATTAGATGCACTTTGCAAATCAACACACGCTGCGAGACCTTGTAGGCGAGACATACAGTCTCGCTTTGGCACTACTGTAACACACCTCCAGACCAAACAATTACAGTCTGACTAACAAAACACTATTCCTCGTGATATAAAAGAAACCAGGAGACACGGTTAGCAGAAGCCAAGGCTAATCCTCAGGCTATCATAACATACGTCAAAAATGTCCAAGAGCAAAGCAGAGCACGATATGAAGCAAGAGCACAGATCTTCTAAATGAGCCATGCACTTGTTTTTGTTGCAAAAAGCCCTGAATTTCTTCAGTTTCGAGGGTATTCATGTAAAAACTTGCCTTTGGAAGTTTTCTCAGTTTCTATGCATATTTGAGGAGGTTTAGCCAGAAAGCCTTGAGCAAAGCGAGGAAATAACACGGCGATCGCAGATGTAGATATGTCAACATGGAGATGTGCTGCACATTGATTAATTAGTTCTGTTGTACTGAACAAGTGGAGAAAATAGGAAAGAATGAAAGAGAGGAAAAAGTGTCAGTTGCAGAGAGCCTAGGGCTGGGAAAACCACATTCAGCAGAGACGACCTGATGCATATCACTGCAGCTCCTGTGAGACTGAAAAACCACGCGCTTGATTCAAGAAGACGGTCTAACTCTTGGTGTTTGCCAAGATAAATGACACTCAGTTATCAATTTATTTATCAGCATAGAAATTTAACCAATGTTAGTTGGGAATGGGTTGATTTTAAAAGGAATTTTCCAGGTTAAATACAAGTCAACATTACAAATAAAAGCACATCTTTGGAATCCTATGGATTGAAAATGACATTTTTTTGTCTCCGTCTATTAGTGCAATTTGGTATTTGCTTGTCTTTACAAAGTGAATCTAACTCTCTTTAGTAACAGAAATTATGGTTTTCCTGTTGCTCAATCTGTGGTGTTTGCAACACCAAGGTCATGGGTTCGATTCCCACGGGAAGCAAGAACATGATTAGAATGTCAATGTGTTTCTTGAATGCAATGCAAGTTGTTTCGGATAAAAGTGTCTGCTAAATGCATAAAGGCATATTTGTAAATGTAAAGCTCAAGATGTTTGGTAACAATTTATTTGTAAATGATGTATAGTAACAAGCTAATCATTAAACCAATCCCTAAACCTATACTAAAGGGTCAAAGTGCTGCACATTTTCTTTTTTTGTAATATATCACACCTTATGAGCAAACAAAAGGTGAAACTTATGTTCCATTTCGACAGCTTCACGGTCCACAATTTTAAAGAAACTAAAATATTCAAGAAGAACAATAGTAAACCAGTTTGACAAACTGTCAGTTTGATGCTGCAAAAGATGCTATCAATAAAAATAAATTTATGATGAGTAGAGCTTTAAAAGGGTGCGTTCACTCAGTTTCTTAAGGGCCAATCACACAGCGAAAAAGCATGAATCATGCACGAATTACGCACAGATTTGCATCATATGCGTAATTCGTCGGTGGAACGAACGTGGACCGTCAGTGATTGTAAGTGGATGTGCGTCGAAAGCGGTTTGTGCGTGATTTAGAGTTTTGAACGGTTCAAAATTTTTCCGACGCAAATTTTTTCTTTGTGAAATTTTTTCTATTCATGAGTCGGCGTTTATGCGAATTTATGAATTTAATGATGTTTTATTAACAAAGTTCGGGAGGAGCACGTTCAAATGATTAACACAATCAACACGTCATCAGCAATTACTCCTCATCCTATCAGCGGGAGAGGAAGTACGTATATATAGACATGTTTGACTCACCCACAGCTCTTCGACATTTTTCGGCATTGCGGCTCCGCCTTCTGGTCGCCATACACCCGAAATCGAGCTCCACTCGTCAGATGGATTCTCCACGAAAATCTCCGGACCCAGTAGCGATCCCCATCCGCTCAACACTATGCTAACTATATTATATCACCCTCAGCAATACATCACGGGTGCCAGACCAAACAATCGGGTCCTAAGCAACAACAAGCAACGCACAGTAAGACTTGAGGCCTGCTCTCGCCACCAAGCAAACATCCGTATCCAGCAGCTCTACATCGGCTTTAATCGCTCCTGCCATTGAGAAAGGACGATAAAGCTGGTCGAGCTACAAGCTCGACTCCCAGGCAATGCCGCTTTCTTCCTGCTAGCCAGGCCGCCGCCGCTGCCGCGAGCCTCAGCAGACCGCGCTACAGCTTCAGCTCACACTCTCTCTGTCCGTCAGCTCACGCAAACAAGAGCAGCTGTAATTCTTCCCGGCGCTTTATTTCTGCATCGCTAAATCACGAGCAGTTGTGCCTCTCAATACTACTGTTCCGGGGAACCCACGCCTGAGATGTGATTGTTCTAAAGTAGCGCGCTGCTTCCTCGCAACCCAAGCAGTAGCGCGCACCGAAGCCAGACCGCGCACAGTACAGTCCGATCGCACGCGCCGCTTCATATCGCGCTCATTACAGTCGATTGCGCGCTCAGCCGCCCACACAAGAATCAAGTACTTATTGCCAACGCTGCCTTGTTGTTTCAACTTAATCGGCTATTAAGTGGACTCGCCGGAAAGAAACCATACGCACTTCATATTTTCAAAGTAATTCTTTGCCTTCACTGTTTCAATCCTTTAAGTCCATGATAAGCTTTATAAGTCGATAGACGTCCGTAACCAAAATAATTCAAGAGATTGAAACACTGAACAGCAACAAGCTTCGAGCGCTTTCTCTGGCTCAGCGCCAGCCAATGTGTTCAAATCTAGCAGGCGATCATGTGATTCCCCGCCTTGCGCCACATTGTCCAAGAGCAGGGGCAGCCAACCCGCACGCGGCTCTTTGACTGCTTTCGCGGCTCTCATCCGGCCCGCTGAGACCTTTTTGTCTACATAAACATAAATTTACATGTATCCTGCCAAGATCAGCCGCCGCTCACGTGGACATGATGTTTTCCGAATTCAAATAGAGGCGCGCAGAAGCGCGTTCCCTTTCGAGAGTAGGAACGAGTTGTTTAATGAAATGCATTCGGGAACTCCTCCCCTTCACGTCATTTCTGAAACTTCACGGATAACAGCAGTGGACAACTGGCCAATCGTAGCGCGATGCAGATCTGGCTGCCAGACGGTATAAATATCTTAAATAGCATTGCCTTCATACTTCTCTAAACGAAATATGATAAAATTACAGAGGTTACGATAGTAACCGGAGACGTTTCCAACCGATCACTACATTACCAAGCCGCTGCTTACTTTTATACTTCCTGTCACCGTCAATGAGATGATATACCGTTTTTCCCGCATATATAATCCACAGACGCATTGTCTCTGCATGCTTGCATAGCTCGTGGGTCGCCATATGTTAAAAGTATTAAAGAATTTATTTATAAACATATTAAATGTGTGATATATGTGCGAGACCTTGCTAATGTCAAAAAACCCCATCAACAAATGCGAATTTAACAGTCTTTCATGCGGCTCCGCAGCCACGAGCTTATTTCGAGGCTCATTATGCTGAGCAGGTTGGCCACCCCTGCCCAAGATTGAGATGTACCAGTTTCACGATAAACTCTTCCTCCCAAGTTCCTTCATTGTATCCCACTGTCGAAAGGAGCTCTTGCACTCAACAAACACTGCAACCGATTCACCTCCACCATCAAGACATCCACCTTCTTGCCCAACTTCCTACGACACCTCAGCACTCGTATCAATAGTAAAGGAGGACGATCAAAGCAAATTAACTAGAATAGGTCTCGCTTCAGTCAGCCGTACCATCTCCAAATCAACTCTACCTTCAAATGCCTCAAACGTACGTTCCTTAAATCTTCATATCTCTCCCTTGCAAACCAGATTTCCAAGCGTTAAGACGCAGCAGCACACTGCAGTTTTCCAGCACTGCACCTCACATGCCAGCATCTAGCGACAAACGCCGCCCTTTAAGCGCGAGCTTGCCTCCGCCAGCGGTGCAGGGTTAGCAACGGCAGCACGTACCTAACTTCTCCCCTATGTTAGGCCTGCAGCCCGGCCTTCCGATCCAGCGTGAGGCTGCCTCCGCAAGTGGCTTCGCCCCTGGCCTTTCCCACCTAATTCTCTCCACCATGCTAATTCTCCTTCATCCCGTTCTCTGCCATGCCATTCCACAAACACTGCTGCTTAGAACCACCTCTGTCGCCAACAGCAGTCGAACGCAAATCCCAACTGAACTTAAGGCTGCTGCCATCAGAGGTGGACCTATTCCCAACCAGTACATCAATATTCAGAGTTGATATTTATCGACGCTAAATGTTCATTCTTCAAGCTTTCGCTTCAAACCACTCCCTCGGAGGATTACATGTGGAGTGGAAAAGTTCATGACTTTCCACTCCACACGTGGTCTGCTCCACATGGTCTCTACCGTAGTGATGCACCTCCTCACTCCCGCATGAGCTCAGTTCAAATAGAAATGATTCCACCGCTGCCCCCATTGCCGCAGCAATGATGTTCCCCCACACTCCCGCAGGAGTCAGCCAAGGGGGAATTTTCCCACTGCCGCAGCAGTGAAGCCATGTTCACACTGGCTTGGTTACCTCAGATGCTCATAACCCACCATCACATCCACTCAGCCTACTTTCATTCAGAAACTCGCAGGCTAAACTCCCATCCGTCCCACTCTCTATAGACGATTCCACCCCATTACAAGTTCCGGTTCCAAACTTCTTAAAGCTACGCTACCCCAAACCGGTTTCCCAACAGACCATTCATCCAGCCATTCATTTCGCACAGGTGCAGCAACCACGGCGGTGCAAGGCCTTTTCCCAACAGTAATACAAGCATTGCGCCGCCGGTCTCCAGAAGCTTTCAAGAGCCACATCAGACCAAACAGATCGCACATTCAAACAAGGTCTTCCGTTAAGCATCAGCTCCTCCCCACTTACAACTTCATGGCCATTGCTTCCATTGCCGCAGCACTGACACTCCCGCAGGAGCAAGCTATCTCTAACTTCAACTGCCGCAGCAGTGATGCTCCCGCAGGAGCAAGCTATCTCTAACTACCACTGCCGCAGCAGTGACGCTCCCGCAGGAGCAAGCTATCTCTAACTTCCACCGCCGCAGCAGTGACGCTCCCGCAGGAGCAAGCTATCTCTAACTTCCACTGCCGCAGCAGTGACGCTCCCCCAGGAGCCAGTTTCTAATTGCATCTGATATAAATTCAACTGTCAATTTATAATTGAAAGGTTTTACTCATGCTTTTACAAACCATACTGATTTTGTTATTTCTTGAGTGTATTTAGACGTCTGTAACCAAAGTAATTTCAAGACTCCCTTTAAGTCTATGATAAGCTTTATAAGTCCATGATATTTGGATGAACCCCTGCTCAGGGTTTATTCAAAGCCAATAAGTTTGTGAACTTTCATAAACTTTGACATTCCGATCTCCAACAGGTAAGTTTGTTTTGAAATTAAATATGCAACATGCATCTGATATAAATTCAACTGTCAATTTATAATTGAAAGGTTTTACTTATGCTTTTACAAACCATACTGATTTTGTGATTTCTTGAGTGTATTTAGACGTCTGTAACCAGAGTGATTTCAAGACCCCTGAAATTGAAACTGAAAACTGAAACTGAAACACTGCACAGAACTCCCTCTGCCGCAGCAGTATCGCTCCCGCAAGAGCAAGCTCTCTCTAACTTCCACTGCCGCAGCAGTGACGCTCCCGCAGGAGCTAGCTCTCTCCAACTTCCACTGCCGCAGCAGTGACGCTCCCCCAGGAGCCAGCTTCTAATTGCATCTGATAGAAATTCAACTGTCAATTTATAATTGAAAGGTTTTACTTATGCTTTTTACAAACCATACTGATTTTGTTATTTCTTGAGTGTATTTAGACGTCTGTAACCAAAGTAATTTCAAGACTCCCTTTAAGTCTATGATATGCTTTATAAGTCTATGATATTTGGATGAACCCCTGCTCAGGGCTTATTCAAAGCCAATAAGGTTGTGATCTTTCATAAACTTCGATATTCCGATCTCCAACAGGTAAGTTTGTTTCGACAGGTAAGTTCGTTTTGAAATTAAATATGCAACATGCATCTGTCATAAATTCAACTGTCAATTTATAATTGAAAGGTTTTACTCATGCTTTTTACAAACCATATCGATTTTGTTATTTCTTGAGTGTATTTAGACGTCTGTAACCAAAAGACTACAACACTGAACAGAACCCCCAATGCCGCAGCAGTGACGCTCCCGCAGGAGCAAGCTCTCTCTATCTTCCAGCTCTCTCTAACTTTCACTGCCGCAGCAGTGACGCTCCCGCAGGAGCAAGCTTTCTCTATCTTCCAGCTCTCTCTAACTTCCACTGCCGCAGCAGTGACGCTCCCGCAGGAGCAAGCTATCTCTATCTTCCAGCTCTCTCTAACTGCCACTGCCGCAGCAGTGAAGCTCCCGCAGGAGCAAGCTATCTCTATCTTCCAGCTCTCTCTAACTTCCACTGCCGCAGCAGTGACGCTCCCGCAGGAGCAAGCTCTCTCTATCTTCCAGCTCTCTCTAACTTCCACTGCCGCAGCAGTGACGCTCCCGCAGGAGCAAGCTATCTCTATCTTCCAGCTCTCTCTAACTGCCACTGCCGCAGCAGTGAAGCTCCCGCAGGAGCAAGCTATCTCTATCTTCCAACTCTCTCTAACTTCCACTGCCGCAGCAGGGAAGCTCCCGCAGGAGCAAGCTATCTCTATCTTCCAGCTCTCTCTAACTGCCACTGCCGCAGCAGTGAAGCTCCCGCAGGAGCAAGCTCTCTCTATCTTCCAGCTCTCTCTAACTGCCACTGCCGCAGCAGTGACGCTCCCGCAGGAGCAAGCTATCTCTATCTTCCAGCTCTCTCTAACTTCCACTGCCGCAGCAGTGACGCTCCCGCAGGAGCAAGCTCTCTCTATCTTCCAGCTCTCTCTACTGCCACTGCCGCAGCAGTGAAGCTCCCGCAGGAGCAAGCTCTCTCTATCTTCCAGCTCTCTCTAACTGCCACTGCCGCAGCAGTGACGCTCCCGCAGGAGCAAGCTCTCCCTATCTTCCAGCTCTCTCTAACTGCCACTGCCGCAGCAGTGAAGCTCCCGCAGGAGCAAGCTCTCTCGATCTTCCAGCTCTCTCTAACTGCCACTGCCGCAGCAGTGACGCTCCCGCAGGAGCAAGCTTCTAAATTCCACTGCCGCAGCAGTGACGCTCCCGCAGGAGCAAGCTTCCAAATTCATTCATCTGCCCTCCCGAACTCACATTTTTCCCCCCCTCAGCCATAACTTCGCAATTCTTTGGGGGGTCATCAAAATCTTTAGCGGCTGTCCGACTAGATTGCAATTTTTGGGGGAGTGCTCCAGGTTCGGGCTGAATACCGAGCTCGGAGCCCTCTCCTCGGACAGCACGCCAAATATGCTTACCATTTATTGCTCCTGAATCATTCGTAAGTGTGAACTCGTGAAATGATGTTTTATTAACAAAGTTCGGGAGGAGCACGTTCAAATGATTAACACAATCAACACGTCATCAGCAATTACTCCTCATCCTATCAGCGGGAGAGGAAGTACGTATATATAGACATGTTTGACTCACCCACAGCTCTTCGACATTTTTCGGCATCCCTCCACCACCCCAACTCCTCACACTTAATTGTTCCTATCAAAAGTCAGGATACGGGGGGAGTGCTCCAGGTTCGGGCTGAATACCGAGCTCGGAGCCCTCTCCTCGGACAGCACGCCAAATATGCTTACCATTTATTGCTCCTGAATCATTCGTAAGTGTGAACTCGTGAATTCTAATTTATGGAATTTATGCGTCGAGTATGCGTGACTATGCGCGGGACACGCGTCGGCCGTCAGTGCTTATGCATCGGAACTGGTTCGAAACCGCGCACGTCCACGTCCGTCCACTGACGCCCCACCTTCATATCACGAATGAACCGCGCACGTATCACGTTCATTCCACTGACAATGTGGATTCTGAAAGTGCTTGTTCGTGGAACGTTAGCGAAGCTTAGCGTGTTTGGACGCGCTCCGTCAGTGATTCATTCGTGCGTCGAATGTTCGTGGAATACTTTGGTCAATTTCTTGACGCACAAGCACGCACAAACCCAATCTGTTAGTGATTTGTGCGTGATCGGCTGTGTGACTGGTCCTTTAGGTTATTTTGTCCCAGTTTTCTTTTTAAGACATTTTTAAGACCAAATCTAAAGCAAAAAGCAAAAAATGCTTTTATGTCATACTAGCAGGTACTACTTTGTAACAGAATTTGCTGAACATCCAAAACAAAAAACAATGCTGTGCTTAAACACACTCGTATAAGACGCTTATGAAATTTGAAGTGAGGTCATGAGTTCAGATTTGGCCTGGGTCCAGACCCCATTCTCTCCCTCCGCTTTCCTGTCAGTTTTCTACTGTCCTATATAATAAAAGCAAAATCCTAATAAATAAAATAAATGTTTTTGTGTCCCAAAGTGTGTTCCACCCTTGTTGCCATTCACCTGAGAGCAAAATTACACTAAACAAAGGATGTAAACAAAGAAAGCCATTAAGATTCACTTCGTACACATCTATATTTTCACACCACGAGCTATACGGTGTTCTCACAATAGAAGTGTGTAGAGGGAGTGTCAATGAGAGCTGTATCCTCTATCCCAGGGCATCTGCGGCCTGTTCGGATCAAGTGTTGTTTTGAAACGTGATCATCCAAGAAGACACAGGAGGTTATTGAGAGCTGAATGTTTCACTTTGGCTGAGGGAGATTTCCTTACAAGCTCAGCCTCAAATGAAATGTTTTATGAACATAAGTTATAAATTATGGTTTGAAAGGTCGGTCAGATGTGGGAAGAGGTGAATCAAAATGGTTGCCTTTGCTTAAAAAGCAAAATCGTTTTTTTCTTGACGTCTTGGTTAAGTCAGCAATACACACTCAGACTGACAAGCTGAGATTTTTGACAAACTCAATCTTGATATTTTAGGATAAAAGACACTCCAAAATGGGCCACTGTTACAGCAGGTTTTTTTCCGCGCATACTTGCATTAGTGCGCATTTTAGCAAATGTGCGTCAGGAGCTGCTGGCCTAGAACTGTCATCCTGTTTCTCAATGTTTTCCTTCTCTAGCGTTTTCCTTTTTTCCTCCCTTTAAGGTTTGCTAAATATACACCTCATGGAATAATAAATGGAAGCAGCACTTTCCAATTCAAAGGCTCTGAGAACAAGCACCTGAACATCTAAGACCAATTCTAAAAGAAACAACAACTATTCCAACATCCTCCCCGATTATCCGTCTAATACACACAGACGGTTCTCTAGACATCAGATGCGAAGGCTTCATCTTAAGGCTTCAGCATTATATTGCGACTAGGCACTGTTTAAACAAATGGTAAAATCAAATATTTGAGTAACTGTTTGACGCTTTACACAGGACCGGCTCTGTTTGCTGTATTATTACGTCTGTAAAAATCCTGTACAATGTGTTCCCTGCAATATTACAGCCCAACGATTTCCAATAGTGAATGAAACATGTCACAGAGTCAATGTCCTTATATCCCACCCCAAAAAATAACAATTTTAAACTCAAGAATTATGTTTTTAGAAGCTTAAGTAGTATTTTTGTTATTTCTTAATTTTGTTACAATATTATCAATATTTAACATGTCTCAATCCAAGTCGTCTCTTAAAATATCAGACAACTTTACCTTTTAGAATGGTTAAATGTTGGGTTTTTTGTTGTTTTTCTCATTCCAGGACCAGGGCTTTTAGTGGATCCTAACCATAAGAAACTTACATGTTGTCTCATAAATGAAATTATATGATATGATTGATGCCTCAAGAGCTAAAACACAATAAATGCGTATGTCTCAATTTTAAGCCACTTAGACATGTCATATAAACAGTATATGTTGCATATGACTTTTTTTTCATCAAATAAATCAAAGAAATAGTCATGACTTTTTATACCCTAACAGCTCATAAAATCCAAACTATATATCAATGTATTTGAATATGTTTTACTTAAGTCTAGATGATCTGAAAAGTAACTTGAAACCATTTTCTGTTGACCATTTTCCACTTTTGCCTGTTTAATTGTTCAACTACATGTTCCTTTTGAACCTTGGAGAAAATAGAAGGCGTTATGTACCTGTCTTTTCTACTGGTCAATTAGATGTGATGAGAAATCCTGTGGGATTTGCAGAAACTGCAGCTTCTCACGTGAAGCCACACCCTGCTATGAGGTCAAGAACGACAAGGAAAGTTTGATTTTTTCCAGCCTGAATTCCAAGGTCTCTTTCCACCATAGTGGTTCACTCAATAATGGAAATACTATAAACTCCATGACGTGGAGGTTCAATGCACCATTTCCGGGGACATTCATGAGTTTCTAAACATAGCCTTCCCATGATACTGCATTAGCTGGAGTGATAACATGCCGAGATGATGAAAGTCTGTGTATGTGCAGAAAGAAAGAAAGAAATTCTGTCACAGGTTATCACAGCGTTCAGCTCTAAATAGATTCTGTCCGTTTCAAGCTGTCGCAATCAGCACACAATCAAACTGTCAGAGCCGCCACACGACAAAGGAACTCAAAAACATGACACTTCAGTCACACGGTTCTTTCCTTTATTGCAGTCGAATGGAGAAACACTCAAAAACTGCTAGAAGAAACCCCTCATTGTTCTCTGCCAAGAGAGAGAGTCAATCCAGCAAAGTGGGGCACTGACTTCTTCGGCAGTTTTAGGAAACTGCTCAACAGTTTATCAAAGCAGGAGGTCTGTTTTTTCCCCTGACAAACTCATTTGACTTTCTCCGCAGCTCTTGAAACTCCAACCGCTTCAGCAGATGTGATTCTGAGAACGCCAATCACCAGGAAGAGGCATCAAGACCCAGAAACAACCAGCCATAGTAACGGACGATTTTTACAATCGCCCTCCGAGGAGCTCAGTATGGAGCCATGAGTGGGCTCTGGGAACTCGTCTTGAAAGAGCGTTCGGGACGGATGATGAAAACTAAGCAGAGGTGGAGGGGGAAGTATGCTGATATTAAAGACAGGAAATTGATGCTGGGCATTAGGTTTTGCTGAGAGAAATCACAGCCGGTCGTCTGCAAAACCAATCATGGGGTCATGCGAAGCGTGTGCAAACAGTGTGGGAGCTCGACGACAGATGAGGACAATCAGACAGCAAATCAGGACGGTGGAGAGATTGTGATGTTTCAAGGATGTGATCCCTCATTTATCACGGTTAATGTGGACCGGAACCGCGAAAATCCACCAAGTAGGATTGCCCCCCCTAGGAATTTCCGTATATGTGTGTGTAGGTACCCGAATGTTTAAAATATGTATATTTATACTTTAAATATATTTTAATTAAATCTATTTAATTATAAAAGCTTAATATTATACAGTTAGTCTCTCTCTCATACGATGTGTATTATGGTGTTCAACACTCATCAATGACAGTAGTATCTTGAGACTCCAGTAATGACGACGATGACAGACCTGTGCAGTTCCATGAATCTGATGATGATGATGATGATGGTGTTACTGCACTGCTATAATGAGGCCTTTAAATCAGTTCGGGAAGCGCCTCATCGTCAGATATCGGCGCTGGATCGTCAACATTTGCTTCTGAGAGAGGCAAAGAGGCTCCACTCCACTCGTGCTCTCATTGGTTGATCTCGCGCCAGAAACCAATCACGTGTCTTGTCTGAGTGCCGTGGGCGTGTACAAAGCCTCTGAGAGAGTTTCTCTCTTTGTCTGGCATCCTGGGAAACCGTTTCTCTCGCATCACGATGAAGCAACGCTGCTTTCCGCAATAAGGTGGGCGATATGGCGGTATTTTTTTTTATTTTTCGAAGACTAGTGTCAATAGTGTGTGTGTGTGTGTGTGTTTCACAGTAGAAAGTAAGTCATAGCATTTTGGAACTGTGTAATGGTGAGCAATTGAAGAAAAAAATGAATAATTATGCTCTATTTTTGCTTCACGTGGAAAGTAGAACATTGGCTACTTATGCATTAAAAAAGTGCATTAAAAAGACTAATTGTTGTCCATCTGGCTAAGTGCTCATGATGATGATAATTGTAAAATGAGAAGAATTAATAGAGTTTTAAAGTTTTAAAATGTTCTCTTGCCGTAGGCTCAAAGCATTCCTTCGCCATGTTGTTTATTTGCAGAGAGTCAGACAGAGAGAAAGAGCTGTTAAAGTCACGAGAAACTAGCAATCCAGTGCTAAACACTGTTCCCATATCAATTAACTGACCAAGATGTTGCAGAGAATCCAACTGCACATGTTATTTACATCTATTCTTATCTGCCATAACGCAATGAAATTATGCCTGACAGTTTAGCGTAACACTCCTCCATCTTGAAACGTCCTGAGATGGGGGAGGAAGGTAATGGGAAAGAAGAGCCGTATCACTTCTCAAATTCATCTCCCAATTAGAGGAAACTACAGGGTTCATTTATTTCCAAAGATCACTGGCTAAACAATTCATAATCCCAGTGGAGAACATTGATGGTCAACAGCCATTAGTGGAAGAACTGAAAATGATGGCTTTTCGAAGAAGGATATGTGACTACAATTGGACAATTGGATTATCTTGCACTTTTTTTATCTGCTACATGACAAAATCAAGAAATCTATTTATCATAAGTTGAATTGGCAGACCTGAGGAACATGCAGTGATGTGCGATCTGTGTTTTGAAAAGTAGGCAAGTCTAAAATTATGCAAATTGTCTGTCTTTGTTCAATTTAAGGTCTCAGATTTGGCAAGGATATAAGGGTGTTTCCAAGAGAAATCTGAACGGTATGATGCCTGGGGCTGAGGCAAAACACCCAGAAGAACACAAAACAAATCCATATTTCACCTTCATCATTAAAAGGAGAAAAAGCCAATCAGAATTTTCTGTAAATGGGATGAAGAACTGAGATAAAGAGGAATTCAAAACGGAGAGTCAAACCTGGATAAACACAGGAATTCACTATTTCTCATGTCATTCAGACCTGACTGTTCGGTTTCTAAGTTTTTTCTGTGTTGAAAATATTTGGAGGCCACCAAAATGAATGATTTAAGGTGCTGTTCTGAAGGTACTGCTGATGGCCAGCCGCTTTAAAACGCTCCCATTTGTGTAAGTTGTCTGTGAAAAGCGTTCGATTCACAATTTTTGCAACGTTAAGCTTTCGTAAGCCAATCACAGACACTCATTGAGCGGGTGAAAGTAATTCTGAATCAGAATCTGCTCAACGATGGAAGAGCAATGGCAGAGATCACAAATCATTACAACAAACAAAATAAACAAGATGCCAGTAAGAGATCCATTGCAAAATGAACAAATTAAACGGCTTCATTGATTATAACGGGAGTTTTTGCAAGACAGCAGCCTTGCCTTCAGTGATTATAATCGCAGCAATATTTGCCCACTTTCTGTATATAACATTTTTCATGCTGCTAACCACACATTGCAAAATTTCTGGATTAATAGGCATGTTTAGATGCGCAAATCTGATTGATAGTGACGACCACAGCAATGGATGGAACAAAACAATCTCAAGCTATATGGCAAATCACCTGTGCATTAAGTATATGAGTGTAAATGGAAAATAATAGATGTGCCACTTTTTCTATGTAATGTGTTACTAGAATATATTTGACGAGAATATAATATATAGAATATATTTATTACTGACCTTTCAAATCAATCACTCAGTTTTATATATGTTTGCAGATTTTTTAAATATAATCAATTCTAAGCACTTTGTTTTATGATTTTTTTTTATTTCACAAATAAATTGAATAAGTTAATATTACCAACTTTTTAATTGCATTTATTTTGAATTTATTGTCAGTACTGGACTTTCCAGGTCACATGGGTAGGGATCTGTGTTTGACCACTAAAAGACCACTAGTTTTGACCCTGCAATGAGACTGAATTCTTCCAACATCAGACCCCAATGATTTTCATAAACGGCCAGAAAAAAAATTCTGCAGTATATCTTATAGATATATTATTTCTTACTGAAAGTCATACAAATTTGGTACAACATGATGGTGAGCAAATGACGACAGAATGTTAATTTGTGGGTGAACTGTCCACCTACTGTGAATCCCACATACTCTTTGGCAAATTGACAATATTGGCTATATCAAGATAATGTCTATGTATCAAAATTACTCCATTTTTTTAAATAGTTGAACTCACTGACTCAATGATCAGGGTGCAGAGCCTGAAGATACATTTCTTAGTGAATAATGACTTAAACTTTAGTCCGTTCCTTACAAAATTCTCGTATAGCTTAAGAAGACATATCAAGTCCTAAAATATTTTTATGGCGCTTTTGCATCTTGTTTGAATTTCGAAAGCTCCTAATTTGTTATGAGTGAAATGGAAAGAACTGCCTCCTGACTCAACAAACGAAAGAAAGTCTGGAATGACATGAGGGTGAATAGTTGATTCATAGTCATTTCATATTCCAGTGAACTATCCCTTTAAAGGAAACTCTTGAAGATCTTGCTCTTACTCACTGATATTCTCGAAAGTTCCTAATCCCGCCTTACACAACATGCCAGCGACTCGAAGAAGAAGGGTACAGCACGTGAGGACTGTTTTGTAATATTTGGGAAATATGTATTTTGGCTCATAAACACAAGCAAGTTGCAATTGATTAGAAGAGGAGTGACTCAACAAACAGACTCGTGGAGGAAGGCACACAATCGTACCAGCTAGTACATGAAATATGACACACTAAAGGTGTCCAAGATTTCCCAAGATCAATCAAAACATGCATTACATGTTTTGTGATTATATCAAACATTTATCCTGCAGACTTGGAAATCAATCCGGAATGTTTTGCCAAGGAACCGTAAAAAGTCACACACACATATATATATATATATATTAAATAGCACTTTATACAAAGCCGCTTCATATTAATAAACAGGAAAATAATTTTCTTAAAGTCATGCAATTTCAGCTGTGTTCAAAATGGAAGCAAATGTTGTTGTTTTTTTTTCTCAAATCAGACTTTTCATGTAAATTGTCCACACAATTAATTGCAAGTGATCAAATAAGATTTGTGTGTCATTACCGAAGCATGGGTTGTTTCGGTAATGACGAGGCTTTCAAAAAGGAGTCCGGTCGAGTCAGGGTGCAGAACTAAGACTAAGACTGGTATCCACCTTCATTTTCAGGAAAGTGTGTTTGGGCCGTGTATAATTTGAGTGAATGCATCTGTCTTCCGGTGTCATCCTCTTCCAGTTATTTCAAAACATCTTGTTGCAAACTGGTATTTCTTACCATGTTATTTTAATGTACTGTCTTAGGTATAAAAAGGCTGGGTTGTAAAACGCACAGTTTTACAATTTACTGTACTTTGATATATTGTTCTCATTGTTTCCCTATAGCGGCTAATAAAGCGGAAGTCTCGCACATTCACAGAAAACACCTTCTGCGTTGAACGGTTAGGTGGATATATTGTGGTATTAAATGCTGAAGTCATGGCTGAAATCTTTGGACATACCATTTGAATGCCATTTCGGTCACCAGTTTTGACTTTATTGCTTTGTAACGTTAAGAAAAACACAAAAGAACATTTGAAATACAAAAATCTGAATGGATTCGAAACCACATTAGGAGCCGTTTCGATCAGATTTGAAAACATTTCAAAATTAGTTTTTTTGCTTTCCAGACTTTCAAAAACCCATCTGGAAAAAATCTGGAAAAAAAAAAGTAATTGTTGGCATTCTGAATATAGGCGACAATATTTTGAAGAATTCACCTATTTTTGTCACTACAATGGAAATCATTGGGGTCCAATGATGTCTAATCCTTGTGTTGCACAGAAGAAATCAAATTATACAGGCTTGGAACAACATAACAGTGAATATTACTTTAAACTCTCTTGAGCTGCATCCAAAATCGCAGGTGCATTTGCTTTGAAACGTACTTTTTTTTAAACCTATGTACTATGAACGAAATTTGGACAGAATACATTCATCGTTCTGTACTTGTCATGTGACCTACGGCGTCGTTTCAACTCTAAAGAGAATTAAAAGTTAACCTCACAAGAGATTTTAGCTTAACTTTATGAGAAGAGCAGCACTTCACTAAAGAGCAGAACAAGACTTTGACTTCTCTAGACATACTCAGACAAAGCTCATTCCTACACCTTCAAAACCAGTCAAAGCCCCAGACCCGGAAAACACCACTAAAGCTCATTTCACACGCATTTCTATGCTTTAACTCTGAGTCACCTCTGAGCCGTCCGGACGAGAGTTATGTCTGTGAAGTGTCTGCAGAAGACCTGTCAGTACAGCTCTCTCAGATTATATCTCAGTGCCTATAGACAAAACTCATTTAAACATTCAAAGAAGGCTAAACATTAGAGACTTGCTCAAGTTGGAATCAATTGGAAACAAGAAACTTAAGTTTAAAGAATACGAGCTTATCCACTTCCCCTTTATCGGAAGAAAGGATGAGTTTAGTCTGTACTATTGGTGATGTCCGCTTTAAAGCTACTTTTCTTTAGGTGTCCAAGTTAAATAACAAACTAGGCTCTTAAGGGCCAGTCACACAGCGAAAACGCATGAATCACGCATGAATCACGCACGAATTACGCACAGATTTTTGTTTCTGCACGGAGCGTGCGTCGTTGGTCGTTGGAACGAACGTGGACAGTCAGTGATTGTAAGTGGATGTGCGTCGAAGGCGGTTTGTGCGTGATTTTGAGTTTTGAACGGTTCAAAATGGTGTGCGTTATTCATGAGTCGACGTGCGTAGTTTATGTGGCGATTATGCGTGACTATGCGCGGGACACGCGTCGGCCGTCAGTGCTTATGTGTCGGAACTGGTTCGAAACCGCGCACATCCACTGACGCCCCACCTTCATATCACGCATGAACCGCGCACGTATCACGTTCCTTCCACTGACAATGTGGATTCTGAAAGTGCTTGTACGTGGAACGGTCGTGAAGCGTGCGTGTTTGGACGCGCTCCGTCAGTGATTCATGTGTCGGACGTGCGTCGAATGTTTGTGGAATATTTTGGTCAATTTCTCTACGCACAAGCACGCACAAACCCAATCTGTGTGTGATTTGTGAGTGATTTGTGCGTGATCGGCTGTGTGACTGGCCCTTTAGCCCTCTGATTCCCAGCATCCGTACCCACATATGGCTCTTATTACGGATTTAGGTGACATTATTCTGGCTGGACGGTCTCCAGAGGTCAATGCCAGACTAACAAAGGGAAAGACACACTTCAAAGTCTGTTACTCGTGACCAAATGTGGGACATTTTACTGAAAACTCAAATATAGCTCAACACGATGCACCTTGGAATCAGCTCTTTTGAATCTGGGCCAGTCAACGCATTATCTGGCATTCACATGGATAGTCTTTGAAGACTAAACAGCGGCGGTTTCGGGCTTAAATATAACAGATAGCTGCAGCATTTCTCTGACCTTGAGTGAGGCACAACAGGGAGCCGAAGACATTATAGGACATCACGACTGTCCTCATTGATACTGTAACACCCGTCCTCTAAACCTCTATGAGGGCTGGAAAACTGGCAATCAGTGTCTTTCACTATGATAACGAGTGGCCGTGATTAATATTCCCCTTATATGCGTCCACTGTATAAACTCCGGAGGCACTAGAAAGCAAAATGTACCCAATTCTAACAAACAAAAATGTGCTTGAAAAGGTAACGTCGCTGATGACTGTCAAAACAGAAGTTGTATTAAAGGAAGGTGATTCCTCTCTTGGCACCGTGAACGTAAACCTGAAAGAGTCCAAATGAGGAAGCAGACTGTAATAAAGTGATTTGTGTGTGTCCCATCTGTCAGCGTTGGCACGGTCGTGTGTTTATGCACAGGACATCCCTGAGATGCTCTAAATTATATGCAGAGTGGCATATAAACACACTAAAACAAATCTAATAAATGTGACAGACACTAATATCACAGATTTAACTCAATGGGTTTAGTCAGTTGAATTAATATCAAAGAAAATGCATTGGACCTTCACATTAGCACATAAAAAAGCTTCATGTAATTAAATCGGTATAATATTTAATATGATTGAATTAACCCAACTTCATTTTGTTATATTGGCAAAAAGGCATTTTCAGGGTCAGATCAAGTAGAAATCGTTCAGGTAATAATGACATGCCTTCAAAATTAAAAAAATTACATTTCAAATCAATGATTTGAAATTCATAAGTGGTTTTTCAATGACTCTGAATTTAATAGAAATGATAAAAATTATTTTTAAGTGGCCTGAGAACAAACAGCAGTCAAACTAATAATTATACATTTATATTATATTCATTTATATTATAAAATAATAAGACAAAAGAGAATGCCCTCAAACTGTAGGTCTTTCCTAAATTATGATTCAGGGATATATAGCGATATGAAGCGATTTCTAGCTGATCTGACTCGTTTAATAATTTTAATTTCGATAACACTTTACTACACGGTCTCATTTATTAACATCCATTAAAGCATGAACTACCAATATATATTTTTACAGCATTTATTTGCTCACGTTAGATCCCAGTGCATTAATTAATATTAACAAACACAACTCTTGATTGCAATAATGCTGCGATCCACATGAACTAAGTTTAACAAATGCTGTATTGTAAATGTTAACAAGAGAAACCTTATTGAAAAGTATTACCATAATGTCATAACCGTGACCTTATGTAGTTAAACATTTCTAAAACTGTTAAGTAATATTGTAGCTTGAGTAAAACCAGTCGATTTGAGCTCATTTTATTAGATCACCTGATCAAAGATCTCTTCTGTATACAAATATCTTCATCTCTTCTATCCAATATATAAATCACGACAGCGCATTAATGAAGGGAGAGAAATCACAAGCTTATTAAAAGTATGGGGTGGGGTCACACAGTCTGGAAACCTGGGGAAAGTTGAAGGTTCACACACAAGCACAACAGGAATATGATTATCAGTGTTTGTCACATTCAATAAAAGACTAACAGAGTCCAAGTGTGAGTCGGGACAGAGACCCGAAGCTCCCGCTCTGTTCCCACGGTGCCAGACTCAGCTGTCCCGCAGATGAAGGTTCGAGCTGGGCACGACGACTCGCTTCACAACACAACACACTCTTACCTCTCTTTTCCGGCGGCGGCGACGCGCTGAGGCTCCCCGCGAGCAGAAAGGTGAAAATCAGCCCGATCTCCGCTGGTCCTGCCATCTCTCGCGCTGAAAAGCCTTCGGACTTCACTCCATAGTTCACCAGCGCTTCTTTCGGGGCTTTCTGAACGCACAGGGGTCTCGCTGTCGTGTTCTTCAGGAGAAACTCGCTCGACTTGGCTGTAAACTTTGACAGCTCCTCCTCCGTGCTCGCGAACCTCAGCGGCAACTGAGACGCGCGCCGCTGGACGAAGACGCGCGCGTGACGTCAACCGCTGGGAGGCTCTTGAGCGAGCAGCTCCTCAGGTGAGATGAGCACTGATCTATTCAGGTGAGATGATTATTGATCTCCTCGGGTGATACGATCATCGATCTCTTCAGGTGTGATGAGCAGTGATCTCTTCAGGTGAGATGATCCATCACCGATCTCTTCGGGTGAGATGAGCATTGATCTCTTCGGGTGAGACGATCGATCACCGTTGTCTTCGGGTGAGACGATCCATCACCGATCTCTTCGGGTGAGACGATCCATCATTGATCTCTTCGGGTGAGACGATCATTGATCTCTTCGGGTGAGACGATCCATCATTGATCTCTTCGGGTGAGACGATCATTGATCTCTTCGGGTGAGACGATCGATCATTGATCTCTTCGGGTGAGACGATCCATCACCAATCTCTTCGGGTGAGACGATCATTGATCTCTTCGGGTGAGACGATCATTGATCTCTTCGGGTGAGACGATCGATCACCGTTCTCTTCGGGTGAGACGATCCATCACTGATCTCTTCGGGTGAGACGATCATTGATCTCTTCGGGTGAGACGATCATTGATCTCTTCGGGTGAGACGATCCATCACTGATCTCTTCGGGTGAGACGATCCATCACCGATCTCTTCGGGTGAGACGATCATTGATCTCTTCGGGTGAGACGATCCATCATTGATCTCTTCGGGTGAGACGATCATTGATCTCTTCGGGTGAGACGATCGATCATTGATCTCTTCGGGTGAGACGATCCATCACCAATCTCTTCGGGTGAGACGATCATTGATCTCTTCGGGTGAGACGATCATTGATCTCTTCGGGTGAGACGATCGATCACCGTTCTCTTCGGGTGAGACGATCCATCACTGATCTCTTCGGGTGAGACGATCATTGATCTCTTCGGGTGAGACGATCCATCACTGATCTCTTCGGGTGAGACGATCCATCACCGATCTCTTCGGGTGAGACTATCATTGATCTCTTCGGGTGAGACGATCGATCACCGTTCTCTTCGGGTGAGACGATCATTGATCTCTTCGGGTGAGACGATCGATCACCGTTCTCTTCGGGTGAGACGATCATTGATCTCCATCATTCACATCATCTGAAACCGGGAGGTCACATCCGTTTCTGTTTCCTTTTTCCACTTTGGTATTGCCTTATTCCCATATTTATAATAATATTACAATTTAGAGTAACTGTTTTCTATTTTAATATATTTTAAAATGTTTATTCCCGTGATCAAAGCTGTATTTTCAGCATCATTACTCCACTCTTCACTGTCACATGATCCTTCAGAAATCATTCTGATATGATGATTTGATGATCAATAAACATTATAATATGTTCAAAATATGTTATGCTTGACATTTTGTGGAAACTAAATTTTTAGTAGATTCTTTAATGAACAGAGAGTTCAAAAGAAATGAATTTTTGTAATAAAAAAGTCACTTTTTTATCAATTTAATGCATCCTGTATTGATTTCTCTAAACAAAATCGTACTGACCCTAAACTTGTTAATGATTGTGTGTGTGTGTGTGTGTGTGTGTGTGTGTGTGTGTGTGTGTGTGTGTGTGTGTGTGTGTGTGTGTATGTCTATATATACGGGACCTATAATATACGCAATTCATGTCAATGTTCCTGGGTTTAGTAGCAGTATATCAGAAAGTGTTATAACCCTCAGCGTTTCAATGACAATGATTATTTCTAGTTTTTCCAGTTTCTCTTTTTTGTATATTGGGGAATCTTGTAAAATTATCAAGTCATGTCACCTCATGTCAGTGGTTTTTACAATAGAACAATTGCTTATGAGCAACTTCACTGTAACATACAGGAAAGTAACTGAATTAATTATGCACACTTTATGAAACGTAAGACAGGTTCCATTTCTGCTGTAAACCTCTGCATAATCCAGCTCAATTCAGCTCTACTGAAGACAACTGTGCCATTATTCAGCTCAATTCAGCTTTGTTCTCATCCGATAGTGTCAGTGCCGTTAAATCAGCAATACTGCTGAATATAAAGAGTACCTGACTAACCAGGCCAGAGACGACAGTGGCAAGGAACCCAAACTCCATCAGGTGACAGAATGGAGAAAACCGGCTCAGTGGGGAACCAGTCCTCCTCTGGTCTAGATGAACGAGTGTGGTGTGGATATTGACTGGGATTCGTCACATGGGCATTAGGTGGGAAGGAAGAGTTGTAGTCTGACTTTCGCAGGTTAAAATATGAAGGCAGAGCTGCTGTTTAACCAATAGCACACGACTGGCTCATTAGTGGCCTTAAGCACAACGTCCTTCTTGTTAAGACTCTGGACAGGTCCCAGCTGGTTCTGCATGACGCATTCATAGCTGGCCATAGAGATCTGTGCTGAGGGCTCATCTACTCACTGAGGTATTCGCTAAAGATCTGTCCCGGAAGGTCTTCGCTGACTGTGAAGGGCTGTTGATGTCGTTCCTGGGTGCAGGTCCACCGTGAACCAGATGCGGCTGACTACGATAACCTCAGGATAAGGATGAGACAGACGACTAATATAAGCGTAGAAGCAATTCCTCCTATGATGTAACGAGTACATCACGTGATATGGGAAGGGTTCCTGATTCCAGTTGAGCTCCGCTGATTTATGCAGCCTAAAAATCATTTTAGTGTTTTGTTACGGCCCATAACCAAACAATAGCTCGTTATTATTAATAAGACAAATAATGGGAATGGACCGAACACATGAATAATCCACAGACACGAGATAACGGGTTCAAGACGCCCAAGCGCCTACATTTACTGATCAACGAAATGAATGATTACATCATATGTCAACCAAACATTATCCAACAAACAGAAATAAAGAAGCTATGTTTGCCAGGTTGAAGAGATGTGTTTATAGTCTAGATTTAAGTTTTGACAAGGCTAGTTTGTGTGCTAAATAGGAAAAGGAGGAAATAGGAAAAGCATGTTTCTTTGTAAATGAGCACAGTTTTTAATAGAATGTCCATTCAAGGCTATTTACTCAAAATGATGACAGAAAATATAAATTTGAAAGTCATGATAAACATAAAGGTTGTAGGAGAGATGGTGTAATCTTCAAATTGTCCTTTGACGTAATTCTTCAGGCCTCTTTATCTGTCCGGAAGCCTCCCTTTTCAGTTGTGAATCCTTCATTGAGTCCATTGAGACCGTATAGGCATGGCTGCATTCATTTGGGTTGCCACAGTAGCCAGACAGTGGTTGGAGATGGAAAGCATCCAGGAAGTTTGTGTTCCCAAAGGTCACCAAAGATCAACTGACCACAAAGAGGCCTGTGTTTCCCACTCAAACTGCAGTCTTTCTTGAGTAAACTGACCTTTTACATCTATTTATTTAATTTTATCAAGCTATTCACCAGCTATATAATATATATAGCTTTCCTGTAGCTCAATCAGCAGAGCATTGGTGTTTACAACGCCAAGGTTGTGGGTTCGATCCCAGGGAAAGCAAGAACTGATTCAATGTGTTCCTTGAATAAGATTTGGATAAAGGTGTCTACCAAATGCAGAAATGTAAATGTATAATGTGCACATTGAGGGCCTTCTTTACACCTGTGTTTTCTCTGATCTAGGGACCAGATGTAAATGCCCTCCGAAACACTTTTGAGATGGATTGAAATCCGATCACTGAGATGGTGGTCTAAGATGCAAACAACAAAAGTGAAAGAGCAAGCTCTTATGTTCCGTTTTTAGGAAGGTATGTCATGCATGAGACACCTCAAAAGACGTGAGTGCAACCGTCAAACACATCCATCTAGCACATCTTTACATAGAAAAACTGACAAAGAACTAAAAAACGTTCAGTGTACGGTCCCTAACACATGAAAATCAGCTATATGTAGTATGAATCTTACATTTTATATAAAGTGTATAACCTAAATGCATCTAAAAATCTGATTAAATGGATTTAATGAGCTGCTTTAATACTGAATTTGGTTTGTTCAGGTCAAGTCACATATTTTACACAAACGACACTACCTGGAAAACAACCACGGCTGACATTAATTCTGACATTAAGTGGTCATTTCAGCAAACTGAGAAGACCACAAATCTTAATAATGTCCCAAGCTAGACTGAATGGGGACAGATGTGAAAGACCTCATATGTCTCCGGTCATTTTTATGAGCTAGTATTGCATTATAGTAAGCTAATGCCTTGTTAAGTGGTTTTCACGCAGGATATGAGGGGTGTGGTAGAGTTTTGACTGATTATGGATGACAAAGACAGAGCATCAAAATAAAAAAGAGGCCTGTTATTAACAACAGGTGGGCAGGGGATGGTTCGAGATCTATGATAGCCACCAATCTGTGGCTGGAAAGTTCCAGGGTTTCTGTCAGCCAACCCAGTCAATGGGAAAACTGTAAACATCATGAGAAGATAAGATTAAGAATCAAGACAGGCGGAGAACAGTCTGTCCTGTATGAACATTTGCAGGAGTGCTATCTAGTGTCTAGAGTTTACAAAGTCTCATTCTGATGTCTAATAGAGTTTATAAAGACTATTGTGTTTAGCAAGCATGGGAAGGTTTGAGTGGAAAATCAAAACCACTCCAATACAAGCAATGAAAATGTCCAGTGATATGAAATATCAGCACTCTTGGAATGCTGCTTGTCCAAAAATGTTACTGGACAGGATCTAACTGTTGTATAATGCAGCAGAAACACAATAAAAAAGATCATAGTACTACTGAACATGGTTTCACCAAGTATAACATGTTCCTGGAACAACATTCCAATCAACCAATCAGATTTGAGGGACAAGTGTACAGTTTATGTCAAGTTTAGGCTTGAAATCAGGGTTAGGTGCTTGTTCTACACAATTTCCCTCTGATTTTAGGGAGCAGTTATGGGTACGGATGGGTTTAGAGGCAGGGATAGGGTAAGGACTATATTTTCGTACTGGAATTTTGACACACACCTCTATTCACATTTATTTGTTTTAAAGCGGGCACCAGTGGCAGTCCTGGTTCACTTGGCTCCCTTGGCAAAGGACAAAAAATACTATGGAAGTCAATGGGGTTCAGCAACTGTTTGGTTTCCAACACTTCAAAATATCTTCTTTTGTGTTCAACAGAAGAAAGAAATTCGTACAGGTTTGGAACCAGTTGAAGATGACAGAATTTAGATTTTGAGGTGAATTATATCTGTAAGCACCAGTGACATCATTTGTGGCATAATATTAATTACTACACATGCACTTACATTCACATTTGGAGAACTTTTGTGAATATATGTTGCATTTGTGGCATATTTTATGGTTCTATTGTCAGTCACAGCATAAGAAAACGCCTTTTGTGTCCCATGGCAAACAAAACAAATATTAGATGATAAACAATGTTTAAACGATTACCAAAATGCATTTTATTTTAAGGGTTTAAAGTGTAGTCTTGTTTTATGTATTATGTAATAACGAGCTTGCTGCAAAAGTACAGGATTTAAGTAAACAGTGTAATAAATGTGACTGAAAACAATGCCATTGAATACATTCAATCAAAATATAAATGCCATAAAATAAGGATTCGTACATTCGTATGTTTCAGTGTGTATGACATAAGTGAAATAAGTACTGTATACTGTATTTTCCCGCACATATCCCACGGGTTATACCAGATTTTAAAAACCCTGCAGAGGTGGTGCGGGTTATATAAAGGTGCGGGCTATATAACAAAATTTTTACACGTTAAGTATATATATTTGATTTTTTGCGGTATTTTCTTTCTGTTTTTCTTTCTTGCGAGGGTTGTTGTCTCTGGCGCTTGTACTGTCACTCTGACAGCTGGCGCTGATAGGCTGTCTGACCTGTCAATCATGCAAGAAGACGTGATTGGCTGTGCTGCATGAGGGCGGGCTCTTCTCATCTCATCCGATGATCAACACCTGTAGAATCGCTTCTTAAGGGACGTGCTGCTGCACAGCGGGAGACACTGCTTTTTCTTTTTCTTCTGATTCTGACTTGTGTTTGTTTTCTTATTGTGTGAATTTCACGCACAAGCACTGTGTACCGAGCCTGAACAGTTATGGATAATTGACGTCATGCGAGCAACATTCAAAATTCAAAATGTGAACTTACACAAAAAAGTTCCTAAATCTATGGGTGCGGGTTATATAAAGGTGCGGGTTATACCAGCAGTTTTTTACACAAAACCCGCCGGCTAAATGGGGGTGCGGGTTATCTGCATCTGCGGGTTATCATGTGGGGAAATATGATAAATGTACATGTGCTGGTACAACCTACATGAACTAAAATGTAAACTGAAATTTAAGCCATGACAAAAGCATGGTTGAGCAAAATGATTAAGCAAAAAAGTTTTTACAGTAAATGATATTATTTAACTTGATTGAATTGTAGATTTCTCTTGTAGATTGTAGTGTTTAAACATCTTTTACCTTCAATTGTGCAACTTCAATGATGTCACATACAAATGTTAATGATACTCATCCAGAACAGCACATGAGCTTAAATTTGATCGTCACAAATAGCAGTGTGAGATGATGTCTGCTGCGCCGCTGCCAATGACTGGAACAACAACAGACCGAACTGCTAGAGAATTTGTTTTTGCCTAATAATTAATGCTCAAATAAAGTCAAATATTTATAGTTCTCTGTAATCACATCATCAGAGGACTGTGTTTCGTTCCAGACAGTCAAACCGATATTATAAAGGCAAATTTAATCAGAGACATGTGTGTTCCTCTCGAATTGAAAAGTTGAAAAGATTAAAATAATAAAAGCTTATTTTAATCTCTCATGTACAGAATGATTGACTTCAGAAGAGACACCCCCCCCCCCCCCCCCCCCCCCCCCCATGATGTACCGCATAACCCTTGTATGCATACAATACAAGGTACTTGTATATTTTTTCATATACGGTACAAAAATATAAGTTGTATTTATTTGAATTGCATATAAAAATTTCCATCCATTTGGATTACTCAGGTTTGACAAAGTAATATAAATTGACATAAATGATACTTTCTGTAGTGATACTTTAATAACACTGTAATAGTACTTTATAATCCAAATGTGTTTTAGGGGCCATTTACACAACAACGGTTTTCAACTATAAATGGAAAATGGTCCATTTACACGGCAACAGCATTGTAGTGTGCGCAGTGTTTCTTTACAAAGTGACATTGCCAACTACTGGCCTGGCATGAATAATACAGCGATTTTAGTCATTTTCGTGTATCCATGTGAACGGGAATCGTCTGTATGCGACAAGCACAAAAGAAAAACATTTCCGTTTTCAATGCATCGTTATCGTGTAAACGTACCCTTAAATACACAATAGCACTCAATTTTTTTTGTAATAAATCTGATTTATTTCAGTCTCACTGAAATATTGCTGAATATTGCTTCAACAGCTAGACAGATTTCAGCCATGTTCCATGATTACCATTCAGCCATGATTATTTAAATCAAATCAAATAGATGCAAATAGTTCATCACTATTTTTTGAGTATTAATATGCAAATTTAGGTTATTAGGTTGTTTATGTTAAAACAGTGTAGGCTAATCAATTTAAAGACATAGATCTTGAATTTAAGCCTAAATATATTTAGAATATTAATTAGTAGTCTTGTACTCACTTTAACTTCCTCACTTCTATCCTGGAAAACACACATGTTTCAGGCATCAAATTTGTCATTTTTTTTCTGTTCTGTTTTTAATCTGTTTCTGTCACATTGTTATGTTCACTAAATTGTAATGTCCCAATATGCCCTTTAAGTTCTCTTGCACTGAATATTAATGTTTATATTTATATGTTTATTGCGATTATCTCTTTTTACATAGTCTGTGTGTATTTATACAAGTTACAAAGTATTTTTGAGAGGTACAACAATAAAACTTAATTGACTTGAGTTGATTGGAGGGGTAGATGGACTGGCACATTTACGAAATGGTGGCCATAAGGTGATTTACATACATTTGCACAGCACAATGCGCTTATTTAACCCTGTCCACACACACACACACACACACACACACACACACACACACACACACACACACACACACACACACACACACACACACACACACACACACACACACACACACACACACACACACACACACACACACACACACACACACACACACAGACAGCAGGGGTCACGACTGAATTCAAAGATGCCATCTGGGTGCACAGAAATTATTAACAGCCCCACTTTGTTGACGTTTTTTTAATCTTTATTAATTTTCACAAAAGCAAAGCAAGCCTAAATAGCAGTTCTTAAGGTGTGAGGAGTTCTTTACTTTAAATCCTGCTTACCGGGTCTCTCATAAGACAAGAAAGCAATTAAGATTGTTTATAGATGCAGAAGAGCGAATATGGGATTCCACCTTGCAGGATTTCTCACAAGCATTTTCTTTCTCTTTGTTTGCCCGCTTTGATCTTGCATGAGGACATCCAGCTGGACGGTGAAGGAGCTTTCCAAATCACAAAGGAAAAAGGCTTGGACAGACAGATGAACAAAAGAAAACACTGTAATGAGGTCATTCAGAAGGTTGTTTAAGGATTGGCTCTCTTTTTTAAGAGCTGTGCTCATCATGGCTTTTATTGTTGGCTACACAGCACATGCGCTACTGCACAAGCATAACAATAAAAAATATATAAATCCTAAATCAAGTTCATCAAATGCATTACACTCAATAAAAAAGTGACTCAACTGAATAAATTAAGCTGAGTGTAATGATTTTTTTGTACACGATTAATAAAGAGATCTGTTATTGTTCAATGTTATGTTGAGATTAAAGTATCAAATAAAGCATTAATTAAAAAAATTCATAACTATGCATAAACGAATAACTATTTCAGGGCAATGCTTTATCTTCTTCAATTAAGTTTGAGCTATGCCATGAAATTGAACATTTTATTCTTGTTTAGTATTAGGAAAATCAGTTTTTTTCATCATAAACTGAAATAAGTTCACAGTACATAAATATTGGCATTGAAACTTAGTTTGAAGCAATCACTTTCCTCAAACAAAATGAGTTAACTCTTTGTGTTTCTTATCGGAAGTTGTCACAAATAAAATATATTTTTTGTAAGTTGGTTTCAAACAATCCTTTTAAATGTAATACTTACGGTAAATATAAATGTATATTTTAGTTGACCATAAAGGCTTATTAGTGATACGGTTGACTCCAAAACAAACGTGTGATACAGAACTCTGTGAGAGAGGACTCGAGTGCAGAATGACTTTTTAACAAGTTTATTAAACACACAGCAGGCAGGACAAGAGATGGTAGGAGAGCAGGTGAACACAGGCCAACAGTAGGCAGGGAACGAAGCACAATGACAGGCAAGCTGAGAGAGCGGCTGCTGAGACCAGTCCAAGGTGTGAGCAGGAACTGGCACAAACAAGAATCACTGCAGACACACCGAAATCTTCAGACTTCAAGGAAGTAGACAGTCACACAACAAACTCACAAAACAAGAGGGACAGAGAGCATAATGGAAAGAGAGCTGAGAATATGAGGAATAGGTGAACACCCTTGGACAAATGAGGACTTCTTCAGGGCTAAACAAGGGAGTGTGGTAATGGAAAACAAGGAGCCAGGACGAAAGGAGCACATGGCCAACACAACCAAAGAGAGAGAGAGCATGTGCTCAAGCACAAGACAAACAGAGACATTAAACAATGAGACGACAGACAGAAAATTAAAATTGGAAATGACTGACTGAAAGAATTCCCAAAAAGGGAATCATCTTGCAGGTAGTGGAAGATAATAAGAATATATAATAATAATAATAATATGTGTAAATAGGACTACAGTAGGGGAGCGCAGGGCACAAAGTAATGCGGGGTAAATAGTAACGCAGACTTTTTAGATAGTTGCACAGGATTAAATATGACGTTCTAACGGGCTTTTCATCACACTGTTTACACACGTTTTCTGGCCATCTTTCGAGAAACTTCAGCGAAGTTTGGATGAGAACCACAGGAGAAACTCTTTTGGCAGCATGTAAATTTTTTTTGTTATAGCAGTTGTTTTTCGATTTTCAAAGAATGTGTGAAAGATTGTTAGTCCAATCTTATATTGTTATAATTACCATCTTCTTGGCTAAAAGATGGTATCATTTTTGAAAGACGTGAAAAACACATAGTGGCTGCTAGCCGGTCCTGAAGTGAACACAACACCGCGGGGTAACATGGTGTTACAACTAAGCCGCATTGAATAGGCTGCATCAAAAATCATATATTTTGCATTAACCTATTAAAACGTTTTTCATGTCATTACATTGTTCAAAGCATAACAAATGTAAAAAATAAAGGAAAAAAAAATAATATTTAATTCATAAGTTATGCTTATGATCATCAAGATGCAACTTTTTTAAACAAATAAAAATACGTGAATGAACATCCATTGAATAACATGCGTTACAACCTAACCCACAACGAGCCCCGCTCACAGGGTAAGAAGTAACATTTCACTCCTGCCGCTTTTGGCGATACTGCATGTCCGACGAACATGGAAACAGTGCTCATTTATAGGAAAGGCTTGTATGTTGATTGTATAAAAATATGGGTTGTCTAACACAATTACTTTGTTCATTATTTGGCTAAAACCAAAAAGTGTTACGTTGTGCCCCGTGCTCCCCTAATACCTCAGTTTACGAGTTTAATTCGTTCCAAGAACTCGTAACTCAAAATGCTCGTACACCAAAACAATTTTCCCCATAAGAATATAATAAAACTCACTTGATTCGTTCCACACGACCATAAATGCCCATTTTAAAAATTTTGTGGGGTTTTACCCTATTAATTAGAGTTAAAATTATATAAATGCTAATTAATAATTGACAATTAAACTCTAAAGATACTTGACTTGAACATTCCCATAACATCTGATGTACTAATGTAACGAAGGGACTCACAGGCAGGGATCCAAATGCTATGTCTTTATTAAGAATGGTCGTATGGGCACAAGGTCAGGGCAAACAGAGAACAAACGTAGTCAATAATCCAGGCAGTGTCAGGGTTTTAGTAGTGAGCGAGGACTCAATCGCAAGGGGAAGAGAGTTTATTGAAAACAAGAACAAAAAACACAAACAAAACTACCCCGTGGGGGAAAACTGACTAGGACTAGACTTGACTGGAACTAGACTAGATCTTGACATGACTTGACACAACACATGGACCAAAACTCAGCATACAAAGTGCAACGAAGCAGCCCAGGACAGCAGAACTGAGGGGACTAAATACCCAGGAGGAAATGCAATTGAGGAGAAACACAGCTGGAATAAAATCAAACTAATGACGATGAAACAAGACGGGCGGGGTAACAGACAAGACATGAACATGACGGCAAGTAAACAAAGACGACGCGCAGCTGGTGACAAACCAAACTGCGCGTGACAAAACACAAGCACGCAGCCGATGGAATGCGAACCGCGTGCCAAACATAAACACACGGACGAGAGGAGGCGCAGCTCGCGCAACGCTTGAAACCGCGCCCACTCACAAGACGTAGAGCTCGCAAGAACGAGTGTAAACACCTGTTCTCATGAGCTCACGACAAGGACGAACAAACGAGTTAAGAATGCCCGAATCCCAATCCAAAACCGAAACTAGACAAGACCAGTCTCGGGATCAGACATCATAACCCGCACATAAGACGTTACACAGACAAGCGCGCGCACGGCTCGAATACTCGAAGCCGTGCGCACACACATCAAACACGAGACAATACGGTAGTGTCAGAGCTCTGCCACAAAACCGAGAAATGACTAGACCGAATGTGGCAGAACCCTGACAGGCAGGGGTCACAAAGGCAGGCAGACAGTATCAGGCAGAATAATCCAGGCGAGTAGTCAAGGCAGGCAGAAAACAATCTCAAGCATATATCCAGGCACAGGTCGGGGCAGGCAGAACAGGATCTATAACAGGTAACAGGCAGAAACGGTAACAGGCAAACAAAACAGGATAGAAACGCTCAGAATGTTAACCAGGGCTAAACAAGACTTCGCAGTGAGTGTATGAGTGAAGCAGTCTTTTATAGTTCATGTAATGATTAACAGGTGGTGAGACAAACAGAGATGATAGAGTCCAGGTGTATGCAATCAGTCCAATGTGTGGGTTGCTGGGAAATGTAGTGTGTAGTGAAGTGTCAGTATAAGTGTGAGCTCCCTCTGGTGGCCATGGAGGGGAGCGCAGAGCTCATAATCATAACAACTAAATACATCAGAAGAAGAATGGCATCTACGCTGATATTATTCTCTGTTTATTCCGAGGTTACCGTGGTCAGCCGGATCTGGGCCGTATCCAGATCAGATGAAGGACCTGCACCTGGACACGAGCACAGCACTGCCCTGAAGTGTCTGCGGAGACCGTGACTCTACTAGACCCTCCCCTGTGTAGATCATGAACCCATCTCCAATCGGACCAAATTAGACTTAATATTAGACTTGAATTATCAATATAATAATCAAACTATCAATCAATCAAATCAATCAATAATCAAAACTTAACACTTAATATTCATCAATTGTATTAATTTGCCTGCTCTTTTAAGGCTGCCGTTCAGCCAAACAAACTTTGTTTATAATGTTTTCCTGTGACCACTGTAAATCTGCTTTGAAACAATCTGTATTGTAAAAAGCGCTATATAAGTAAAGGTGACTTGACTTGACAATTTACTGTAACTCACTTTATCTTTGAGTCGCGTCGCTGCTGGCGTGAAGGAGACGAGAGGAGGGTTTTACTGCTTACTGGGAGAATCTCGTACCTTCTTTCTCACTCATCTTGAGGTCATTGTCTCTATGCTGTGCTGTACGTATATATTTCACTACGTGAACAATAGCGATCACAATTAATGTTAACAACACGAGGTAAAACCGCGTAAATCACTTATAAAATGATGGGCTTTATGAGAGGCTTTCATTAGGATATTTTCAGTAAAAATGTGAGCGAAGATGCTGACCATTACTTTTCCATAAAAAAATGCACCTGGGCGAGGGAAAAATTCTCGCACTCCGATACAATGGTCGTACACCGATTTGCTTGTATGCGAAGTTACTCGTAAACCGAGGTATTACTGTATTCATGCAACAGAAGTGTGACAACATGCCCCAGGTTTGTAAAACATTGTTCTTTGTTTGCAAAATCAACAGCAGCTTTTAGCCAGTTTTAGTTCTGTGTCTGCTGTATCATGTGGTGCTGATATAAAGTTTGTGCATTTTTATTATGTTTGAATGTTTTTTGTGTTTTGTTTTTTGCCCTATGAAGGTTTGACAATCAATCCATGCGGCACATTCCATAACAAATGCTTAACCACTTTAACTCAACCACAGTACATTCAACCGTTATTTCATCAATCCAAGCACAATAACAAATCAAACACTGTTAAGCGGTTCTGCTCTAATTATTAAGAAGGCACTGTGTTTGGGAAGCTGTGCCCACCACACTCTGTGGAGAAGGCTGGAATCTTGTGCCGCTTGTTTGGCTGAGCGCTGAAACTGCTCCAGGCAGCAAGAACACAGAAGATAAATAATTAGACTTAATTAAGGAGGGGAGTGTGTCTGTAACATTCCATAGCAGCTGTTATCCTTAAGGCCACCGCATCCCCCACCTGCCAATCACACGGATGAGGATGTGTGACATTATCACTTTTAAATTCAACATGAAGACACAAATGACCCCATTTAAGTTCTCAAGGCTCATTCCTGGTCGCAATTCCTGAGCAATTCATCAGCTCGTATTATTCCAAAGAAAGACATTGTTTGTCATCATCATTCTAGATTTAACATTTAATAACTCACTCTTCCATTCCTTATGCACTTTCAAAAAGAATAGGACTAAACTTAGGCATTTTACTACTACCATCTTGTATGATTGCAGAATATAGCCATATATAATAAATATAGGATTGTATTATTATACAACAATGTATTTAAATATGATATAAATATAAATATATATATATATATATATATATATATATATATATATAATATTTAACATTATACATTTAACATATATCATATTTAACATATTTAATATATATCATATTTAACATTTAGTTAAAAAAAAAAAAAAAATATATATATATATATATATATATATATATATATATATATGTATTTGTTATTGATCATTGATGGAGCAACAGATTTCATAACTCATAAAAGTTGTTTGTTTGTTTAAAAATCTTATAAATATAAGGTGGCAAGGGTTTTACCCAGCAAACCACACATTATTTATCAATTACTTTAGCTAAAATCATGTTTTTAATAATGTCGAAATTAATAATTGTTCGAAACAATCACTTTAGCAATTGTTTTTTTTTCAATAAATACACTGTCATTACAATATGTTGATTTTAAAATATACAGAAACAAAATTTTTTAAATAAAAAGATTCTGAAAGCATTGAATGAGATAATTTAATAAAGCTTTACAGTAGTAACAAATAAACATAATATTCTATTATTTAATATGATTAAAAAATATTGTGGTGACTTTGATATTTATCATCTGAATCTGACCATCTCATATCAACAAAAGTCAGAAAGCACTTTATTGTTTTTATAATTATTGTGCCTTTCGCCAAAACAGGGGCAATTTTTACCCCAAGTACCATACAATATTCCTCTGTTATTGAAAAACTGCTGCTTCCATTACCCTGAACAAAACTGAAAATCATCAGACCTTTGTCTCAAAATACAGTCAATAATTTTGCTGATTCTAATTTGCCACATAAATTTACAACATTAAAAAAATATTAAATATGAGATCAAATTAGCTCGGAATTAATTTTGTGTTGCTGTTTGCGATCGTTTCAAGGATCAGCCCAATTTCCACGTGGTAAGTTACATTTGTGTCATCTAGTTGTTTAAAAGACAATAAAGTCAAAAGTGCTTTTTACCCTGGTGTGCCTTTACAGACTTCTGAAATAAAACACTTTGAATAAACTCATGGGCCGTTTACATGACACCGTTTTCAGCTAAACAAATACAACATTTTACGACAACAGCGTTTTGGGGGCCTGACAACGCAAACTTTTGAAAAAGGGTTTTTCAAAGCGCAAGTCTTTGAAAACGATCCTGTTGAATTTTTCTGTGCAAACAACAAAAACACAAATTTGTGAAAACAGTTATGTCTTGCACATGTTTTTAGTAATTTTTTTAGATTCTTGTGAACTGGGATCACACAAAAACGCATCGTTATTGTGTAAACTTAATCTTAAATGTAAAATGAATGCACTGTTTCGGACACCTGATTGCATGTTATTTATTAAATAAAAATCTGGCATAGTTTAAATTATTGTGAATTAAAAGTGATTTATTTGAACTACTTAAATACACCTTTAAATTAAATATTAGTGTTTTTTTTATTGTTTTATACTGTTGAATGTACCGACAAACATTTATAATCAACTAAAATATACTTTATTGTAATTTCTATCGAATCTTTTTGTTCCTGTTTGGCTGTTTACATATGTACTCATTTTTCATATTGAAGTTGCATTTAAAATATATCACTTTTCAATGTAATATCAAATAATACAAATGTATAATCAAGTAGTTTGTAAATGCTTTAGTTTGTACTTTTGTACTAAATTAGTCATTAGTTTGTACTAAATTAGTCAACACGTCTGTATAAATAACTGTACTTTGTAAAGCACAACAAAAGACTTCAAAACATCAATTTAAAGTGAAACTTTTGATTTTACATTATTACAAAGTACACTTCAGGATGTTACTTAAGTGTGCTTAAAAAAACAGTCATGAAAGTGTACTCTTTAAGTTGTCTTTTATTTCATTATCTGCAAATACAGTTCTTTATATAACATGCATAATAATAATTTAATATTTACTTTTAAAATGAATACAGTACCTTGCAAGTGCACTTCAATAGAGTTAAGATGTTTTTCACAAAATGTATTCCTTTTCTTTTGATAATGTTAATTAAAAAAAAATCTATGTTTAGCAAACTTGCATTTGACACTTTCAGAATCAAACCAATCCCATATGGACCAAACATTATACATTTTTTTTTTCGTGCGTGTGTGTTGAAGATCCAGAGGTAAAGTATGGAACAGTATATTCTGTATATTATAGGTTCATTACACTGTAGGTACGACAGAAGTCTAGAAGAGAGAATAATGGTGGAAAGGTCAGGTAGATTTTCCCAATTATCCTCAAGAATTTCAATGGATTATGGCTCTTACAGCTGCATATATCAAGTTTACCACGAGGAAACGGTGAATTTAAGGCTAATTTTCTTACTCAACACAGGAATTCTTCCTTCAGGTTGCTCTCTGTTTTGCAAGTGCACATCAGACTGTTGCCAAGGCACACTTGTCATAGCATGCATGTCGCCATGGCTCCTCTCCTGGATAAACAACAAATACTTTCAACATGTAACAGAATAAAGCTTTTTAAACACAAGGTGGATCAGCTTCACAAGGTCCCTTATAAGCAATATTGCTGGTTCAGTACAAGTTAAACTCAGTTGACAGCACTTGCATAATGCCGAAAGTGTCATGTAAAGAAACGGGATTAATTCCAACTCTATAATCTTACATATTCAGATACATATAGACTATAGTCTCCAATATACGTTTTTATTAAACTATTATAGACTAACAGTGTCATTTTAATGAGCTCATCTGTTGACATGATGCAGATCTTGCGCACAACATATCTGCATTGCGATGATCAGATAATTTCATAACTGCTGCTTTTTTGTTGTACATTTATTTTGTAATTGAGAGGAAAGCATGCAGCACATATTTATATAGGCCTATTCATCTAAATGTCAGCTGAACAGCTTTGATGGCGTTGGGACGTATGCTAAAAACATAGACTATTTAAGGCAGGAGTGTCAAACTAATTTTGGTCGGGGGGCCGCATACTGCTTAATCTGATGTCAAGGGGGCCAGACCAGTGAACTCATAGCAAAATTACATAGAACTAACAATAAGTCCGCTTTTTTTGTATTAGTGCATTATATTATAAGTAATATTAAATAATAAAAATCTTTAAATTAAATGAATGATTAATGAATGATGATTGTCCTTTTACAAAATATATTATGAACAACCTACGTAGTATGTGCAATTTCAAAAACACCATTACTCAGTTTAACATTTATTTAAGTGCATTATGCATAAAAAAATAGTCAGTTATTTTACAATGATGATGTTTCAGTTTTGTGGAACTTAAAAACACTCTCCTGCATGTTAACATAAATCAAATATCAATTATTTAAAATTCATTTTCCAACTCTGGGAAGCAATTCTGAACACATTGAACGACTTGACTTCACACACTTAAAATCTTAAGTGGCAGCTGCTTTAAAAAATATATAGTTTTTTGTAAAATTTGCAGGTTTATACATGTGTGTGTTTTTTATGTAAACAAATTAACTTTATCAATTTGCGAAAACTGCAATTTGCTAAAGACCTGAAATCGTTTCTCAAACTCCCTCAGCAACTCTGAAATCTTGTCTTTGTACTGCCTCACGTCAGGATGAACACTTGCTGCACGTAACTGGCTTTCACTGCAGCCTCACTGAACTCACAGCTTCGGGTAAAACAGATCGCTTTTTCCTCAGACCTACCAACATTTCATGTACCTTCTGTATTCTCAGTTTCCCAATCACCTCCGTGGATAGGAAGAGATCAATTTTTCTTGAAAAATACGACACTTTGTGTCCACTTTTCTCTTTTTTGACAAAGAAATTTCGACGATGAGGTTGCCAGGGCCAACAGAAAAGCGCGTAAACTGACAGAACTAAACGCCACTCAGAGCCTGAAGCTCAGTACTGCCATCTGCTGTTAGTTCCGCCGAAAATTAAAATATTTTTTTCCATATTGCAGATTTATCTCCCGGGCCGGACTGAACCCCCTGGGGGGCCGGATCCGGCCCGCGGGCCGTACGTTTGACACCTGTTGGCTTCTTTTCACTAGATAGCCACTGAAGTCACTAATAACAAGGGCCTCTAAATTCTGCTTATGGCCATTTGTCTGGGTTACAGAGAGACTTACAATGGGAGTGAATGGGGCCAATCTGTTAGAAGTTCAAATACGTAATGTTTCAATAGAATCACCACACAACCTAAACAAGTGTCATAAAATGTATTTTTTGTGTGAAGTTATATCCAACTGTACTTTGCTGTAATGCTGTAGAGCAGGGCGTCGATCGAGATCTACCGGTCAATCACATGGAATTAACAAAGTAGGCGTCAGCCCATCATTCATCTTCACTATGAAATTTGTCACTTGATTGAAGTACAGGGCAATCAGTCTGACATCTGACCTTTCCTGAAACAGGGGTCACCGCATGCTCACAACGCCGCCAAGTGCTGCAAAACTCTGGCAAGCTAGCTTTTATTTTAAACTTAAGAAAGGCTATAGAAATGAGTGGGGGAGCTCGACAAAGTAAGAAGTCCAAAACTTACACTTCCATATGGAAATTTCATTTTCGAAGTGCGTTTGCCACAATCTGCCACTCTATCATCGCTATACCAAAGAAAGGAAATGTGGAGCGGCATTTTCAGAATCTTCATAAAAACTACGACAAAGTGAAATGAGAAGAAGGGTGAAGGAACTAAAAACTCATTTGTCTGGACTGCAGCGAACTTCAAAAGCGTACTTGTATTGTGCAATATGGGTTCATGTAGTTGGGTTCAATCAGTAGAGCATTGGTGCGTGCAACGCCAAGGTCATGGGTTCGATCCCAGGCAAAGCAAGAACTGATTCAATGTTCACTGAATGAAATGCAAGTTGCTTTGGATAAAAGCATCTGCCAAATGCATAAATGTAAATGTAGTTCTGCTACACCAACATATATTGTGCATATAAAGAATTCTCAATATATTCGTAATTATATGTTTTTTTTATAGTAAGTAGTTCATTTTGACTTAAACATAAACATAAAATAAAACGTAACATAAAAATAAACGACATAAAACGTTCAACATTTTTGAACGTAAAAATAAACAATGATTTTACAGGTCAAATACTGCAGATTTTAAATGGAAGATTTAATGCAAGTTTTTCTTTAAATAAGATTTATATTTTTGCTTTTAAATTCTCCCCAAAATTTTCCCCACACTCTCAGATAAAAAAAAATGTCACTGGGTGATACCTTTTCAATGGTAACTGATTTCACCTCTTTCAATCTAAAGTACACCACTGGGCAAATGATTACACTTGACTTTGTTATTAATTATACAGAATATCATTATATCAGATGGTTTAAAAAGAGCAAAACATTATACTAGAAAAAAAGTTTGTCAGAAAACCTGAAATTGGTTTAGAAAAATGTAACATTTAGAAAATGTAACAGCTTATATGATGTGTTGGAAAAAATCAACAACAAAAAAAAGAACTGTTGTTTTAAAACATTTAGACCAGTGGTTTGGTTTGACCGTCTTTGACCCAAACACAGGTTGAAACAACCGTGAAAAGTTTTTTGAGTGAAATAATAAAAAAAGGTGTAAATGACAAAAAAAACCTGGAATCAATGTAGCTAAACAAAAGTACAATAATCACTGCAACTCACAATAAAAAGAGGTCAATGTAAAGTCTCAAAGTAAAAAACAACAACAATTCAACCCTTAAACAATATTTCAATAAATAACAAATTCTCAGTCCACAGAACTTTGTATGTGCATGTTCTTCTTCCAAAGCGTAAAATCATCTGAGTGTGTGTGTGTGTGAGATACTATCTTGGAGCAAGTTTGTAGTGCAACAGTCAGTAGTGCAAAGGAGTCGATGGGGCAAAGAAAATCAGTTCAACATTGTCAATAGAAAGGCACAAAGTATTGAGGTAGTGCAGAGGTACTTCTCTTTGTTCACGTGGGCTAGATTAACAGGTGATCAGGGCGTCTCGCCATCTCTGTGTTCGAAAGGTTCAATCCAACGGCAAAAAAACCCCTGATCAAATCCCCGATGTTTCATATGCATCTGTCATCCGCATCGTATTTTACAAGCCTCAGAATCGTCAACCATCTGCATCAAAATCTACAATCACTGCCCTCAGATTATGCATTTGTTTCGCGTGATAACCAAAGTGGGTTTCTTTCACTTTTTTTGTGAAAGAAAAAAAGTCATCTTCATCTCGTATTGATGTTGTGGTGCTCCATTGACAGTCACAACATTCACACCGATGATAATGTTGATGAAGTTTTCCAAGTAGTGATTGGTGCACAGAGTGGCATAACAGGGCAACTTCTGGGACTCCCATCTCTTTTTCTCCATGCGTTTCGGTTTCATTTTCTGTTTCCCAACAAACACTTTCAGCGCAAAGAAACTGACAATCACGAGGAAGGAGATGAAGTACAGCAGCATCCAGGTGTTGTGTATCATTCTCAACAGAATGATCCGTATGTCTCTCAAGAAACCCGGTCTTCACCAGCACCTTTGTGCTGGAGGCTGTCCAGTAGCTAATCGCGTTTGGCTTCCGAGGTTTCTTCAAAAACAGGTGGAACCAGCCAGATTTTGTTATAGTGCTGCTGTCAATCATGGGCATCACGCTGGAGGAAATTGAGATCTGTTCAGCTCTGCCCATCAACCCCACCATCATACACATTATTAGGGTCCAACGCATCGCATGTTTGTTAAGTTTTAATGCAGGACACTCTTCGAGAATGCCATCCGAATGAATACATCCTTAAATTCTTCTCTCTGCTGTACTTTGTGAGCTTTTTCCTCACGGCCCTGTTTATTCTGATCAATGTGGTCATGGCGGTGTTAATCTAACACCCGATGAAACACCTGGATGACTCAAACGAAAAAAGCCAAGGAGGAGGCAGAGGTTGAGATGGAGCTGACCCAGTGTGGGTCACCTAAGTGCTTGGATGCACAGGAACTGC
The DNA here is from genome assembly GCA_037043235.1 of Rhodeus uyekii. NCBI lineage: Eukaryota > Metazoa > Chordata > Actinopteri > Cypriniformes > Acheilognathidae > Rhodeus > Rhodeus uyekii. Next base: position 5,555,956 of record JAWRVZ010000016.1, on the reverse strand, counting down.
TGAGAGGAACGTAGGGGGAAATTAGGGGGGTGGAAACCCTGTTCACCGGCTCAGATGAATTAAAAAATCAGACATAAGACTACAATGGTCAGTCCAGACTGTGGAGAGGATTACTGCCCAGTAAACAACGAACGTTCCCCTAACGTTCCCATTTAGTTCCCATTTGGTTATTTTTTGGGGAACCAATAAAGAACATTCTAGGAACGTTCTCTATTGGTTATTTTTTGGCTTAGTTTTGAAACTTATAGAGAACGTTCCCTGCAGGTTATTTTTGGGGTTAATTTTTAAACTTATAGATAACGTTCCCTGCAGGTTATTTTTGGGGTTAATTTTGAAACTTATAGAGAACGTTCCCTGCAGGTTATTTTTTGGGTTATTTTTTTAAACTTATAGAGAACGTTCCCAGAACATGCCCTGCAGGTTATTTTTTGGGTTAAGTTTGAAACTTATAGAGAACGTTCCCAGAAAATGATTCACCCAATCTGACATCCGTTAGTTCCACAAGCCAGAAAAAAATATATCTGCCAGTAAATGATGCTAGTGCACAATGTTTTTAGTGTGAAAAACCGGGACTGCAATTCATGTCTTGAAGCAAATCAACTAACGATGTGAATCCGGTTAGATGTGCAGCGTTGGACCTTTCAAATACAGTAATACCTCGAGATACGAGCGTCTCTACATACGAGTATTCCAAGATACGAGCAAGCTTTCCAGCTGATTTTTGCTTCTAGATACGAGTAAATATTCGAGATACGAGCATGCGTACTGACACCGATGCCGACGCACGTTTACTGACTTCTGTACGCATCGCCCGCGAGTAGCTGATTTTCTCTCTATTTTGTGCATTATTCTCCATAATAGTGATGAGTTCTAAGAAAGTGAGTAGTAAGGATAGTAGTGAGAAGAAACGCATGATGACCATGGAAATGAAGCATGAAATTGTGGATAAATATGAGCTCAGCAGTAGCGAGAAAGAGGAGAGGGAACCGGAGGAAAACATTTCTACAAGTGAAATTAAGGAAGTGATGGCTATGTAGCAGAAAGTTTCTGATTTAATTGAAAAGAAACAGCCCGATAAATCGTCTAATGGTCGCGCTTCTGCGCTTTTTGACGACACATGCCATACTTATTTTGAAACAAATCTCCCTCGATAGGTATTTCGTTAATTAAGGTCTGCGCCAAGGGAAAGTGAGGTTAGTCAGGTGAAAAAAGGTAAGAAGCGTGAAGAAAAGTAAAGAATACAAAGCGAAAAAATTTGAACAATAATATAAAATAGAAAAGTAAAAAAAAATATGTTATTGTAAGTTTACGTAAGTTACGTAGTGTTCGTGTAAGGTACGATACGGAATCAAGGGTCTGCGTACCAACCCCCTTCCTAGCTTCCTCCTTATTGCAATGGTTCTGAAATTTGCCCCACATAGAAATTTAAAATGGTAAGCAATAATGTCAATTTGTTTTATCAATACTAAGATTATAGAGATTGTTTCAATAAATGTTACTTATTGTAATAATTTTGATTTCATTCTAATGTTTTTGAGCAATAAAATATTCAGAAGATGTAGTTTGTAGACTGATTATTTGTGTACAGGCATATCTAGATGTAGAGGTTAAGAAAACCTACAGGGAACGTTCTATTTACGTAAAGAAAACTTTCCTCGGGAACCTACCAGGAACGATCTAATGTCTAAAACTAACGGTCCCAGAACATTCTGGGAACCAAAAATTGTTTACTGGGTGGTGCCCCTCTGCCCACCCTCCATGATCTGTACTCTTCCAGAGTGAGGAAAAGGGCAGATAAAATCATCACAGACTCCACTCATCCCAGCCACAACCATTCGAAGTTGGTTCCTCAGATCCTTCCCTGCTAAATACCTTCCAAGTGTAATATCCGACGTTTTTGTGCAATATTCTTGTAAATTAATTTAGTCCTATTTATTTATATGATTGACAATACTGTAAATATGTTGAATATCTGTACATTATTATTTTGATGTTTATTTATAAGGTTTTCTAAACTAGTTATTCTTAAATGTTATTATGTGTTGTTATAGTTTTATATTTATATGTGTACCGGAAGCTTCAATACCAAGGAATATTCCTTGTGTGTGCAATAAAGCTCTTCCTGATTCTGAGGAAATTTGAATAATACTACACACACAAAAACCATATGTACTTTTTGAGTCAGGCTTTCTTTAATTATTGTCATTTGGTACACAGCACATGTGACTGAGTCCAGCAGCGAGAAGTATCATACATAATTGCTTTGTTTTTTGTATCAGGTGATCAAACTAAATTGCAGTGTGCATCACCGGCTCCTCGCCAGCACAACCTCTGTGTGAAAATTAAAACCTTGAGCTTATTTTTAATTGAGCGCTATTAATACCCAGGAAACCAGAGGCCACTGAAGATGCCTCTTTCTCTTCACTCTTTAATGTGTGAAGCAGATGAATTCATTTTCCCATGACTGAGCTTTCAAAGACCAACCTGCCACGATTGGTCTGTGCTCTGCTGCCTAATTTGTCTCGCTGTGATGCTGTATCAAATACACAACACTTCCAGATATGTCCTATAGTCATCATGAAATCTAATTTGAATGGAACATTGCAGTATTTATTCGAAATGATTTATCCTTAAATCATTATTATTTTGAAGTCACGTGCCCTCATCATCTTTGATCAAACGAGCCTACCCTCCTCCCTCTTGCAGCGCATCCCATCTCTCCTCTGATGACATGTTTACTGGAGCGAGGGCGGGACAGCCTGTCACTCACACGAATAGCAAAGTCCTTTTCAAGGAAAGTCTGTTCATTTGGCAGCCATATTTGCAGCTATTTTGAGCATCCAAAACCTTGGCTGTGTCCAAAATGGCCCCCTATTTCCTTAAATAAGGCACTATTTGAGGGGACAGCCATTAGTAGTGGTGCCGAAACCATAACGGATGTTACCAAGTGCACTCATTCAATCCCACAATGCAGCGCAATCACGACTGACTTACACTCAACAGCCAGGGAATACCCATAATGCACTCTGAGGGTCATGCCGAATGAATTCCTGCCTCTCTCTCTCTCAGGTACCTGGATGTACCTGAATGACTTATTACTTCCAGAAAGATAGACACTTTACTATCCCATGAGGCCACAGGAGAAGATTGTGAATGTCAGTGAAGCAACTCAACGGACGCTGATGGTCCAAATTACATTCAAGCTACACACATTCACACTGTATCGAACATACTTTTACAGCAGTTGACTTACTGAAGTAGTTGCTGATTCAAAATAAATATCTCCTTGAGAGAGTATGCAGTTTTGGACACTCTGTTTTGTGATGTTTATCAATCAGCAATTGGTTATTTTAATTTAAAAAGTGGGACTTATTACACATTGCACTTTCTCACATTCATTAAGGAATGCACTGTCATTCTATTTAAAGTCTTTGGTAATACCAAATCATAACCATCCAATTCCTAGTTGTCACAATGGTGCAGGTGTGCGATGCGGTGAGGAGACATGGGATTGAACTCAAAATACTTTACTTAGAAATGAAAAACAAAACACTTTAAATAAGAACAGAAAACGGCACATGTAGTGCAAAACTCAGTTACTCAAAACCATAGGAAAACATGGAGACTCTAAGGAACTCGGGGGGAATACAGCATCCACACGGGGAACGACACATAGTAACGTCAAACACCGACAAAGACAAGGGAATTGCAACCGGGTTAAATACACACTGTAATGACAAACACCTGGGGGAACTAACAAACTAAGTGACGAGACAGGTGCAGGGAGGGCACAAGAGGAAACATAGAAGAGACCCGGAAGTGATACAACACATGACACACCAGACCGAAAATGACAAAGAAGACTCGACAAACAGGAAGTGCACAAATAACACGCAAACAGGATAAACGGTAACACTAGTGGAAAAATCAAGTCCCGCCCTATATTTTTTCTAATTTTTCTTGCATACTATACTTAATTTTGTTGACTGTACTCATGTGTTCCTCACAGAAAACTATTTTTGATATGTTTTAAGTATGGATTTATTAAAGAATTTTATTTTATATGTTTTTATTTACATGCAAAAAAGATGGTGTAAGCTGTTTTTAATTTGCCAGGTCTGTTTGCTTTACATGGCACTAGATAAGGGGTAGGCAACGTTGGTCCTAGGGAGCCGCTGTCCTGCAGAGTTTAGCTCAAAACCTGGAAAAAAAACAACTCACCAGCATGTAGCCTTAGTAAACCTGAAGACATTGATTAGCTTGTTCGGGTGTTTGATTAGGTTTGGAGCTGAACTCTGCAGGACAGTGGCTCTCCAGGACTGAGGTTGCCTACTCCTGCTCTAGATGCACTAGTGTTAACTTTAAATTTAATACTACAATTACAGCAACAAACATGTTGGGTTTCCATGTTTTATGGGGACTTATACATAATGATTTTTATACTGTATGTTCATACTGTATACTATATCACATAAACCAAACCATCACAAAAACATTTTTAATTTTTATGTTTTCAAAAAAAAACATAACTTGGAATGATTTTAAGTTTTTTTTTTTTATGGGGACCAAAAAAGGTCCCCACAAGGATGAGATTTTAGATATTGCCATGGGGACATAAACACACACACACACCGAAACCTAGCCATCACAGACAACTTTCATTTTCAAATTACCGTTATTTAGTTTGTTCATTATTCCTTAGTAGATGATTTCAGGTTTTACTACCAATGTAACATAAACCAGTACACACACACACACACACTCACACATACACACACGTTGTGTTTTCATGTTTTATGGGGACTCTCCATATCCATAACGTTTTTTATACTGTACACACTGTATATTTGCATCACATCACATAAACAATCAATCACAGAAAACCTTCTGCATTTTTATATTTTCAAAAAATATCACTGTCTGATTAATAAGCTGTTTTCCTCATGGGGACCAAAAATGTCTCTGTGGACACACGCACACACACGCGCACGCGCACGCACACGCACACGCACACACACTTATTCGTTTTAAAAGTCTTTTTTAAATCTGTAAATTTTTTAGTGAACCACCCCCATCTTGTGGTGGGCATGAAATGTAGCTCTACCTTTCAAATCTCACAATTTTCTTCTTTTTTGCATACATCTATTGTTTTTGCACAATGTCTGCGATGCAAAGAGAAACGTAGAAAGATATGTAGTAATTAAAATGGCATGTGATTCAAATAAAACAATTGATTAGGTTATGTAATGTCTCCAAATGTCCACAACAATTTTAGAAAAACAACTTTTCTATAATTGTAGATTTTTATAATTCATATCTGACACATTATTTAGAAAAACATCATAGCATGCAAGCAGGAGGTTGCACCCAAACATAGAGGATAATAAATATGGAACTGAAAATAATCCCTTGATTTTTTAAAAAGTTGCCCCTTCTGTCCACTCCTCAGGAATCAGTGGTCTAATGTTATTATTATTGTCTTATTAAACTGAAGAATTCTTTACGGCTGGAAATAATGTCAGGCGTCAAGTCCCGCCTACCTAAGAGCCATTTTTACACCTTCATTGATCGGTGATTGACATGTGAGAAAGAAGAATGAAGGCAGAATGAATGGTGCCTACTAGTCAACAAGCATCACTGCCCAGTGAGTCAGAGCGCATGCGCAGTGCTTACGCTCTGGATGCTGCTCAATATAGAAAAGCAAGCTGTCTGTTCGCCAAAGTAACGCTTTAAAGGAGAAGAAATGTCGGGGAATAGTGCATCAGATATGCAAGATGGAACTAGGATTGCCAGCCAAATGACAAAATGTGCGGACGCCGATGCTTCTCCGCGCTCCGATCGTTTCATCTTCGGTCCAAAATACCACTTGCTTAACTGACATACGAGGATAGAGACATAAACAGTCGTTGATAAAGGGACATAAAGCTAATCTACAAATATGAACGTTACGTGGCTTAAGAAGCGAAGGCTGGACTGTGTGTATGTGGCGCTGTTTTGGCTCCATCACGCTGTGTGGATGTGCTGTTCAGCGGCCGAAGAGTATCATTTCAGCGTTGAGGTAAGACTGGCCCAACATCAGCATCAGCATCTTCTGCTTTCATCAACACAACACCTATGCCGAGAATATGCGTCCTGCTTTTACTAAGACCTACAAAAACAGGATATATTGCAGGTCATAAATAAATAAATCAGGACAGCAAAGAATCACTTGGAGGATCTGCACCATGTGGCATCTAAATATGTGCTATAGTAGGTTATAAACAGCTGTTCTGTTCCATTCTAGTCTAATCTAATCTGTTCTCAGGAGTAAACAAGGATGCAATTCTACTGAACAGTGTTCTATTCTGTTCTCGTCTAAGACAAAGTGAATAGAAATTCAATTCTATTCAAATCTATTCTGTGATTTGGTGCACTGAACAGTCTTCTCTTCTCTTCTCTTCTCTTCTCTTCTCTTCTCTTCTCTTCTCTTCTCTATTCAAATCTATTCGATTTGGTGTATGGAACAGAAATGGAATATGATGCTATTCCAATCTATCTATAGACTTGTAGTTTGATACAATTTCAACTAGAGTGATACAATTCTATTTCACCTTCTTAATCATTTGTTTAAAAGAATTGTATTCTATATTGGTTTAACTTATTCTGCAACTGTGCACGAATTCCATTCTATTCTATTTGATTCTGTGTACTGATGGACAGAAATGGCATCTGAAGTATAACTTTAAACGTGATTCATACTTAATTAATCATAGACTGTTATGCAATTTAATGCACAAGCTCCTTACAGTTCCTAACTCTGCACGCTCACAGACCTCAGGCATGAGTGAGAGAGAGAGAGAGAGAGAGAGAGAGATCAGGAACAATCAGAGCTATTGCTCCTTCCTCCGGTCCAAATCCATTCACTCAGAGATGACAATCATACGCCTCTAACTGGCCATGTGACAATCAATAGGGTGATGGAGAAAGCAAGACCTTGATTCACTCAGTGCTACTCAACCGCAGACTATTATGTAAGTTCCTTAGCAAATCTCCTGCAAACTCTCCTTTGGGCTGAAATGAGCGCAAATGTGACATTTAGTGCTGCTGGCAGCGCTGGTTGACATTGAGAGAATTTGTCACCCGCCTGTCTCTGTTTGGCTGGGAGGCGAGAGATGTAGAGGGCGCCGTGCCAGTGGATCATCTCGTGGTGGACATGGTGTTGTCATGATAATATTGATGCTGTTTTGGAACGTGATTTATTGATGAAACCGTCCTTCGCAAAATCACAACAATAGAACCAACAGAATGCTAAATGAATGGTCTTTACTTTCTCAGTAACTGGAAGCCCTTTCTTCTTCTCAGCTCTCTGCCACCCATGGAGCTCTTGTGTGTTTTTTGTTTGTTTCTTTTGCTGGCAGGGCTGCAGTGGTTGGCAGCAGTTGTGAGTTGAGTGCACAGGTCAGTGGTCCTTAGGGAAGAGAGAGATTGTGTGTGTGTGTGCGTGAGATGAGTAATGACTGCTCGGAGGGGGGACTTCTGATCCTGAACTAGGAATAGACCAGAGAGCGCGAGGTTCAAGGATTCGGCGGTGAAATCGAGATTGGGCCCCTAGGGCTTTAATTACGCACGTCTTTCGCATACAGGTGCAAATGTGCTTAGCCTAGTGCTAAGTCGGTAATGACATATCATGTAGCTCTGGCTCAATATGTGAATAATAGAGAGTCAGGGGTTGCTGTTACATGCTATTGACCACTGAGAGACTTTAAACAGCCGTACTGGTTCAGAGAAGGGCTGTGGGTTTGTAGATGATAAGTGGACATAAACAAAGACCCTTTTTTAACGCTTGAAATGTATTTTAATCTGTCATGATGTCACAAACTGGTAATAAAACCATTTGTGACATATGAAAGACAAATTGTTGAGCATGTGGAAGAGAATTTTGCGATGAGATCAGTCTTATGATTATCATGATAAAAAGGATGAAAGAAATCCATAGACTTAAAGGCATATTTCAGGATCGTTACAAGCTCAAGCAACAGCACTTGAAGCATAATGTTGAATAAAATTAATATTGACTTGATTCCTTCTTTTCTTTAAGATAGGCAAATATCTGGGTTGCAGTGAAGTATCAAGACACTCTCATGGCAATTCGTAAATATTGTACATTTTGATTAACTGATGGGGAATTCGTGAACAAATCAAATTGCAGACATTCATACCTATTCACCATAGTTGGATTCAATTCAGTCGTTTCCACAGATCTGGGTGAACAGGAATAATTTTGATCTGTACAGTGTGTATGTCAGGTTGAAGAGATGTGTTTTTAGTTTAGATTTTAACTGACAGAGTGTGTCTGTTTCCCAAACAATGCTAGGAAAACTGTTCCAGAGTTTAGGTGCTAAATAGGAAAAGTATCGACCGCCAGCAGTTGACTTTGATATTCTAGGTACTATAAGCTGGTCAGTATTTTGGGTTCGCAATAGACGTGAAGGACTATAATGTGCTTTGTAAGTAATTAGCAAGATTTTAAAATGTATTCGGTGTTTAATAGGAAGCCAGTGCAGGTTTGACAGAACTGGACTAATATACTCATACTTTCTGGTTCTAGTGAGATCTCGAGCTGCTGCATTTTGGACCAGCTGGAATTTGTTTATTAAGCGTGCAGGGCAACCACCTAGTAAAGCATTACAATAATCTAGCCTTGAACTCATGAACGCATGAACTAACTTTTCCATATTTGTCACTGAGAGCATATCGTAATTTAGATATACAGTGGAACCCACTTATCTTGACCTTGGTTAACCCGCCAACCCTTTTATGTTGACGTTTTTGAAGTGGAACCGCCAAACTCCCTATTTTTCTTAGCATTTTCTTATCGGTTATGCCGATTCTTTTATGTCGCTGAACCCTGATCTCGAGCACAAAAGAGGGACAAAGTCGTCACTTAACATCAGTTATCTCGATCCCCATGACTAAAGATAGTACCGAGTTCACTGCGCATGCGCTGAGTTAGCGTTGCACGGTCTGTATAGTCGCTCACTCCAATGACGCTTCGCTCACTCTTGCAGCGCAGTGCCGTGCAGCCGGGAAACCATAGTAACCGTAGCTTGTGCAATACTTTTCAGAACTGTGTCTGAGCAAAATGACTGTTATGAGTGAATGTGTTTATGTGTGTTGTGACTGTGTTTACACTGTGAGCGAAATTGTGTTTGCAATGTTGTAAAAAATAATTAAAGGTTTGTATCGAGAATCGAAGGTGGTTTTTATCGTATACTGAGAAATCTTGTAACGGCTGTCAGAGTAGTTGACGACTGCCCAGATGACAAGCTCTATAGATGGGTTTCACACTCTTCTCAAACATGTAAATAGCACAAGTACAAACCAGGAAAAAGAAAACACTCTGACAAACATCACAAATAAAAGAAGGAAAATAGAAACTCTCCTCCCCGCGCATGTGCGCTCACACTAGAACAGTGTACACACAACAGCATACACCGTCTTAAATTTATGTTCCCAACATAAACAAAAAGTAGCCATTAGAATCTCTGCTGTTAGTTGGTGCACATATGCCTTTTGTTGTTAGCAAACATATACAGTGTATGTAAATTTTTATAGCATGCCGATCGCTTCATCAAACAAATCGCCATATTGGCTGATGGTTATCTCGATCCTCGGTTGTCTCAACACTTTTTTGCAACCCCCGAGGCCGTCGACATAACTGGGTTCCATTGTATTTTCACAGATACTACGAATGGAAGCACTTACGATAGAGGTAAAAAGGTAATCTGAAAACGTTAAAATACTCAGTTTCAGTAGTACAGTAATACCTCGGTTTACGAGTTTAATTCGTTCCAAGAGCGAGCTCGTATCCCAAAATGCTCGTACACCAAAACAATTCCCCCCATAAGAATGCATTAAAAATCAATTAATTCGTTCCACACGACCATAAATGCCCATTTTAAATATTTAGTTTTTATTTTACCCTATTAATTACAGTTAAAATGATGACCATTAAGATCTCATATAAATACTCTTTAAACAGACAATTAAACTTTAGACAATTAAACTCTAAAAATACTTGACAATTTACTGTAACTCACTTTGAGCAGCATCTGCTGGCATGAAGGAGATGAGAGACAGACGAGGGAGGGGGAAAACACAAAACCTGGATTCAAGTGCAAATGAGTGAATTTATTATAATAGTGCAGAAAACAAACAAAGTGATAATCCAGAGTGAAAGTCGTGGAACGGGAGACGCGCGCGCGAGCGCCGGGAGATTCGCGCGCCACCACCGCCGGCGCCGGGAGACTCGCGCGACGCCAGCGCCAGCGCCGGGAGACTCGAGCTCCAGAGTGGAGAGAAGTGAGGAGACAATTAATTCATGAACCCCATATATATTTCACTACGTGAACAATAGAGGCTGAGAGAAGTTAAACTGCTGACAGAGCGAGGCTGAGAGAATGAATGCTTTAAGGGGTGATACATGGTTTTGAACTGCTTGACTGTGTTATGAGAGGCTGTCATTAGGATATTTCCAGTAAAAATGCCCGTGAAGATGCAGAGCGTTAGGAGAAAAATGCGCATGTGTGAGGGAAAAATTTGCTCGCACTCCGATACAAAGCTCGTACACCGATTCAACCCTCCATGCTCGTACACCGATTTTCTCGTATACCAAGTCGCTCGTAAACCGAGGTACCACTGTATATCCAAATAAACAATATGGATTTGAATATATGAATTCATATGAAATTTGCCAAAGCATTAATAGTTCTCAGGGAAAGACTTGCAGTGAATGGAATGCAAGTGATTGGGGCCAATTTGTAAATGTTTAAATACTAACCATTTCTGTAGTATAGCCACGTAAGCAATATTGTGTGACGAAATGGAGCAACTGTTAAACATTTTCATCCTTCTTTAGTGTGTAATGTTGCTGTTTGAGCATGAAGAAGGTCTGCAAAGTTACAAAGAACAAAGTCAAAGAGTTTCTGAACTCCCTGAAATGCTTCGATTGTAGTCATGAGTTTTCTTCTGAAAATGAACGCATCACAATTTTCCTAATTTAAAGGGTTAGTTCAGCCAAAAATGAAAATTATCCCTTAATTTACTGTCCTAAAGCCAACCTAGGTGTATATGACTTTCTTCTTTCAGCCAAACACAGTCAGAGGTATATAAAAAATATTCTGGCTCTTCCCAGCTTTATTATGGCATTGAAAAGCAAAGTGATGGGTTTTTGTAAGAAAAATGTCCATATTTAAAACTTTATAAACTATGATCACTGGCTTCCAGTAATGGCTGTACACGTGTTCACGAGAGAGTCGAGTTCAAACAGAAGGGTGACTTTGACAAGTCAGCCACAATAAGCAAGCCAACATTTATTTCATTTTATATAATTTCATCCAGTTATAAAATACATATACATTTCAATCTACAGTAATACCTCAGTTTACGAGTTTAATTCGTTCCAAGAGTGAGCTCGTAAAATAAAATGCTCGTACACCAAAACAATTTTCCCCATAAGAATGCACTAAAAATCAATTAATTTGTTCCACACGACCATAAATGCCCATTTTAAATATTTTTTGGGTTTTACCCTATTGATTACAGTTAAAATTATAACCATTAAGTATTATCTCATATAAATACTAATTAATAATTGACAATTAAACTATAAAAATACTTGACATTTTACAGTAATGCGCTTCAGCTTTCAGCAGCTGAGGAGAGGAGAAGAGAAGAGAGGAGGGAGGAGGGGGGAAACCAAGGATTCAACTGCAAATGAGTGAATTTATTATAATAGTGCAGTTATTATAATAGTGCAGAAAACAAACCAAGTGATAATCCAGAGGTGTATCACACACGGGAGCCGCAGACGCGAATGAACGCGCGGGAAGGACTCGACAAGACAAGAGTGGAGAGAAGTGAACTAAATAGGCAGATGATATGAGAATCAGGTGTGTCAGTGCTCTCTCTCTCTCACACACACACACACACACACACTAGGGCTGTAGCGATACACTAATCTCACGATACGATACGATACACGATATTCAGCTCACGATACGATATATATCACGATATTCAGCCAACGATACGATTCGATACAATTCGATATAAATCGATACACTTACGCTTACACTTACGATCATTTTCTGAAAGATTGGGGACAGAGTGATTTTGGTGACATCTTGTGAGTATTGAATTAATTGAACTAAAAAAGCAATATATGTGAAAGTGCTGGACAAAATTAATCAAAGATGTGTTGAGAAAATTATTTCCATTTATTGAAACAGTGCAAACTGTAGCTTACAAGCATTTGAAAAGTAAATAAAGTGCAGTATTGCAATTAACAATGGAGTTTTCAAAAGTGCAGCAAGTGGCCTGTTCTGAACAGTTTCTTTGACAGCTTTTTAGCTTGACTGAACATATGATGTAGCCAGTCTAGCCACCAGGTAAGTCAGTGCTTCTCAATTATTTTCTGTCGCGCCCCCCCCTAGTAAGAAGTAAACATTAGGCGCGCCCCCCCTCTCCCTATTTTGGAACTTTTGCTTTTTTGTTTCCATGGCGACGCGTCATGCTTGTCACGTGACAGACCGCAGTCACAAAAAGTGCTGTATGATAGATGTTTCACATTTATTTAGTTTTTTCTTTTTTATTCAAAATAGTCACCAACTTGTTGGCTCTGTCATCAACTACCTGATATTCAGATTCTCAGATATGTGGAAGTGAATGTGTTTGTCGCTTAAAAACCTTTATAATGATATGTTCTCTGAGCGCGTCTTTTTTTGGATCAGTGCCAGATATCGCGTGAAAACACGTGTGAATTTAGCGATTGATCACGTGACACATGAACACCGGTGTGATCGTACATGTCAACGGGTGAAGGGTTTGTTATCTGAACTTCATATCTGCTGCTCTTGTTCAGTGCAAGAAAACCTACTCCCTGACAAAAAAAAGCATGTTCCCCACGGTCACGGGCGCGCTCCACTATTTGAGAACCACTGAGGTAAGTAAACATAGTACCATGGCTTCTGTACCATCCACTAATACAAGTCACTAAGAACAAATAAACCATGGCAGCCAATAATTCAAATCCACAGGAGCAACATTTAGGCCAACTTAAAATTTTACCCATCTTAGCAGAGTATCTTAAGGACTTAAGTGAACACTATTAAACAGAAAATCTCCTCTCCACATAACTGCAGACCAAGTGATCTACATCAGTGGTCCCCAACCCCCGGCCCCCCCAACCCCCCCCCCCCCCCCCCCCCCCCCGATCAACAATCTCGAGCGGGCACCGGTCCGCGGCAAAATTATCACACGTTTACCGGTCCACGGCACAAAAAAGGTTGGGGCCCACTGATCTACATTGTCTTCAGATTTTTGTTCAGGAATAGAATCTGATGTACAGCATGATGGAAGCAGATGGAAACTTGTGGGAACAACCACCATCGATGTCCAGCGTGGTTTGTTTTGGGTCACGCGGCCGCAGCTTCTTGGGGTCCTCCGTTAGCATTACCTTGTTCGGGTGGTGACGTTTTAGGTGGGCTCGTAGGTTGGTGGTATTTCCAGAATATTTCACGTTCATGTCACATAGCTTGCAAACCGCGATGCTTTTGTCTAAATCGTCGCTTTCTTTCTTTCTTTTTAAATCCAAAGTGCTCCCACACATCTGCTTTTAAGCATGAAGGTGCTGGATTTATATTCGCCGCTATTTTCTTGAATCTCCTCGCTCTGACTTCGTAAACAGGAAGACGTAGACGTCGGCGTCTGTAACTTGCTCTACAGCGACACTAGCAGCTGGCTGACCAAATCGCTCTTCCTGCAACGTGAACGGGGGTAAACACGAGGGATTTGAATGGGACTTATGTATCGATACTCGCGGCTTAAAAATCGATACCTTCTTAAGGGAAAAAATATTGATTTATATCGCAGAATCGATAAAATTGCTCAGCCTTAACACACACACACACACACACACACACACACACACACACACACACACATGGGCAGAACTAGGAGACAATGAATTCATGAACCGTGACAGTTACTGCTTAGAGGTACTGTACGTATATATTTCACTACGTGAACAGTAGCGATAACATGATGCAGCCAAACCAAGAGACACTGAGAGAATGAACGAGTGAAGGGGTTGGAACCGAGTGACTGTTTTATGAGAGGCTGTGGTTAGGATATTTCCAGTAAAAATGCGCGTGAAGATGCTGAGCGTTAGGACTTTTCCACACAAAAAACGTGCATGGGTGAGGGAAAAATTTTCTTGTACACCGATACAATGCTTGTACACCGATCTGACTTTCCATGCTCGTACAGTGATTTGCTCGTATACCAAGTCGCTCGTAAACCAAGGTATTACTGAATATATTTTAGCGTGTCAACAATCAGAGCCGTTTTTGAAGAGTGTGCATGTGTGTAAAATGTGCAAGTGTAGGTACCCTTTAAAGTCCTTTAGCATGGCTTTTAGCATGACTTTGTTAGCCTTACTGTTATCTATAAGCTAGTGTGCTGAAAAACAATGACAAAATGTGTGTTTAGAAGATATAAGCGTGCAAAACGTACAGTCTCTCACTTCTGCCAATATGGATCAATGATTTTGATGACATCACTCTGCACTTCAGCTTTTCATTAGATTTTTTGTCCAATCAAATGCTCTCTATAATCTGAAGCCCCGCCCCCTACATTATAAACAGACACTGAAGCTGCAACTAAAATCAGTCACTGGTTCACGTTTACTATTGTTACTATTGTTATTATTGCAGCTTTACAGGGATAACAAGAAAATAACGAAACAAAGATTGTCTTGGCTGTACAGCAGCTCTAGACGAGCAGGGCAATCAAAAATATTGATGAATATTAAGTGTCCCCGACTAGGCAAGCCAGAGGCACATTGTGCAATTTATAGGAAATTGGGGACGATTCAGACAGTGTAAATATGCTTTCCATTGGGGCCAATGAAGTCTGGTTTTTACCTCAGTGTCAGTGTGAATTCTGCACACAAAGCTATAATTTAAACTGAAATGGAAGAGATTAGGAGGAGAAACGGGTAGAGATTAAGAGGAAACAGTAGCTTTACAGAGCTCAATATCTGTTCGATATGTTTCAGTAGAAATTACATCACCACATTTAATAATGTTGTTTGTTTCAAGGCACTTCAGTGGGCCTTTAATAATCACTTAGCAACTAAATAGCAACATCTTGGCAACCACCCACAACAACCCAGTGTCATGGCTGTAAGCTTTGCATGGACAAGCACCAAAAAGTGTTGCAAGAAGTATCGCGTGGGTTTAAAACCTGTCCTCATAATTCGCACCATACACACACTTATGCTTACAGCTGATTAAAGGCAGAGAAAGCAGATAAAGGGGGTTGTTTGGCTCGGCAGGAAGTTGCCTAAAGTAAAGGGGAAGGAGGGAGAGCTAGAGAAAAGCAAGAGAGAGGTAGAGGAGATTATTAGTAGATTCCTGGCTGCTGGTTAGTGGGCAGACTATATAGCAGCACTTGAGGTTTCACTTCTGTGCCGTTAGTTAGTTCTGGCACTGAGCCCTAGGAAACTGACGGTGTTGCACTCGGAAAAATATGGCAACTAATTTGCACAAACAATGGTTTGCCTGAAATACAGCAGTTCATTTTTGGATGCTACTGCATTTTCGAAGTACTGAATCCTGTAATTGACTTCATTGATTGGCTTTTGCTGCAAGATGCAAATGGAGGAGAGAGAGAGAGAGAAAGTGAGAATGAGCTACAGAGAAAGACAAGGGAGAAAATTCTGCAGTGGAGAGAGAAGAAAGACATTCTCCCTTAAGCAGAAACTGATGAAGCTGGACCCTGAGCAGTTCTGGTGTATGCACAGATTGTTGTATAGAGTAAAACGCTTAAAGAGAAATTAATGTATAAAAATGCTTCAATAGAAAAACCTTTACACTTTTTTTTAAAGGTTACCACATGTAATAACAGTAAATAATGCATAATTACAAGTAACTAGCCCTAAATTAACCCTAAAGTACATGTAGTTAATTAATATGACTCATTTATAGTACTTATTTGAGGAAGTACAATGCAAATACAACACGCTAAAATAAAGTGTAACCCAATAAATTACCTTATTTTCACTCGGCTTGAACGGTATGAAATACCTTATGATTTACAGTGAACATTTATAGTCATTCAAAATATATTTGATCATTTAAAGGCAAAACTGGGAACAATAAAATACACAATACAGTGAAAAAAACCACCATAATGACTGCAACACTGATATTTCTTTGCAGCTATGTAAATGTAACAGAAACAGTGCAGCATTGCAGATATAAGTGACAAAACACACTCTTTGGATGTGACTGTACTTACAGAATATGTAAAAGCACGCACTCTCTATCTCTTACTCTGTTTCAAGAAAACCCAGTACCTGTTTCAAACAAAATTCATGATGGGGTTTTCATCTTAGTGCAAACACTCAAGGGTCTTCATAAGGTACACTCTTGTTCCAACGTCCTCCAGCTTTCATCATCTCGTCATGCCCTTTTTCTGTCTGTCCCTGCCATCTGGTATAAATGTGGCAGCAGCTTCCGGGTAATGATCATTTTCATGTTGTCATGGCAGGACGAGATGTGCGCCAGGATGCACACCACAACCTCCGAATGACTAAGCACTTTGAACATCAAGAAAACCTGTCTTGAGCTGCAGGCTCGCTTTTAAAATCAAACCTCACGTTTTAAAGTTCTGCTTGCACATGCATTAAAAAAATCCAGCTTTATCCCTTCACATAGATTCATATCATCTCTTTGTTTTGCATCTCTTTTCTCTGTGGGTAGTTTTCACTCTTGCCAGATTCTGTAAAACAGAGATCATTTGGATTAAATTTGTATCAGTGTACAGTTATAAAAATATGAATGGTCCATCAACGTGCAGTGTTGAGTGAATCAAGACAAGTGGGTGATGTACACAAAATAAATAATATGTTTATAATATTTTTATGCATTTATTGACCAATGTACTTGTTGCTGACCCTCTGTGATTCAGTTATGTTTTTTTTGGTGAAGTAAGTGTTAAACTTTACATTTCCTCCAGCCTTATTATTAAAATTTTGGTGAGAAATGGTCTATACGTTTGCCCCAAAATATAACTTTATTATTATTAAAACAATCAAACAAACAAGCTGAGCCCAGATAATGGAAAAAGTAACACAAAAGTGACAAAGTAACTCAATACTGTAATGTTTTTTTTTTTCCAAAGTAACTTTCCCCAACATATATATGGTCATATATACCGTACACATATATACATTTCAGTCTGTAAACACGTAAAACGTATGGACATGATACCACTGTTTTCACAAATTTGAAATTTTTGTAGTGTACAGGGAGGATAACGGTATAATTTTCAAAAAACGTGCACTTTGAAACCTGTTTTAAAAAGTTTTCAGGCCCCCAAAATGCAGTTTTCTTGTAACAGAACGTCCAAAATACATAAAATTGTATTTAGTTAAGAGCGGTGTCGTATAAATGGCCTAAACAGAACCAAAACATACTCCTGACAGCATAATAAATCAAAAGAAAGTAATTTGAAAGTAGGTAAGGACACATTAAATTGATAAAAAAAAAATACATTTATTGTCACGAAACGTTCAGGGAGGATTCAAGTGCAGGGGAAAATATAGGATTTATTAGAATAACAAAAGAACACAAAATGCAAACAAAAACCCACAATGGGGAAAACATAACATAAACATGATCATAAATACTAGGGATGGGTAGCGCGACACCCTGTGTCGACACACATCTCGAGTTTTCGACACACTAGTGCTTCGAAACACTGTTTCGGAGCATCGCTTTGAAATGGGGCGGTCACGTGACCTGTGTGAACGTTACTCTTCGTTACCTCACTAACACGTCACGACGGACTCACAGAGCGCATAGATTAAGCGGATGTTTTGAGTACACAAATTAATACCTATAAAATGAAATTGTCCATTAAGTGTGTATATTAAATGTGTATATTAAGAATGCAAAAAACATGTCAGATGGATTGCACCAGGCAAAACTGTTGATTTCACATTGAAATTATGTTCCTGCTGCATTTTATGTATTACTCTCCTCATTGTACTTGTGCATGAATTATATTAAATATAATATTTAAAAATTTTTTTTTCACATGTTGGGTGGGTGTTTGCACGTTCTGCGTGTTTGCGGTGTAGAAAAAAATATTGAGCGATAAGCGAATATACTCAAGGAAGCTTGTATGAGTGAATGCACGCGAGGGGGGAGTCAGATTTGTTCGGGGAGTCAAATTTCGCCTGCATGTTTGATTGCCCGGCTGTTCAATTCAGACACAGAAGATGAGGACTTTGGTGGATTTGGATGGATTGTAAATAGTAGAATAAAGTTCAACCAAACTTACTGTTTTGCTTCCGTTACCCTTTTTTTTTTGTAGGCCGTATGTTTTAGCATGGGTTAAGTACAGAAATAGACCCCGTAATTGAGACTGCCTTATAATCCTTTTGCTTTATGGTGCGGAAAATACGGTAAATGCTTTTGTAATTGTGCATTTGTTTATATATGCATGTTTGTGTTGTTTTGTAAGGAATACACACACACACAAAAAGTTGCACAATGCAATTAAACTTATTAAATATACAAATAAACCTTCCCAAATGAAGAAAACATCTGAATGACACAGTTGGTGTTGGAATTTTTATTGAGCACCAGATGGCAGAGCAGAGCACGTTTTCATGTAAAAGCTTCACTGCTTCAGAAGCTTCGTTTGGCACATCCCTAATAAATACTAAACATAAAACAAACCGGATGGAACAGGGAAACAGCCGACAAAGGAACAGACATGAAATGACAACGACACCACGCAGGACAGCAAACACACCGGGATTAAATAGGCAACACATGAGGGAAGGTAGTGATGAGACACAGCTGGGAATGATTACGGGAAACAAGGAGGCGGGGCAGACACTAACGAGACACAAACACACGGGAGAGAGAGCAGTGCCACGGTTCTGTCCACTAGAGAAGTGGTCCCCAACCCCCGGGCCGCGGAGCGATTTTGCGGACCGGTCCGTAGATGAAATGATACCGGGCCGCGGAGCACATTCGCGGACCGGTCCGTGAGCTGCTGCAAACGGATGCAAGCGGCTGTGGCACTGTGCCTATGGAGGCGTTTGAACAGTCTCGCTTGCGCCCACTCCCCCCCCCCCCCCCCCCCCCCCCCGTCAACAATCTCGAGCGGGCACCGGTCCGCGGCAAAATTATCACGTTTACCGGTCCGCGGCACAAAAAAGGTTGGGGACCACTGCACTGGAGCACAAATAACACTGGAAACAGAGACAGAACCATGACATGTATATAATTTTTATAATTTTATATAATTTTTATAATAATATAATTATATAAGTATTCATTTTTATTTTTATTCACCAAAGAATCCTGATTTTTTTTTTTTTATTACTGGTTCTAAAAAAAATATGAAGCACCAAAACATTGACTGTAATAACAAATGTTTCTTGGGCATCAAATCATCATCATATTAGAATGATTTCTGAAGGATCATGTGACTGAAGACTGAAGTAATAATGCTGAAAATACAGTTTTGATCACAAATATATTAAAATAGAAAAAGTTATTTTAAATTGAAACAATATATCACAATGTGATATTGTTTCTGTGATATATTGTGATATATTGATATATTTGCTGTCACGAATAACAGAGGACTCATGTGCAGGTAAAGGAAGGATTTATTATAATAACAAAAGAAACATAACACATAAAGAAAAGCACCCACGAGGTGACAGAACGCTGACAATTGTATTTAATATAACAATATAACATTTTTCATCAAATAAATGCAGCCTGGGTGAGTATTGAAAAAAAAATTCTTTCTGAAACCGACCCTAAACTTTTGAATGGTGGAGTATTGTATACAATTTAAACTGGACTTTTTTTCTTTTCAGTCTTTTTTTTCCTTCTTTGTTCTTTCTTTGTTTTGTCAGCTCAATAAACAATTAGAGAGATTAGTTGGCTCATTTGGATGAAATTCCATTGGTTGGGGATGCTGAAACACTGTTGGACCACAGTATGTTAGTTATATGATCATGTTTGCTAGACGCTTAATTTTTCCACCTAATGTTTTCATTACATTGCTTTATATATGCTTCAATATGAGTGTGAGAGTGCCTGAGTATTTACCTGCAGCACAAGCCTGGTTTTATTTGACATACATAGAGTATGTTAACATATTTTTTTCCCATCTTCATTGACATCTTTAGTGCGCATCAGTTTGGCTGAGCTCTGTATTTATAGCTTCACAAGAGAGTGATTACAACACCCGGAGGATGACAAAGTTGTTTCTATCTATGTCTCTTTATCACCATGGTTACACCTTGCCATCCCAGACCCCTACGGCTCTATAGCACATCTGTGTTTTCTTCATATAAATTAATAATCAGGCCTTGTGTTTGTTAGAGACGTTGAGTCTGATTAGTGCTAGAGAATCAATTTGGCTCTCAACCGTTTCTTTGCTCTCATAATGAGAACAACAATATGTAACCTAATGTCCTTTACAAGGAAGACTAAGATTGTATTAAATATGTTTCTTATCTATATACAGTCTCTCTCTCTCTCTCTCTCTCTCTCACACACACACACACACACACACCCTTGTATAAATATCATACGTTTACATATACAGACATTCATATTGAATTATTGATTTAAGTGGTGGCAGAGCACTAAAACGTTTAGTTTGCCCTTCGTTTATGGATTGTTCCAAAGTATGTTTGACCTCAAGTACATTATCTTAAAAGCTCTTCCCAACATAATGTTGTTGGAATGAAATGATCTAAACATGTACCTTCAGAAAACCACTCGAATCACAGCTCTCATAGAGCGCATTGCAACAGGCCATCACAGTTCATTTCAACACCAAAGAGAGTTAAGAAAATGTTCTTTTTCTCAGACGTTAATGTTAATGTTCTCTAGTTGTGCCTTTTGCTGAATTCAGTACTACATTTTTTCATTGCTACTTTTAACATACTAGTCTTACTAATTCTGTACACAAAGTTTGCATCTCTGGAAGGTCAGCGTACTACATGTTAAAAGTGGTGATGAAACTGCAATGGTGAAAGTTTTTGGCCATTATTTAACATCGAAAAAAGTGGTTGTCACCTAGAGCAGTGGTCCCCAACCCCCGGTCCGCGGACGAAGTGGCACCGGGCCGCGGAGCGCATTCGCGGACCGGTCTGTGAGCTGCTGCAAGCGGCTGTGGCGCTGTGACTATGGAGGCGTTCGAACAGTCTCATTTGCGCTTGCGTAAGAGCTGCATGAACGCTTTGGGGAATACTTGAATGCTGTCTCGCGAAGCACAATATGTAAACTTCCGTCAACCGAGTGTGAGTGAGGCAGCCACGCTCCTAGTGGAGTGGGCATGGACCCTAGGAGGAGAAGGGGATCTGTCCGACTTGTAAGCCAGGGTGATAGCCTCGACTATCCATCTGCTTAAAGTAGGTTTGGATGCTGGGGCCCCATTGGGGGTCCCAAAGCAAACAAACAACTGGTCTGACTTACGACAAGGGCAGATCTGTGGATGTAAGTGCACTCGCAATGGACAGACCTTGTTTTTAAATTCCTGGTCCTGGTCACCGAAGGGGGGAGGGCAGAAGACCTTCAGTACAATAGCCCTGGCCACATGAGTGGGCACTTTAGGCACATAGCCTGGCCTGGGATGGAGGAAGGCTTTCAAAACCTGGGCTGCTGAGAGGGATCCGGCAGAGAGGAGGTGTGCAGAGAAACATCTGCTTCTCACTCTCTGCCAGAATGGCCAGCTGCTGGAGCTGGAGGACTACGTGGTGGAGTTTCTGGAGCTGGCTCATCTGGAGAGTTGGAGCGACTCAACACTTCTGGATGGGGCTGGAAATCAAACTTTTTTACGTGGTCTATATTTAAGGATTGCTATAGGCCCATAGTGGGCTTCCTCAATTATGTCCTCATTCTAAACGGTTCTGCCTACGTTGTAGAGGAAAATGAGGACATCCCTAACAACAGACCAGCCCCATCTGGTAAGAGGTTGAATGCTCCAACTCACCCAGCACCTACTACCCAGCCAGCTCCATTGAGGCTGGCCCTCTGCACTTCTCCAGTCACTGAGTGCATGCCAGGGAGGCATGCACTCATTTTGTCTCTTGTGCATCCTAATCTCCAGCAACCCCAAGCCCAGAGTGCTCACCAGAGGGGTGGTGAGACAACCACGATGCTGCTGTGTGTGTGGGCAACACACACAGTTACACATATGACTACTCTAGAACTCTCTTTTGTCCCAGAGCCTGCTCCTGAGCACCCTCTAGTCCTTGAGCCCACTCCGATATACAACCTGGAAGCTTGACCGATTCCTAACCCCAGGGCTCCAGGCTCCCCCTCTTCCATGTTTACTGTTTTTTCTTCTTTTTCAGTTTTGTCCCCCTCCTGTACCCCCTCCTTTCCCTCCTCCGTTGCTCTGAGGTCATGCCTTATTGGGAGGGGGTGTATCTTACATGTCTGTCGTGTCTTTATTTACCTCCTGGTTTCCTGTGTGGTCTCCCAGTGTTTTTTCACTCACCTGTTTTTCAATTACCTTGTTAGTCATGTCCAGCAGTTTCGTGTTTCGCTAATCATCCCTAGTGTCTTAGTGTCCCAATATTCCCTCTGTTTCTTTCAGTCCTTGTCTGATCTGTCAATGTCTCAGTTTGCGTTTATGCACATTGCCTGCCATTTTGGTTGTTTCAAGTGGTTTTTCTTTGATTTTAGTTATTAAAGTTTAATTATTCACACTTCTTTATCATAGGTTATGGTTAATACAAATACATTATTTAGACCAGTATTTTTCTGTTTACCTGGTAAATTGCACTTGTATTTTTTATGCATATACAATATTATAAATATTCCTATTCATTTATTACCACGTCAAATATTAGCAATGCCTGTGCAATTTATGGTAATATTGATCAATTGCAATGTTTGATTTAAAGAAAATGTTCAATACTTTTTGTATGACTATACAGTCTTGGTCCTCTAGCAAAACCATCTGTGAACCAGGGTAAAATGAAGCCATAAACATGTAGACTTCCTTTCAAGCCTTGTGAGGGCATGTTTAGCTTCTTACTCATTGTTTTGTTGTTCGAGCCTCAGCTGATCCTTGGGGTTTAGCTGAGAACATGTTGTCAGGTTATGTTTGTTCTGTCTCTTGCAGGCGTGGTTACAGAGGTATGGTTACCTCCACCATACACAACCTAACATGGCCGTCCTGAGGTCAGCCCAAACCATGCATTCAGCTATTGCTGCCATGCAGCACAAGTATGGACTAAACATCACAGGGACTCTAGACAAGGCCACTGTAGAGTGAGTACTGCTAAGCACATATATAAACTGTCCTCTGTTCCACTGATTCTTCATTTTTCCACTCTGTTGTTTTCCTTTGTGAAAATGAAGTACACTTTAGCAAGAAGAGTATACTTGTTATGAAAATAATATCATGTAATTTTGAATGTACTGATAAGCATAAACACTCTTTGTTTGATCTTGTAGTCAATTTCATTAACTGTCTTTAAACAGTTGTTTTATTCTCTGTTATGGTTTATTAATAATTAAGACAGGATCTTGTTTTTCACATTCTGTTACCGGTATATAAATAAATATATCATCTTTTATCTAAACATCCTGTGTAAGCAGGTTTGAAAATTCTAATTAATGTTAGCTGTTATTGTGACATTTCATCTCTTGTGTAACTTGCAGTAAAAAAAAAAGATTATTATGAAAGACAACAGTGGGTTTCAAGAACAATTTTGTTTTTGAAGCAACAGATTTTCACATTTTTGTTCTGTTCCATATCAGTCCGTCACATTCGACATTATGTCAGAACTGAACTGACAAATTGGGATCTCGCCTGAGAGCCCAATCATCTTAGAATGCAAATGTGTGTGCATTTGCTTCGGAGCCAAGAGTTTGTTGTTCTGCTCTACATTTAAGAGAGTACTACGAGTCAGAAGAAACTCTTCGAGAAACAAATGTTGGTGTGACAGCGTGTCAGCAGAGGTCGCTGTTTAAAAGAGCATATCCTTCTGCTGCTGCTGTAGCTTTCCTAAAAAAGAGCATTTACAAACTGCCGACTGTAACTGCCCCTGTGTGCCTAACCACTTAAAAAGAGCAATTTCCCTAAAAGCGGAAGCATGGATATGTGACTTTTTAAAGATGTCATTCCACTCGTGTGTTTCTGGATGCGGTCGTTACATGGCTTCTTCTACCTGACAGTCACGATTGCTGCCTCACATGCCTGGCTTTATAGCATACTTAGGTGGCTTTTGTGGATGAGTCATGTACCCACTGTGGGAAGATGACTGTTGTGGTGCTGTGGTTGAGACTCGCTTACCTCAAACAAGATGGAGTCCCCTCTGCTATGTCCCGATCTAGTCCCTCAGCCAAGCAGAGGACTACTTTGAGGAATACACTGTGTGACCTGAAGTCATAGTGGTGCCCTCTGCCCTGCACACTATTGCCCTCCTAAAAGTCTACCAGCACAAGGAACTAAAAGAGCTGCATGAGGGTATTTCTGACCCAGGTTTGATGCAGGAACTGTGCACAGCAGCAGACCTCGGCAACAGGCTCTCCTGTGGCTTACACCTCCACTCCCAAACAGTCACAGCAACAGTCACTCCTGAGGCAGGCGACTCAGCAATGGAGGGGATAGCTCTTCAGAAAATAGTGACTTTACCACTCCTTCCTCAACAATGAATTCTCACGCACCCACTACCCAACCGCAAAGTCAAGTAAGTGTTGGAACGCACACTCAAACCCCTTTCTAGGACAATGTGTCTTCTGGGTCAACCCTGCATTCTTCCTCGCTGCCTCACTGCTGGTACGTCTGTGGTCCCACTGATAGTGCCAGACCAGCTATGCGATTCAATTTTCCTTTTGCCCCCCCAGGTTCATGAGGCATTCATTTAACCTCATTGGTGGACAAGGATGCTTACGTTCTTCAGGCAGAAATCTAAGTCCTGCTTGTGAAGGATGGTATAGGGCCAGTACCTCCAGACAACATGAAACTGAGGTTTTACAGTATTTACGTCATTGTACTGAAAAAAAAAGCGGTGGGTTATGAACCATTTTGGATCTGAGTGTTTTAAATTGGGCCCTTCAATATAGAAGATACACTCGTGAGAGCAGTTGTTTGAACACAGGGACCTGGTGCTCCAGCACCTCAGAAATCTGGGGCTTTTGTCAACTGGGAAAAAAGCAAACTCTCCTCTGTGCAGAGGATCTCTTTTCTTGTTATGGAGTTGTACATGGTCAACCTGACACCACGTCTCACGATCGAACATTCTCAGTTGGTGCTTAACTGCATGAATTCATTCAAGGTCAGGAGAGCAGTTCCACTGAAACAATTTCAAAGGCTCCTGGGGCAAATGGCATCCACAACTACACAGTATACAACAGCCCATACTACTGGAAGAGTGCCGACTACACCCCCAATTTGGTCCAGCTGGTACCAGCTGACCCAGGTAGACCTGTTTGCTCATATGGACACATCCCATTGCTAACTGTTTTGCTGTTTTAGCTTGAGTCCTCCATTATACTCGGCACAAGTACCTGCTTGGTGTCTTGTTTGCAGCGTCATTCCTCTACTAGTACCAGATCTCTGCATGGAGTTCCTCCGGCACCTTCGGCAGTCAGATGTGGTGGAGGCATCCAACGGTCTGCCCTTATACTAGACCAGGTTATGTTATGATTCCCCTAAAGGTGATCGCACGGATGTATTCTTCCCAATCCATCAGTTCAGTTCTGACGTAACGCCGAATATAACTCACCATCAAGGCTACTAATGTAACTCCCGTTCCCTGAAGGAGTAAAATTGCTGTACTCCTGTTGAAATGGTTGGAACACACCATCACAGCTCCTCAGCAAAAAATTGAATGTGCGAATGCACACATTCTTCCTTTTGTACACGCTTCATGGGGGATGCACAATGCTAATCTCGCATGCCACTGTCGAGTGGCTAATTTAGCTTAAACTAGAAGGTGATTGGGCTCTCAGGCGAGATCCAAATTTGCCAGTTCAGTTCTGACATAACATCTCCATTTCCTCCTTCAGTAACATTCTGTTTTATTTTAGTTTTCATTTTCATTGTTTGGTTTATTCCAAATTACTCATCTGTTGTCACAGTATCTAAGTACTCACCTGTTCTCAATTCCTTTGATTAGTCTCCCTTTGTATTTAAGCCCTTAGCTTCCTTTGTTCAGAATCAGTCTCGTTTATTTTAATCTGATTGTGCTAAACATATTCCTGTGATCTCCTGCGTATTCTTTGTTACCTTTTGGATTTATTAAAGAGTGTTTTTGTTTTCTTTCTGCGCTCATTACAGCACAATATGACAGAAGACCAAACAAGAAATGGATCTTCCTGAAGTCAGATTTTTAGACATGGCGTGCCTTGCCACCATCCCCGGCCAATCCCTTTTTGCATTTTTCCTGACCATCTTAAATGAGCAGTTTAAGGCACGCTTGCTTAGTGATGGTGCTTGAGGGACATTTGCTGCTTTTGTGGAGTGGGTGCTGGCTAATAACAACTCTACCATGACAGTGTTCCTCATCGATGAGGCCAACACCAACTCCAGCACCTCTTTTGACCCAGAGACCAGCCAGTCAGTTCGAGAGAATGGCATGGATTCCATTCTCCCATATCTGAGGGTGAGCTGATCAAGGTTTCTGTGTTATTGTTTGAGGAAGAGGGTTTTCCCTATAGTCTCCTGTCCCTGGTCCCACCCAGCTCCAAGTCTTCTTCGTCAATGATGGTCCCACTTAGCCTCCCTCTCCTGCCTCCTTCACCTCAGCCAGCCAGTCCTTCAGCCCTGCCTCATGGTGGTTTCCTTTCTTTTCCCTGCATAACCTCTGTTTACTCCACTCGCATATGCCGAGCCACCTTCAGTCTGCAGCTCCCCCTTTGACAAGTGGATCCCCTGTCTCGGCCTTGAGTTGCCGAGCCTGTCACTCCACCTTGGCCCGTTGATCAGTCGGCTCCACCTTGACTTCTCTCCCCCTATTCTCAACCTGAGACCATCGACCTCACAACTCCCTTGTCCCTCTGACTCCACCTTGGTTAGTCGTCTGCCTGCGCCACGGAGTTCCAGGACTTTGACTACTTCTTCCCTCTGGCTCTGCCTTGGTCCTCAGTCATACTTGCTCCACCTCAGTACTCTTGCACCCTGGTTCCACTTCAGCTGCTTGTCATTGCTGTTTCGCCTTGGCATCCAGGACCTACAGTGTTTTCAGTCTTGTCATCTCCCCGGACTGAGTCTCTAAATCTCCTGGCTCCACCCACTGCTGGTGGTTGGACAACTGACCAACCTGACTCCGCTAATTCCCCTGGCTGTGCTCCAGGTTCCCACCTGTCTCCTCCTGCATTCATCTCCTCCCTTGCTGTCCCATCTGCCAGTTCTGCAGCCCCCGCCCATTCTTTCCTTGCTTTGTAGTTTGCAGCACGAAGATGCACCTTTTAGGGGGAGGGAGAATAATGTCACATTCTTGTCTTGTTTTGTTCTGTCTAGGTATAGTTTCTAATTAGGTACTGTTCCCAGTTCCTTTGATTAGTCTCGCCTGTGTACTTAAGCCCTTTGTTCGTTTTTTTCAATGTTCAGTCTCATTTATGTTAAAGTGGTTGTGCTAAACTTGTTACTGTCATCTCCTGCATGTTCTTTGCTACCTTTTTGGATTTAGTAAAGACTGTTTTGGTTGATCTTCATCTTTGTACGCTCATTATAGCCACAATGTAACACATTTTTGTGTGTTAGATATTTGTATACAGTACTATAATACATTGACTTCAATACAATGGCTATAATATATATATACTATTATTATTATTTTTTTTATTCTGACGAGTATTCTAATGAATGAACACAGAACTGGTTAATATATCTTTTATAGCCATGCTTTAAAGTAGCAACTTGAGCAAACCTAGTTTGTTTTTAATGCGATGAAGGACAAAAATGACCTAAATCCACTTCCCTTCTTCTCTAGCTGGATGAAGAAACCCAGATGTGGGGTACCAGACCAGCTTGAGGATGTAACGGGATCTCGCAGGAAGAAGCGCTATGCACTAACTGGACAGAAGTGGCAACGCACACACATCACATACAGGTTAGAGAGAGACATGATGTCTCTGTTAGTGTGAATGATCTAATATGGTAATTTGATCTATAAATATAGCACAGACAGACAGAGATCTAAAATAAAAAAACTCTAAATTTATAACAGTCTGTTTTCTCAATTTTTAATGCCCATTTTACATTATTATTATTATTGTTATTATCATATTTATTTTCCATAATAAAACAAAAGAAATACATTTTTTAATCCTGTAATCAGTTAATCACCTTCACGTTGGTCCAAGGGTTTATGATGTTCTGCTGGAACTTTACAATCAGACCCCATTAGTTAGTGCATTATACTAACAAACATTAAATACAAATAGCAATATATTTGTAACAGTCCTTACGAATCTTTGTTTAAAAATAGTTAAGAAAAATACAAGATGTTAGCTAAGGTATTAAATAATATTAACGTAAATAAAAAAATATATTTATTTTCTATAATGATTTTATGGAAAACAAATGTTATAATTTTAATGAATTTGAATGCATATGAAATGCATATTTTTATGTTATAATTATTATTTAATATGCATGAACATTTTTACATGAGCGTGTATATTTTAACATATCTTCGCTGCCATGCGGAAACCTTATCAACCGGTACTTTTAAGGAAAGAAAAAAAAAACTTTTTAAATAATTAACTGTTGTTGCATCCAAAATCACATGCTATCGCATAGTCTGAGTAGGTACTATGAATTCAAATTGACCATAATAAAAAAGTGTGCTCTGTAGTATGAATATAATCCAGACTTACTACATCCGCCATGTTGTTACTGTCACGTGACCTACCAGCATCAGTTGCGTTGCTTCAGCCGACATTCTCAAGTCCTCTCCCATGGCCTCATGGAA
Source organism: Rhodeus uyekii (assembly GCA_037043235.1). Classification (NCBI taxonomy): domain Eukaryota; kingdom Metazoa; phylum Chordata; class Actinopteri; order Cypriniformes; family Acheilognathidae; genus Rhodeus; species Rhodeus uyekii. Next base: position 5,526,933 of record JAWRVZ010000016.1, on the reverse strand, counting down.
TATTAAAGTGTCCATTGAATGCACACTCCAGAATCTCAGCAGAAGTAGGTCATCCGGTGACATTTCCTCTACTGTTTTGCGAATGCTATGAATGTACTCTGTTAGTGTACTGTTTTTCACTCATTATGTGAGTGGTGTGATGTATTTGAGTTATTGTAATTAGTTACTGTACTTAAGTATCTTTTTGGCAACTTTGGAGTTGGACCGAGTATCAAAGACAACTTACTCTCTACTTGACTACATTTCTTAATTCATTTCAATATATTTGTGATGAGTAAATACAGCACTATTTTGCATGGCACCTAATTCTTTCTGGAGCAGTTTATTTCTGCTACAAAAGAAGTGATATCGCCATCTACAGGGCATTGAAGGTACTAAATATTGTGGGTTTTGCCCTTGCTCGCCCAACTTGTCAACAAGGTTACTTTATGTGAATGTGAGATGAGGAAGAATTTACTGAGCCTTGATCAACCAACACCTAATAGGTTGGAACAGCAGACGTCCCTCAAATAATCCTGTTCTACAGTATATCCTGCAGTGCAATGAAGACACAGCCAAGCATATAATAACCTCCAGCATTCACTCTTTAACCTTCAAGAAACATATTTGAATTCCCTGAAGATTACCTTCCAAAGGGCTCGGAGGAAATAGAGTGTTCACTCACCTCAATTTAGACTTTCCCGGTTACAGCGGGCGATAACGGAAATGATTTATTCAAATCCTGCTTTTTTTAATTGATGGGCCACCTATGCAAATGGAATGTAAATGAAGACAGGCTTGGCAGTGAGTGACTGGCCTCTATAGAGAAAAGTCAGCTGAGATTTTCAGGGCCTCTCAGTCTGTTAGAGGAAGATAAAGACTTCAATGTGGGGAATTCAGCAAAGATGCCAGTCTAAGGGCAGTCGGTGAAATTCACTTTGAAAATGAAAATGCTCTCTCTTTTCTGTGATATTAACAAATCAAAATGGTGAGAGTCTTACTGTGACATTTCATAGTGATGGATTTCCATCAGGTTTGATGTTAATATCTGATTAAATTGAAAAAATTAGAAATGATCTCACAGACACATCTCAGACACATGACTTGTAATGATTTGAATTTGATACAAATAAAATAAGAGTTTAATATGGATAAAATATATGATTAAATAACATGGTGCACTGCAAAAAAAATGGTGAACTGGTATCTCTGGTATGGTTTGATCACAAAGTGGGTGCGCTAGCAAGGACTCTAAAGGCCACTGCCTCTAGTGTCTGTGGCTAGTGCACCTCTTAAGGCCAGGGGAGTGAGGTTTATACGCACAGCTTTTACTAGCTGGCCTCTATTACATTCAACCCCTACACCAAAAAATTACCATCCTAGTTGCACCGCTCTGAGTGGAGTTTAAAACAGTTTCTCCAGCATGGGAGGCAGGACACTAATAAGGATGCTAAAGACCACAGTTATTAGTGCACCTCTTGAGGCCAGGGGAGTGAGTAAATACAGACAGCTTTTACTAGCTGGCCTCTGTTACATTCCCCCCCCCCCCCCCCCTATACCTGGAGGGTCATGGCACCAAAAAAATTACCATCTTAGTTGCATCGCTTCGAGTGGAATTTAAAACAGTGTCTCCAGCATGGGAGGCAGGAACACTAACAAGGATGCTAAAGACCACAGTGCGCCTCTTGAGGCTTACCTGCATCGCACTTATTGACCTCCATTACACCCACCCTCCTAGACCTCACTGCCATCCGGGTCACGGCACCAATGAGATTATCTTTCTACTCTGACTGCTTCAAGAAGAATTTGAACTAGTGTCTCCAGCATGGAAGGCACGAGCGCTAACAAGCATGTTAAACACTGTAGCCTCTAGCGTCTGTTGCTAGTGTGCCTCTTGGGGCCAGGGGAGTGAGGTTTACATCTGAGTGAGGCTTATCTGACCTCCATAACACTCACCCTAAACCTTGCTCCCATCCAGGTCACGGAACCAATGTAATCCCGCCAGTTCTACAAGATCTGCTTCGAGCGGGATCTGAATGTCTCTGGCATGGGTGGTGTGTTTGCTAACAAGGATGCTAGAGATATAGTTCAGCTCCTTAGCCAGGGGAGTGTGATTTATCTATTTTACACTCTGCTCTTACTAGCTAGCCGCCATAACACCAGATTTAGGGACTTTTAAAGTTTACTCAACTTATGGAAAAATGTGCATGAGCATAAAATTGGTTTGTGCATTCAGCAAACATAACTTGCAAAAATGTTGCAATTACCTTTTTATTTTATTTTATTCACTGGCGTAATATTACACGTTACTGATTTAAAACATTATTTTGACAGGCTTTATATTAAATAGCTTAAATGTGACTAACTCATGTACATTAATACCCCGTTTTACGAGTTTAATTCGTTCCAAGAGCTCTTGACCCAAAATTCTCGTACACCAAAAAATGTTCCTCATAAGAATGCAATAAAAGTAGTTCCACACGACCATAAATGCCCATTTTAATTTTTTTTCTTTTTGCTTTTAACCTATTAATTACATTTAAAATTATAACCATTAAGATATCATATAAATACTAATTAATAATTGACAAACTCTTAAACTCAAAAAAAATCAGGGAGAATTTTGTTCGTACCGTCTTTCTATATGCTGTACTGTACGTATATATTTCACTACATTGTAGTGTTGCTACTTTTAATAACCAGACAGGTTCCTTCTCGTTCCCAGAGATTTTATTGAGAACTAATGGATTGCTGTTCTGGCCGCAACCCACACCGTAAAAACAGAAGAATCAAAACTATCTCTGCTTCGGAGCTCTCTCTCATCCATCACACTCAATTCTCTCTCTCTAGCCCCCCTGAAACCCCGCCCTCTTAAAGTGACAAGACTGTTAACTTAACACTTATTGAACACATCAGATTAACTAGTTTCTTCAACATTTGTAACGATATTACAACGTGAAGAATAGCGATCACAATTAATGCAACAACACGAGGTAAAACCGTGACAAATGATCTGCACAGATTTCTAAAAGTACTGATCTGTACTGTTCTCTAAAAGTGTATGGCCCTTTAAGAACGTCATTACCCCCTGGGTGCGTGAGCCTCATTAGTATGCAATGTGTCGTCTTGGTAACACATTCTCCGTTAATAAAGTTTCATCACATTCACATGTAACAGTCGTTGTGATGATTAACAACTTATAAAATAATGCACTGTGGTGAATGATGCACCCAAACCGAGCGACGCTGAGAGAATGAACGAGTGAAGGGGTGATAAAGGGGTTGGAACCGAGTGACTGTTTTATGAGAGGCTGTGGTTAGGATATTTCCAGTAAAAATGCGTGTGAAGATGCTGAGCGTTAGGACTTTTCAACACCAAAATGCGCGTGGGTGAGGGAATATTTTTCTTGCACTCCGATACAATGCTCGTACATCGATTTGCTCATACTAAGTCACTCGTAAACCGAGGTATTACTGTATTTTAAAAGGCTTTTCTGCAGCTAAAACAGTAGAGCATGGCGCTTGCAATGCCAATGTCATGGGTTTGATTCCCAGGGAAAGCAAGAACTGAATAGAATGTCAATGTGTTTCTTGAATGCAATGAAAGTTGCTTTGGATAAAAGTGTCTGGCAAATACATCAATGTAAATGTAAAAAATAATTTGTCTGAAAATGGAAGCTGAAGTTTTTACATAGTAGAAATTGTAAAAATTTAAAATCAAGTATAAATATATTTTAGATATCCAAATTCTGTAATCATTTAATCACCATCATTCTGTCCTAATTTATTCTTAATTCTTGCAAGAGACTAAATAATGATTTTTCTGTTTTTCTAGTATTAAAAATGTGACTCCTAAAGTGGGAGCACGAGAAACACATGAGGCCATTCGCCGGGCGTTTGATGTATGGCAGGGTGTCACGCCACTACGATTCGAGGCCGTGCCCTACAGCGCTCTGGAGAGCGGCAAACGCGACGTCGACATCACTATCATCTTTGCCTCTGGTTTCCATGGTGACAGCTCTCCTTTTGATGGAGAAGGTGGCTTCCTGGCACATGCTTATTTCCCAGGGCCGGGCATAGGAGGCGACACACACTTTGACTCGGATGAACCCTGGACGTTGGGCAACCCAAACCATGATGGTGAGAGAACGGCAGGTTAGGCCACATTTTCAATTTCAACAATTAACAAACAAATGAAGTTGCCATTTCAGCAGGAATATGAATGTGACAGAGCAGCTAAATCGTTAAAGTCATTTGGAGACTTTCACAAGCACCACTGAAAAACCCATTACTTTAGGGTCTGTAATAGCTAAACATTTCTGCCAAACAAGACTCACTTAAAGTAATTAGTGCAATAATTTACTTGCTGAAATGAGTGTTTTAACAAACTGTTCTGTTTGCAGCTTTGTAAATATTAAGGGGAGAATTCCCTAAACCGCTGCACCACCTGTGCATACTATCTCAATGTTGTTTTCTAATCAGCTTAAGCAGCCACTACATGTGCTAAAGCCATTAGTACAGTATGTCATTTGCTAACACCAATAAAGTTCTAAGTGTTAACATTATTTGATGCATAGCAGCATGGGTATAATGAACAATACTTTTACAGCCATATTCATGATAACTGCATGAGTAATAACAGTGAATTCTGTTCAAAATTTGTTTGACAGACCTGAAGTTAGCATAGGCTCTACCAAATCTAACAAGCACTTGCTGAAATGCCTCCATCGTAGTCTTGAGTCATTTAACAATGTCTCTCATTTAAATAATTCCCACCCAAGGCACAAATAAAGAGGCAAGGGCTGGTTGAGTTTCATTAGTAGTGTGTTGAATCTCATATTTATGGTAAGGGGTGGGACATTTCCTTAAAGCCCTCAAAGCAGTTCACCAATTCCAGCAGTTTCACCACTCAACCCTAAATGTTAACGGAAAAGACCCTGAGTGACTGAGCAAAAGACAGAGAGAGAAAGAGAGCTGTTCTCTTCTCAGTGTTCTGTGTGTGAGTGAGCAGGGCGGGACACAGCAAATCTGTATGTGTAGGGGAGGGGCGCTGTGACTATCACAGAATGCAGACACAGTCAGCTACCCAATGAGGATTTATTTAATCTGAGCACAGATATTGACTTGTATTAATCGTATAATACAGATACTCGGCAAAAGTGCTTTATCTGTACCGGATACTCGTTTCAGCCGAGTGTCAACTTGTCACGGCTCTGTCATTCCAGTTTGGTGTTTTCGAGTGTCTGTTGACAGAGCCCTGTCACTGCCCCTTGATTGTGTCCTGTCATTGTGCAACCCCGCCCACCTTGTTACCTCGTTTGCCTTGAATGTTGTCAGCTTTTCTCAGCTCGTTACCTTTCCTCATGTGTTCCCTATATATAGCCCTTGTGTTTGCAGTTTGGTGTGGTCTCGTTGTCATTTTGTTGGATGTCATTCATGTCTTGATCATCCTGGATTTCCTGGTTTGTTTTATGCTTTGAGTTATGATCTGGTTTATGTTATGTTTTCCCCCTTGTGGGTTGTTTCCTTTGTATGTTATGTTCTTTTGTTGTTATAATAAATCCTCACCGTCACCCCGCACTTGAGTCCTCCCTGTTCGTTCCGTGACACAACTAAACAGACTCAACTCTACTAGGAACTAAACCGAGCGTTACTGACTCACTGAGAAGAGAGGTTCTGCAAAAATATAATATAAATATTTTTGAACATTAGAAATGTTTTTTGAACGGTAATGTATAAATAAGTTTTTGGTTCTGCATGGCCTGCGCCTATGAGCTGGTATGGATCAAATCTAATGATGATTGTTTTTATTGGTATCTCTATTTATGTGTTTTTGCATCTACTAGCATTACTTTGCTCTGTTGAAGCATTAAAGTAAATTTCATTCATTTTACTACGACATGTCAGTTTTCTATTACTGCCCATATAAATCATGTGGTAAAATGTATTTTACTGAAAAGATAGGTTTCTAATAACTTAATAAAGATTAATTTTCTAATGATCATGGCAGTAAATAGTGGTCATATATCCAGACATATATCAATGTGATGTAGTCAGGCACACCTTTGACATTTAAAGAGTCTATTCTAGATTGTTCTAGATCTCTGTGAAGTTGCACAGTCCCGATTAAGTCTGTCAGATCACAGTAATCTGCTGCATCCTCCATAAACGGCCACCTAAATCTGACTTGTGATATGGGGGTGCCATGGAAGCACATTTTTCAGTCTTTGTATGATTTACATATTTCCTTTAATGAATCAGGAGCTAAAACAAGGCGAGTAAACAATGCTGTCATTGATCGCAATTGATTCTTACGGTATTCTTCCCTTACTAAGTCTGTGTGTGCGCGTGTTCGTGTTTGTGTACATGTCAGGTGTCAGCTTTGTTTGATATGTAGTATTAGTGTTACGGTTGCGCCCATTAAATGAGAGGTAATCAGATCCGTCTCTTCACTGCGAGCCGCACTTAGAGGCACTCAGCTTTAATTACCTGGGCCGACTGGATGCAGAGAGCTTTTAAGATGCTCATCTCCTTTCACAATATGTCTCGGTCGAGACAGTAATGAATGGCTGCGACTACATTCGCTACTGGCATTTTTACAGCCGCCTGCACCTCAGGACCCCTCGCTGCTTGTTTTGCTCCTGCTTCTCATGTTGCACGTGCCTGGCATAATATCTCCCTGTGGTTTCAGGCTTCATTAGAGTCACCACAGTGCATATGGACGACATTCTTTATGTTAAGACTGATTGCCATCAGTATAGTCATTATAGAAAGCCTCCACAACATTCACTTGCTGTTACTAGATCTGTTTTCTAAGGGGTCAGTGAAGATGACGAGATGACCTTAAGTGCAAAGAAAGAAAGTTTACTTTCGAATCTAGAGTCATAATAGATGCTTTTCATAGATAAGAACACAAGTAAATCCTGTGTGTTGTTGTAAAGGTTGCGATACTCACAACTCTACACGAATGAGAACAGACAGAGAATGAAGGAGAGCGCAGGGTAAAAAAACATGACCAAACAAAGGGAACTAAAGAGGTAATTAACAAGAGACGGGTGAAGGAGACTGGGACCAAAACAAACAAGCACATGATGAAACTGAATGAACACAAACAAACTGTGACAGTTGTATTTTCACTGTTGTTTTATTCTCCTTAGGTAATGACCTGTTCCTCGTGGCGGTCCATGAGCTCGGTCATGCTTTGGGTCTGGAACATTCTAATGATCCGACGGCTATAATGGCTCCATTTTATCAGTATATGGACACTGAGAGCTTCAAACTGCCTCATGATGATCTCCAGGGCATCCAGAAAATATATGGTGCGTATGGTTCCTTTAGCATTTTCTACCAAATCCTTAACGGTATTACTATAACAGATTTTTAGTTGTTTTTTTTTACCACTGTAAAAGACTGCAATTGTAATAAAACAACAACAACAACTATGAAAGTGATCATACTTAGGGTTAAGGATTTAAATAAAACTGAAAATGACCTAAAATCAAAAGGTTTACTGAAGAGAGGCCTGCTTTTAGTTTCCTAAGCAAGGTTAGAACTTTGAAGCAATAAAGCTGTGCCATATCTTGTTAGTGATGGGCTTTTTTGAATTCGGAGTTTATTTAAACATCAGAGCAACTGAGCAACACCACAGCAAACCCCCATAATACCCAAACAACTACATTGCAACACACTATAAACATGTATAAAATGTAAAAGTTTTCAATTGTAACTTGTAAATTGAACAGAATTTGAAGTGACTTCAGAAACACAAACATATCCCTTTTGTAATCATTCGCAAATATGTTAAGGATGCTCTATTTTCGTTTCATTCAAATCTCTATTAATTTATTTGAACAATTTTTGTAAATAAAATTTCTACATTCAAAGACATCTTTCAATTTCAATGATTAGAATGTTTCACAATCTTGATGTCATACTGAAGAGAAAAAAAATTTAAAAGAAAGAAATAATTGAATCTTACAAGTAGTGAATCAGATTTGAAAATAATCGAAATAATAATATATTAACAAAACTGATTCACTACTTGTTATTATTTGGAGAGAGAAAACTTCTGCCAAATCAGATTCATGTCAAACAATCATCATGCATAAACATGACAAAAAAAGAGAAGAAAAAAAAACAGGAAATTATATCATAGAGATTTGTAGACCAACATGACTGGCAGTGACCTCATGTCCGAATGCTGCATATAAACATAATCAAACTAAAACATAATGTCCCAGGCCCGGTCCTCTCCCGCCCTTCACTGTCGTCACTCCATTTTTAATTCTTCCAGAACTCTTGTGTGTCACACAGGTGCCATTTATTAATATCTGCTCCGCTCCCACAGCTCTGCTTGTCACGCAAACCTTTTTTTAAAACAATGGTTGTGTCCGACAGCAATTTTTGTTGGACATTATCTAGTGCACTCATTCAATCCCATAATGCAACTCAACGAGTGTACAACTGATGTACACTCAACATCTAGAGAATACCCATAATGCACCGTGAGAGTCGCACTCATAATTAATTCCCAAAGGAATCATCCATCTATTTTCCAAACCGCTGGTGCAATATGGCTACAATCTATAGTAATACCTTGAGAAACGAGCATAATCCGTTCCAGGAGGGAGCTCGTAATTCGAATCTCAAATTATTTTTCCCATAAGAAATAACAGGGGGAAAAAATTCCATTCCAGCCCTCTAAAAAAACTCCCTTTTAATAACAATGGGAAAACGTGTTTTTAATTGCTTTAGAGACATACACACACACTAAAAAAATTATAGTAGATAAGGATTCCTGTGATATAAAATAAAATGTGGTTTTAATTACGAGTTCTTACTTTCGAGACAGACTATACATTAGCGACTAAAGGAGGAAGGGCTGAGGAGGAGGAGGAGGGATAACGTAGATAATGCAAACACAATACGGAAGTGTAGTGTTTCTTCCCGTGTTGTGTATTGAATAGACTCAGAACTTCATATTATTGTTATTGAACACGCATAACTCGTGCTGCTCTCAGCTTAATACTCATGAATCACTCGCCGTCCTCGGTAACCACTGCTGTAAAACCAAGGTGCCTCTAGTGGAGATCATATGCAATTACCCCATAAATGAGGTGACTTGAGCTGCTTGTATCTCAAATATTTACTCATATCTCAAAGCAAAATTTGCTCGTATCTCGGAATACTCGTATGTCGGGATGTTCGTATCTCAAGGTATTACTGTACTATCATACAGCTATAAAGTCCTCTTTACTTGATTTATTAAATTGTTTGATTTTGGTTTACACATGCTAGTTTCCATGAGAGAGTTTAAGATAAATCTTTTCATCACTGAAGCTGCCAGTTTGCTCAGTTTCAAATGATTATTTAACCATAAGCACAAACTGTGCAAAAGCTGCAGCCCTCAAGGGATCTGTATTAGTGGAGAAATGTAGGGAATAGTGAGGGATTTTGAACACAGCTAATGATTAAAACGTGTACAGTTGCATTGTTTACCACATATGTATGACATTTTTAGTATGGAAGACTGTTTCCGCCACAGTTGAGAAAAAAAAAGACTGTCATAATAATAAGAAAGTTTCTCTTTATTCCGAGATACTAAGTCATTATTTCGAGAACGTTTCTTGTTATTTCGAGATACTAAGTCATTATTTTGACTTAAATAATCTTTTTTTTTCTCAACTGTGGCGGAAACGGTCTTCGATATTTTTGAGTTATTACATTTCTTGAAAATAGTATAAACGTTTTTCACAACCACCTGAAAAACAAAGAATACATTTATTTGCCACACGTGTTTTTATCTAGATCTTGAACATATGTTTTTCTTTTCTTGACATTCTTATTTGTGATTTGAATTCTTCATTATTTCTGCAGGCCCTCCAGACAAAAACCCACAGCCAACCCGATTGCTCACGACCGCGACGCCTCCTCGCCTGCTCCCACCAACCGACCCTAGAAAGCACGACCGCCAGGGTCGCCCTCATCGCCCTCCGCAGAAGTCCAAACCCGCCCACCCCAACTCCAAACCCAACATCTGCGACGGAGGTTTCAACACTCTGGCAATTCTACGACAGGAGCTGTTTGTCTTCAAGGTATGAATAATGAACAGCTTCACTAAGAATCAGTGCCGTATAAATGGTGTGTTTCCTAATTCCAATGCATTCTTATTAGGATCAGTGGTTCTGGAGGGTGCGAGATAATTCTGTGGTGCCTGGATACCCGATGCAAATTAGCTACTTCTGGAGAGGTCTGCCTCCAAAGATTGATGCTGTATACGAAAATAGCGAGGGGAAGTTTGTCTTCTTCAAAGGTAAGACATTTTTCCTTCTGATTTTTAAATCTTACAGCGTAAATATAGACATGAGTGTGTCAAAAGGAAATACCTCAGCTTTCAGGATCTATTAAAGGGATCGTCATCATTTATTCACCCTCATGTTGTTCCAAACCTGTTTGACGTTTTTTTCTTCTGTTAATCTAAAAAGAAGAATGTTGGTAACCAGTTAATTGATGGATCCCATTGACTTCCATTGTATTTGCTTTCTACTATGAAAGTCAATGGCTGCCATCAGCTTTCTGGTTATCTGGTAACATTCTTCAAAATATCTTCTTTGTGTTCAACAGAAGAAAAAAAATCATACGGGTTTGGAACAATATAAGGGTGAGTAAATGATTTCAGAATGTTCATTTTTGAGCGAACTATCCCTTTAAAACTATGGAAGCTTGTTTGTGAGTTTATATAGTATCTCAAAATTTGGACTTTTTACAGATTACAGTGTTTACATCTGGATATAAACTCGAAATTGCAGTCAGAAATGCAAAAAATTCTGAAAAGTCAGAAAAACAATTAATTCGGAATTTTTCTCACAATTTTGAGAAATCTTATAAATAAACTCGCAATTGCAAGTTATAAAGCCTGAATTGCAATGTATAAACTCTAGAAAACATTAGAATTGTGAGATACTAAATTTTTCGCTTTTTTCATTTTGTGTGAAAATAAGCTTTCTTATAAAGCAGCCATCAGTTTAATTACTATTATTATTATTATTATTAAGATCTCAATCTGTTCCATATCACCTTATTTCTGAAGGCAACCGGTTCTGGGTGTTTAAGGATACAACTCTGCAGCCCACATATCCTCAGGACATTTCTCTTTTTGGCAACGGAATGCCTACGCAGAGCATTGAAACAGCTGTTTGGTGGGAAGATGTGGCCAAAACCTACTTCTTCAAAGGGGATAGGTCAGTTTAATAGCTTCCAGTCACAATGTACAATGGGACCCAGTGGATATCGCCTTCGCTGTATTGTTCCATAATGTGTGAAACCGATTTTTCTTTCTCTGTCTACTGTTACAGGTATTGGAGGTACAATGAGGACATGAGGACCATGGATCCTGGATATCCAAAACCTATTACTGTGTGGAAAGGCATCCCAGACTCTCCACAGGGAGCCTTTGTGGACAAGGCCAATGGTAAGACATTGAAATGATCCCAGCTAACAAATCAAAATGAATACATTTTGGTGCCATGGTCTGGTGGTTTGAAAATACAAAATAGTAACAATAATTACAGTAAAAACAGTAATTACAGTGTTTCAACTTTTAAAATTGATTTGATATTTGTGCTTTTGGAAATAGATCTTTGCTTATTAGACTACATTTTAAGCTCAATTTAAACACAAAGTATGTGCAAACTGCAATTGTAGTTTATTATCATTATTATTTATTCATATCGGTGGAGTTTCACCCATGTGTTAAGATGTGTTTGAAGGTGTATATAATAACCATAAAGCTCTGCTCTCATTTAGTTCTTCAAGGTAGAAGTGGCGTGTGACCAAGAAAACTAGGTATCTGGTCACCTTACCCCACATAGAAATATTTTGTTGAGCCACCTGACTGTAGACTTTGTCTTTTAGAAATGCTCCACAACTCTTTCCATCCTAGAATCCCCTCAGGAGTGCAGGGTTTAAGTAATTGGCTCACTCTGAGGCGCTGAGCTTCAGAGTTTGTGTTGGTGTCAACTGGCAGAAGAAAATAAGTTTCTCTAAACTTTGGATGATGTCTGTACTCTGTGCAAGTAGCGCGTCCTCACCTGATCTCTGAGCTCCTTCAGTGTGATAATTGGCCTCACTGTGGCTTCTCTAAACAATCTTTGTGAGTTTTTGAGGAACAACCCGTTCTAGGCAGCATTTGAATGATTTATAAGTTCTACTTCTACTTCCTGACAATTGAGCCAATAGTGCCAAATGGGACCGTCAAATTTTGTTTTGTAGCCTTTTCCTAATGTATACCTTTGTTTCACTTTATTTGGAATGGTCTTGTTTATGGGTTACCACTTTGTTCAAATCTGTTAACACAATGGTACACTTGGAGTGTCTTGGTACATTCTAGAAATCATGTTACATTTTCATTTCAAGTTTATACAATATAATATAATAATCAAAATCACTGAAAAAGCAATTAATTGGATTTGGTGAAATTTCTAAGACTAACATGTTGGTATTGTCAGGTTTGGTGGAAGAGAGGACTCAATGCGCTGAGAAGAAGGGTCTTTATTGAAGAGAAAATAAAGTAAAACCAGAAACCAAAACTACCCCGTGGGGTAAAACATAACTTTTTTGACACTTTTATCTGACTAAACTAGACAGAACACGACAAGACAGGACACGATTAGACAGGAGCTGCGACACAGAATAATCCAATGCAAACGACAATTGCAATTGACGACGAAGCCACGCAGAAAACACGAAGGTATTAAATAGACACAGGAGGGAGGATGATTGAACAAGAAACAGCTGGGATGAATAAAACATGACAATGAAACAAGGTGGGCGGGGTCACAGTGACAAGACATAAACACGCAGCCAATGCGGACGCGCACGCTGCATGTTCACAAAAACACAAAGACAGCGCGCGCAGCTGGTGAAAACCAAACTGTGCGTGACAGGAAAACACAACATGAAATCACGCGAAACACAAACCGCGTGCTTACAACACTGCACAAAGACCCGAGAGCTCACAAGACGTAGAGCGCGCAAGAACAAGCAAACACCTGTTTTCGCGCGCTCACAACAAGGACGAACACACGGGTCATGAATGTCCGAACCCCGACACAAAGCCGAAACTGACCAAGACCAGTCTGGGGATCGGACATCATAATCCGCACACAAGACGCTAGACAGACAAAAACGACACGACACGAAACTTCGAAGCCGCGCACACACACACCAAACACGAGACATTACGGTAGTGTCATTATGGTAGAGCTCTGCCACAACAACAAGAAATGACTAGACGGCATGTGGCAGAACCCTGACAGGTATGTTTTCCTTTATGTGTGGTTCAATATGAGTTGTCTTCCTTCTTCCCTAAGGATTTACATACTTCTACAAGGGGAAGGAGTATTGGAAGTTCAACAACCAGCGGCTGAGAGTAGAGCCAGGCTACCCTAGGTCTATCCTGCGGGATTTTATGGGCTGCGACGGTTTGCCCGCCGACCCCGACTGGGACTGGATCTCCCCACAAGAAGAGGAACCGGTGCAATACGACCACGATGACGACGTTGATATCGTGCTCAAGCTGGAGAGCAGCGGTGGAGCAGAGAAAGCCGTGGCCATTGCCATCCCCTGCGTCCTGGCCCTGTGTATGATGGTGCTGCTTTACACCGTGTTCCGCTTCAAGAGGAAGGACACACAGCGCCACATACTGTACTGCAAGCGATCCATGCAGGAGTGGGTCTGAGAAATGAATGTCCCATTCCAACTGATTAAACTATTTCCGTCTTAAAAATCCCCCCAAAGGTCAAATTAATTGGCAGAAGTGAAGGACGGCATAAATGAACAGCATGCTAACTTCCTTCTCCTGCTGTCAGCCTTTGAAGGTGGCAATGTGTAGTTTTGTATGGTTTTGGAACTCTGTGTGGCTTTGGGCGGCCATTTTGGTTCCCAGAGTCCTATACTGGAGTAAACTCTTACTCTGCATACCATAATTATCAACTTTTCAATTGACTCAAGAATTATTTATCTTCAGACTGCTGACAGTCCATAACACGCAAACTCACCTGTCACTCCGAAATACTTGCTTATGTTGAAAAACTGATACCCAAACCAAATATGCCCTTAGTGTCCAAAGAGGATTGCTTCATTCACACGGGATATCCTGAGATGGCTGGATTTTCGATCATTATTTGAGTTCCATTCAGCTGCATTCATCTGCAGAATATATGGGATCTGTTTGCTTGGAAATCAGAAGGAGCTTGACATAGAACATTGGGGCTACATGCAATATTTCGTCGAATGCCTTAATCACATATTGAGTTTATTTTCTGTATGTTAGTGTACATGTGCCTGTGTGAATGTGACCCCTTTCCATTACTTTGTTTGTCTCTGTTCTTTTGATGCACTGCTGACTGATGGAAACTTGCAGTACGATTTAAAGTGCCACTGACTGTTGTAAAGTTTAATTGAAAGTGAGTGTATGGCTGCTGTCCATATTCTGTACTGCTGCTTTTTTTCCAGACTTTAAGTTGCAGCATAGAAAATTAGACATTTGGTTTAGTGCTTCCAATCAAATCGTAGAGAATTCATCAAGCGGAAGGACGCCGTTTCGCAGAAATTCCTAATGAACCTTCCTGATGCTCTTAAGAACCAATAGATTATCAACAAAGTAAATATCATGCTATTACCAAAATGTTAAAGCTATATAAAAAAAACACTGATATTAGCTAAGTTTCCTATATTACCATTTCCCGAAGGAAATGCTTGTGCTTGCAAGGCAGCAAGAGAATAGTTTTAAGGTTTGGGGCAAGTTTGGCTTTGGGCTTTGGTTCAGTGAATGCAATGCTGCATCAGAGGCACTTATGAATCTTTTGTTGACTGTGTTCGAAAACCAACCCATAATGTAATATTGTCTTTGCAGTGAAAAAAAGAGTGTTTGCACTCCTTTTCAGTTTATACAGCTGGTCTAATAGCTATATTCCATTTGATAGCAAGGCATGCAAGGAAGTTGGATCGAAAGTTTGTGCTATTTCTTAACAAAAGTTATGACTGATTGCATTTCTTTGTATCGTTTAAATTACTCACACAAGTGCTTGTAAACAGCAGCATTGGTTTGTGGTTTCACGTAGTTTGTTGCTGTTGTTTTTTTGTCTCTTCTGATTCTTTTTCAGACGGTATACCCTCCTTGCAGACCATCTACCGTATTTTCCCGCATATAACCCGAGGGTTATACTAGATTTTACAACCCCGCAAGGGGGCTGCGGGTTATATAAGGGTGCGGGTTATATCCCAAAAAAATCCAGTAATACTATTTCAATATATTTGTTACATCCCTAAGGATGTAAGGGTTTTTTTGCGGTATTTTCTTTCTGTTTTTCTTTCTTGTGAGGTTTGTTGTCTCTGGTGCTTGTACTATTTAGCACCAACAATGTTAAAGCTAGAAATCAATTTTTGGTATGTTAACTTGAAGTACCATATTTCCCTGCATATAACCCGCGGGTTATACCAGATTTTACAAACCCCGCGGGGGGTACGGGTTATATAAAGGTGCGGGCTATATCACACATATTTTACACGTAATAATATTTCAATATATTTGTTACGTCCCCAAGGACGTAAGGGATTTTTTGCGTAATTTTTTTCCGTTTTTCTTTCTTGCGAGGGTTGTTGTCTCTGGCGCTTGTACTATCACTCTGACAGCTGGCGCTGATAGGCTGTCGTACCTGTCAATCATGCAAGAAAACGTGATTGGCTGTTCTGCATGAGGGCGGGCTCTTCTCATCTCATCCGATGATCAACACCTGTAGAAACGCTTCTTAAGGGACGGGCTACTGCACAGCGGGAGAGACTGCTTTTTCTTTTTCTTCTGATTCTGACTTGTGTTTGTTTTCTTATTGTGTGAATTTCGCGCACAAGCACTGTGTACCGAGCTGAACAGTTATGGTTCATTGACGTCATGCGACCAACATTCAAAATTCAAAATGTGAACTTACACAAAAAAGTTAATCAATCTATGGGTGCGGGTTATATAAAGATGCGGGTTATGCCAACGATTTTTTACACAAAACCCTGAACCCTGCAGGCTATATGAGGGTGCGGATTATCTGCGTCTGCGGGTTATATGTGGGAAAATATGGTAATAAGAACAAATAAATGAAGGCAGATGTGTGAGCTGAGCATACAGAATATAGTTACAAAAATACAGCATGCGTACAGCAGTGTTGGGGTAACGCATTACAAGTAACATGAGTTACATAATCAGATTTCTTTTTCGCAACTTACTTTTTTAGTTACTTTAGTTTTAAGGTAATGTAATTACGCTGTACTTAAGTACTGAGTAATATTAATTAACTACATGTACCTACTATAGAGTTACGGTTAGGGTTACTTTCTTGTAATTAGGCATAATCTACTGTTATTACTATATAAGCACATGTAATAACGTGTAGCTACGTCACCTTAAAATAAATGGTTACCACTTTTTCACCCCTGTTAATTGACTGCGTCCTTCCTCAAACCAGAATGGCAGCACAGCTGAAGGATTTTTCATTTCATATTTAACCAAAAATATAACTTTTGTTGTTTTTAAACAAACAAGCATGCCCGGCACGGGTGAGAAACAACAACAGAAACGTTACATAACATTAACTGGGTAGTTACTTTTTTTTTTTTTGGGTTAAACATAATATTGTAAAACATTACTTTTAAAAGTTACTTTTTCCAACACTGGCGTACAGTATGCACATACGGTACTTTACTGATGATGAAATTTGATTATGAATGCTGTACATATACTTAATTTATCTAGTATACTTTAGGAATAACAATAATGGATCCATATTTAATTCGACACAAATCACAAAGGTTTAAATAAAAAAAATATTAAGGGTAATGGATAGTCAGCCAGTCATTATCACAGTTGATCAATGGATGACTGTGACATTATGACATTATCCCGCTTCTACTATCCCACAGCTAAAATAAAGAAACTTTACATGAAATAAATAAATAAGTGGACAGAAAAATATTGATTTGAGCTTAAATTATTTTATAAATGTTCCTTAATATTTTCCTGTAGCTTCTGCTAAGAAAACAATACAGAACTTATCATTCAGTCAAGCAACAAGACAAAAACTGCAACAGTATTGCAGCTAGATTACAATCAAACAATTTTCACTGCAATCAATAACTGATACAAAATGACCAGCTGTGTTTGTCTGACTCTGACAAATCACTGCTGTTGAAGTTTATTACAGTGCTGCCTTGCAAACACTCAATGTTTACCAGATAAAGTCCACGCTTTAATGTCATAAAGTGCTCTATTCAGGCATGGGTTTGGGTAAAATAGCATTTGTTCCACAGCTAAAGGGAACTAACATACTCCAATCAGAGAAATAGCTTTACTGCTTATTTCTGTTTATTAAAAATGCTGACCATGTGAAAATATTTGTTATCATGATCATTCTCAGAGCATATCTGTGACTGAACACATCAAATGTTGCTGTTTGATATTCCTTTTGAGTGTTTCTTGGAGGTGGTGAATATGTCTTGTTTTATTTTTAGTTTTATGATCTGATCTATAATGGACTATGGTGTTTCTCACCAATGCCATCAGCATCAGCCTTCCAGTTGCACAATGCTGAGACGGGCACAGGAATTTCCATGTGTGAACTGTTGTTTTCATGATTAACAGAAGAACATTTCAAGAATATGCCCTGTTCTACCTTCGAGGAGTATTGGATGTGTATCTGAACATGCTGTATATATATATCTCATGTAGTGTCTTTATTACGGATATGAAAGGCAAATTATGCAGTACATCAATAATAAGATATTATCTAAGATGTGGCGTGTGAATCATTCTTGTGAATTCTAATGGAGAAGTTAACAAAATGTACCAGGCAACCATAAGACATTAACATGTAATTTATCACTGAGATTCATGAAAGGTTGTTTGGATGATATCATTAAACAATTATATATTAAATAATATTTCTGACTCATGAATATATTGTCTCTCTAATATCACAATTTTGTTTTTGAAAGAAGTATCTTCTGCTCACAAAGGCTGCAAGTATTTGATCCAAAAATCAGTCAAACAGTAATATTGTGAAATATTACAATTTAAAATAACAACTTTCTATTGTCCTATATTTTATAATATAATACAGTTCTGATGGCAAAGCTGTATTTGCAGCATCATTACTCCTTCAGAAATCATATTACGCTGATTCATTATGATTATATATGACATATATATGACCACATATATGGGTGGACACAGCAATGTTGTCACATGATCAATTTAAGGCATCCTTGCTAAATAAAAGTATTTCTTTCAGAAAAGTAAAGATGCTGACTTTAGAACGGTAGTGTATATGGGTTTTTTTTTAAATATAACTTTACATATGTCTATGCTTTAATATATTATAAAGCTTAACTATGGACTTATTTATGACTAACTTTTGAGAATGGTTTGTTTTCCTTGTTACACAGCAATATTGTGCTGATACTACACTGCCTATTTAAAAAAAAGGGCAATATAGTATCTGCATAATATTGCAGTGCAACAAAGAAAATTTACTCATTTTAAAACAAGAACTGGATATGTTGATGGTATATGTTCTTCCACCTCTTTGCTCACCTCACCCTGAAATGCAATGACTGTAAAATAGGTCACACTTATGACTTCTATTTAGTATAAAGTTCTGTGCAATGAAGAGAGAGAGCAGTTTGTAGGTGCTGCCTGGCTCACTGAAGAAATGAAAGCACTGAGCTTCACTTTTGCTATTGAGTTTGTGAACTCAATGAAAAAGGTTAGTGAATACTGGAAAGAAAACCATTGGCACTGTCATCATTCATCCAGATCCGTAACTCTGAAATGCATTTGTGAAAAAATGGGTTGTTCTGAAGAGCCAAGTGAATTCAAGCGTGGTACTGTGATTGGATGCCACCTTTGCAGAAAGTCAGTTCATGAAATGTCATCCCTGCTGGATATTCAGTCAACGGTAAGTGGTATCATTGTAGAGTGATAGCATTTAGGAACAGCAGCAACTCAGCCATGAAGTCGAAGACCATGTAAAGTCACAGAGCGGGGTCACTGAGTGCTGAGGCACTCGGCCCTTAAAGTCACCAATTCTCTGCTGATTCCATAGCCGGAGAGCTTCAAACTTCCATTGGCATAATATCAGCAGAAAAACTATGCGGCGCTAAATGCCAGACTGCATTGTGCAAACGGTAAACAGTCTTTTTCAGGAGTTGGGCCTAAATGCACCTTTTAAGGGAACTCAGTGCTTCATCAGAATGTTGACACTACGGGTACATTCATACCTACTAGGGATGAGCGAATACAGCATTATCTGTATCTGTTAACCATATGAATTATCTGTATCTGTATCTGTACTCGGACTGGGCGGGGCCTAACCCGGAAGTGGACAGGTTGTCTTGAAATGGGTGGGGCTTTACCCGGAATGTTATTTTTTATCATGCAAGGTTGATCAGAAATGTTTATATATATAAACTTTATTACAGGCTCTAGGCCCAACAACAAGACATACAACATCAAGTAAAAAAGCAAAAACAAAACAAGGCATAAGTACATACACACCTACAGACATACTTTGATTCATGAGAGCCTTAACAGGCACCCATACCAATGTTTCCACAAATGTGATTGATATCTCACCGAGCTACACCTAGGGCTTGTGAGCATCATTATAATACAATTTTGAGATTCATCAAGCCGGGACATGAACTTAAACATTAGTTTCCTCAAGAGAGCCTGTAAAGTGCTTAGCCTTGAGTCACAAAAAAGCTTACTTGCACTGCTACTCCTGGGCTTTTTCAGCAGTATCCTCAGGCAGTCATTATATGCTACCTGAAGTTTGCGCAGGGTCTCTTTTTTGTAGCTGACCCACAATGGTGCTGCATACATAGGGGTGCAGTATGCACGAAACAAGCTTACTTTCACATCATCAGAACAGTGATGGAATTTCCGGACTAACATGTTTGCTTGGACATACAACATTCGTCTCTGCCTAAACATATCAGCATCATCTTCCATCTTGTCAGTGATGATGTGCCCAAGGTATTTTGTACAGTTAGATACACAGAGTGATTGCCCTGACAGGTAAAACATTGGAAAGTGCAGCTTCTGATCCTCCTTGGTCCTACATATCAATACAACACTCTTGTTTGCATTGTACTGTACATCAAACTCAACCCCATACTCAGAGCATATGTCCAACAGCTGCTGGAACCCAACAGTGCTGGGGGACATAATAGCCAAATCGTCTGCATACATTAGATGGTTTAACAGAGCATTCCCAATCAGACAACCTGTCTTACACTTCTCCAACTGTTTCGACAGGTTGTCCATGTATAGGTTAAACAGGGCTGGAGACAGAAGCCCCCCTTGTCGTACTCCATTGCCTACACTGAAGGGTAATGATAGGCTATTTCCCCATTTAACTTGCATAAGTTGTTTGGCATACCAGTAAACCAGGATACGTATGATGCATCCAGGCACACCCCTATGAAAGAGTTTAGCAAAAAGCTTATGGTGATTCACCCTATCAAATGCCTTGGAAGCATCAATAAACCCTAAAAAGATTGTAGAGCCCTGCCTTCTGTAGGATTCAACAGCTTCTTTCAAAGCATATATACATAGATCTGTACTGTGCTTAGACTTAAAACCAAATTGATTTTCTGTGGTGTAGATAAACTCACTCAGTCTATTTAGGAGCATCTTTTCTAACACCTTCGAAAGAATGCTGGTTAAGGCGATGGGTCTATAGTTTTCCAAACTCCCTATTTTACCTGCCTTGTCCTTGATGATTGGCACTAATGTGACTGTCAGCATGGTGTCTGGTAGTATACCATGTGTCATCAGCCCTGTGAGGCAAATGGACAGCAGAGCTGCTACTCTGGGGCTAGCTAACTTAAGATGTTCCGCAGTGATGTCATCCTTGCCACTAGCTTTGTTATCCACTAGTAGCTCTATAGCTTGATAAGCCTCGTTGGGAGTAAAATGAATCACTTCCTCATTTAACTTGCCCACACAATAGGGCTCACTTTTGATACAATTAAACAGAGCTGCGTAGTGCTGCCTCCACCGCTCTGCTATATTGTCTGCACCAGATACCCCTTCAATGTGGCATGGGAGTACTGCTTTGGCCCTATTTGTAGCTTTTACCTCTTTCCAGAACTCAGTGACATTATTACCAAGCAGGTTTTTAGCCATAGAATGAGCTCTTAAGGCTTGCTCATGCTTCCCAACAAAGCGCACTGCATATTTATATCTGGCATTGGTAAGTTTCTTGTGCTCTAAGTCTGGTCCCTGTCTGGGTCTGCCAGCTATAACCCAGGCTCTATGAGCCATTTTAGCGGCTTCTTGGTGGTCAGCTACATATTTGGTCCAACCAGGCTTGGTATTTGTAGCCTTTCTGGAATGTTTCTGTAAAGGTCTACTAGCCTCATGTATAGCGCTCACCATACTATTGTACATTTTACATAGGTCATTACAGTGAATATCATCATCACAGTTAATATTTGAACATAAAATAGCATCCCTGGGTAGGTGTACTTCTCTTAAGAGAATGTCTGTCCTCCCACAATAAAATAAGACATCCTCTTTTGATAGTTTAGCCCAATTCACTTTAACCTCATTGACACCAGCTTCTATCGATTTTCTGCAGTCAGGTAGGTTATCAACATTTATCGTCATAGAGACAGGTAAGTGATCAGTGGTAGTCAACCCATACAAAATTTCAACTATTTCTAGACTTTCATGAGCATCAGCTGTACAGATTACATGATCCAGCCAGGATGTTGTGTGCCATGCTTCACTGATGTAAGTATAACTATCTACAGGGAGTAGTTTCATGCTCGAGAGAACCAGTTTACTGTCATGACAGAACTGCACCAAATGCTGACCAAAGATAGATTTGTCATCAGAAATGTCTGCATTCAAATCACCCATCACAAATATATTTGCATATGTACATTCCTTAATATAGGAGTTTAAAAATGCCAATCTATTAATATATTCATCTTCATTTTTAGAGCAATCATATGGAGTATAAACATTTAAAATGATAAAAACATTCATATCATGCACAATTTTAATTGCAATACACCAGTCCACCTCCAATCTGATAATACTGATCATTGGGTCATATTTCTTGCGCCACAGAATGGCCACACCTCCAGGTATTCTACCACGCACCATTCTGGTGCCTAAATCCGTTGTGGACTCTCCTGCTCCATGGAATTCACTGTGGACAGAATTAAGTTTATCAAGGTCCTGTTTGGCTAAAAATGTCTCTTGCAAGCAGAGAATGTCTGTATTGTCCAGTAGCTGGTCAACAACAACACGATGCGCTCTGTCCCCAGCAGTCTGTCCTAGGCGCAAACCTCGTGAGTTGTATGATATCACTCTGACCACCATCGCTGTGACTAGCACTAGGCCTCATTTACCCCAGCCCCTATTAAAGGCATATTCATCACTGACATTAGCCCCACTGAAGACTTGGGTTTGCGTGCCTCATAAAATCTCCGCACAAACGTGCCTTCAGGCCACAGCTCTGGATTATACATTTCACCCACTTCTTTGCACTCTGCAGTTATTTTAAAAGAACTGAACCGGCTTTGTACAGTTTCTATCTTTTGACAGGTTACATCACGCCCAAGTTTATCTTTCATGTAACTAGTCAAAGTCTCAGAGTCTAAATCAGGTGAGAATTTTGTTGCAAATACACTCACCAGCTTAGACTTAATGACTTGGATGTCTCCTCCAGTACCAGTCCCAACAATACCACCAGTTTTTTTCCCTTTGGGAGGATTCAGGTGAGGTTTGGGCTTCACTGAAGCATTTCCGGGGACCTGTTTCCGATGGCTGTTGCCCCTCTTGTCCCGGACCAGGTTCCAGGGTGGGGTAGCTGCCACTTCACTCCACGTCACTTGAGGATCACCCTTTGCGGCGCTGATTTGCCGGTCCAGGCCCAAGGCAGGAATCTCCACCTTTTGGCTTGAGTCTTCCTCACTGATCTGGCCCTCCACGCCATCTTGGGTCTTCTCACAGCCTTGTAAAGTGGATGATCTCTGACTTGATCCAGGTTTGGTGGTTTGGAGTATAGGCCCTCTCTCAATAACACTCAGACGTTGGTTTATGTCTGTGGTAATAATCCGCAGATCGTTACAGGTGTTTGTCTGCAAAGACACAGCCTGTTTCATGGTGGTAATATCTGCACCTAGTTGTTCAATCTTCCCAAGCAAACATGACACATCAAGGCTGTTAAAAGTCACAGGTGGTAGTTCATCGAGATGGTGAGAAACAAACCGAGGAACATTTTCACCAGCTTCATTGAGAAGTTTAAGGCAATTCTTAACATTCTTTGAGTCTTTTTGTGGCCCAGTGTGAGCCACAAGCTTGCGAGTAGTACCTGGACACAGTTCAAATAGCAGTTTGGTGGAGTTTGTAATCCATTCTGATCCAAAATGGTCGACAGCCATCAAAACAATCTCGTCCTGTTTCACAGTTTTGATCTTGATATAAATAAAGTTTAAAAACTCATCTTCCACAATAATTTTCCCTGTATCTGTGCGGTAGATTTCAGGTTTTGTTCGAATTTTGCTTCTACCTGCAGCACCTGCCCATGCAGCAGCAGCCATCTTCTGCTATAAATAAAATATATTTATTGCTGATTTGAAAACTATTAAAATGACAGCATCAACATTGAGCTTCAGATCAATGGTTTTGATAACGAAACGAACTATATACAGAACAAGTTTTGCAAGAATGAATACAACACATGCGGTTGCAATTATGAAGAAATCATCATTTTTAATCATTATTTTTTGCGTGAAGTCAAACTGGTTAGAGCCAGCAGACAAAAAAAAATAAAAGAAAAAAAAGAATAACAACAGGCAGAGGCGCAACGCTAGTCGCATTCTACCAAGCAACACGTCTGAACAAACCCCACGTTTACCAGAACTATACTGGTTAATAAGTACTACAAACAAACCGAAATAAAAACAAACCTGAAGCTGAAGAAACCCTAAACGTTAACGGAAAAGACCCGCAAACCTGAGAGACTGAGGGAGAGTGTTCTGTGTTCTCAGTGTTCTGCGTGTGAATGAGCAGAGCAGGATACAGCAAATCTGCATGTGTAGGGGAGGGGCACTGTGAATAGCCTATCACAGAACGCAGACAAAGTCAACTACCCAATGAGGAATCTTATTCAATCCGAGCACAGATATTGACTCGCATTACTCGTATAATACTCGTACTCTGCAAAAGTGCTTAATCTGTACCGGATACTCATTTCAGCCGAGTATCCGGCTCAACTCTAATACCTACTGTGCCATACTGAACAAATGTCTGCCTAAATGTTGTGAATCATATAATGAGCACAAACGCTTAAGTGAGCGTGGGGTAAACTCCATATCCAGGCTGTTAAATCTACTGAGGGTGACCAGAGAGGACGACCTTGCTGCACCACAGACCTCTTAAAGGGAAACCCTGGAAAATATTCCCTTAGTCCTGGTAGAATGGGCTCTGATGACTAGGGACGATCCATACAAGGATCACACTCCTTGAAAGTCACAGAGAAAGTCTGTACGAACCATTTGGCCATGCAATGTTTGGACAGTGAAGAACCCTGTCAGGATGAACCAAAGCACCACTGAGTTAAGCGGTGGTTAGAACAATTGAAGGCCTGAACTGAGCAAAGCAAATTAAGCTTCTCCTGGTCTGCCATCTGAAAAGGAGGCAGAGAAAAGCCTGCAAAACAATGGAGCATAATACATTAGTAAGAAATATCTCAGAAGTTGATGTAATAGGCTCAAAGGTCACCATAGACAAACCCTCCAAGACAGGCCGTAACTCATGCATGACATGCAGGCCTCAGGACCACGTTGGAGACGGGACTCTAAAGGGTGTCTCCCCAAAGACTCAATGCTGACCGCTGCGTGGTAAGCAGCAATGGCTGCCATGTAAACCTTCCATGTGGAGGGGGTTTACTCAGCAGAAAAAATGTCCTGAAGGAACTCCAGAACTGAATCAACTGGGTTCAACAAGTTCTTTCTGCAGCATAAAGTAAAAAGTCTCAGTTTTGGGGCAGACAGTTTCCTAATGGAGAGACCAGAGTTCAAGAGTTGCATCTAACTTCAATCTGACATTCAAACTGCAGATGGATTCAAGCCACTTTGATGCAGGAGGAGTCCTGATTCAAGAAGATGCCTTGGAAGGCATTGAACACAAGTCTTCAAAGAGTCAGCTATACTGAACAATTGAAAAGGTGTAAAAGTTTTACCTTTATTGTAGGCTCTACAACATTTAAGGTGTTCCTTGGAAGTAGGGCTCTACCTGTCATTGTGTATATAAACTATAGTCCTCTAACATTTCTGTCCAACATTTCTTGCTCTAACCAGCGTTTGCTGTGTTTGGCTCTGAAGCTTCTATATTTCAATCTCCAGATCCACCATATCAAAAGCACTGATAACATTGTGGCTGATGCTCTGTCCAGGTTTGTGCAGAAGACAGCTTAGGCGACGTGCATGTTGGGATGGTGATACGGAACCTTTATCGAACCCTGGTCTGTAATCTTAGTGGTGAGGGTGTTATTTCCCAAGGTGTTCCGATATCATAGGTTGTTTGTGACTTGTGTTGTGTTCTCTGCCTCTTTCCCTCACTCCCCCACTCAGGCTAATTGCCATCAGCTGCAACTCGTTGTGAGTGTGACTGAGATTGAGCAGAAATGTATAAAAGGTGCACTCAGAAACCTTATGGAGAGGAACATTTCTCTGCAGCCTTAGACTGGAAACTGGCTGTGCATGTGTGTATGTTATGTGAGTACCAGTGATAATATCTTGGTTATGTTTGAGAGGGTACGTAAAAGGTATTGTCTAACTGTGGGTAACTAAAGGGTATTTTGTGATACCTTACCTGGGAAACATAGGGAGAGAGTGCCTTTTTGTTTTTTGTATAAGCACAGGAAGCACATGGAAGTTTATGTTGTTGATTTTCTTTGTTTTTGTGCAGGGTAGGTAGCTCCTCTAAACCTTAGTTGGATTTGGTTCTGTTTATTATTTTAGGCCATACCCTTCACACTGTGCATTAGCCTCTGCGCTAGTCATTAGTCCAGATGACCGTTGATGCGCCATAGTGTCTCACATGATTCCTTAAACTGCAAAATCAGAGTGGTTTGATCCATAGACTGTAAAAAACAATAGACTAACCACCTTCATTCTCTTCCATTGTTGAAAAGCTGCCAATAACCCAAGATGAAAGCTAACATCTTCTGCTAAGCCTTGTTTGAAGCCAGAGTCCGCGCAGTAGTGAGTGAAGTGAAGCCGTGTATCAAGGTCTCGCCCAATCAAACGCAAGCACACGCCCCTGCTCCAATTTTGATCTACAACTGAAGGCTTGTTAAAATGAGGTAAAAACAACTACTAACAACATGGTCAAATCCCAACCTCACTGATCGCTTCACTCAGAGGCTGTCAATCACACACGTTTTTCAGCATCAAATAATTAACTAATACCAAACTTATTTAAAAAAATGAACACTTAAACATACATTAACATGATAAAAATACTTCTTAAAGCGACAGGAACCATCTTTGTGAAAATGTATTTGAAGTATTTTGATTGTTTGGCTCACTTTCCATTTGTTTACATGGAGAGGGTGAGGAAAGACCTGTACTGCATCCAGCCACTTGGGGGTGATCAAAATACTTTGGATTTACTTTTCAGGACCTCTACAGCACATCCGGTTTCATCTGGCTCCATTCTTATAGCCATTCATATAATTCTATTATGCTGGGTCAGATGGAAAGTTTTTTTTTTAAGGGCCCAAATAGCAAGGCAAGAGAAAAGATGAAAGAGTTCACAAGTAATCTAGCTGAATATTTGTATAATCTTGTTTCAAAGTACTTCATGGTTATTTCAAGAACATTTTCTATATAGATATGATAAATATTGTAAGAAACGTGCATAGTAATCTTCTTTTTCTGGTTTAAAAGATGTAGAACATATGAAGTTCCTTTTATATGAAAACTGAACTTTATCAAAACAGTGGACACGGCTCTACACTAATCTGTAATCACTATATTCACAAAAAAATAAAGGAAGAGGAAAAAAAACGTGGTCTACTGTACCGTTTGGCAGTTCCTATGGTGACAAATGTATGGAATGATAGTCACAAAAACATATTATCAGATTGCTACTTTTTATTGTCATACATGAACTCCGCATCTATGTTTGTGCCTAATCAGACGATAAAAACCAACGAATGTGGGAGTTATTCTTCAAATGAAGATAAGATAAATGGAAATCAGCAATTACCAAACTAAACATGGTAAATATTTGCCTATGTGAGCATTAAAGTAATCATAAAACAGAATCCACTGGACGCAGAATCCATCCAGAACATTTCCACTGGATCAAAAATATGGAACAAGAAATGAGTTCTGAATGTACCTGATCCAGATGATGGCCTGATTCTGAATTTATTCCAGGCAGACAGGCTCAGAAATACTTACTGGGAATGGAGTTCAAATGACAGATGGTTGATACTCATTATCCTTTTTTTAATGCATTTTGGCAGATGCTTTTATCCAAAGGGACTTGCATTGCATTCAAGGAACACACTGAATCAGTTCTTTCTTTCCCTGGGATCGAACCCATGACCTTGGTGTTATAAACGCCGATGCTCTACTGGTTGCTCTAATTACTTGCTTGACACTTATGACAATTGGTGATTTGGTAAGAATAATCAACTATTCTGCCTATGAACTAGATGCACCAATGAACAATATTTCTAGTTTTGTGTAAATTACATATAAGCATTTATGGACTGGCAATGTATTGAAAAGTGACAAATGTTCTTTTAATATAAATTGATTATTATCAAATTATTATTTTAATGAGCCTTTTAGGTTCATAAATGTGAATAATTAGACTAATAATTTATTTTCTTGGGACTTGCAAGTACAGGAGATGTATAAAGGGATTTATTTTATCAGTGTCTCGGTTGTTAACAGCCTGTTTTGTTTTGCCAACACCTATCTTGTTGAAAGCTGTTTGTATGAAAGTGTAGTGGCTGACCAGAGTAATTGCATACAGATTCACAGCAGATCAATAAGATTTCTACCTGAATTTGTTCCAAGCGTAGTTGTGCTTAAATGCATTACCAGTAGATGGAACTATTCTACAATTTTCTGTCTCAGTCTCTGCTTCACTGCATGATAGGTCAAGTTTAAATGACTATATAATGTCACTATGAACAGTTCTGACATTTTCTTAGATTAAAAATACAATTGAAATAAGTATTGACACATTTAGGTGATCTCTGATGAAACCAACTGTCTCTTTCTAATTCTCATGATTATTTGATTGTATTACAGTTTGGTTGATTCATACTGAACAGAAAATAATTTATTTGCATATTATTACAAATGTTTCTTAACATAAAAGTATAGTTTGCTGAGAAGTAGGCTAGTGAAGTATTTGTTCCAGCCCTTTTTGTTCATGACGCTTGAAAAGGAAAATTTGGAACAACTCTGGATTTGCCCAGAGCCTTATACAAATCTCAGAGTTCCAATCCTCCATGACACAGATCAGAGAAACAGTGTATGAGATAACAATTGTATATGCACTTCATAAATGTGGGGGTACATGGAAGCTTTTGTTGCAGTAACGTCAAATCACATCTCTGCTGATCTTTGCCCCAGACATGTGTGAGAGATTCTTCAATCTAAAGAAATTACACTCACTTAACGGCAGCCGTTTGCAGTATTAAAGTAAAATTACTGTAAAATACTGTTTTAATTTTTAAATTCAGGATTCACATTGCTGTACATTTTTCAAAATATGCAACCATTCAAAAAAAAAAGGGCTCTGTAAGATTTTTTTTTTATGTTTCTAAGAGTCTCTTATGCTCAACAAGATTACATTTAATTAAAACAGTGATACTGTGACATTAATAATGTGAATTTTTTACGATTTAAAATAACTGATTCTATTCTGGAATGCATTTTAAAATGTAATGTATTCCTGGGATCAAAGCTGAATTTTCATCATCATTACTCTGGTCTTCAGCCTTCACAAATCATCCAGATATGATGATTTAATTAATCAAGAAACATTTCTTATTATTTTCAAAGTTGGAAACGCTTTGCTGTTTATAAATATATAAAGTGAAGTACACTTTAACATACTTTTTTAAAAAATTGTAAAAATGTACTGTAATGTAATCGGACACTTGACTGTATGTTATTTGCCAATTTATTTTTAAAATTAAAATATTTTGTGCTTTTGACTCACTTAGGACTTAAAAGGGTACTTCAACAATGGCAAAATGAAATTAATAAAACGGCTGCCTATGTGGTAGAAAATCAAGTTTTTAAATTGATGCTACCTAACTAGAGAAAAAAAAAACTGCTGTCTTCCCGTTTGCCAAATAGGTAGGAAAACTCCCACAATACACTGGGCGCGTTGCAGTCCAAGGCCACTCCCACCAGTCCTCTATGGATCGGCATGTTCAGAATCAAATGCTTTACCTTACTTTTGTAGGAAATATGAAGAGAACGCTGCATTGGACAATCTGTAAATCTCTGTGTTTAGTCAACAAGTGTGATAGTTTTCTGTAATAAACCTACCCATACAATAGAGTGGTGCAGGTAAGAGCTGAGATCTCGGAAGTTTAATTCGGCATTGGTCTTTAATCGATTTTCAATTTGTGAGTCAAATAAAGCCTGTGTTAAACAGAACTTTGGTGTCTAAATAGTTGTTACCCGTCAGTCATGTCTTTCGTGTACTTTCTGTCTGTCTGTCGTGTTTTTCCTGTTCCCTTCCGTGTTCTCCCATGTGTTTCTCACCTGTTGAGTCATCAGTCACATTATCTCCTCATGTATTTAGCCCTCTTGTGTTCCTTTGTCTTTGTCGGTTGTTCACACTGTTTCGCTGTGTGTGGATACCTTTCTCCGTGTCGTGTTGCTCCAAGGTTTTGCACTAAGAGTGCAATTTTGTTTTTGTATTTAAAGTATTTTGTTTTGGCTCAAATAAAGTGAGTTTTCTACTGTTTTCTCCATCACATTTCTCCGCATCGCACAGTTCCCTTGTAACAATAATACATACTTGAAATTTATTAACCCTCCAAGTTAGTGCACACGCATTAGAAGTAACCAGTATTGAACACACATGAACACCCGGAGCAGTGGGGAGCCGTTTTTGCTGTGATGGCTTCTCTGGGAGCGATTGGGGGTTAGGAGCCTTGCTCAAGAGAACCTCAGTCCTTCCTGGCAACCTCGGGTTACAGGTCTGACTCTCCAACTATTAGGCTACAACTGCCCCCCCCCCCCCCCCAAGTCATCCTTCATTAGTATTATATTCTCTGCAAGTACAGTTGTAATTTAATGTGAATACGCATAATTATTTTATTTTATTACATTAAAATAAAATTACATTTTATTTTATTAAAATGAGGCCCTCGTTTGTGGTCATTAAAAACCAAATGGAACTTCTCATAAAGGTTAGTGGTGTAAGCTTAGTGTCCTTGACAAATGTCCTCTATTGGACCTTATCAATCATGGCCTCCTACTAATCCCTATGATTTCAATTGGCTCTATCACTCTCTCTCTCCTCTCCATCTATTGCTGAGTGTACCGTGGCGGCCGTCAAATTATCTAAGTGGATGCTGAGCACTGGTGGTGGTTGAGGAGAGACCCATGATACGATTGGGTGGATAATAGTTCATAGTAAAGCGCTTTATAAATGCCTCATTCATTCACTACAAGGGCATATTCAATACAGTTGAGCACACTTTTTAAGTTCTTTTCAAAACATTTACTTTCTTGTAGATATCTGTCAGTTTGTTTGTGTTCATTCAGTTTCACCATGTGCTTTTTTGTTTCGGTCCCAGTCTCCTTCACCCGTCCCTTGTTAATTACCTCTTTAGTTCCCTTTGTTTGGTCATGTATTTGTACCCTGTGCTCTCCTTCATTCTCTGTCTGTTCTCATTTATGTAGAGTTGTCATTATCTCCCTAATCTCCTGAGTTGTGTCATTAAAAGACATTGATCTTGCACTTTCCTCGTCTTCGAGCTGTTTCTACACCGTGGCCGTGACAATATCATCATTGACTGGATGAAGGGTGCTTTTCCATTAAATGCCTTCCAGGACAAACAATGAAAAATCAACAAAAGTACTGTCGGAGAGGCTGAAACAGCCTCACTGGAAATTTACCAAAGGGACAGCTTTTGTCTGAAAGCTGCATGTTTTCTGTGTTGACTTTATATTTGATCAAAAGAATGAAACAAGTCATTGACATTTGTCTCGAAAGACTCAAGATGTTAACATCTCTCATCCAAACAGTGGGTGTTTTATTCTTCAGAGGTTTGAAATTGAGATGCAAAGCATCATTTCTCATCCCCCTCTTTCAAACCCATAAGCCCACACTGAGAGAGCAAGGCTCTCCATAAATTAGGCAGAGGTCTTGCTGGGAGATCGCGATAGCGAATGAGGTGATTTTGGATTTTTTTTCATACTTCTTTGCTGTCACTCAGCTTTGCCTCCACAACACAGCGACGTTAGCACATCAGCAGCGGTAATGAGAGACCTAATGCAGATGAGCTGCAGTCAGCGGTTTGCCGCATGAGAAGCCCTGCACTGTCATTGGGCGGGACTCTTTCAAAAGACACACCTTTGGACCTAAAGAGTGCATTTTAGTACCTAAAAGGTACAAATTGGTACCAAAAGTGTTCATATTAATACCTAAATAGTACATATTAGAACCTTTTTAATGGGTATCATCCCAGTGACAGCGTTTGTACCATTTTTTTCTGTGTGTGGGAAAGATAAACAGCAGTTGGGTGCATTCTTGCACAGGGAGAGAAACGTGTTCAGGTAAATGCCTCTTGATACTTATCTACCTCTTCCTCTTGTGTTCATTCTAGTGGATAAGTTAATTCACACCCATGTTTATTTGTCAGGTTTTATCAAACCACTAAAGATTATCCATTAACCCGTGTGCTGGTAAAGTCCAATGAACATGCATAGTCAGCTTTTCTTTGGACAGTTCATGTTTTTGATGATAGTATTGTGAGTGTTGCTGTGTGCTTCAGTTCACCCTGAGAATTCTGGAACAGATTTTACATATTAAAGCTGAAGCAAGGTCTATGACAACTGATTTTGCCCCAAAAAAAGTTTATTATTTACTAATGTGGCAATAGTCTAAGTGGAGATCTTGTTATTTGATGTATGAAACCTGATGTGTGAAAGCAAACACGCATAAAAATCACGTACTTATAAACATACATTTATGTATTTCCTGATTGAATTTTTTTTACTTCCTGTGGTTAAAGACACCCAATATAAAGTGACTTATTATTTAATTGACTATTGCAGTATTTATTTTAAATGAATTTTCTGTGCACATCATTACTTTTTTAATTTGTGTCCTCAATGTTTAATCAATATAACCTTGTATAACCAGCACATCTCTTCCCTTCTCTTCTCTGATGACGTGTGTAAGAGCATAGAGGGAGAGAGAAAGAGAGCGCAGAAGATGCACAAGGTATATGTTTATGAATAAAAACAAAGTAAGGTAAACAAGAAAACTTGCACCAGAAACAGGAAATACAACTAAAGTCCTGAAAAGACATGGGATGCTTCTCATTTCTCACTTCTCATTTCTAATCTGGGCATCTTTTACTTTTACTTTCCTCGTGTCTCCGCTCCGCCATCTAATAAATGTGAGGGAAGAAGATGAGGACAGGGAAATCAAAAAAGGGAAGTGAAGTGTTGCTCAAGTGTTCAAGAATATTCCAAGATACAGATAAGTGTCATCAGCTACGCTCACGTAGTCTGCCTTAATTTTGTTAATATTTGGTTAATAAATTCTTAATTAATAATAATAATAATAATGCAAGATGCCATGTTGAAATATGTAGAATTTATGGTTCATTTAAACTGCAGAAAAATCATAAAAGTATTGTTAAATGTGAAGGAGGTGTCATGGGTACGAAGGAATACCATACATACAATTGCGACATATGCTATCTAAGACAAATGCGGAAAAGTTCGTTCATGCGTTCATGAGTTCAAGGCTAGATTATTGTAATGCTTTACTAGGTGGTTGCCCTGCACGCTTAATAAACAAATTCCAGCTGGTCCAAAATGCAGCAGCTCGAGTTCTTACTAGAACCAGGAAGTATGAGCATATTAGCCCAGTTCTGTCAAACCTGCACTGGCTTCCTATTAAACACAGAATACATTTTAAAATCTTGCTAATTACTTACAAAGCATTAAATGGTTTAGCTCCACAGTACTTGAACGATCTTTTAACACATTATAGTCCTTCACGTCTATTGCGATCCCAAAATACTGACCAGCTTAAAATACCTAGAATATCAAAATCAACTGCTGGCGGTCGATCCTTTTCTTATTTAGCTCCTAAACTCTGGAACAGTCTTCCTATTACAGTTCGGGAAGCAGACACACTCTGTCAGTTTAAATCTAGACTAAAAACACATCTCTTCAACCTGGCATACACATAACACATTATACATACATTATTAATCCAAATCATGTAAAATGATTGTTAGGCTGCATAATTTAGATAAGCCGGAACCGGGAACATTCCCATAACATCTGATGTACTCGATACATCGGAAGAAGAATGGCATCTACGCTGATATTGGTCTCTGTTTATTCCGAGGTTACCGTGGTCAGCTGGATTCGGGCCGTATCCAGATCAGATGAAGGACCTGCACCTGGACACGAGCACAGCACTGCCCTGGGGTGTCTGCGGAGACCGTGACTCTACTAGACCCTCCCCTGTGACGATCATGAACCCATCTCTAACCGGACCAAATTGGACTTCATATTGGACTTGAATTGTTGTATAATAATCATGCACTGTTTGGCTGTTGGCCAGAGGAGAACTGGTCCTCCAACTGAGCCTGGTTTCTCCCAAGGTTTTTTCTCCATTCTATTCTTCATTCGTTACGTCACCTGCCGGAGTTTTGGTTCCTTGCCGCTGTCGCCTATGGCTTGCTCAGTTGGGGAAACTTAACACTTAAAATTCATCAATTGTATTGATTCAGCTGCTCTTTTGGGGCTTCTGTTCAGCCAAACAAACTTTGTTTATATTGTTTTACCTGTAAAGGTGCTTTGAAACAATCTACATTGTAAAAAGCGCTAAATAAATAAAGGTGACTTGACTTGACTTGACATAGTATATTTATTTAATACGACGCTCAGGTCAGGCATACACAAGACACAGCATTGACGAGAACGGACACAAACTAAGACCAACACAAGACTTAAATGCACAAAGGGATGATTAGGGAACCGGGAGCAGCTGACGAGACTGATGAGGTAATTAGTGCAGACACAGGTGGGACAGATGACATGAGGAGTGAACAAAAGGGGAGTTAAACATGACAACCACGAAGACAGGGACACGTGTATCAGGTTTCTCGATAAGATAAACTTCCGCATAGGATATCCTCGCTCATAGCTTCTCTGGAAGCCTCCTCATTCTTCTCGCCTCACTGTCTAATTAAAGAATTGAGATGTACTTCAATCTACCTTTCTTTGATCGGTTTCTGGGACACATGCTGGAGGAGGAGGAGCATCAATTTAAGTATTGAGAAGCACTCACGGGAGCATGCACCCTCACTTCCTTTCCATGTGTCTTAGCTCCACCCCGTTAGGATACAACTGTGTTTGCCTGCTCCTCTGTCCTCCAGCACGTGACTCAAAAACTGATTGAACTCTTGAAGCCATCTTGAAGGATATCTCGATTCTCTTATTGAACCGAGAGGAGGCAAGGAACGAGGAGCGAGGAAGCTTCCTGAGGAGTCACGAGCGAGGATTCACATGTGCATCCTCACCTTTCATTTCAAGGGAATGGAGCTAAGGCATGAGGAAAGAAAGCGAGGGAAGGAAATGAGGATGCATAAATGAGAAATTTGCACAATTCCCTAGGAATATTCTTTATTCCTTGCCAGCTCACAGTGCTCTTAGAGAATTGAGATGTCCTTCAAGATGGTTGAGTTCGATTGGTTTTTGTATCAGGGAAATTGTTAATACTTTACTTGCGTGTTTCACACCACATGGCATAAGTCATCCCAGTTACTTTCAACTGGCCTTGTGTCAAGGACCCGTCCCGACAGTCTTGTCTCTGTTTAATGTTCCTTTGCTTGTTTTGTGCTTGAGCACATTGCTCTTTCCCTGTTTGTGTTGGCCATGTGCTCCACTTGCCCCACCTCCTTTCCTGTTACCACGACCCCTGGTTTAGTCTTTGTTTGCTTGATTGTGTTCACCTGATCCTCATGTGCTTTTCCCTTTATACTGTGCTCCTTTTGCTCATGTCCTTGCTGGTTTGTTTTGTGTGCTTGGTATGGTCTTGGTTTCTTTTTGGTAGTTGTTCTAGTTGTGAATATTACCCACCTTCTTGTTCTAGTGTTTCCTTATTGTTATTTTGGTGTTTTCTCTAGTCGTGTTCTAGTTAGTTATTGCCTTTTGTTCATCCCAGTTTTGTTCTTGTTTTCTCTTTTGAGCTTGAAGGTAACTTCTACTGATCATTTTCCTCTCCTGTGTCTAGTTCTATCCCTGCAAAGTTGTTCTTTTGTTTTGTCTTCTGTTGAAAAGGTTATAGTTTATTTTTCTTTTGTCATTAGTTGCCCTCATCTGGTTTAATGTTGCATCTTGTTTTATTTATAATCATCTCTCTTGTCTTGCTTTGTTGTTTTGTCTTGTTCGTTGTGAGTTTTGTGTCCATTCCTGCCTTGTCCTACGCCCTGAGATTTCCTGGCCACTGACTCCCACCGCCTGGCAGCAAGACTGGGGTGACGTCTGAGATCTACAACAAGTTTCGGGTCTGGTGTACTCCTGCTTTAACTCTCCTTTGGTGCAGACTCTGCTGTAATCCTCAGCCTGTTGTTACCTAGGACTGGTCTCAGTGGTCATCTGCCCTGCCCTACTGGTTGAACCCTGTTGTGCCTTGTCTTCAGTCGTGTCAATAAAACCCCATCACTTTTCAGTCTGCATTTGGGTCCTTTCTCTTGCAGAACCCGACACCTTGATAACACACACAAATGACATGTGTGTGTGTCCCCATTCATAGCATAACAGTATCAGTTCATGCAGAAAACTACATTCGAAAGTTTTTGGTTTGCTTGTGACCCTTTTTTCTGGCCTGCTTCTCTTGCAAATGAACTGAACTCCTCTCTCAACACTTCAGATGTGTTATGGGAGAACCACACGCTGATATGAATCTCCCAGTCTTGCGCCAAAGTATCTCTGATTTGCATAAACTGTGATGGGTCACAAGTCTATCAGGCAGAAAAGAGTGATTATGCTGAACTAATTCACACCCAAGGCTGCAGCACCGTGTCAGCTTTGAATAATCTGCTGCCTGATGCTTCTGCAGATGTGTCAAGATAAACTTTATCCACCAATCAAATGATTTACTTGCTTGTTCAGGTGAGATACAGAAGTTTGTCAGAATATACAAACAGGCTTCAAAGAGATGGGTTATCTGCATGACAATATGAGCTTCAAGAGATGCACAAAAGAGCCAACACTTCATGTATTTTTGTAGCAAATTATAGCTAAAAATCTTTATAATTAATAACTTGTTTTAATTCATTATACATATTTGTATCAGTTAATCGAATTAACTTAATTTAGAAGGATTCATATTATAATAAATCTGTTTGTCCAGTGAACACTCAGTATTGACCTTCTATCTACTCTTCAGAAAGGATATTTTTCGTGGTCACAGAAA
Source organism: Rhodeus uyekii (assembly GCA_037043235.1). NCBI lineage: Eukaryota > Metazoa > Chordata > Actinopteri > Cypriniformes > Acheilognathidae > Rhodeus > Rhodeus uyekii. The sequence continues at coordinate 5,490,165 of JAWRVZ010000016.1, read as the reverse complement.
AATAACTTTCTTAGCATCTAGCTGTGATCTCAATTGTTAAATTGACATTGATGCGGAAGTAGACCAGAATCAACTTGCAAGTGTAACGGACTCAGCCACGCCCCCGGCACCAGACTCCTCCTTCACTCCTCCCACACGATCCCTGTCACCTGAATACTGACACCTGCAGCTAATCACCCCCACACTATAAAGCCAGCACTCACTCTGCACTCAGTGTCTGGTCTCATCACTGTTACCCGGACTCTCTCAGCGCTACCACTCTGAGACTTTTCATCCGATCCTTCCACGAACCATTCTCCTCGACATTCCTCCAAGCCATCCTGTTTCATCCCGAGTTTGCCTTCGTTTGTCTTCGTCTCCGCTACACTCAGTTAAGACTCTTTATTGTCCCTGCCATTCACTGCACTGCAACCGTCTACTGTCTTGTGTCCTGCCGATAATAAATCTGTTCAACTCACCCTGTGTTTTGAGTCTTCCGTTATGACAGAAGACCAGACCACTCGGCAGGCCGAGGCAGTAGCGGCCGAGCACCCGTCACCTGGACCCGTCACAATCCCCGAGTTAGCCCAAGCACTACACCTAGCACTGCAAATGGGAACCACTTCTTCTTCTGCCTCCGCCAGTCCCATGGCCCGACCAGCGCCCTTTGCTGGCGAGGTGGAGGAATGCAACGGGTTTCTACTACAGTGCTCCCTGTATTTCGAGCTCCAGGCCCGTCAGTTCGAGTCAGAACGCGCCAAGATTGCCTTTATGATCTCCCTTGTAACAGGACGCGCCCTCCAATGGGCCCAGGCAATCTGGTCGACTGACGGGCCTGTCACCCAATCACTTGAAGCATTCGTCAAACACTTCAGAGAAGTCTTCAACCGGTCTGCGGGGACTCTCTCTTCACAGGATCAGTTGCTTCGAGTTCAGCAAGGTAACCAGCCCATCCACGAGTACACACTGAGATTCCGCACATTAGCCGCCTCTAGTGGCTGGAATGAAATAGCCCTGATGACAGCTTTCCGACAAGGTTTAAACCCGCAGATCCGTGCTCACCTGGCTATATATGATGAAACCATCGGACTGGAAAATCTGATTCAACGTTCCATTCTCGTCTCACAAAACCTTTCAGCCAACTCACTCTCCTCAGACCCGTTGCATTCCCCGCCTCCATCGCGGGAGCACCAAACTCCAGCACCAGAGCCGATGCAAGTCGATCAGTACCGACTAACACCATCTGAAAGGGAGCGGCGTATGCGTATACACCTCTGCTTGTACTGTGGAGGGCAGGGCCACTACCGAAACACCTGCCCGGTCCGACCTCCACGTCCAGCGGTGAGTACCCTACATAAAAAGCCCTCCATTACTACAGTCTCTTGCACCGATGTACTGGTAACTTCCAATGTTCACTCTCTTCCAGCAAAAGCCCTGATTGACTCCGGCGCAGCCGGCAACTTCATCTCCTCCTCCTTGCTCCATAAACTCAAAGCTTCCAAATGTTTACTCAATACCCCCTATCGAGCTCACTCCATATTGGGAAAACCGCTGGGCCGCGGGTGCATACGCTACGCCTCCACGGAGCTCACCCTCAACATCGGTTGCCTTCACCAAGAGACCATCGCGCTTCTGGTTCTGGAGGGATCCACGGCCGACATTGTCCTGGGACGCCCGTGGCTAGCGACTCACTCACCGGACATCTGTTGGAGATCGGGGGAGGTATTGAAGTGGAGTACCCATTGTTTCGATAACTGTCTCTCTTCTGTTCAGAAACTCCCACCACAGCCACCTCGACTCAAATCACTGCCGCAGGTCGATCTTGCATCTACCTCCATCGAAAGCCCCCTCTCTGAGGTTTCCTCCGATCTCCCAACGCAATACCGGGCGTTCCAGGATGTCTTCAGCCCACAACTAGCCACCACACTACCACCTCATCGGCCATGGGACTGTGCGATTGACCTGCTGCCTGGGACCACCTTTCCCAAAGGACGAATCTACCCCTTGTCCATCCCGGAGCAACAGGCCATGGAGGAGTACGTTAAGGAGGCCCTCAGCCAGAAGTACATTCGTCCGTCAACTTCCCCTGCCGCTGCCAGTTTCTTCTTCGTGGCAAAAAAGGACGGAGGCTTGAGGCCCTGCATTGACTATCGCCACCTCAACGCCCACACCATTAAGTACCGCTACCCGCTTCCCCTGGTTCCCGCCGCTCTGGAGCAGCTGCGGGGGGCTCGCATTTTCACAAAGTTGGACCTGCGCAGCGCGTACAATCTCATCCGTATCAGGAAGGGGGACGAGTGGAAAACAGCCTTCGTTACCCCAGCAGGTCACTATGAATACCTAGTAATGCCCTTCGGTCTCTCCAATGCCCCCGCTGTGTTCCAGGGCTTTATGAATGAGATACTCCGAGAATTCCTGCACCAGTTTGTCATTGTCTACATCGACGATATCTTAGTCTACTCGTCCACCCCTGAGGAACATCCATCCCACGTTGCGCAGGTCCTCCAAAGACTCCGAGAATACCAACTATATCTGAAGCTGGAGAAATGCGAGTTCCACCGCAGCCAGACTCAGTTCCTCGGATACATCATCGACCAGAGCGGCGTCAAGATGGACCAGGGGAAGGTGAAAGCAGTGCAGACCTGGCCCACACCCACTTCCGTTAAAGAACTTCAGAGATTTCTAGGATTCGCAAACTTCTATCGAAGATTCATCCGCAACTTCAGTACCATCGCTGCACCCCTGTCTGCACTGCTCCGGAAAGGGCCCAAGTCTCTGTCCTGGAACACCGACGCTGCCCACGCCTTCACCAGCCTCAAGAACGCCTTCTGCTCGGCTCCTACCCTGGTTCACCCAGATCCCGACCTCCCATTCATGGTAGAAGTTGACGCCTCATGCACCGGGGTAGGGGCCGTGCTCTCGCAGCGGCAGGGTGAGCCTCCTCGTCTCCATCCATGCGCCTACTTCTCCAAAAAGCTGTCCCCGGCGGAGCGGAATTACGACATCGGAAACCGTGAGTTGCTCGCCATCAAGCTGGCCCTGGAGGAGTGGAGACACTGGCTGGAGGGAGCTCGACATCCATTCCAAGTCATCACCGACCACAGAAATCTCGAATACCTCAGATCTGCTAAACGACTCAATCCCCGCCAGGCCCGGTGGGCTCTGTTTTTCACCCGCTTCCATTTCACAGTCACCTATCGTCCCGGAACAAAGAACCTCAAAGCCGACGCCCTTTCCCGCCAGTTCAGCCCAGAGACCCCTTCCCAAGAACCCGAATCCATTCTCCCTCCAGCCATAGTGGTAAGCCCAATTCAGTGGACCATCGACCAGCTTATCGAGGAAGCAACTCACGAGGAACCTGCTCCGCCGGGGGGTCCAGAGGGTCGGATCTATGTACCATCAAGTCTCCGCCTGACCCTTCTGGACCAAGCTCACACCTCTCCGGGCTCTGGACACCCAGGCAGCCAGCGTACCCTCTCGCTCCTTCAAGATCGGTACTGGTGGCCCAGTATGGCCCAGGATATCTCCCGTTATGTGGAGGGATGCTCAGTCTGCGCCACCACCAGGACCCCTCGAAGATTGCCGGAAGGTAAACTCCTCCCTCTACCCATCCCTCGTCGTCCATGGTCCCATCTGGGGGTGGACTTCATGACCGATCTACCACCATCAGACGGTAACACCTGCGTCCTGGTGGTGGTGGATCGGTTTTCCAAGGCATGTAAGCTCATCCCCCTGAAAGGATTGCCCACGGCTCTGGAAACGGCGGAGGCCCTTTTCCACCATGTCTTCAGACACTTTGGCCTCCCCGAAGACATCGTATCCGACCCTGGGCCCCAGTTCATCTCCCGCGTCTGGAAGGCATTCTTCGAGCTGCTCTGTGTTTCCATCAGCCTGACCTCCGGATACCACCCTCAGAGCAACGGCCAGACTGAGCGGAAAATTCAGGAAATTGGGAGATTCCTCCGAGCCTACTGTGGTCACCAGCAGGACAGCTGGAACCGGTATATTCCGTGGGCCGAGTACGCCCAGAACTCCCTTAGACAGGACTCCACACACCTCACTCCATTTCAGTGTTACCTTGGCTACCAACCCCCACTTTTCCCTTGGACAGGTGAGCCCACGGAAGTTCCAGCTGTCCACCATTGGTTCCAGGAGAGCGAGAGGGTCTGGGACTCAGCTCATGTACACCTCCAGCGGGCAGTTCGTAGACAGAAGCTCCAGGCCGACCGATGGAGAGGACCCACACCCCAATACCACCCGGGTCAACTGGTTTGGCTCTCCACCCGTGACATGCGTCTACGACTGCCCTGCAAGAAGCTGAGTCCCCGCTACGCAGGTCCTTTTAAGATCTTGAGGCAGATCAACGACGTCACCTACCGGCTCCAACTCCCCCCACAGTACCGCATTTCACCATCCTTTCATGTCTCACTGTTAAAACCCTACACTGAACCTCTTGTGTCTCCTCCCACAGAGTCTGGTGCTGAAGCTGTACCACCGCCTCCCTTGGATCCGGAGGACCTCAACATCTACCGAGTGCACGAGATCCTGTATTCGCGGCGACGAGGCGGCCAGCTGCAGTATCTGGTCGACTGGGAGGGATATGGCCCCGAGGAACGGTGCTGGGTAACCCGGGACGACATCTTGGACCCGACCCTCCTGCAAGATTTCCACACTGCCCATCCCGACCGACCGGCGCCTCGGGGCCGAGGCCGTCCTCGTTGTCGCCCGCTACGGTCCTCCGGAGCTGCCCGTGGGGAGGGGGGTACTGTAACGGACTCAGCCACGCCTGCACTGCAACCGTCTACTGTCTTGTGTCCTGCCGATAATAAATCTGTTCAACTCACCCTGTGTTTTGAGTCTTCTGTTATGACAGCAAGTAGCTCATGTATGTTTTATTAACAAAACCATGAACATATAACTAATCTAAACAAACACACAAAACATGGGAAATGAAATTGAAGTCATTTAACCACATGACAAGAACCATCAGCTTATTCTCAAAGCACTTTGTTAAATGTATGATACTTTCCTTGCCTTTTTGCTTTTGAAGCCGTCGGTAAAATCCTGATGATGGTGTTGAAGTTGTACTCACTTCTGTGTTGAATGAAGAAATTATAATGATCTTTGTCAATGTTAGTCTGACTCTTATTGTTGAGGTTGAAGTTGCACATGGCTTGATGTGTTGGGCCTGCCAGGCCGTGACCTCTGGTTGCACCGCGTTTTCCGGTCCTACGGATCCACAGCGTGCAAGAGAAGACGGAAAGAGAGAGCGTTCTTTGAAGACAGAGCGTTGACCTATGTTGAAGGTTGAAGCCTGCATGGTCCATGGTTCCAAATAACTTCTACACTACATGCTACACTTTGGCAATACGAATGCACATGGCAACTGAAACTGATTGCCATTCACTGATTACTTTATAATTGACATGTATAATTGACTGTGTTGGGCTCGCCATCTGTCCAGGGTGTTTCCCAGACACTGGGATAGACTCCAGCATATTGCCAGTTTGGTATATACTTTCCAAATAACTTCTTAATAAATAAACTCAGTTTAAATGCTAATATTACATATACTTATTAAATATGACAAATTCTCCCTCTGTCAGGGTTATATTCTGTCTTTATTTTTATTTTAGTTTTGACCCAGTTTTCCCATGTGTTTCTTTCCTTCCTTCATCACCTGTGTCTTGTTAATCAGTCACCAGTTATCCCGTTGGCTCCTTGTGTGTCCCTGTATGTTAGCCCTCTTTTTCAGCCCTGTCATGGTTGGGTATTGTTTTGAGTTCATGTGTGGTGGTTTTTCTGCCCAAGTTTGGAATGAAAAGATACTGGACGTCTCCTGTTCTCTTTCGATTCACCCAAATTACATGACAGAATACTGAACCCAAACACGACTCTAAAATGGATTTGGTGGAGAGGAGAAACGAGGTGGAGGATAATCCCTCCGTCAGAACAGATGTCCGCTGGAGCATGTCCCATCTGGTGAGCTGGAGCGATTCAATGCTCAATTCATGCTTTCGAATGGGACTGAATGATGAGCTATTTTAATTCCTGTCTCCTGGTGATTGTTATATACCCTTAGTTGATTAATCATGTCCTCGAATTCACTATATCTGAGGTTGTACTGTGTTTTTCCTGCCTGGGTTTGGAATTAAAGATAGTTCCTGGATCTCCCCTTTGGTGTGCGCTCATTTGATACAGCCATCCCATTACATGAGAAATTGCAAAAAGTGTTAATTTAATTGGTTAAGTTGTTGATTTTCACCTGAAAATTATAATTGTGTTCCCACCCTCATGTTTAAAACCTGTATGGCTTCCTTTCTTCTGTGGAAGAAAGATGATATTTGGAAGGTTATTTTTGTCCATGCAGTCAAGTCACCTTTATTTATATAGCGCTTTTTACAATGTAGATTGTTTCAAAGCAGCTTTACAATGGTCATAGGAAACAAAGTTTGTTTGGCTGAACAGCAGCTTTAAAAGAGCAGCTGAATCAATACAATTGATGAATTTTAAGTGTTAAGTTTCCCCAACTGAGCAAGCCATAGGTGACAGCGGCAAGGAACCAAAACTCCGGCAGGAGACGGAATGAATGAAGAACAGAATGGAGAAAAAACCTTGGAAGAAACCAGGCTCAGTCGGGGGACCACTTCTCCTCTGGCCAGCAGCCAAACAGTACATGATTATTATATTGACAACAATTCAAGTCCAATATGAAGTCCAATTTGGTCCGGTTACAGATGGGTTCATGATCTTCACAGGGGAGGGTCTAGTAGAGTCACAGTCTCCGCAGACACTTCAGAGCAGTGCTGTGCTCGTGTCCAGGTGCAGGTCCTTCATCTGATCTGGATACGGCCCAGATCCAGCTGACCACGGTAACCTCGGAATAAACAGAGACTAATATCAGCGTAGATGCCATTCTTCTTCTGATGTATCGAGTACAACAGATGTTATGGGAATGTTCCCGGTTCCGGCTGACCTAAATTATGCAGCCTAACAATCATTTTACATGATATGTGTGTAAAAAAAAAGTTTTATGTGTAATGTGTTATGTGTATGCCAGGTTGAAGAGATGTGTTTTTAGTCTACATTTAAACTGACAGAGTGCAGTGAAAGTCAGAACACTGAAACCGTGTTTTGGGGTATCTATACCTTTAAATATACACTCACTTTTGATGAGGTCTTGACTCTTCACACTGGACCAGACATGTCAAAAATATCTGGATTATTCTGTGATTTGATTGAAAAAATAATGTCTGATTATGAGACCTCAGATTTACTTGGTTCCATTTATAGGAATTGAATTGGAAGTGGCATGAGACGCCAGCAGATATTTGGCAATTTGTAGTTGGTTGAACTTGCTTATTCACTCTCTCGCTCTCTCTCTCGCGCTCTCTCTCAGGACTAATTCTGTACATGAATCCCTGGCCAGATAAACTCCCCAGGACCTGTCACTATTAGTTAGATCAGACTTGCACAGGGAAAATGTATTACGGCCCAACGTGCCCCTTTAAAATCACGGATCAATGGTTAGATTGAGCTTTGCATATCTGCACTTTGTTGCATATAAATAGCTTTTCTGAATATGGGAAGTAGACTTTGGATTTGATTGTAATATAGAACAAAGAAAACAAAAGCAAGATTGCTGATGTCCCACATGAAACACATCTATCAATTGTTTTCTTTAGGCTGAAAATAACAAGGAAAGTAATTTGATGAATGAAAAAAGCTTAATTTTTGTACTAATAGCCTCTCTCTGCATGAAAAAAGTTAAACATTGTTTGCTGAGAGGCAGGTTGCATAAACTGCTTAAGCTAATCTTAAACTGTATCCGCCTCATTGTTTTCCCCCCTCAAGACAGCTTTATATATTAAAAAAAAGGTAGTTTGGTCTTCTTTGAAAAAAGGAAAGTAAGACTGGTGAACTGGTAGTCAAACTAGTTCTTAAGACACAGCTTTAACAGTGTAACTGGCTCTGGTTCTCTGAGCTTCCAGATGTTTTCCACCGTTGATTCCCATGGAAACACAACAATTACTGAGGCTGGATTTCGGTTCTTCATAATGACAAATACTTTCCAAATGCTATGCTTAATAATAACATGCTTTATTTTCTAATGGCAGTGAGGATGTATTTTCCGAGAGCTGGTTTCCACAAAGAGAGCTTATATAATGAGTGAGTGAACAGAGAGGGGCGTGACATTAGTGCTGCACACTTTAAAAGCAGGCGAACTGTGTGCACGAAACCACATCTTCAAACTACAGGTACTGCATTCATTCCACCTTATTTAATTTATTTAGATGTACTGTCTTACTTGGGCCTATTTATTTTTGAGTACTCGGTTTCTAGTGCTTAAATCTGAGAGTGAAAGCCGTGTCTCGCGATAAACGCATAAACTCGCGAGAACTTGTTGCTCCGTTGACAGTTCTGCAGACTGGATATTGAACTCACTGAAGGTTTTGTTTTTCCACTTTGAGTTATTTGTCATTGTTTATTATGAATCTATAGCTGTGATTTAAAAGTAACATGTAGTTACAATGCATGCTAATCTTCTGTTGTGTGACTTTTAACGCTTGTTAGATATTGAGGAAGTCGCGTGCACTAGTTCTGTGTTCATTTGTATGCGTTTGCAAAACACTATGCAACTTAATTTTGCGCATATATTCTTAAGCTGCTTTAAATTCTGGAGTGTTAAATAGTCAGCAGGGTTTTTTAAATCAGGTATTTGAAGCTTTAAAAATGTCGACGGCACGTGCATAATACTTCATGCTTGCATGCATATGTTTACATGTATTTGCAGTGCATTCACGTCTGTAATCCGAATTCAGCATTAAATGCACGTTTGCAATACAATGTCTGTAGTCTTCAGTCAGTCTTCAATGACCCATTACATTATGAGACAGCCAAGATGAGTCATTTGTACAGCAGCCGACAGTTTTACACCAGCCAAGCATTTACTTTTTCTTTTAACATGCTGTTCTTTCTTGCCATTTAAGTAATATTTAACCTTTGAATCAAATGTGCACTTTATGAACTGCGTTATATATGTGACTGTTCACTCAAAAATGAAAATTCTGTCATTAATTACTTACCCTGTAATGTCGTTCCATGTGTCCTGTCCTTCATCTTTTGGACACAAATGAAGATCTTTTTCTTGAAGATTTCTGTTCTTTCATTGACAGCTATGCATTTTCCACTTTAACGCTTCAAAAGTTAGTAAAGCGATTATAAAGCTAATTCATTTGAATTGAGCAGTTTAGTCCAGTTTTTTTAAAGGAAATGGATCACCTTATATGATGAACAGATTGAATTTAGGCTTTTATTCACATATAAATGTTCAAACGTGCTGCGTAACATGAGAATGAACCACGTTGGTTCTTGCATCTAAAGCAGATGTAAGCAGAAATCTGTTCACCATATAAAGCGATCAAGCCTCTTTAGAAAACTGTGAACCAAATCCACTCGATTTATATGGATTAGTTTTACGATTTCTTAATGAAGCTTCAAAGTGGTCAGGAGAGGGGCAGAAATCACTCAGATTTCATCAAAAATATCTTAATTTGTGTTTGTAATGACATGAGGATGAGTAAATGATGACAGAAATTTCATTTATGGGTTAATTATTCCTTTAATGAATGTAACTGTTTGTTGGACAGGATCATCGAACCATGTCTCAGCAGCGCGGTAAAGTCCAGACAGTGCTCGGTCTGATAGAGCCCGATCAGCTGGGCCGCACCATGACACATGAACACCTTACGATGACGTTTGAGTGCAGCCATGTTCCCCCAGCACCTGGAGATGAGGGTCTTGCCACAGCTCCCATTGAGATGAAGCACCTTTACTGGCTGCAGCAGAATCCATACAGCCACCAAGAGAACCTGCTGTTGAATCAGGAGATCGAGGCGGTGAAGGAAGAGTTGCTGTGTTACCGTAAAGCAGGAGGAGGGTCCATAGTGGAGAACACCACCACCGGCATCAACCGAAATCTGCCCGTTCTGCGTCAGCTGGCGAAGGAAACGGGTGTGCACGTCATAGCTGGAGCGGGGTACTATGTGGACGTGACCCATTCTGATGAGACACGGAAGATGACTGTTGAGAAGGTTGGATGGTGTGACTTATTTCCACTGCTTGAATGTCTTTTCTGTTGTCAGAATGATAGAAATAGGGGTGTGCGGTAATGCATTTCTAGGAGTCAGCTTGTCGAGAACAAGTCATTCCGTCTCCTTATGGTGCCAGTTAATCACCTCACCAATACAGAGCATATTAACACACACACACACAGATACACAGGACTCCAAGGCTGAACTCGGCTCAGGCTCCAACTATCAACAGGAAGACTTATCATAACTTTCTGATAACATGTTCCATCTGGTGAGAAGTGCAGACAATAATCATCCTAAATACTGAAAAGGAAAGGAAAGGCTTAAACTAATAATTGGTTACATAGGCGATAGACTGAAGTGTACATAAAGTCATTCAAAAACTTAAATTATAAATGACTAACTTGATTATAAATCATTAGAAGAAAACAGAAGTATATATATATATATATATATATATATATATATACCTGTGTGTGTGTGTATGTATGTATGTATAAATATACAGTGATACCTCGGTTTACGAGCGACTTGGTATACGAGCAGATCGGTGTACGAGCATGGGGGGTCGAATCGGTGTACGAGCATTGTATCGGTGTACGAGAAAAATTTTACCCACACCCACGCGCATGTTTTGTGTGGAAGCTCAGCATGGTCTGCGCATTTTTACATGAAATATCCTAATGACAGCCTCTCATAACACAGTCACAGGGTTCCAACCCCTTCATCACCCCTTAACTCATTCATTCTCTCAGCGTCGCTTGGTTTGGCTGCATCATTCACCACAGTGATACTTTTATAAGTGATTTATAGCGGTTTTACCTCCTGTTGTAACATTAATTTATTGTGATCGCTATTGTTCACGTAGTGAAATATACACGTACAGTACCTCTAAGAAGTAACTGTCACAGTTCATGAATTCATTCTGGATTATCACTTTGTTTGTTTTCTACACTATTGTAATAAATTCACTCATTTGCACTTGAATCCTTGCTTTCCTCCCTCCTCTCTCCTCTCTCCTCTCATCTCCTCCATGCAGGCTGCTCAAACCTGAAGTGCATTACAGTAAACTGTCACGTATTTTTATAGTTTAATCGTCAATTATTAATTAGTATTTATATGAGATCTTAATGGTTATAATTTTAACTGTGATTAATAGGGTAAAACCAAAAACATATTTAAAATGGGCATTTATGGTCGTGTGGAACGAATTAATTGATTTTTAGTGCATTCTTATGGGGAAACTTGTTTTGGTGTACGAGCATTTTGGTTTACGAGCTCGCTCTTGGAACGAATTAAACACGTAAACCGAGGTATTACTGTATATATATATATATATATATATATATATATATATATATATATATTACGTACAAGCTGCAGTGGATTTCTGAATCGTCCCCCACAGTTCCCACTTTTCAAATGTCCTTTTTCCCCCCACTAGCTTACTGACATCATTGTCAGTGAGGTTCTCCATGGAGCGGACGGCACAGATATCCGCTGCGGTGTGATTGGAGAGATCGGTACTAGCTGGCCAATCACAGAGAGTGAGAAAAAGGTCCTGCGAGCCACTGCCCACGCTCAGACGCAGCTTGGGTGCCCCGTTATCATCCACCCCGGACGGGACAAAGCCGCTCCCGGAGAGGCCATCCGCATTCTGCAAGAAGCAGGAGGAGATATCTCCAAAACAGTCATGTCTCATCTTGACCGGTAAGAAGAGGTGGGAAAACATCTGCATACTGGAACATGAGTGGTTAATATGAGGAAGAAAATCACAAAATAGTAATAGCTGTCTGATAACAATAATCAAGGTCTTCAGGATTACGAAGAAGTTAAAGAAAATTGAGTTTGATCTAGATTGGAGCGAAACTCTGCAGGAAAGTGGACCTCAAAGGCTAGAGTTCATTCATGATAATCTTCACAAATGAATACAATTTTTACCAATTTTGAAGCCGAAATACAATTGGCAGATGTAAACAAAATTAATAACTTTATTGATAAATCTGTCATGACAATGGATCTGGTACTTGGCAGACTAGATTTGTTACGTTGCTGCAGAGCAAGTACAGACTCTTGCTGCTGCCAATACAGTCACAGTCACTGCTGTGAGCATGTAAGATGTGCTGCTGCTGCATATGTAAAAATCATGACATAACCCCTGTAACAGATCTATACAGGTGGAGCTGGGGAGGTAGAAGGTTTCTGAAAGTGCGTCGCAGACTGCTAACAGCAAACAATGGCAAGTTTTTGAATGTTGAAGCAGCAATATCATTGGCTGGTGATGCCACAGCAACAACCAATCAGCACAACAAATTGTGTGAGGATAAATCAGTCTGCACCATCTAGAACAGGGGTGGGCAAACTTTTTGTCTCGCGGGCCACATTGGTTTCTAAAATTTGACAAAGGGGCCGGGCCAGAATAGAAGGATAGTGTGTTTGTGTGAACTAATATAAATGAAATGTAAAAACCATTACATGAAAAGATTTGGCCTTTAACATGCGCCAAAACATCAGGGTTCATTGACAAACTGATTTCCAAATGTATTAATTTAATAACACAGTAGATAAACTCCCATTCAGTTTCAGTGAGAACAGTGTTGTTTATCTCCTTTTTTGCAAGTGCATCAAAGTCTGGAGTTAACACCAGTGGATAACACCAGTTGACAACCGGTCAATTGTCGCGCGATGCTGTTCTGGCTGACAAACAGTTTTATTAGCATGAGTGCAGCCATTCAAAATAATTCAAAATCATGACTGAACTCTGTCAAGCTAGACAAGTGCGAACACAATGGTTATTTTAATGTCCTCCTCTTAGACTTTCAGGCAACAGAGGTTACGATAGTAACCGGAGACGTTCCCTTTCGATAGCGGTGTTCAATCCCCGTAAGAGAGATGCAGATCAGCTGAAAACACAGGGAATCAAACACCAATCACTGCGAAGAGGCACACAGCTCAACCAATGGCGACGTTGCCAGGTGTGCTTGCTCCTGATAGGTGCAGATAAACCAATGAAATCAGTCACTAAAGTCTACCAAAATTTGCATACCAGAAAGCCTGAGAAATAGGTATTGGCTGGTTAACTCGGCTCTGTGATGGGCTTTGAAGACGTTCATTTGCCGTCAGAGCCGTAGCTGTCCGTTTTTTTTTTGTTTGTTTGTTTTTTTTGCTAGCATAGTTGGCATGTTTTGTGGCAAAATGACGGCTGATGTTGTATTCTTTAAAAACCGCTAGAGTTTCTTAGCATATCAGATATACAGCCCTTAATCGGACGTCAGCGAAAAACATACTAACTGTCTACTTTTCTTTGGTCCGCTCATTTTTACTGAAGAGCTCAAAGTGCAAAGCGAAAAAGGGAAGTAGAGAGAACCATCACACTCAAACAAAGCTCAATGTCTTTGGAGTGCGCCATCTGTTGGGGAAACACTGACATTACAGGGAAAGGTCAAATGAAGGAGGTTTAATTATAATAAAATTTAAATTTATAATATAACTTCTACAAGTTCGGCGGGCCGGATTAAAAAGCCCAATGGGCAATAGTTTGCCCACCCCTGGTCTAGAGGTTTCATTAGCTGGGGGAAAAAATGTTCTGAAAGTGATTCCAACAATATCACTGTTCTCTCTTGTTATAGAACAACTATAGAAAACTGTATAGTTTTATATTTGGTGTGAAAAATTTGGTTTACCTGTTCGGCGTGATGTTTAATTTCCCTGACAACCCTTCTAGTCCCATTTATCCACTTGTTAGGAACCACCTTTTGCTAAGACAAGTAAAAGCTTTAAAAGAATCTTATTTTGTGTCAAAGAACAAAACGTTAAAATGTCTTGAGGTTGTTATTCAACCACAGACCTTGTTTCAGGCATTTAACCAGTAAAAAAACAAACTCTTGACTTAAGGATGATGATGTGCTAACTTTGGCCCTCAAAACTGCAGCTCTCTGTTGTTTGTCTCTTATAGAAGCATATATGATCGTCAAGAGCTGCTGGAGTTTGCAAAGATGGGAAGCTACCTTGAATATGACCTCTTTGGTACAGAGGTGCTGAATTACCAGTTCAACCTCCATGTTGACATGCCCAACGACAGCCAGAGAGTCCAGAAGTGAGTATCTGCCTCCAGAAAGCACGAAAGGCATTACATGAAATGGGTCATAAACATCTGCCTCAATCTCTCAGTATGTAATCATACATGAGTGTGGGTGTGTTTGCACTTGTTGTTCAGTTTTTTTAGACCTGGTTTTGATTTCTTTTATATTCCTTTGGTCCGTGTTTCATTCATATTTCATTTAAACCGCACCAGAATTTGTTTGGAAGACGACTTGGACCCATCTTGTCCGATGTCGGTGCGCACCAGGGTTCAGATACCAGCGTTTACATTTATTTAAATGAACCTGCACTAACAGAGCAAGGTGTATAGAACACACCCTGTGTTCTGTAAACATGCAAATTTGATTGATGCACAAATTTAATGAGAATATTTATTTTATATACTGTCAACAGGTTATTGAGTCATTTTGTCTTGTTCCACCAGCTTGGCCTTCCTGATCAGGGAAGGTTATGAAGACCGAATCCTCATCGCCCATGATATCCATACCAAGCACCGACTGACCAAGTATGGCGGTCATGGCTTCTCACACATCCTGAAGAATATTGTTCCCAAAATGTTGTCTCGAGGAATCACTCAGAACCAGGTTGACAAAATACTGATAGAGAATCCCAAACACTGGCTGACATTTAAATAAATCAGTTGCCTTAAAAGTCGATTTACCGTATTTTCTGGCATATAACCCACAGATGCAGATAATCCGCACCCTCATATAACAGGTTTTGGGGTTTTGTGTAAAAAATCGTTGGCATAACCCGCACCTTTATATAACCCGCACCCATAGATTTATGAACTTTTTTGTGTAAATTCACATTTCGAATTTCGAATGTTGGTCGCATGACGTCAATTATTCATAACTGTTCAGACTCGGTACACAGTGCTTGTGCGCGAAATTCACACAATAAGAAAACAAACACAAGTCAGAATCAGAACAAAAAGAAAAAGCAGTCTCTCCCGCTGTGCAGCAGCACGTCCCTTAAGAAGCGATTCTACAGGTGTTGATCATCGGATGAGATGAGAAGAGCCCGCCCTCATGCAGCACAGCCAATCACGTCTTCTTTCATGATTGACAGGTCAGACAGCCTATCAGCGCCAGCTGTCAGAGTGATAGTATAAGCGCCAACAACCCCCCCCAAAAAATATATTGACATATTATTACGTGTACAATATTTGCGTTATAGCCCGCACCTTTATATAACCCGCACCCCCCGCGGGGTTTGTAAAATCGGGTATAACCCGCGGGTTATATGCGGGAAAATACGGTACTTCAAGTTAACATACCAAAAATTGATTTCTAGCTTTAATTGTTAAGAACATTGTTGGTGCTAAATTTTTATTTTGTATTTTGATGAATGTTAATCCACATAAGATGGCAGTTTGGGACTCCTAAATCACATGTAGTTTCAACACTACATATTAATAGGCTTAAATGATTAAAGAATGTTGGAATATTAGTAAGTAATTAGGCTATTAAAAACGTAAGCAATCACAATGCTGAAATGTGTAGTATGAGTACAGAAGGAACGGTACTGGTGCTAAATTGTAATTCAGTTAGCCTACACACAATTTATTATTAATCAATCGCAAATAGTAACAATGTGCAAAACGTGCTTTCTTATATTGAGTATCTGCAAACTTCTCAACCAAATAAAGCTGAATGTACATCTGCTCCTTTACAATAACTGGACTATTAGTACTGAGGTCATTGAATGTGACCACATGTCTAAAAGTAAGACTGCTTGCCGTACACGTTCACTTTGGCAAGCCTGATGTTTCACAACGCATCTAATAATTAGAAGACGTGTGTTCTGACAGGTTATTGTGTGGGACAGAGAAATGAGCTCCTCTGGAGCAGGTGGCCACTCACAATGACTCCTCTAGTAAAATAATGACACCGTCACTTGCTCTGTTCCTCTGCATTAGCAAGGTAATGTTAAAACCAAAAAACTGTCCTTGTGAGTCATCCATAACGTTCTTAAATCTTCCCCTTTTCTTCCATTTTAAATTAGAGCGCTTCTAGTATGCTATTTTTGTTAGCATAACAGGTTTCAACAACAATAGATTTACATGCATCAAAGGTCAAAAAACACTTTTCTCACAATGTTCTCATAATGTTCATTGCACATCACTTCATTTGACAAAACGTTTGGAAACTTTTTATTCGGAGATTCAAGGGCAAATTATACTTTGGCCGCACACCTCGACCATGCAGACGTGCTTGAAAACAAAGTCTACTAGATGCATTCATGACCAAAAAAAGTGTACTTTGAAAGGCTAAATAAATTAGTAAAACGTTGAAAATGAAGTGTTATGTCCATTTTTTAATTTAATTTCTGGAGTTTTCCTCAGCACTTGATACAGAGTAACAATGTAAGAGATTGTGAAATTGTTACAAATTACAATATGAACGGTAACCATGTTATTATCGTTATTTTCCTAATGAACTCCAGTGCGATTCCTCATGTTGAAGTGCAGACACTGAAAACAGCATGTTCTCAACTTACAGTGTTTGAGGACAGATCAAAGCAGATCTATGAACACCATAGGCAGCCATTATGAAAATGTGTTACCTTGTCATGTATGCAGCGTGGGAAATTGGGGGTAACATTGGAGTCAGTTTCAAGGAGGATCTATTTTTTTAAATAGGGAAATTAAATGGATTTCTATATTTTATTCTCTCAATAGTCTAAGGAAGCAATACAAATTCAGCACAAAAACATAGCACAATAAAACTGCACGATTACGCATTAAAATATCTCTACTCAAACACCCATGCAATCTTGCTCTTGTCTATTTATACCTTTGACAAGTAACGACCACAGCAAGCATTCAAATGCTGAGCCAGAGAGAGCAGTTGTCATGAAACGGTTTCATTATTTCTGTTACTGTAATTCAGATGATCACAGAAGTACTGGGATAACGGTTTATAGTTTGGATACAAACACTGATGTCTGTGGTAGCAATCAAAATAGAGTAAATCACCTTTCGAAAGTAACTTGATGCTTCAAATAAAGATGAGCGATTACATTACACCAGTAGGTGGCGACTTAATTCAGTAATGAAACAAGTGGTGTCTATGAGCGAGTCATTGAATCATTCCTTCAAGCTGTTTTTCAAAAAGTAATAAAAATAATTCATTCAATTGAATTAAATATATGTTTGTATAAAGACTGCTGGGAGGAGAAGATCTACTCATTATTACGTGACTTTGAAATTGAAACAGTTGAAATTATTTCAAAGAATCATTTTATAATAGAACTATAGGTTTATGCAGTAACTTGGTTATAAAAACTCCATGTCTATGATAACGTTCTCAAAACAAAACGTTTTATAAAAGGACAAACCTCACATTTCAACCATTTTAGCCATTGTTTTATAAAAGGGATGAGTCAATAATATATTCTAGATGCGTTATAATCCAAATTATTATATTTATAGAATGCACATTAGCTTCCCGTTCCTTTAAAACTGGACTGACCTTTAAATGTGTTTGATGTATGTGGATTTTCAAAGCACTAAACGGAGAGGCCACAACATTTTGCCTTTTTCTTTAACCTGAGGACAAATGTTTTTAAAATGTTTGTGTGACCGGTTCAGTTCTGCATTCGATTCCTACACGATGCATGTGTAATTTGGCCAAAATCAAACTGGTAATTGTATCCAAGCAGAAATTCAGTGGAATGAACTACACAAGTGTTTGTGCCGCACATATGTGTAACTAGAATTACTGATGATTAGATTCAGCAGTTTAGAAACAACTGTATTTGTCGTGCACGTTGATCATTAAAACTTTGCAAACTTTTACGTTCACAAACAGCTATATTACAATTAAAAAAGCTTTTTTTTTCATTATTGGTGAATTTTCTAGCATGAGTATTTTGCTTGCAAAATGATTTCCTTGTTTGATCTTTTTTCTTGTGGCTATAGATAGACATTTTACAGTAGCATATAGTTTAGTGCTTTTAAAGTAAAAAAAAAAGAATGACAGTCAAGTCAAAGATATGTCATAGAATTGCATTTGCTGATTGATGAAATTGCACTATATATGTAGGATGCTTAGGAAACTTATACACACAACACAAATTATTCACAATTTGTTCAATGATATACTGCACATATCAGACAGTGGTAATATTTTTAAGTGAAACACCGATATAAATCAGTAGAGAATTGTGACATTTAGTGTGAAGAATGAGAAATGTCATTGAGCTCTGTAACCGCCTCTTCAGATCAGCCATGTGTCCGTGTCAATAGGCAAATATGAAGTGATGTGAATGATTTTCTGCTTTCACTGCCAGTTAATCGCTCAATAAATATTCTACAATCACCGGTGTTACACTGTAAGATGTTTCGTCTAAGTCACAGTGATTTCTCTAAAAATGAATTTGTGTGTAGAGGATGTGTTCACATGCTTCGAGACGTATGATCGTTCAGTAGTTCCTGCTCTCCACCGGACGATCTGTTGCTTTTATCCTTCTTCTCCGACGTGGATGAGGTGTCGCATGCTCGAGTGTTAAACTTTTTGTGACCTCACTCTGATTACGCTGTGACGTCAAAACGAGGTACGTCTGAAAGAGCGGCCTGTGCCACAGGCGTTAATCGGCGTAGACCATGAAGCCTGAGAACGTGCTGTACTTGTTGTTGTTTCCCCCGTGTGCTTTGCCGCCGTCTAGCTTAATGTAGATCTCGTCTCCGGGCTCCAGGTGTAATATCACACTGTTGCTGGCGTAGTCGTAGTTCTGATCTGCGTCCTGTGCGATCGCGCTTGCACGCACCTGCAAGAAACGATGATGCCTCGTGTCAGTCTCATGAGAGAAGTGCACACTTTCAAAGACTTCAGACTGAATTCTACCCATGGAAATGTAATATTATTCTCTTGAGACAATACACGTCCACTGAAGTTAGCAGTGTCATTGTTACACATGTTACTGGAGTTATAATTAGGCATTGTTACATGGAATTTACATTTATGAATTTGGCAGATGCTTTTATCCAAAGCAACTTCATTGCAATCAAGAAACACATTGACATTTTAATCAGTTCTTGCTTTCCCTGGGAATCAAACCATGACTGTAGCATAATTATATAGCATGTGCATGTAGTTCATTACTATATAGTACTTAATTGTATAGTTACACTGTAACAAGGGCAATTAATAAAATAATTATAATTTTTCGGTTTCACTTTATTTTAAGGAATCAGTATTTCTGTGTAATTATGCATTTAAGTACTGATCCATAATAATTAACTACATATACTTACTATAGGATTAGGATGAGGGTTTGCTTTAGGGTTAGTTGTAGGTAATTATGTATTATTTATAGTTATTACTACAGAAACCACATCCAACGTGTAACAATGACACTGTAAAATAAAGTGTTATCAATATTTCTGATGCACATGCAGGCTTTATCTGCAGTGTCAGATGTGGCTGTGAACAATGTTATAGAACTTGTATCATAATTACATAACTGTTATAATATTCTTCAGACAAAATGTGAATGAAACACTTAATAATCTGAAATATTAGAATTTTATTCAAATTAAGTGTCATTTTGATGTGTAAGAACATTCAAGTTAAAATCTATTAAACATAAAGAAACCAGGTTTATTTGTCTTTGCCTTACATCTTCCAAATTATATTCTCTAGATTAATTATTTAACTGCTGAATAAAATAATTAGGCTTTACACCTGACAGCTGGATTTATGGCATACCTGATTGTTCTTGCACAGATCAGCCCACATGCTGGTGCCGTCACCGCCTCTCATTAATACGTGATACACGAAAAAGTAGATCCCCGGGATGGAGCAGGTGAATTTACCATTCCTGGGGTCATAGTGGTTCCCCAAGTTAGTGACCACATCATCAAACTTCAGCACCTCGTATCCCTCGTGTTGCTTCTTGAGTCCTGCGTAGAAGGCGATTTTGGGGACGGTGCTGTACGTCGCTGCACTTATGACACCGGTGACTCCGGGCGGACCGGGTAATCCAGGCGGCCCTGGTTCTCCTGTGACCCCCGGGGGCCCCGGAGGGCCGGGGGGACCCGGCTGACCCCTCGGACCGATCCTTCCCGAGCGCCCTGGCTCTCCTTTCGAGCCGCGGATGAAAGTTGGCGTGGACTGAACCAAGCGGTTGTCCGCCGGTGCTGATGATGGAGACTTGGGCGACGGGTCGCACACCATGCGGCACGCGCCGAGCATCTCGTAGCGCGCGTCGGATCCCGCCGCGCTGACCAGCACTGGGATGAGGATGACCAGCACCAGCACCATCACAACGCCCAGCACGCCCGTGGCGACCAGCCGCGATCTGACGCCCAGCCTCGACAGCACCGGGCGCGCCTCGCGCTGCGATTTACGCGCAATCTTGCTCGGCTCAGGAGCGACGCCAAAAACAAGAAATCAAACTTCCCTGCGGCTCCAGAGAAAGTCTGTCAACTTTGCGACGAAGCAATAATTGTTAATATTCCTGAACTGCTGTGAGCGTCACCTGAAGGAAACTGAAGAAGTTTTTGTTAGAAGAAGGCGAATGAAAGTTAAACACTGGAAACGCACAGAAATGAGAGATGCCTAACATCCCTGCAATCGCACCTGAGAGCGGGCGTGTCGAGGGAGAGAGAGAGAGAGAGAAAGAAAGAAAGAGAGAGAGAGAGAGACCGATCTTGACACAGAAATCAAAATCACAAACTAAAGCCATTTTTGTCAGCTTCTTTTATAGACATATTCTCCTGAGAACCATAAAGGTTTTATTTTTACATCGTTACATTGTTTGGAGTATAATAAACAAAGGAAAAAATATACAATTAATACCGTTTTTTAATACATGGTATATTTTTTTGTAAAGAACACATTGACTCAGTTATTAAGAAAATGGAAGAAAAAAAAAACACTGTAGCCTATGATATATATTCAGTATACCAGTCAATTTTCTTTCAGTTATTAGTTTTTTTTATACAATTTGTCCTGCATGTGTGTTTTGTAGGCGTTTAATGTAAATCAGGGTTTTCAAGACTCCACCTGAACCAAGAAAGACTTGTAAAAAGCCTCTCGGCTGTGGTATGAAAGATATTAGAGTATGATTTGATGATATTTTACTGTACACAATATTTCATCATAGAAGCACTAATATACAATTTCTATGAAATTCAAACTATGAAGAAAGACTTGTTTTAAGACTATTTGTATTTGATGTACTATTATTATTATTATTATTTGTATTTGATGTACAGTATGATTTTATGTACTATTTTACTGTACACAATATGCGTGTAAACATGGCCACAGATGGGGTTTCCCATTGTATAATGTATCCATTCATCGTCTCTTATTTGCCTATTAATGTGTTCTTTGGGCAACTTGTAATGACAAATGAAGTAGCTATAAATATAGAGTAATGTATTGGCAACATTTTCATGATTTTCATCATAAAAGTACTAATATACAATTTCTTCCATATTCACTTATTTTGTCTGCATAAAATGCCCGATAAGTTGTGTTTTCTGGACATGCATGAAACTGATGTTTCATAACAAAAAGTCATTTTCTTATTTGAAACCCCACTAAAGTTGGGAAATTTAGATATTAATTTATTACAAACAATATGAAAATTAGTCTGATTTAAATGATAATTAAAATTGAGTTTATTCATTTGGTTAATGACCAGAGGGAGGGAGTTGTCATGGTGAAACCTACCATCATTTGGTATCTCTGAAAAGCCCTAAATGTGCTTTTACAGGACATCCATTAAACTGTGGGAAAAAATATAGTCTCAAAGAAATGGGCTAAAATATAATGTTCTCTACAAACTCCATTGCTGGGTCTCAGGAGGATATAAGAGATTAATAAACTGCACTCAGGAAAGTCGTCTTAAATGTCAAGTTGGAGTAAGTGTTATCAAATGTGTTTCATACTGTATAAATAAATGTAATTTAGAATTTTTTTTTTTTACTCATTTGACATTTCTTACATTTTTTGCAGTTTCATGAATTGTGTTCAGTTTGAGGTCAGTCATTTTAATTATTTTGAATGAAGTGAATACATATATTCAGCAAGGATGGATTTAATTGATCACAAGTCTTACATTATTACAAAATGTTTCTTTTTAATTACAACATTTTTCATCCCAAAAAATATGTATCACATGTTTGACACAAATATTAAAGGTTGTACAACATTCAGAATAAGAAATATATATATATATATATATATATATATATATATATATATATATATATATATATATATATACATATATATATGAAAAATCTAAAAAGAACTGAGTACGATTTTAGTGTGGAAAAGGCATACAGTCCCACAAAGCATTGGAAATGACATTAAAAACAATGGAGAAATATAAAACTATTGATTTATATTTGTTGATTATATATAGAAACAATTTATTGCAATATATATATATATATATATATATATATATATATATAGCATTTTTACAGCATATATCTGTTAAATATATGCATATATACTCGAGGTGCTTTCATGCCATGTTGGAATTATCGTAATTACAAGTTACTTGGAAATACAACTCTGAATTTTTTAGCTTGTACTGGAACATGGCTCTTGCTCTCTAAATCAAATGAATACTTGACATTTTGCAATATATTAAAATGGAAAACAGTTATTTTAAATGCTAAAAGTATTTTAAAAATAGCAGTGTTTCTTATCATGTAAGTCTAGCCTTAGTGAGCATAAGAGCGTACAACTATCAAAAAAGGTGCAAACATTCACTGATGCCCAAGAAGAAACAAACCTATCCTATAGTAACAGTGTCTCTCTTTAACCATACATCAGCCAGAGAACTGTAATCAATTGCACCCATTCAGAGTGATGGAGCACCTTAAAAAGTTCCACACATTGTCCTCTCCGACACTAATATCAATATGACTCAAAATGAAGTTCTCTCTACATCGACCTGAAGGACATCAGATATTTGTGAATGAGAGAGAGGTCTGCTGCTGGATGAAGATTATTACACTGTATAAAACACCCTTCCCTGTGAAAGGGTGAATTAAAACAGAAATGATATTCATTTTATGTTATAAAAAGCAAAAAAACACAATAGTATTCACAGAACATGTTCATACACGTGCCATGTCTCATGTAAAGACGCATGATTTGCATAAGAAGCTCACTGCTTCCCTCACACCTCTTGTCCTGTATGTACACAGATAGACACAGATGCACCAGTGCACACACCCTCTCTGAGTCAATGAGCACTTGTGTCCTGTCTTGTCCTCTCCAGCTGGCATTCTCAGTGGCTTATTCAGCGTGATTGGACGGTCACTGCTAATCATGAGTCACATGCCATCTTCATGTGCACAGCAGTGCTCCAAGAGACAAAAAACATGAAACAACTTTTTTCCCTATAACTTGTGTCGCACGACCGTTGAGTATATCTAAATGCATAGGACAAAAGTAAACAGATGTTCAATAAGCAATGCTCTGGTCGGGATGTGTCCTCTTTGGTGCACAAATGTAATTAAAATGAACACATGCAAACCCTTGTAGGGGAAGATTGCACAAGATTATGTACCGTAATTGTTCATTGAAAGCAGACTCTGGACCTCTTGATGTTTTCTCGATCTTGATGATTGAGCACTTAAATAACCCTTGTTCAATCATGACAACTCTGGAAAGTTTTAGCATATTGATGGATATGACAAGGTTGGTGTATTTGATCTTGACGGACTAGATCTGTATGTTATGGAAGTATGAAGTATGGACTTTCTAATGCTAATCGATACACGGACACACTGCTGTGAGAATGTAAGATCTGCTGTTGCTGCTGCTGCATGAATCGATACATAAATCCAGTAGCAGATCTAGGCAGGTGGAGCTGGGGAGGTGCAAGGTTCAGAGGAACTCTGCGCTGCATGGCTATATCAGAGATTGTCGTTTGTTGTTGGAAGGAAGTAAGAGAGTTGGAGAAAACATTGGAGAAAAAACTTGGCTATCGTGTAATGGCAGGGATGTCAGTGGCAACGGTTCAGAGTTTTATGACTGACAGTTACAGTTTAATATCAGTTTCTTATGTATTAGCACATTGGTCTTGTGAATAAATGTTGTGTATTTTTTTGTTAATGTCGTTAATAAACACACAGAGGGACTTCATGTAATGTTTGTGGAATAAAAAAAAGAAGGTGAATATCTGTATTAGCTGCAGATTTCTAGTCACTGTTCTCATAAAACTACATTTAAGGTTACACTATAAACTTAGTTGTAATTTAATACGTATTTAATTAATTAACATTATGTTTACAGTGGTGTGAAAAAATGTTTTGATGTTTGATGTGTTCTGATTTCTTGGTAGACAGCAGATTTCACGGTTCCATTTATCACAGCAAGTCTTCCAGGTCCTGAAGCAGCAAAACAGACCCAGACCATCACACTACCACCACCATATTTTACTGTTGGTATGATGTTCTTTTTCTGAAATACGGTGTTCCTTTTACACCAGATGTAATAGGACACACACCTTCCAAAAAGTTTAACTTTTGTCTCGTCTGTCTTTTGCCCAGTCTCTTGCTTATGGTGGAGTCATAAACACTGAGGTCTATCTATCTGACCTTCACTGAGGCAAGTGAGGCCTGCAGTTCTTTGGATGTTGTTGTGGGGTATTTTGTGACCTCTTGGATGGGTCATCGCTGTGCTCTTGGGGCAATTTTGGTTAGCCGGCCACTCTTGGGAAGGTTCACCACTGTTCCATGTTCATGGATAATGGCTCTCACTGTGATTCGCTGGAGTCCCAAAGCTTTAGAAATGGCTTTGTAACCTTTTCCAGACTGATAGATCTCAATGACATTCGCATTTGTTCCTGATCCTCTTGGCATGATGTCTTGCTTTTGAAGATCTTTTGGTCTACTTCACTTTGTCAGGAAGGTACTATTTAAGTGATTTCTTGATTGAGATTGAGAAAAATTGAAGTATTCACAAATTCTTATTCTGTGACTATCTATCTATCTATCTATCTATCTATCTATCTATCTATCTATCTAAAACTTTATAAATTATTTAAAACTTGAGACCTTCAAAATAAAGTTGTTTGAACTACTTAAAACTTACTGTCTAGGCTTTCTCAAGCCAACATCAAGGTTTGTGTCACAAATGCTGACGAGGTTCCCACCATTGGCCACCAGAAGTCGCACTCACCAGAGTACTAGCTCTGTAGGACTACAATTCCCATGCACCCACTTCCATGGACTGATTACCACACACCTGCTGTACATCTCTACCATTTAAACACTGGATGCCCAACACCTCACAGTGAAGTCTTGTTTGCCCTGGCTACATTTCTGAGCGGTATTGCCCCTGTGTTAACATTGCCTGTGTTCTGACTTTGCTTTGTTCATCGTGTTTGATTCTGTGCCACCTGCCCTTTGTTTGTTGTTTTTCTGGACTCTGATCGTTTGCTGCCTGTTATGAGCATTTTCTCTGCCTTGCCCTTGACGTTGCTGTTCTGCCTGGTGATTCGACTTAAGCCTGTTTGTACACTGATGCTGTGTGATCTTAATAAACTGCTGATGGATCTTAACCTGCCTGAGTCCTCGTTACAGTTTGTTTTCAAACATTTTACCTGTCCCACTTTCAGTGCAATAAAGTCCTGGTCAGATGTATTATAGTACCGGTAACTACTTTCTGTCTAAACCAAAAGATGCTTAAACTAATGGTTCCTGCAGTAATGTTTAATTAACCACCAAATTAACATCTGCACTGGATAAAATATTTAACACTATCTTTAATGCTTAAATTGAACAAGAAAATGGTTATTCATCCTAAAATATGAAATCTCATAGAACACATTAAATGTAACTTTCTCATAGATGTTGAAATATTGTTACAACACAAAGTTTATGTTTTAAAACATTTTAAGTAAACTGTTTATGTTTCTTGAAAATTATTGATACAATTCATGTTTCGAAACATAGAACCTCATAAATTCAAGCGGAAAGTTGTATCGCATTTGATTGCTCCCAAAATTCCCCATTTACATTCTGTACATTTTGAATACATTTAGGATCTGTCATTTTCATTTATGAAAGACTTGTTCCCCGTATAATTTTTTGCTTTATGTAATGCAATCATTTTGAAGCTCAATATCTCAAAACAGCTCAGAATGCAGAGAGAACCTAATACTTCCTAAGGGGCGATTTTTACCACGGTAATGACATAAACGTGTCTTGTCGCTACATTCCCTTCTTTGCCTTCTATTATAAAATAAGCTTTTTATCATAGTAAAAATCTATGTATCATTCCCAACAAAAGTATTGTTTAGCATAAAACATGTTGAATATTAGCAGACAGGCAGTTGATTCATTAAATAAATTAAATTATTCAAAACTTGAGACCTTCAAAATAAAGTTGTTAGAACTACTTAAAACTTACTGTCTAGGCTTTCTCAAACCAACATCATATTTTGTCACAAATGCTGACTCATTAGGACTACAATTCCCATGCACCCACTTTCCTTGGACTGATTACCACACACCTGCTGTACATCATCTCCACTATTTAAACACTGGATACCCAACACCTCATGGTGAAGTCTTGTTTGCCCCGGCTATGGTTCTGAGCGGTATTGCCCCTGTGTTAACATTGCCTGTGTTCTGACTCTGCTTTGTTCATCGTGTTTGATTCTGTGCCGCCTGCCCCTTGTTTGTTGTTTATCTAGATTCTGGACTCTGATCGTTTGTTGCCTGTTATGACCATTCTCTCTGCCTTGCCCTTGACATTGCTTTTCTGCCTGGTGATACGACCTAAGCCTGTTTGTACACTGATACTGTGTGATCTTAATAAGCTGCAGATGGATCTTAACCTGCCTGAGTCCTCGTTACAGAAGACTTCGCCTACTACAGATCCAGTGGTTTATCAACACTTCTCCAATGAACTGTCAATCCAGGCCAATCAACTGGTGAGTCATCAACAACAGCTTGAGTAATTAACTACCATGACAGAGGAACTGATAAAGGTAGTGCGCTCCATCAGCCCTCATCGGAGACTAATGCAACAGAAAATTCTGTGAGTCAGTTTACCATGCCACTGAATGCTCAACCCATGACCAGTAATCCCAGTTTAGCGTTTCCAGAAAAGTTTGATGGAACTCCGAACAAATGAAAAAGCTCCTCAGTTAGCTTGCAATGGTCTCTCTTCAGTCCTTCTCTCTCTTTACAGGCTTGGGCCAGGTCATCTTTCACACTAGCTAGCTTTACCAGCTGCTCTTCACAAATCTGGAGACTCTTTTTGAGGCGTTTATTCTCCTCTTTGAGGCGCCTCTGGATCGTCTGGCTGGTCTGCCTCTCTCTCCGTGCAGCTCCCTCACAGCTGTAATCAGCTCAGCACCGCGGTCACCTCTCAAGAGGCGCTTCAGTCGCTTTAAAAGATCTGTTTTCAGCTTTCCCATCCAGGAAAGTAAACCCCGCAGCTCGGTGACCTTGAGTTCCTCCAGCATCAACTCAGCAGCAATCAAAGCATCCATGTTGAATCACTGTAACGAAGTGGAGACTAGGGTCGATCCAACAGGCAGAGTCAAAACAGGAACAAACAGTAATATAAGGAACAGGCAAGGTCGTGGTCAAGAAACAGGCAAACAGATCGAAACAGGCAGGCAAAACGGACAGGCCTTGAATAAACGCTCGGAATTGTGCACTCGGGCAAACTAACTCATTTTTCTGAGGACGAAAGAGAACGGCGTTTCAAGAATCACCTCTGTCTTTATTGTGGTCTGGCCGGACATCTGAGAAACGAATGTCCCATCTGTCACGGCAGTCTCATAGGGTGAGTTTACTGACTTCTGTGACCTCCCATAATGATTGCTATGATCTCCCAGTTACACTCACGTTTAAGGCACTAATAGACTCTGGGGCTGCGGGAAACTTCCTCGATGAAGAATTGGACTACAACACCGCATCCCACTAATCCCGTGCGAATCTCCCTTGGCAGTGGCAGCGCTAGACGGGCGCCCTCTGGGGACTGGGCATGTACGACACACCACCACCGACCTAGAACACCAAAAACACCCCGGAAACTACCAGCAGGATTACTTCAACCATTACCCGTCCCACATAGCCATCGACTTCATCACAGACCTACCAGTATCGCAAGGTAACACTACCATTATCACAGTGGTCGACCAGGTTGTTTTTCTTCTCTCTCTCCAAAGCCTGCCGTCTAATACCTCTACCCAAGCTCCTTGGAAACAGCCAAACACCTATTCCACTATGTATTCTGCTACTACAGACTTCCCGAGGATATTGTCTCAGATCGAGGCCCACAGTTTACATCCAGGGTATGGTCCGCCGCCTTCCGACTATTAAATGTAAATGTGAGCCTCACGTCAGAATATCACCCTCAATCCAACGGACAAACTGAATGACAGAGGAACCGATAAAGAGAGTGCGCTGCCCTCATCGGAGACTAATGCAACAGCAAAATCTGTGAGTCAGTTTACCATGCCACTGAATGCTCAACCCATGACCAGTAATCCCAGTTCAGCGTTTCCAGAAAAGTTTGATGGAACTCTGAACAAATGAAAAAGCTCCTCAGTTAGCTTGATATGGTCTCTTCAGTCCTTATCTCTCTTTACAGGCTTGGGCCAGGTCATCTTTCACACTAGCTAGCTTTACCAGCTGCTCTTCACAAATCTGGAGACTCTTTTTGAGGCGTTTATTCTCCTCTTTGAGGCGCCTCTGGATCGTCTGGCTGGTCTGCCTCAATCTCCGTGCAGCTCCCTCACAGCTGTAATCAGCTCAGCACCGCGGTCACCTCTCAAGAGGCGCTTCAGTCACTTTAAAAGATCTGTCTTCAGCCCGGTTTTCAGCTTTCCCATCCAGGAAAGTAAACCCCGCAGCTCGGTGACCTTGAGTTCCTCCAGCATCAACTCAGCAGCAATCAAAGCATCCATGTTGAATCACTGTAACGAAGTGGAGACTAGGGTCGATCCAACAGGCAGAGTCAAAACAGGAACAAACAGTAATATAAGGAACAGGCAAGGTCGTGGTCAAGAAACAGGCAAACAGATCGAAACAGGCAGGCAAAACGGACAGGCCTTGAATAAACGCTCGGAATTGTGCACTCGGGCAAACTAACTCATTTTTCTGAGGACGAAAGAGAACGGCGTTTCAAGAATCACCTCTGTCTTTATTGTGGTCTGGCCGGACATCTGAGAAACGAATGTCCCACCCGTCACTGCAGTCTCATAGGGTGAGTTTACTGACTTCTGTGACCTCCCATAATGATTGCTATGATCTCCCAGTTACACTCACGTTTAAGGCACTAATAGACTCTGGGGCTGCGGGAAACTTCCTCGATGAAGAATTGGACTACAACACCGCATCCCACTAATCCCGTGCGAATCTCCCTTGGCAGTGGCAGCGCTAGACGGGCGCCCTCTGGGGACTGGGCATGTACGACACACCACCACCGACCTAGAACACCAAAAACACCCCGGAAACTACCAGCAGGATTACTTCAACCATTACCCGTCCCACATAGCCATCGACTTCATCACAGACCTACCAGTATCGCAAGGTAACACTACCATTATCACAGTGGTCGACCAGGTTGTTTTTCTTCTCTCTCTCCAAAGCCTGCCGTCTAATACCTCTACCCAAGCTCCTTGGAAACAGCCAAACACCTATTCCACTATGTATTCTGCTACTACAGACTTCCCGAGGATATTGTCTCAGATCGAGGCCCACAGTTTACATCCAGGGTATGGTCCGCCGCCTTCCGACTATTAAATGTAAATGTGAGCCTCACGTCAGAATATCATCCCCAATCCAACGGACAAACCGAATGACAGAGGAACTGATAAAGAGAGTGCGCTATCTCCATCAGCCCTCATCGGAGACTAATGCAACAGCAAATTCTGTGAGTCAGTTTACCATGCCACTGAATGCTCAACCCATGACTAGTAATCCCAGTTCAGCGTTTCCAGAAAAGTTTGATGGAACTCCGAACAAATGAAAAAGCTCCTCAGTTAGCTTGATATGGTCTCTTCAGTCCTTATCTCTCTTTACAGGCTTGGGCCAGGTCATCTTTCACACTAGCTAGCGTTACCAGCTGCTCTTCACAAATCTGGAGACTCTTTTTGAGGCGTCTCTGGCCCCATCCTGGCCTTGGTGAGATGTAAATACTGGATCGTCTGGCTGGTCTGCTTCTCTCTCCGTGCAGCTCCCTCACCGCTGTAATCAGCTCAGCACCGCGGTCACCTCTCAAGAGGCGCTTCAGTCGCTTTAAAAGATCCGTCTTCAGCCCGGTTTTTAGCTTTCCCATCCAGAAAAGTAAACCCCGCAGACCTTGAGTTCCTCCAGCATCAACTCAGCAGCAATCAAAGCATCCATGTTGAATCACTGTAACGAAGTGGAGACCAGGGTCAATCCAACAGGCAGAGTCAAAACAGGAACAAACAGTAACATAAGGAACAGGCAAGGTCGTGGGCAAAACGGGCAGGACTTGCATAAACACTCGGAATTGTGCACTCGGGCAAACGTGTAAAACTCTTCTGCGGACGAAAGAGAACGGCGTTTCAATTATCACCTCTGTCTCTATTGTGGTCTGGCCGGACATCTGAGAAATGAATGTCCCACCCGGCCATCACGGCAGTCTCATGGGGTGAGTTTACTGATTTCTGCGACCTCCCATAATGATTGCTTTGATCTCCCAGTTACTCTCACATATAAAGAACAAACTATTAGAACCAAGGCACTAATAGTCTCTGGGGCTGCGGGAAACTTCATTGACGAAGAATTAGCACTACAACAACGCATCCCACTAATCCCGTGCAAATCTCCCTTGGCAGTGGGAGCGCTAGACGGGCGGCCTCTGGGGACTGGGCATGTACGACACCACCACCGACCTAGAACTCAAAGTAGGCGTCCTCCACACCGAGACCATTCATTCTCCAAGAAATCCAATTATTCTGGGCTTTCCGTGGCTACAAGATCACAACCCACAAATCTCCTGGCGAGAGAAACAAATCATCCGGTGGAGTTCTAACTGCCAAACAAACTTCCTGAGTAACACCCACCTCACACCCATCTCAACTACGGTCATTCCAGACCACCCCACCCGAGGAACCTGCAGAATACTCTGATCCCCAAGAGGCCTTCAGCAAGATCAAAGCATCACAACTGCCACCCCACAGAACCAACGACTGTGCCATTGACCTACAGCCTGGCTCATCACCTCCCAGAGGCCGCATCTTCCCACTCTCCGACCCCGAGGATCAAGCAATGAAAACCTACATCGAGGAACTGGAGAAGGTATTTATCCGAGCTTCTACCTCACCCGCAGCAGCAGGCTTTGTCAGTAAAAAGGATGGGGGGGCTTCATCCATGCATTGACTATCGTGGGCTTAACGCAATAACAGTAAAATTCAGATATCCCTTACCTCTGGTCCCTGCAGCATTAGAACAGCTAAGAACTGCCAAGGCTTTCACAAAGCTGGATCTCTGCTCTGCCTACAACTTAATCTGTATCAGAGAAGGGGACGAATGGAAAACCGCCTTCTCCACAAGCAATGGGCACTACGAATACCTTGTGATGCCCTTCGGATTCTCCAGTAGTCCTTCAGTATTCCAATCTTTCATCAATGATATATTCAGAGACATGCTAAATCAGGGCCTCATTGTATACATTGACGATATTTTAATCTACTCAGATTCTATGGAGGCACACATCCGGCAGGTCTGCGCTGTTCTACAACGTCTCATTAAGCACCAACTTTACGCCAAAGCTGAGAAATATGAATTTCATCAGTCATCGATAGTCTTCCTTGGTTACATCAGCCCGGAGAGAGCAAAGAAGGTACAAGCTGTCTTGAACTGGCCACAGCCCACCACCATAAAGGAATTACAGAGTTTTCTGGGTTTCGCCAACTTCTACAGACGATTCATCAGAAACTTCAGTTCAGTCGCAGCACCCCTCACAGCCATGACCGAGGGAGGTACCCCCAAACTTTGCTAGTGAAACGAGGCTTTACAAGCATTCAGGGAATTGAAAGGACGGTTTACAAAAATATCAAGGCAGATGCACTCTCACGGCAATACGACCTCACCTCTCTGAATCCTAACCAAGACCCCATTATCCCAACCCCTTGTTCTGGCACCAGTCCAATGGGACATAATGACCGAAGTCACCCAGGCACACGCACAAGACCCACCACCGGCAGAATGTCCAACTGATCAAACATTTGTTCCTCAATAACTCAGGGAAAAGGTTATCCAGTAGGTACACTCGACTACCAGCTCTGGTCATCCAGGGATCGCGACCACAACATGTCTAATTCAGAACCGATTCTGGTGGGACACTCTACAAGTAGACACCAAAAACTTTGTGAATTCTTGTCATACATGCGCAGCCACAAAAACACCCCGGCAACTACCAGCAGGATTACTTCAAGCATTACCCATCCCACAACGACCATGGTCCCACATAGCCATCGACTTAATCACAGCGATACCAGTAACACTACCATAATCGACCACTGTGATTTAAATAAATGTTTTTTTTTTTTTTTTTTTTTTTTCTCAAAGCCTACCGTCTAATACCTCTACCCAACCTCCTTGGAAACAGCCAAACACCTATTCCACAATGTATTCCGCTACTACAGACTTCCCGAGGATATTGTCTCAGATCGAGGCCCACAGTTTACATCCAGGGTATGGTCCGCCTTCTTCCGACTATTAAATATGAGCCTCAAGTCAGAATATCATCCCCAATCCAACGGACAAACTGAACGCTTGAACCAAGAAATCACCAAATTCCTCAGCATATACTGCCAAAAGAATTAGAAGGACTGGAGGAGTTTTTTTTTTTTTTTTCTGGGCCGAATATGCGCAGAATTCCATCCTCAAACCTGCCACTAATCTTACACCCTTCCAATGTGTTCTGGGATTCCAACCACCACCATTCCCATGGTCCGGCGACCCGTCTGAGATACCTGCTATCAATGACTGGTTTCAGCAGAGTGAGGAGGTATGGGATCAAGCACATGTCCACCTACAATGAGCAGTAAACCGAACCAAAGAACAAGCTGACCGTCATCGACGTCCTCAACCGAGATACACACCAGGACAGTGGGTATGGCTATCAACCAAGGATCTACGCTACCATGCAAGAAATTCAGTCCCAGGTATGTGGGTCCATTCAATTTCCACAAAATAATGCTGTGTCCTATCGTCTGGAACTACATGCCACTTACCGTATTGCTCCCACTTTTCATGTATCTCTACTGAAACCAGCCAGTGGTCCAAGGGGGTAACCAGAAAGCAGTGATCCAGGCCCCCCACTCCTGATCGTGGAAGGCGAGGAGGCATTTCAAATGCGAGATTTCCTCGCTTTCACAAATGCTGACGAGGTTCCCATCAACGGCCAAAAGATGTTGCACTCACTAGAGTACTAGCTCTGTAGGACTACAATTCCCATGCACCCACTTCCATGGACTGATTACCACACACCTGCTGTACATCTCTACCATTTAAACACTGGATGCCCAACACCTCACAGTGAAGTCTTGTTTGCCCTGGCTACATTTCTGAGCGTTATTTCCCCTGTGTTAAGCTTGCATGTGTTCTGACTTTGTTCATTGTGTTTGATTCTGTGCCGCCTGCCCCTTGTTTGTTGTTTTATCTGGATTTTGGACTCTGATCGTTTGCTGCCTGATATGAGCATTCTCTCTGCCTTGCCCTTGACATTGCTGTTCTGCCTGGTGATTCGACCTAAGCCTGTTTGTACACTGATGCTGTGTGATCTTAATAAACTGCTGATGGATCTTAACCTGCCTGAGTCCTCGTTACATTTTACCTGTCCCACTTTCAGTGCAATAAAGTCCTGGTCAGATGTATTATATTACTGGTAGCTACTTTGTCTAAACCAAAAGATGCTTAAACTAATGGTTCCTGCAGTAATGTTTAATTAACCACCAAATTAACATCTGCACTGGATAAAATATTTAACACTATCTTTAATGCTTAAATTGAACAAGAAAATAGTTATTCATCCTAAAATATGAAATCTCACAGAAAATATTAAATGTAACTTTCTCATAGATGTTGAAATATTGTTACAACACAAAGTTTATGTTTTAAAACATTTTAAGTAAACTGTTTATGTTTCTTAAATTATTGATACAATTCATGTTTCGAAACACAGAACCTCATAAATTCAAGCGGAAAGTTGTATCGCATTTGATTGCTCCCAAAATTCCCCATTTACATTCTGTACATTTTGAATACATTTAAGATCTGTCATTTTCATTTATGAAAGAGACTTGTTCCCCGTATAATTTTTTGCTTTATGTAATGCAATCATTTTGAAGCTCAATATCTCAAAACAGCTCAGAATGCAGAGAGAACCTAATACTTCCAAAGGGGCGATTTTACCACGGTAATGACATAAACGTGTCTTGTCGCTACATTCCCTTCTTTGCCTTCTATTATAAAATAAGCTTTTTATCATAGTAAAAATCGATGTATCATTCCCAACAAAAGTATTGTTTAGCATAAAACATGTTGAATATTAGCAGACAGGCAGTTGATTCATTAAGCTATTTCCTCACAAAATCATCTGTTTATTTAGTTTATGAAGCCTCTTCTCCATTGACTTCCATTAAAAAAATAAAACTTACCACCAAAGCAGCAGCATTAGTGTAAGCCATTGTTTTGTTTTGTTTTTTGGCTAAAGGCTGAATGCTTGCCTTCCAGCGGCTTTGGCTATACACAGCAAACAATGAACCAGATTATTTAAATGTTGAACGTTGAACAAGCAGTCTCACTGGCAGCAGAATCAGGTTGTGTCATTTAGTAAATGATGTGATTGCTAGCAGAATGGACGTGAAGTACTGCCTGCAACATCTATAGTTTCATGACTAAACGTGTGTAAACAAGCTTATTTTTTGCTAAGTTCAACAACAGGCCATCAATCTGCAGTCTGTCAGATCACATGAAATAGGCATGATAAAACACAATGAATTCACAAACAGAATGGAATACAAAATAACTGCTGTCAGTGGGATGATGAAACGGTGGGGGTGGAAAAACACCATTTAAAAGAAACATGTTGTAATACATCATAGATCAAAGTATACAGAGAATATGTTTCAACATCTTTGAGTACAAAGGTGGTTGTGGCAAGGGGGGAAAACAGGATGTTAGGAGTGTATAGTCTCACATAGCCAGATCTTTGACTGATGGCATGACGTCTGGGCTCTCTAGCTGCTTTACTTGCCCAAGAACTGCCCACTTAGAGATTTTTGTTTTTCAGAACTGTTTATTTTCAGAAATTTCAATCCATTTCCAATGAATTTCCCTAACTCCCTTAATTAAAAACACAGCTATTTCAAAAGGTGCAAAAATTCACATTCAGACAATATCACTTTTATGTTACCAAGTGCCTAAAAAAACTCCTTATGATCAGCATATATTAGTATAGATTTCATCAAATTTCAAGGCAAAAAAAGACCAGTAGAATCCAGCTGATGGCATTAAATAAAAAATGTGATATATATATATATATATATACAGACACACACACACATGCATACATACATATACTGGTCTTGACACTTGCCTTATATATATATATGTACAGTAGTACCTCAAGATACGAAAGACTCAACTTACGAAAAATCCAAGTTATGAAAGCAAAGACAAACATTTTTACTGCTTTACATACGAAAAGTTTTCAAGATACGAAAGGTTTCTGAAAGTCCGAGATTCGCCCCATAACAATTTTGAAACTCGCGCCGCACGCCGCCATCTTAGTTATAGTAGACTCGCCACCATCCTCCTGCTCTCCCATTGGTTCCTGATGCTAGCCAAGCCATGAGATCCTTCTCTCTAATTGGACAGCATCCCTCCCATCATGCATCTCATATACATACGTGCTGACGTGCTTTAGCTCAGCCACTCCGCACCCGAAACTTTACATTTTTTATGTGTTTTCGTAAAGTTAAGTGTACGTACATACGTTATCTGCTGTTTGTCCTCCTCCTTTGCCGCCACTTTCGGAGATAGCCTCACTCGAAAGGTAAGCTTCGACATTTTACGTTATTTCATTGTTTATAGGTCAATTTAGCTTCATTATGAAATTTAATGGGGTGTTTTTGGAGGGCTTGGAACGGATTAGCCATTTTACATGTAAAATGTGTTCCAAGATACAAAAAACTCATTATACGAAGGCCGCCTCGGAACGGATTAATTTTGTATCTCGAGGTACCACTGTATATATATATATATATATATATATATATATATATATATACATATAATTTTTTCGGCTATTAAGCTGAAATAATTTTTTCAGCTTAATAGCCTGTTTCTATTTGGTATCATTTCAGGTGCATGGACAAATGCCCTGGACATTCAGCTCATAACTTTTTTGTACCATGGTAAAAGAAAATTCCCATGGGATTATCCCTGTAAGTGGGGTGTCTTACTGCAACTACAAGTGTATGCAGATGTTTTCCTCCTCCTTCATCATGTTTCCAGCTACCTCAAGCAGCTCTTTACGAACCGTGACCTTTTCAGAAGTGCATTTTCTATGGATCTCGGTGACTAATTGTTTCTATTGTGGTCTTTGTTAAGTTTGTCACTCGGCAGGTCTGTGGCACCGGGCCTGAGCCAGAATGGAGAGAGCAGATGAACAGAAAGGAAGAGTAGGTGCGACCACACCATCACCCCCTCAAAGCATGGCCTCTTACTGCGCTGCCACTCACTCCTGCCGAGGGATGATTAACTAGATTTATGTAATCAGCCAGTTCTTTACTTACTTTAGCGCATTCACACACCCTATGCAAGCATCATTATGGGTTCTTCAAATGATAGTTCTGCGGCTAGCAACTGGACAGGTGTACGTTCTTGGCTGGATCAGGTGGTTCTTTATAAAACAAAACAGAAACGATGTGCATGTTATCCCTGCTTCTATATTTAGATCAAAAGTATTTTTTCATTTTTCTTTTATTTCTGACAAAAATAACTCTGACTTGTGTAGCCCTACCGCTAAGCCTAACCAGAAACACTTTATTATTAAACATATGTTGGGCACTTTATTTCCACTTTTTGAATATTTTCTTAATTTTGCATTGAAAATAAATGCATTTCTGATCTGATATGTGGTGAGAAAGAGAATAGAGAGAACTCAGGTCCACTTGTGTCAAAACTTTCTGCCATGTGTCTTACTCAAATACAGTGATCCCTCGTTTATCACAGTTAATGTGGACCGGAACCCCCCGCGATAGGTGAAATCCGCGAAGTAGGATTGGCCCCCCCTAGGAATTTCCGTATATGTGTGTGTAGGTACCAGAATGTTTAAAATATGTATATTTATACTTTAAATATATTTTAATTAAATCTATTTAATTATAAAACCTTAATATTATACATTTACTCTCTCTCTCTCATTCGATACGTATTATGGTGCTCTACACTCATCAATGACAGTAGTATCTTGAGACTCCAGTAATGACGACAATGACAGACCTGTGCGGTTCATGAATGTAATGATGAAGATGATGATGATGATGGTGTTACTGCACTGGTATAATGAGGCCTTTAAATCAGTTCGGGAAGTCCTGGATCGTCAACATTTTCTTCTGAGAGAGGCGAAGAGGCTCCCACTCCACTCTTGCTCTCATTGGTCGATCTCACGCCGGGAACCAATCACGTGTCTTGTCTGAGTGCCGTGGGCGTGTACAAAGCCTCTGAGAGAGTTTCTCTCTTTGTGTGGCATCCTGGGAAACCGTTTCTCTCGCGTCACGATGAAGCAACGCTGCTTTCCACAATACGGCTGCCGAAAAGGCGGTATTTTAGAATTTTTATTTTTCGATGAATATTTTTGAAAAATGCGCGATGCACTGAGGCCGCAAAACTTAAACCGTGAAGTGGCGAGGGATTACTGTACACTACTACTACTATTAACACTCCTTCCCTAATTTTATCTGGCCCAACCAGATGTCAGGGGACAGAGTTAAGAAAGGCTATTTGCTCTTGGTGAAAATATACACTCTTTTTATATGGATTTATTTATGCCAACAGTGGCAGTTCTGACCTGTGGTGGAAGAAGCAAACAAATCAAGTAACTGAGTAAAAGTTCAAATATGCTATATTACTCCAATAAAAATATTACGTACTCCTTTTGACTTGCGTTTCCACCTACATGAGGGAGGGTAGATGCCAATGATCGAATCTTCTGTTTAAATTAAATGACTGGCAGAAGGAATTGATGGCTTTAAATAATAACTCATTTTGTTTTCCATTAGAACAGGACCTAGAATCTTAATCATTCTAATATTCAAGATTTCCCTCTATTACTTTGTAAAGCATTCAGAAGGGTCAGTGATTATTCTCTGCACCTTTTAATTACTTCTGAAACTGAAGCAAGCTTCTCTGAGTTTGTTGATGTTTCGCCACAATCAACAAATCTTTGAGTTCACCACTTCTGGTCAATGGATCTAGTCTAGGATTGATTAGTTACGCTGTACACTCCTCAGACAGAAGGAACATAAAGGATCGGATAACCTTTATAAGAGATTTATCTCCATCACCATGGCAACCCAGATGATTTTCTTAATATATTTAATTAGCGTTTTTTGTGCATCTATATATTCGCCCATCCACATTCCTTCACAAGTGGAGGTGTTAATAATGACAAAACGTTTATTAAGTAGAACTCAATGAACTTTGAAATACCGTGGCCTTAAATGTGTTTAAACACATACAATTTTATTCACACTCTATGTTTCACAAACTACTTTTTTCCAACATCTGGAAACACACATTCATACACTTTAAATATAAATGTATATATATATATATATATATATATATATATAGATATAGATATATATATAGATATATATATATATGAATAATAGTACTATACTTTAGTGCTATATAACTTCAATCTCACACTGGATCTCAATGAATGAAATTTTAATTTTGGAAACTTTATTTATTTAAATTGTGTAATTTGTTGAGAACAAAACTATGTGACAACAGTCAATGGAAACTAAAAAAATCAACACACTGTCGACTGGATTCAAAATCATACCAAAAATCAATTTAAAAAACTGAAGTTACAGGCTGATCCAGGCTGGATAAAGGCATTAGAAGCTCCTGGACAGCTTTGGATGCTCCAATACATAATGTCCCAGAGGTTCTCAATTGGATTCAGGTCTGAGGAATGTGAGGACCAGTCAGTGGCATCAACGCCTCCGTCACCTAAAAACTGCCTGCACACTATCGTGTACCAGAAGGAACCCAGGGCCACTGCATCATCAGAAGGTCTGACAATGGCTCTGAGGATTTCATCCCGGTCCCTAACAGCAGTGAGGGAACCATTGACTGCATGCTGAGGTCTGTGTGATCCTCCAAGGATATTCATCCCCAGCCCATTACTGATCCACCTTCAAAACGATCATATTGGATGATGTTGGGAGCAGCCTAACGTTCCCCGTGTCATCTC
The DNA here is from genome assembly GCA_037043235.1 of Rhodeus uyekii. NCBI lineage: Eukaryota > Metazoa > Chordata > Actinopteri > Cypriniformes > Acheilognathidae > Rhodeus > Rhodeus uyekii. The sequence goes on along the minus strand of JAWRVZ010000016.1, from coordinate 5,450,519 downwards.
TAGACACTTTCATTTCATTCTGAACCTGCTCTGATCCTTGAAGAGAATGAGGACGTGTCAATTCTAGTGTTTTCTGGCAAATGCCAATCGAGCTGTACGGTGCTGAGCTGTGAGCACATGTCCCACTAGAGGACTTCAGGCCTTTATGCCACCCTCATGAAGTCTGTTTCTGACAGTTTAGTCAGAAACATGCACACCAGTTCCTACTGGAGGTCATTTTGTAGGTTTCTGGCAGCTCCTCCTGTTCCTCCTTTCGCAAAGAAGCAGATACGAGTTCTTCTGCTGGTTGTTGCCCTTCTACGTCCCTGTCTAACTCTGCTTGTGTAATTGCCTGTTTGCCGATATCTTGTCCACGCTTCTGAAACTGCTGGAAGACACGCCAAACCTCAGAATCAGACAGGAAGATTTTCTATGGCCATCATCTGCAAAATAGTGACTTGGTGTGATACTGTGATGATTAAGTGCTCACTTAATTTTTTTGAGCAGTGAATATAACATTACATTTACATTTAATTAACTGATATGTTAAAACACCAACTCACAAAAGTAATACAATCTGTTTTGTGCATTTATAATACACTGAAAATCAATTACGAACTCAGATGGTAATGAGAAAATCAACACCTACTGTTAAATCAAAACTCATTATCAGTATGTTTTCCTCAAACTGAGATCATTATTATTAATAAACTGTATGGAAGATGCAAGGTTTCATACACCCAAACACAAAACACCATCACAGTAACACATATGACACTAAAATAATGTAATAAACATTCATTTAACAACATAAGATGTAAAGGAAATAAAAAAGTAAAGGAAATAAAGGAATGTCTATTTACAGTAAAATGTATCTTGACTGAGGAGATTCTCTTTCTAAGATGAATTTCATATTATGAAGCAAATGTTTGAATATAATGCAAAAAACCAAAGGTTAAAAAAATGAAAGAAAAACAAATCAGTAAAATCATTACAATATCAACATCTTGTTCCAAGATGCAGTCAGCTTTGTATCTATAGCCAGTGGAGTTGCTTGTGCTTATGTAATGGGTGAACATGCTCAGAGACCCTACTGGGTGTTAGCTGATCAGGACTGGCACACGTTCACACCATGTCTCTCTCCTTCTGCTGTTCATAACAGAGGGGAAGCATTACTAATCTGCCACAAACAGAGCAACAGAGACTTTCAGAGATGTAGGGCCAGAGGAGATATAGAAAAACATGTATGTAAAACGAGCGAGAGGCTGAGAGAGAAAACAATCAAGCATATAAACAAACATGTAAAACCACTTTTGTTCTGCTCTGACAATGTGTCTTCTCCGTACTATCCAGCAACATTTCCATGACAAAGCCTAAGCCTAAGCTTTGACTAAACAGCAATGCGGTACAAATGTGTTTGAGTCCAGGACCTAAAATAAATTCTGGAAACCAATCCATGATATTCATGAGATTCCAAAATTCACATGGTGCATCATTCGATGCGCAGCCATCCTCATATTTAGGTGCGGAAGATCAATGGGAAACATAGGAGAAACTTGCTCAGATTGCAATGTGAGTTTGAAAGAAAAACTTGAGTGTAAGGCTGAGGTGCCAGTTTTGAAACCCACTGAACAATAGAGCTACTGATTGCCATTTTGCTTTTTGTGACTGTGTATTGGAGGGTTTGTTCTCATAATGCCAAGAGCCTGTTTAAATGGACGTCTTAATTGTAATGTTTAAAGAAACCATGCTGTGAATGGGAATGAAAGCAAAGAGAATGACTAAAAGGTGAGAAAGCATGAACGATGGAGGTTGATGCAGCGTCTGGAACATAAAATGATTTTGATTAGACACACTTGTGCATGCTAGTGCAATACATTTTCCCTGTTAGAATTGTATACATATGGAAAAACAAGGAATTACTGGTTAATAGTTGTGTAAAGACTTTTTGAAATAGTCTTTTGTTAGGGTTAAAACCATGTGTTTTGATCAAAAGTGAGACCACTAATTAACACGATTTAGCATTTTTCTTATTTAATACAATTTGTTTACAAAAATATATATTATCAGCACAACAATTTGAGTTCAGAAGTTACGCTAAAATGTCTCTGAATGTTAATATCTTAATTTCTTTGTTTGCTTTCATGGTGGCATTCAAGCTGGATAAATTCCCCAAAGACATGCCTGCTGCCTTACTGTGGAAACCATAGGTGGAGGTTCAACCAATTCTACGGCTAAAGAGTTGCGCATCCTCTTTAAAAACACATTTAACTTCAAATTCATGCAATATTTGGTCACATGTCTCCTGTCGGAAAAAAAAAAGCAAACGTATTGTAGGCATGATTCGGGATGGCAGTCAATAAAAAATAACCATTGCCTTACCTCATGAGGCAAAACAGTGTTTCTCTTCTGCTGGCCATCACAGCAGGCAAAGAGTTTTTCGGATGTTCTGAAGCTCTGTTTGCAGGCCACGTATAAACGCAAGTCGCAATCCGGACACAGGAACTCAAGGGCTGTGTCATGCTTGAAGGACGAGAACACAGACAAGAGTACACTTTGAAAGTTTTATCAAATGACAAGGAGAGGCATCCGACTGGTAACAGGGTGAGGGTGAGAGGTGAAGGTGCTCGTGAATGAGTCTTTGTCGTTCTTATCTGAGGGATGAGCGGAGAGTTCAGCGATCTTGGAGACAAGGAGACACGGAAGGAGTTCACTCTGAGAAACTTGATCAAGGATCGCATGTGTGAGTCGTGGTAGCATAAATGACTGGATGGTGTGAGCGGGTGACATAGTGGAGGCTTGACAGGTGAGGGTGACCAGTACTGTGGTGATTAGGAACAAGTGGATGGTGCGTTGGAGTCTGGTGCAGTGGATGAGGCAAGTCCGTGACAGGCAGGGTCTGCCTCCTCTGGGTCTCTGGTCCCTCCTCAGATCCTGATCCTTGAAATGAGGGGTGTTGAACTTTGGGCATGTATCCTGGCCGGATTCTTAGGATGACATGAGAGTTGGTGCTCACATTTCATTGAGCAAAAATGTTTGCAGGTTCCACACCCTCTTAATGGATGTGAGCACAGTCAGAATTGTATACAGATGAGGAACATGAATTCTTGGAAGCAGATCTGGGTGGGCCAATAAGGCACAACCATCAAGACCTGCTCCTTGTCCTCCCTAATCTTGCACAGTGTCTGTGCGGGCAGACTCACGGTATAAAATGCATACTTGCTTAGGCTATAGGGGCCAGCGATGGGCCAGTGCGTCCGTTCCGAGGGTCCCCACATTCAGGGAATAAAACTGGCAGTGGGTTGTCTCCTGGGATGCAAACAGGTTGACATGCAAGGATTCTGCAAAGACCTGCGACTCTGAAGCTTTCCCAAGTGGAGTATCCACTCTTCCCTAAATGTGTGCTGTCATACGAGCTCGTCAGCTGCACGATTGAGCTCGCCAAGAATGTGAATGGCACCAAGCAACCTGACTTACTAACAGTTGCTCATAACTCCATAGAGTGAGATTGCTCACTCTAGCGCAGACCTAGATGGGAGCGCAGACCACCTTGATGTTTGATTGGTGTAACGATTAATGGGTTGTTCATCCAGAACAGCACATGTTTGTCGGACATGGACCAACAAGGCCAAAGCAAGGCCAACAGCACTGTTAGCAGCTCAAGGGAATTGATATGCCACTGCAGTCGAGGTCCTATCCAGGAGCCCGAGGCTGCAAGCCCATCACATACAACACTCGCAACACCATGCTGGAGACACCTTTTGAGAAAACAACATGCCTCTGGACACTTGTTCTAGGAGAACCCCTGCCCGTAGAAAAATACAGAGACAAATCAGAGTAATTTCCAGTCGATGTGTGCTGCGATGCCATGCCCATCGTGGGACCCAATCGTGAAGCCAGCGCTGAAGCAAAATGAAGTATGAGCTGTAAAACACTGAGTTCATATCGTCTGGAGGGACCGGCTCTATCCTATCTGCCAATAGGACTGCGATCTCCACATGCTCCTTGTCTAGACGTGACCTGGGTGAAGGCTACTGCGGTGGCAGACCGCAGGGGAAAGCCCTCAGTGATGGAAGAAGAAGGTCATCCCGCTAATTTTTGTCTACTCTTTTTTGAGTACCATGAATTCAGACATACTTGTTTTGTCACATACTGTTTTCTCACCTACCATATAGTAGGGAAGTATGTGAATCACGACCAGCAGCAGTCAGTGGTTTGAGTGAGAATACTCTCAAGTCTGTTGCCAGGGGAAGATCAAGCCTTGCCGCAGCTATGGCTACGTTCGCTGTCTGTATTGAGCATGACAACCGCATTTACTTACAACTGTGAGTCTTGAAATAACCTGTTCACACAGCAGCTTACAATCGCTGCTTGATTAATGCAAAGGAAGTCAAGATTGTGTTTTGTTTTTTTTGCGACTAATATCAAAGATAATAATAATAAAACTGCAAAGTCGTCACAATAGCGTGTCCGAAATAATATACAGTGGAACCTCGAGATACGAGCAGCCTGACATACGAGTTTTTTGAGATACGAGCCGGAGCTCGAGCCATATTTTCGTTCAAGATACGAGCCCAAATCCGAGATACGAGCCGTGTTTCCAGAGCGATCCAGAGATGGACGCACTCAGAGCTTGTCATATATCACTACTCAGTGTTTTCAACCACATAAGGTTTATTTTCGGTTTCAGACATTTAAATACTCATAAGTACTCGCAAAACAATACATCTATAGTTTGAAAAATACACTTACGTCCATAAAAGAAGAAATGGCAATCATACAATTATAAATTAATCAGATAAATCAGATACACATTGTAGGTATGTGGCAAATTTTTTTAAAGTTCTCCAGATACAGTGGAAATGGGCTCATTGGAAAGGGCTTGGATAGACGATTCCAATGACACCAAGATCAACTCAATCGGACATATATTAAGGGAGTAATGAGATATTTTGTCCCATCAAATTTGGAAAATTAGCGGCCATTGGCTTAATAGAAAAACAATAGGAAGTCTGACATTCGTCCGTGACCCGAAAGCGACGTTCAGAAGAATACATGTAACTTCCTTATCCTCTGTCTGATTCTTTAAAACTAGGTATCACTGGAAAGCTTTTTGAATGCCTAAGCTGCCTGTTTAACTGAAAAGGAGAAATAACTATGTTTTAAAGTTTATCAAAAACATCCCATTCAGAGGTGATTTCCATAATCCAAACCGAGTACCGTTACAGTTACCGGGTACAGTTCGCGGCGGGTTCAAAAACGACGGTTGGTAAGCCATCATTTTTGCTCAAATTTCGCACACACAATGGAAATAGATTAATAAAACATACATCAGAATATCAAGTCATATAAAACTCAGCTGTTGATGTTCCAGGGGGGGTTATTATAAGGGCGATTTCTAGACAAAAAATCTACTTCAATCACAGGCAAACCGGGAGTCGGATTCACAAAATTCCAAAACGTGTCAGATATCAAAGCGGTGTACTACCTCATCAGTTCCTGTGCTCATGTACGAGACTTGCGCAACACCTCTTAAAAGCGGTTTTAAAACGTAATGCGGTTCGGGGTTCCTCGCCAAAGGAGAAAAACGAAAACGAGGCTCGAGGCCGTAATGAATGGATGCCAGATCGTGATTTTGCCACATACCTACACATTGCATAGGTAACTATAAAGTTCACTGTATTCTCTCATTGTACTTCTCTCACTTCACTGGTCACTTACTGCCATGTTTTTCGGGAGAAGCGACTGAATTTGCGTTATAAATAAGACTGATCATATTCTCCGGACTGCGGCGCAAACAAACATGGCGGCGCCCGTCGCGCATCATAGATCAGCTAACGTGATCATTATAAAAGTTTTTAAACAACAAAACACATTCACTTCCACATATTTGAGAATCGAAATATCAGGTAGTTGATATAAATAAGACATACACTAAATAAATGCGATACACATGTCATTCAGCGCTTTTGAGGCTGCGGTGTCTCAACGTAACAAGCATGACGCGTCGCCATGGAAACAATAAGGTAAACATTCTAAAATAACGGTCGCCTAAAAAAACTCACGCTGGGAGGGTCAGTGCGAAAGGGTTAAGGACAAATATCCACGAGGAAATGGAGAAGCTTCTGCTCGTGTTGGCAGGAGATACAGTGACGGAGACGGTAATATGCGAGAAGGCACAGAGTGTTTGCTGACTTAGTGGAGAAAGAAGCATCAACTTCTAAATAGGCATCAGAAGAAGCGTTTAAGGCAAGGCATGGCTGGTTTGATAATTTTAAGAAGAGAACTGGCATCCATTCAGTGGTGAGGCATGGCGAAGCTGCGAGTGCGGACGTGAAAGCACCCTCCCTCCTCCTCGATGTTCACTTTCGTTAGCCGCACTCGTCTGTCTCCAAAGTAAGACTATTATGCTAAATAACTCTTTTATTTCTTTATTTCATATGTTGTTATGTATTTGTTAATTATACATGTTTATTTGTTATTTAAAAACATATTTATTCATAATTTACAATAGTTTGGGGATTTTTCATAGGTCTGGAACGGATTAAATCAAAATCAGTTATTTTAAATGGGAGAAATTCGTTTGAGATACGAGCTGATTGACTTACGAGCTCGGCTACAGAGTCAGTTGTATTGCTTCCCCTTCATGGCCTCATGGGATAGTAAAGTGTTCATTGAATAGGTCATCTGGGTACTTTTTGCTCAGTATTATTCAGGCATCTACTCAGTTGATCTCCTACTGATAGGAGATATGAGCGTTTGATTTGCACAGAGACCATGAAATTGAAATTACCTGAAAACATGTTGTGTATTTTTGGCCATTTATATACATAACAACTATTTTTTGAGGGCCTAAAATGCCCATTTTTGAAAACAGGTCTCAAAGAGCAAGTTGTTAAAAACTATACCCTTAGGGTCTCTGTGTAAACTACAAAAACGTGAATTTGTGAAAATGGTGATGTCATGCGCATGCTTACATGTTCAGACTATAGATGTGTGGTGTTGGCCAGGCATGGCATAATACAGCGATTTAAGTCGTTTCAGTGGATCTGTGTGAATGGGGATCGTCTTGACAAAGATGTTATATAGCGAAAAACGCAAAGAAAAATCGCTACTGATTTTAGTACACTGTTGTCATGTAAATATACTCTCAGTGTGATTTTCTAAGCTAGGCTTTCCTTTACTAAGGTTTCCAATGAACAACTACAACTTTATGACAATGTCACAATCATCACAAGCAAAAATGATTATAACCATCTCAACAATAAAACATTGAAGCATCTGCGTAGACAGAAGCCGATTCACTGTCAGTTTTATTTACGTATTTGGCAGATACTTTTAGCCAAAGCGACTTACATTGCATTCAAGGAACAGTTCTGGGAATCAAACCCATGACTTTGGTGTTGCAAGCATCATGCTCTACAATACTCATGCCACAAATGAATGACTGTTTAACATAAAGGAAACATAAACCTTTGAATGTGTCATTCAAGAGATTCGTTCAAAAATGCAGATTCATCCATTAATGTCTTTGAGTGAGTCATCATTAAAAAAGGATTTTAAAAAATCAGAACCTCTAGCAGTAGCCTAAATTACATTTTAACCGTCAGTATAGAATCGTGATCTCTGTTTTAATTCATCCAGAATCGTGCGGCTCTAATGTTCAATAAAGAAGTGTGATGTTTAGATCATTGTGGATGCATGACTGTCTCGTCTCGAGCGGCGGGCAGATTAGATCTCTGCCTCTTCTGTCGCTGTCACTCCCTGTTAAGACAAGCACATTGAGATCAATCATCGAGCAACATTTAGAAGCGGTCGTCAGGTGCAAAGACAAAGGCAGCAGGCGGTACGGACAAGATGCTACTTAATTAAAAAGCCGACTCTGCTTCCCATCACTAATATGGGCTGACAGAGGTCAGGGACGGTGTAAGAGACATTTAAAGTTTGGACAGACTCACTAGAGGACAGGAACACCGCCTTTTTTAATCAACATGTTATACAATCAACACTTTTTAAGCAAACATCAAACGTAACTGGTACAAATTAAAAAGTGAAAAGACTTTAAATGAATATCAGACAGCGCTCATTTATAAAACGGCATGTCCACTGTATAAAAACGTTCACTCGTTTACTTTGTCAAAATGTTTTCCATGATTTAGACGACAGCATAACTACTGTAAACTTAAACTACAGCACAGGATAAGTATATAAATCGTGCACAGTAGCACTTAAACTTTTATTTTACATCCTTTTTCAGACCTGGACGTGGTAGATAGTCCTAGTGGATTGACTTTTTCTCCCTTGGCTCTCTAACAGATAAAGATACCGATGTGCTGCTTTAAATACAAAGTCAAATTTGTGTGATTCAATTGTCAGTCACACTATAATGCATCAAGCATTTTCCCCATGCATGTGAAGAACTAGCTATTCTCTTCACAGATAAATCAAGCAAAGCTGAATCATTTTAATATGCTAATTTGATGAACATTTCTTATTGGTGTCAGTGCATAAAGTAAGGATTGCTGCTTAATATTTTTGGGGGAATCATGATACATTTTTCAGATTTCTTTGATGAATAGAAAGCTCAAAAGAACAGCATTAATATTAAATGTCATTCCTGGCAATTTTTATTAATTTAATGCAACTTTACTCAATAAGTGTTTTTTTTTGTTGTTGTTTTTTTCAAAACATTTGGTATTTTGGTTTTCCACTAAAAATATTAAGCATCAAAAACTATTTTCAACATTGATAATAGTAAGACATGTTTCTTGAGTAGCAAATCATCAAATAATAATCTTATATTTATAATCTGAAGGATCACGTGACATTGAAGACTGGAGTAAGTGAAAGACTTATTTCAAAAAAATAAAAGTTTAAAAGATAGTATTAACTCTTTACAATAAGGTCTCACTTGTTAACATTAGTTTTGAGTAATACATTTGTTACAATGCTTGTTAATCTTTGTTAACTATAGTTAAAAATCCAGATGTTCATTGTTTCTTCGAGTTCAAAATGCATGAAATATTGTAAACAAATACAACTTTTAATTTTAATAATGTATTAGGAAATGTTGAAATTAACATTAACTAAGATTAATAAATGCTGTGGAAGTTCATTATTCGTTTTTATCTAATGAAACCTTTTTGTAAAGTGTTATCAAAATAGCAGTTATTTCAAAAGTTTGTCCTGTAGTGTATGTATAATATTTGTGGCAGTGCATTACCACCAAATATGACTTTTTTTGTTGTCTGTTGTAAAAAAATGAGGTTAAAAAAACTGAATGAAAAACTCCTGCAGAATGTGAAAATGCAGCTTTTAAAATCAAAGCACTGATGATAGAAAATTAGCTTTTAAAAGTTCAGAGATGTGAAGTTCTCAAAGTACATCTCATCCCATTATGTCTCTTAACTCATTAACAAAACGACACCATCAAAGAACGGAGCAGTTGGGCTTCTGTGTGTGTGTGTGTGTGTGTGGGTGAGGGAGACTGAGGTGTCACAAAACAAGGATTCAATTCAAGAACAGGATCAAGCGGGATGTGTAGTGGTGTGTCCTCTAGTGGCGAGAGGCTTGCATGACAAAAACAACACAGCACAAAAATATTCATCCACACTGTATTACTACATTCGCCATAAAAATCTATCTGTTATTTACACATACAGGAATGTTGATTTGTGAATGCATTTATAATTACAACAGCTACAAAGAATCATCTCTCTTGAATGCCCATTAGTTTCATCGTACTCTTCACAGAACACACTCATTTCTACCCATTGCATGTTAAAAGTCCATAGTGAGAGTTATAGCGCACTCGTTCATCTTTAGGTACAATAAAACTTTATTCAGTTTAAAAGCTCCAGATTAGTGTCCCTTCAAGGCTCAAGTGATTATTTGGCCACATCCTGATCAAACATTACGAAGATACAACGTGAGGAACGGATTTTAGCACTTTTAGTCAGTCGGTTGTGGTAGTGACTTGGTCAAGCGTACTCCTGGGTGAATGTCTGATGAAATTCCTTCAGTTTGTGCAGCATAATCTTGAGTTTTTCTGTTGGAGGAAGGATGGTCATCCTGGTAGAGCAAAGAACAGAAGAGGAGTGGAGAGGAAGCAAGCATTTAATAACACAAAATCACATTCATTACATATAAGCTGTGTGGTGTGACAAACGAGTGTTAAGCAAATATTCCATGTAGTTGTTCAATTATAATCATTTCAATAAAGTATGAAAAGGGATTTGGTTATTGTAAAAGCAAAAAGGAAGAGAGATGGGAGTGAAAAAAGGTTCTCTTGCAGAACTTTCGTGATGGAAATAATATGAGCTGGGAGAAAAAACTATATTTCATTGATTTTGCAAACAAACCCAAAGTTTTTGGGTGGAATATAATTTTTCTCCCATCTCCCAATATTTGTTTTATCCATCACCACGTCGGTTTGGTGGCTCCGTAAGAAGAAGCTAGATGGACTATTTGCAAATGGAAAATAATAATAATAATAAAAAAAAGAGAGTTAATTATTCATTATAGCTTCTCAATTACTCAAATAATTTACATTATATTAAGTGAGGAGATACATGGGCTATTTGCAAAAAATAATAATAATTTGACTATAAAAATAGGAAGTATCTGTTACATATAATTTATAACTTTATAAGTTTGTTCTATATCATTTATAACTTTATAAGTTTGTTATATATCATTTATAACTTTATAAGTTTGTTCTATATCATTTATAAGAAAAACATTTCTGGGTGTGACATTTCTTTAACCAATTATGCATGCGTTTTACTTAGTTTTGAACTTTCATAATGTGATTTTCCAGTGAAGCGACAGACCTCTGTATCTGCTATCATTTAGTTTGCTTAAACTCTGCCCTTTTTGTGTTACAAACGACTGCAGCCTCGCACTCGCACTCATTTACACAACTTTAAAAGAACTACTGTCACAGCTTTAATATTTAATGTCCACTACTTGTATATTGTGTGTCAACGATTCCTTGTACAAACCATGTGACGACAGTTTAAAACTCTTGAGGACAGACACACACACCTGAAGTGGTAAGTGCCATCTCTTTGACCAAAACCGCTGCCAGGAACGAGACAGATCCCGGTGTCCTCCAGAAGTTTCATGCAGTAAAACATGTCTGGAGCCTGACCTTTCACCTGTATTCATACACACAAACAATGCATGAACCGAGTCAGTTAGCCGAAGCAGAAGACATAAAGATGTGACGCAAACGGACCTTAGCTTCGTTGATGGCGCGTTCAGGTATGGTGATACGGGGGAAGGAGTACATGGCTCCCTGCACAGGGTTACAGATGATGCCGGGCACTGTGTTCAGAATCTCCTCGGTCAGCTTGGCTTTCTCTGCCAAGGCACTCAGAATGGCTGTTCGCTCCTACACAACAAAGAGGAAGAGGAATGAAAAAAGGAAGCGACTGGGATAGTAATGTCAGCTGTGTTTTGCAGGAGAATGAGGAAGGTACAGAGAGGAAGATGAACTCAGAGATATTTAATGATGAAAACTGATAAGGTTAAAGGCAAAACAAAAGGTAGTCCAACAGGAATTCCACAGGAAGACACACAGCAAACAACAACACTGAACATTAGCAACAACGGACAAAGACGGAAGGGAACAATGGGTAGAAACACACAGGGTATGATTAGACACAGGTGACAAGACTGAGGAGGTACTGATTACAGGACAGGTGGATGGAAAACACTGGGAGAATCACATGAGGAAAGGAGGAGGAGACATGACAGAACTGGGAAAATTTGCCAGTACTTTTTTTTCTTCTTTTATCTATGCAAAAACGAAATAAATGTTATCTATCTAGTGCAATCATTTCTCCTGTTTATTATTATGAAATTATGTTTAATAATTAATCCAAGAATTTATAAAATTATTAGTGAATGAGAACCAATGTCTGAAAATAAACTTTTCCCATAACAAGAGTTGTACACCACCAATTTAGTTTGTCTATTAGCTGTGGTAAAAGTGCTACAGGATGGAAAGAGGAAGCCACCTTCATGAATGACTGGTAGGAGGGTTCTCCAGGCTGAGGGCAGTTGACCACCAAGTCCATGAGGGCTTGCCCGGGCGCAGGCGGGCACAAGCGCACCGACACCAGCTTGGTAAGCTGAGCCTTAATCTCTGGGTCCATGTTGATGACCTCCATGTATCCCCCTCGGAAACCACATCTGAAATGGTATTTGTTTTTTGTTTTTATGTAGGCTATATTAGTAAAGAAAGTACATGATATAGATCGGATGAAATTCTACATTGATACTGGATTGTTTTCCGTGCACAAAAATACAATTCTTGATTAAATACTAGGGTACACAGTAGTCACGGTTCAGTATGTACGTTGGTTTTGGGGTCACGGTTCGATATGAGTTCAGTACAAAAGGAAAAATGGTCACACTTTAGTTTAGGGTCCAGTTCTCGCTATTAACAATGACTTTTGCCTCAATAAACCTCTAATTATTGCTCATTAGTTATTAAGTTAATTGTTAAGTTTAGGTATTGGGTATTTTATTAAGGGATGTAGAATATGATCACGCAGAACAAGCATTCATTTATTGATTTTTTACTTATAAACAATCAAAATGTAATAATATGCATGCTAATAATCAACTAGTTAATAGTGAGAATTGGACCCTCAACTAAACCGTTACTGGAAACAGCAACAAATCCACAATTCTTGGATCCCTGAGGTAGTTGGTGCCGTAAAGTCTCCCTTAGTGCATCAAGCACTAAGCATTAAACAGAATGCATTCATCCATAGGTCATATTTTTTGCAGGGCTGATAAAAAGTAAAAGGTATTTGGTCACTTTTTATTTTATTTTTAATTTGGTATTTTGATCAGCTATAAAATATAAAAAGCATTTTGTGTTACAAAAGTACAAAAAATAGAATAATGAAAACTAAAACCTGTGCATTAGGATTGTTACAATGTGCTCTTAAACTATATTTAAACATTCAAAGCTTAATCTCTACCATCCTATAGTTAAGTTTCTGCATTCCGCTCACTGCTTTCGACGCATGCACACCGTATAAAGCAGTGGTCCCCAACCTTTTTTGTGCCGCGGACCAGTAAACGTGTGATAATTTTGCCGCGGACCGGTGCCCGAGACTGCCCACTCAAGATTGTTGACCGGGGGGGGGGGGAGGGTGCGAGCGCAACCGAGAATGTTCAAACGCCTCCATAGGCACAGCGCCACAGCCGCTTGCAGCCGTTTGCAGCAGCTCACGGATACCATTTCATCTACGGACCGGTTCGGGGACCGGGGGTTGGGGACCACTGGTCTAAAGGACTTGTTTCAAGTTGTTCGCACATGCACTGTTCTTCTTCTGCTCTTTTTCCTGTTGTAGTGTTAGCAAACGGCATTGCATTACCGCACACCGCCTAACTGTATTCCTCATCTGACTGTATGCTCTGAAATGTGACATTCCAGTTCTGGACGAATATATTGTTCCATTACACCCGTAGTGTTGGAACACATTCCAATCATGAAAACTCAATGCAATATGTATGCATTTGATCTTGGCAGACTAGATCTGCCAGTTGGACTCGCTGCTGCTAATAGAAACACAGACACGCTGCAGTGAATGTGTAAGATAAATCGATATATAAATCCTGTAGCAGATCTAAGCAGGTGGAGCTGGGGAAGTGGAGGGTTCAGAGAGGATTTCTGTTGGCGTGCCTAACAGGACTAACCTACAGCAAACACTGACTATTTACTCAACCAGACTATTTAAATGTCGAGCAAGCAATATCTTTGGCTGCAGGATCAGCAGAGGCCAGCCAGCTTTTGGATGCGTTAATGATGTGAATGCTTGCACTAGATATGTATAGAACAGAACCAGGTCCATACCAATCTAGTGTGTTTCTCTGTGAAATGATAAGCCTGACGGACGTGTACTCACTCTCCAATGTAGCACTTAGAGGTGGAGTGGAATGAAACCAGCTCTATTTTTCTTGAATACTCTGGACCCATCTCGAACAGCACTTTCTTGAAGGAGTGAAACGCACAGCCCTCTGCGTACACATTGTCCTGATATACCTAAGAAACAGATGCATAGTAAAAGAAATGTTTAGTGCTGAACAAGTATTGTGAAAAATGCATGCATTTAACCCTAGAATAGGATGTGAATACAGATTTATAGTATGATATAATATGGTGTAAACACTACATGATCCCCGTATTAACTTACTTCATCAGCCAATAGGAAGAGGTTTTCTTTGGCTGCAAATTTAATTACATCTTCAATGCATTGTCTGCTTTGCACCTGACCTGTAAAAGAAGAATGGGCAAATATTAAAGGAATGAAGAATAAATAGGAAAAAACGAAAACTAAATGGAATGTTTAATTTTGTTAATGTTTTAGTTGATTACACTGTTTGGGGTGTGTAAAGTTTTTAAAATAAGTATTTTATACTCACCAAGTCCACTTTTGATAAAACACAGTGAAAACAGTAAATATTGTAAATATATTGTTTTATAATTTAATATATTTGTTGTCAAATGTGAATTTTCAGAGGGATCATGACAGAAATCATTCTAATATTTGAGGCTCAAGAAACATTTCAGATTATTATCAATGTTGAAAAAAGTTGTGCTGCTTTATATTCTTGTGGAAACCATGTTACGTTTTTTTTTCAGGATTCTTTGATCAATATAAAAGTTCAAAAGAACAGCATTAATTTGAAATATGTTTTTGTAAACAATGTAATAATGTGTTACTTTTGATCAATTTAATGCATCCTTGATGAAAATAATATTAATTTCTTTCACCAAAGTTAAAAAAGCTTATTGACCCCAAACTATATATATACACACACACACACACACACACACTATAAAGCTGTATAAATATACTATATTACATAACAAATAAAAATCCCTTTTGATCATTATTAACTTCACTGCATTACAGATGATCAGTGTGAATTTGAACTTAAGGAAATGATGTTCTGGATGTTTTACCAGTGGGGTTGCCAGGGTTGATGATGCACAGAACACGTGGGTTGCAATGCTCTCTGGCTGCTTGTAGAGAGCGCTGCAGCTCACTAATGTCTAGACTCCAGCACTTCTCCTCATTCAAGTAGTAATTGACCTGAACAGCACCCAGCTCTGCTAGAGTTGCAGAATACAGAGGGTACTGAGGGATCGAGATCATGACCCCCGTACGTGTACGACCCTCCCCAGCTGTCAGCAACTTCAATATGGTCTAAAAGACAACAAGACAAAGACAATGAGGCCATAAGTGGGAGACCTAGACATGGGGAGGAAGGTGGTTGTTGCCATTTTATGTGGTTTCTTGATGGCTATTTAGTCCAAGTCATATAGTGTGATATTTGGGACTGATATATATGTCTCAAAGTAAAGCTATGTCTGGCAGCTATGGAAGCTTGTTTTCACCAGAGAGTATTGAAAAGGTAATCGAGACTTTTTTTCTCACAATTCTGACTTTTCTCTCAGTTGTGAGAAAAAAGTAAGAATTACAAGCTACACACTACCGTATCGTCCACACCATAAGGCGCACTGTATTATAAGGTGCACGCTAAAACATATGGTCTATAAAAAAGGTAACAGAAGCAAAACAGTGAGTTTTATTGAACTTTATTCTACTATATAACAATACACTCACATTATGTTTTAATTAATCCATCAAAGTCATCATCTTCTGTGTCTGAATTGAACAGCTTGGCAATTTCACCATCAAACATGCAGGTGTTGAACCGAAATCTGACTCCCTGCACAAATCTGACTCCCCCTTGTGTGCATTCATTAATACAAGCATCCTTGAGCATATTCGCTTATCGATCAATATTTTTTTCCACACAGCAAAAAACCCAGAACGCACGTTCAACCACAACCACCCATTATGTGAAAAAAATAGTTAAATATTATTATATTTAATATAATTCATGCACAGGTACAAAGAGGAGAGTAATAAAATTTTTCTGATCTTCATGCAGCAGGAAAATCATTTCAGAGTGAAATCAATTTATCTTTATCTCTCATCCTGACGAAGCTCAGGCAGTTTACAGTTTCAATCCATCCGTACGTACTGTACGTATTACGTAATGTTCTGTGATTGGTTTATCGCTGCCAGCTTACGCACTGTACATAAGTTCCTGTGTCAGTGGGAAATGGTCCGACAGTCAATTAAGCGGAGCGCTTACCAAAGTCACATAACAACAATTTTTACAGATTTTAGAACTCATTAGAACATTGGCGCATTAACTCGGAATTGCGGTTTTAAGCCTAAACTTGACATAAACTGTAAACGTGTACCTCAGATCTGATTGGTTGATAGGAATGTTCCAGAATCAACACAGTGATCAGACTGACTCTTAAGTTCATAGGCTAAGTGTACAATGAACTGTGTTTGTGTTTGCCTGACGTACCACAATGCCGTCACTGGCTCCTGTCGTGAGGTAGACGTTATCAGGATCAGACGGAATACCGCCGTCACGGCGCTGTATGTAGTTCGCAACATCATGCCTTACACAGTCAATACCCTGACTGGTCGTGTATGCACCTGACAAACAAGAGGAGGGACAGAGCAAAGGGAGGTGTGATTTCATATTACAGAGCCATAAAACCTCAGATGCCTTTTGGACAGTGACTAACATCAGCAACTTAATCAGTAACATCCTGAGTGACATCAAATTCAACAGTTAACAATTAGTACAGTTAAGGTTTAGTTTATCATTTTAAGTGGGATTCTGGGTTAAAATGTATATGGATGAGGGAAAGTGTATATTTTATGTCCTGTAACTGGTCACCATTTATTTCTTTCAACACGAAAGATGATATAACCATTTAAGAGATGATTCAAGATGATATTTTCTACTTTATGGAAGTCAATGGGGTCCATAAAAAACAAAACAAAAACACTGGAGCCCACTCGCATTGTATGAAAAAGTAAAAACATCAATAAAAAAAAAATGTATTTCATCTCAACTCCCATTACCCCAAAATCACATACCGATGCTATTCCCTCCACATGATTGCAAAATTCGCCTCGCTCGGTTTTTGGCATCATCTGGAAACTTGTTGTCATCAAGTAGTTGTGGATAAGTACACATTGCCATCACCTTGAAAAACAATTCAATTATGAGGGATAAAAACATCTGGAAACAAGCCAACCAAAATTAATCAAATGAAATAACTTGGCTATGTACAAAGTGTTCCTTCTAAACTGTTGACTTTGGTTAATGCATGGAACAGCTGAAAGTGCAGTGGATCTGGAAATGACTAGAGTAGATCATTCATTGAGACTCTTAGTCAGCAAAAAGAAAAGAGCCAGCTACCTGTCGAAAGAAGGTGATTGGCCGTTGTCCCATGGCGTGAGCATCTCCAATATTGGCTTTGATGACCTCTTCAAAGGGCTTCTTCACCCCCTGTAATGAAGTAAAACATATCACACACACTTTAAGAAAGCAAACAGTATCGGTCATGAATAGAGTTGAAGATGGAATAGTTTCATTAATAAACACTGGCCATTATTCACTTGCCAACTTTGTAGACGATTTCAGACAAAGCCTGGACATTGTGCACTGAACGACTGAAGATCACACAATACCTGACTTTCCCAAGTCAATCCCAACACAACAAACTCACACAGAAATTTGTCTGGTTGCATTTATTTCCATTTATATTTATGTTACTTTTGCTGTGCTTTTTCTCACCTGGGCTGGGCTTGTTTTAGTTTTCTTATAACAAAAAGTTGTATTTTTAGGCAAATGTAAAGGCCTCAGGCTGAAGGAAATGCAAATTCAAGCATGTACAGTCAAACTCAAACAAGCCTTTCAACCGCTGCCATTCTGGGTCACAGAAGACATGTAACACTCAATTCAACAAATAAAAAACAACATATTTAAAGTCATCTTTGCTTCTGGTTGAACTGAGGCCCCGTCCACACGGAGAGGCGGATCACTGCATTCGCATACATTTCTTATCGGATTGGCGTTTCGTCCACACGCATCCGGCATTTTGGGAGACTGAATCCGCTCACTTTTGATACCGGGTCCTAAAGTGGATAGATCTGAATCCGACACCCTTGCAGTATCGTGTGGACGGCCAATCCGTATATTTTTTGTTTACCGATGATGTCATCACATCACGTGTAGGCTGCGTCACAGTAACAGCAACGGTGTTGCCAGATTGGACTGAAGATTCCAGCGCAGCTACAGCTTAAAACCCTCCCATTTAAAAAAATACCATCCCAAAGTGCGTACTCTTATAAATAATGAAAAATGTTGAGCGATTTTATGCATCAAAAACCATCCCAAATTTTATCAACCAGCCCAATGCATTTTTTCCCGGTCGGACGTGACAAAAAGGTAAATAGCAATCTGGCAACACTGAACAGCAACAACAATGCGCATGCTCAAAGTCTTCTTCTCTGTGTATAGTGTATTATCTGTGGCAGAATTACAGCGCCCCATACTGGTCTGGCATATAAACTACACCGGATTCAGTCAGTTTCAGTGGTATCCTGTGGACGCTGATTTTTTTTTTTTTGAACGAGGAAAAAAAAGATCGGATAAGGAACGCGCCGGCATCGTGTGGACGTGGCCTGAATCATCAACGTTTAACAGTGAGTTCATTGGCCAATAAAGTGAGAGTAAAGGCATACAAATTGTTTCATTTAACATCCAGAATATTACACAAACTTCCAATAATTAAATATGTTAAATGAAACAATTCTGTAAATGAGTAAATCATGTTTACACACACAACTCACAACTGCACTTACTCGTGATTTCTCTCAACAGGAGAGCTGTCAGTCAATAAATAGGAAAACAAAGTAACTTGCTTATTTGAAAAAGTAACTCAAATATTTTTTTGAAAATGTAAAAGTAGTATTACTTTACTAGTTACTTGAAAAAAATATCTATAATCAAGTTATTACAATGCGTTACCCACACTCATTTGTGTGTGTGTGTCAAGTGTTGTGGGTATCGCATTAAGTAATTTGCCTATGCATGCAATTCTTCAAAGTAGCCTAAGGAACACAACTGTTTACATGTACTAATATGAAGACGATGAAATGTAATTCTCTCATTATCTTCATTATCGTCTACTATGTGCAGAGAACAGCTGAACTTCTGCAGGGTAGTAATGTGATCTCCCAAACACATAATGTAATGTGCAAACACGTCTTGCTGCTGCAAGTCTCACATTTAAATGACTTCCCATATGAGCCAGAATGAGCTCTTGAAGCTCCGCCCTCTTCTGGGCTCAGCCTGCCTCATTTGCATTTAAAGGGACACACAAAAACAGCGTGATTTTGCTCACCCCCAAAAGAGGCACTTTCAACATGCTGGTGTTTTGAGCTAAAACTTCACTTTTGTCTGGGGACGTCTGAGATTTTATCTTGCAAAAAGGGGCATAATAGGTCCCCTTTAACTGACATGAACAGACATTAACAAATACTGCGATAAATATATTAATCAGTTCATGTTAGTTAACACATTAACTAATGTTAACGAATTAGAGATTATTGTAAAGGGCTAAGGAACATATTTTTGTTAGCTGGGTATGATACTAGGATTGGGGAATTGCCAAAGCGTTGCAAAGGAGTTCTGAGTGGTTGCCAGGGAATTCAGTGTAATTGCTAAGTGGTCGGTAGGGTGTTGGGTGGCCAAGTCATAAGTGCCCACCCACAAGTCTCTATGATATTGCCCAGTTGTGAGTTGAATGGTTGGGGGGAGGGATGTTAATATTCATAATGAAAGCTCCACCTGATTGGTCAGTGAAAGCAGCCCGCAGATAAACAGGCTCAATTTGGGATGGCCAAAAGCCTTCCCCTGCCATCCCATATTCCAGACATTTTCAACTTGAGTCTGTTCTTCACCGTACGTCTATGTACATTCTTTAAACATGTTTTATCACTGACAAGCGAAAATATTTAAATCCGATTGCTTTGAACTACGCTGATATTAGTCTCTGTTTATCCCGAGGTTATCATGGTCAGCCGGATCCGGGCCGTATCCAGATCAGATGAAGGACCTGCACCTGGACACAAGCACAGCACAAGTGTAGATCATGAACCCATCTCCAACCGGACCAAACTGGATTTAATATTTAAGTATTGATTGGCCTGCTCTTTTAGAGCTGTTTTTCAGCCAAAACAAACTTTGTTTTTATTGATTTCATGTGACCATTGTAAAGCTGTTTTGAAACAATCTATGTTGTAAAAAGCGCTACATAAATAAAGGTGACTTGACTTGACTAGAAAAGTAACATCACATTTCTCTTAAATATGCATTTTGTGACATTCAGACCTAACTTGGTCTCACCAGCAGAGGGTTAAAATGCTGCAGTACATGACATGCCTTAATTGGAGAACAAACAAGCAGTCAGGGTCAGTAGTACTGCTGATGTCAGGGGTTCACCCATCCCCTTCTGTGTCCCATTCTTTCCGTTTACTCAATTCAAAAGCACTTTAACAGAGTGTGCAGCTGAAGCCTCACAAACAACCTCTCTATCACTCTCACTGCATGCTGATTGCAACACACAAACACCTTGTTTTTCCAAATATGTTGTCCTTTCCCATGTTAGGTAATAGAACATGTTTGTTCGGGTTGTCAACAAAAAATATTGCCTGCTTAAGCAAATGGAAAACGAAATCACTGATCCAAGAAGGAGTAAAAAACTCCACATAAACATGAAATGTGAATGTGTGGCAGAAATTAGATCTCTTCAAAAGCTCAGTTGTTGCTCCTAAACAGCAAAGAGATTAAATGCAGTGCAAATTAAGACTTAACCCCATACGTGCCTCCTGAAAGGTTTCAGGTGAAATATTTCAAACTGCGCATATTTACTCAGATTTCAATGTCTATGACAAAAGTCAAAGTTTTCAAGATTTCACATTTATGCATTTGGCAGATGCTTTTATCCAAAGCAACTTACCATTTACCAACTTTCCATTCAAGGAACACATTGAGATTTTAATCAGTTCTTGCTTTCGCTGGGAATCGAACCCATGACCTTGGCGTTGCAAGCACCATACTCTACTATTTGAGCTACAGGAAAGCATTGCTCAACAAAATTTTCCAAAACCAAATGATCTGAGCTATGCAAAGCTTTCTTTCTTTAATTGTTCCATTGATTTTTTATTTCTTTGGATGAAGCATCTGCTGCACAGTTGACGCTTAAACTCCATTAAGTCTTCTGAGAAATGAAAGAGCCGTGGATTAACATAACTATGCGATCAGAATTTTACTAATTATATGTTGCAAGTAAAATATATGTAGCACGTATAACAATAAACAGTCAATATAAAATCATATGAGGTTAGAGATACAATGCATGAAGATAATGAAGGTTAACGGTCTTTAATAATCCACAAGGTAAATCCAATGACATTCCACACAACATACCCATAGACCCGACAATGACATAAACTGAACCGACTTACACAAACTTACAACTGTAAGTTGTGTAAGACACAGGTAATCAGCAAAGGGAGAAAAGAGCTGATTCATATGAGCCGACGCATTCTCAACTCTCTCTTAAGGGCCAGTCACACAGTGAAAACGCATGAATCACGCACGAATTACGCACAGATTTTCGTTTCTGCGCGGAGTGTGCGTCATATGCGTAATTCGTCGGTGGAACGAACGTGGACCGTCAGTGATTGTAAGTGGATGTGCGTCGAAGGCGGTTTGTGCGTGATTTTGAGTTTTGAACGGTTAAAAATTTTCCGACACACAACTATGCATCAGTGTGCGTTATTCATGAGTCGGTGTGCGTAGTTTATGCGTCGAGTATGCGTGACTATGCGCGGGACACGTGCCGGCCGTCAGTGCTTATGCGTCGGAACTGGTTTGAAACCGCGCAGGTCCACTGACGCCCCACCTCCGTGCACGTATCACGTTCATTCTACTGAAATCCACTGACAATGTGGATTCTGAAAATGCTTGTTCGTGGAACGTTCGCGAAGCATGCGTGTTTGGACGCGCTCCGTCAGTGATTCATACGTGCGTTGAATGTTCGTGGAATACTTTGGTCAATTTCTCGACGCACAAGCACACACAAACCCAATCTGTGCGTGATTTGTGAGTGATTCGTGCGTGATCGGCTGTGTGACTGGCCCTTTAGTGTTTGATTGAGCTCTTCAATACATCAGGTAAAACATTACTGCAGTTGTCAAATCCATATGTAACAAATGTGTGAATACAATTTGTGAGAACATAGAATATCACACAGCTTAGAGATGGTGATAGTAGGCTGTTCTACAATCGAGGGTAATAATGTATATGTTATAATAGTCATTATATATTACTGTTATTATGTCAGTGTTGTGACATTTTAATAGGAAGTGTTAAAATATTTGCTCATAAAAATGCAGTATGAAAGTGAGGGCAGAACAGGACCTTACATGATCAGCAGGAATGTGTCATGATTACAATCTCATTACATAACATAACAACATAACTGAGAGTCAGACTTTTAGATATCAAGGCAGGAGCTTAATGAGTGAGAGTTGGATGGAAATGAGGTAGTACAAATGTACCGGTACAAGAAAATGGGAGAGAAGAAAGACCTGACCATAAATCATTTAAACACAAGGACAATATTTACACAAGATCTAAGGAGGCTTACCATGATCTCATGGAATTAAGTTTGGAGGGTGAGGATCTGATGGGTGAACCTGATATCACCAACTACAACATGTTCCTGGAACAACATTCCAATCAACCAATCAGATCTGACGGTTTTACACTTTATGTCAAGTTTAGGCTTGCAACCAGGGTTATATACCATCATTTCTGTTTTTAAGTGTAACTTATGGGTATGGTTAGGCTTAGGTTCAAGACTAAATTTTGTTCCAAAAATTTAGTCTTGAAAATGTTGTTCCAGACAGAAATGTTGTTCCAGAACTAACAAAGTATCTGGATTCAGGAATATGTGAACCTCCTTTTAAAACTCCCCAAACAAGTCTTGCTCTGCTAGCTAAAAAACCAAACATGGTTTGCAAATAATAGTGTATCTTCTGAATCTGAGTCATGGATCCTTCTAGTATTTCTCTAATTTTATAACATAAATAGTCTTGGGGAAAGTCACTTTTAAACATAATCCCTAAAAAGTAACTAATTGCGTATTTTCTTTAATAGTGTTACTATTTCTCACCTGGTCTTTTTTTTTTAAAGGCGAATATGTTGGACCTTTCACACAAATAGTGAAATGAATAAGCCTCAGGCTGAAGAAAATGCAAATTGGCGCCTGTAAAGTAGAGAGCGCAGCTCAAACAAACCTTTCATCTGTGATGCTTTTCCAGGACGCCGGAGAAGAAAGTTCAACACTCTTACTTCAACGATGAAAAAAACATTTAACAGGAGTGTTTATCTAAAGTAATTTTTGCTTGAATTGGATCACTAAATGTCATCAGCAAAGACATTGGTTAATAAGGTGAGATTAAGTGCATAAAGTATATTTATGTTAACATTTTTTATTATTTGTGTAACATTCAGAGTTTGCATATCACTGTTTTTAGACATTTTGAGGGATACTGAATCAAGTGAGAACTACAACCATCATGTCCACACACACACGCCTCTGCACTTACTCCTGATTTCTCTGTCAGTCAATAAATGGGAAAATAAAGTAACTTGCATCACTTATTTGAAAAAGTATCTCAGATATGTTGTTGAAAATGTAAAAGCAATACATTACTTTACATGTTCCTTGAAAATAGGTTTCTGTCAACAATGATGCTATAACAGTTTAGTTTATTCTTCACACGGTCCTACATATAATTTCCTGTTATCTAACGTTGGCAATTTTCTTATTCAAAAAAACCCATAAGCTAGGGTTTTGTCTCAGGAGAAGCACTACTATATTCAGCTATAATTAAGCATTTTTTTTATGTCAGAGTGAATATCTAAATTACATTTATCTTATGTGTATGTGTCAGACCTGTCGAGTTTCGTGAGTGATCCCATTGTAATTTCCTTCACCTGTCACGTCAGCCACTCCCCTTGTTAGTCTCGCCATGTGTTCCTTTATCTTTGTCAGCTGTTGTTTATGTTTCGTCGTTCGTGTGTGTGTGTGTGTGTGTGTGTGTGAGTTCTCCTAGTTCTCTTCTGTTTTTGCACAAGTGTGCTCTTTTGATTTCTATTGAAAGTGTTTTCGTTTTTGTTTATTAAAGAGAGTTTTTAGCTGAACCCTATTCTCCGTGCTTTCATCATCCCGCACCAACACCCGCTACAGTATGGTTTATAACCTATGATGTATAATTGCATTGAGAGGTTTTTAGTTTTTTTTTTAAGAGTCTTTTTTTATGACCTATTATTTAAATGAGCAAAACTGTTCAGATAAATGGTGCATATGGCAGTTTTACGCTCCACACACAAGCTGAGGGGATGAAAAGCAACAACCTTTCTATTGCTGGGATAATACTTTTTTTTAGTTTTTTGCTTAATTTGTACAGCGGTTGTCAGGCCACTGGAATTACTACAAACTTGACTGCAGTGAAATCTAACTCACATGAGAATGGGATCATATTTACCTCCATATGACAATAAATTTAAGACTCACTGAATAAAACGTGTGCCTGTCACTGCATGTTGAACTTCAATCAAGTCTCATCTTAACAACAGGTGAGTAGTAGACATTTTCTTGTTTCATAAAAGCCTTTCTTGCGCAAGTCTTCAGCATGCTATAAGTGTACTTAATTACGGCTCTTTCATTCTCTCACGTGTCATTCTGTCACTCAGGCTCCAGCTGTCTGGAATTAAACAAACAACAGCGACGCTCTCAGTAGTTGGTACGGACGGGACTAGATTGCAAGCTGCCCATCTGTTTCTCACTAGCGTCAGACTGAGTGTCTGTCCAATAGAAACTGATGCATCAAGCAGAAACTCACACTCCCCCCTAAAAGACCAAAAGTTTTAGTTTCCAACCCTTCACCCTTTTGGTCAGGAAGGGAAAATGTTTCTAAATTCCAGCCAATCAGAGAGAGCAGAGTGACTACCACCCCTAAAGGAATGACAACCTTTAATACTGTTTAAGCAGAGGGCGGATGCTTTGTGTTAGAAAGAGGTTGCAGAACTGTAAAACTGAGTCACGCAGTCTTTCACAGTATGAAGTGGGTCAGATTTCACCAAGCATTCCTGTAGTTATTACAGCTGGCCTTTCCCTGCTTTATCATAAAACTGCCTTTCATTTAGCCAACATATGACTGATGATCTGAATTACAGATTTATAGAACAACATTAAACATTGTGCAGGATACAAAACTAGTATTGGTGTAAACATGTCAAAAGGATAGGGTTAGGGTTAAGGATTTTAGTCTATAATGTGTTATGTTTGAATGCATATGGACCTGAATTAAGTTTTTTAGATAATTTATTTTAGTATATAGTTTAGTATATAGTACAGTTATAAAATGTTTATATATTTTTTATGATGAAATAGAAAGATAAACAAACATAGATGGCTAGACGGATGTATGAATGGATGGATAGATAGACAGACAGACAGAAAAATGGAGAGATAGATAGACATGTATGACATGTAAAATGTAAATGTAGATAGATGGATGGATTGATAGACATGGATGTATGAATAGACGGACAGATAGATGAATGGATGGATAGACGGACGTACAGATTGATAGACATGGGTGGGTGGGTGGGTGGATAGGCTGAAGTACGGGAAGATAGGTAGACATGGATGGACGGACTGATTGTTAGATAGACAGACATGATGGATGGATGGATGAATAGACGGGCAGACAAATAGATATGAATGCATGGATGGATGGAGGTATGGAAAGACAGATGGATGGATGATGGATGAATGGATGAATGGGCAGATGTATGGATAGACATGGATGGATGGATGGATGGATGAACGGGTAGACGTATGGATAGACAAGGCTGGATGGATGAATGGGTAGACGTATGGATAGACATGGATGATGGATAAGATGAGTCATGAATGTTTTTGGTTCATATTCCCAGAAAAGACAGATTGGAAATTTATCAAATGCAAATAATTTACAGTAAAGTGTTCAGTGGTTGTTAATGAGTTTTATACTGAACGATGCATCTCAATTCATGGGATCTCATCTTTGGACGCAAGTTCATTTGCACTTTGTAACTATGTGGATAATATGTAAGCATACTTTATTTTGCAGTATTGTAATGTTTGACAAACCAATAAAACCTTGCTTAAAGAAAGACGAAGAGAGACTAAATAGATTTTTTTTTAAAGATAAGTAAATAAAGGAAGTAAGCAGTAGAAAGAGAAAGAGAGATTTGTACAGTATTAGGTGAAGGCCACCTTTGTCATGCGTGTCTTTCCCAGAAACCTAAAACCACAGAACCTAAAAACAGGTGCCAAGACCAAAACAGAGAGCATATTCTTTCCTAGATCAAGAAATGTCCCAGATTGAGCTCAAAAAACCATCCTGGCTGCACTGTTACAACACATGCATGGAAAACAGTTGCACGGTTTTTATGACAGCAATAGGATGTTCTGATTGAATTCTTAACACCTTTAGCAGAGTTTGTCTGCTCATTGTTCCTGCGGTCTCTCAGTGTGTGTGCGAATGTTGGTACTCTCAACACTTGCATCTAAGCAAATGCCTTGTGTAAGTGACTTAGGGGCAAATGTATAGTAATTGTTTAAATGACCGTTTCAACAACTTATTTCACAGTGCCTGACCAAAAAAGAAAATGAAGTTGCTGTATGGATTTAAATAGGTAAATGATTATGAGTTTATGATTGGATCATTAATACAGTGATTATTCTGTTTCCACATGTCATGTTTGGCAACAGTTCTTCTAACATTAATTGATGGTGTGTGTAGCTTTTCATTTCTTGAATAACCGTGTATGAAGACACATCGTGGCCATATTCCAGGATGATAATGTCCAGATTCATCAGCTCAAACTGTGAAAGAACGGCTGGGAGGAATCATGAAGAATCATTTTCACACATGAATCGCCATCTCTGAGTCCAGACCTTAAACTCACTGAAAGTGTTTGGCATGTGCTGGAGGAGACTTTACAGAGTCATGGACTCTTGCATCGTCAAAAAAGATCTTGACCAAAAACTGATGCACCTCTTGATGGAAACAACATTTATGTGTGAAATGATTCTTCATGCTCCCTCCCAACCATTCTTTCATAATTTCAGTAGTGTCCTTGTTACACCTCACAAATTAATAGTTATAGATTACCTTAACCAAACCCCAATCCTACCCTAAACCTATAGTAAGAACATGTAGTTGAATGTATAATTACACTGTAACAAGGACACCTAAAATGAAATGTAACATAATTATTTATTTTATATACTAAATCTGCACATATAATCAGTCTAATCTGGAAGGAAATATTTCTAAATCCAACTTCAGCTGTTGTTTTGCAACTGTACGGCAACAGATGTTTAACATCTTATATAATTTCCATCCGTGTTAGTTCTTGGAAAGTCTCTTGCGTGTGCAGTAGTTTACTTAGAAACAGCCAGCAACTGAAATAGTGAGGTGAAGACTTGACAAACAGAGATGCTTTCTGTTCCCATGACAATCAGTGCTGACGCTAGACTGTGGCCGAACTAAATGAGGATGGCTATGAGAGTTCTGTAGCCAAACTAACTAAGTGAGTGAGCAACAAAGAGAGGACTTTATCCACTAATGAGTGATGACAATCTGCTTTACAAACACTGACCTAGAAATATTTTCCAAAAACTGGAGGACAGTATGAGGGAGAGATACACTGAACCTTTTTTCTGTCCGTTTGTCTTTGAATGAACTAATCAAGCCTTTCCACTCGAATTTCAACCTACTTTTAAAGGTGTCTGCACAACAGGAACGATATTCAATTCAAAGTAACTTGAAATGTACTTACGGTGGTAAAATGTTTCTACTCAAAAGCATTATTTAATATGAGCCTGACAACATTTTTACACTAATAAAATAGAATAGCTCCAGAACAGCTCAGGACAGCATCGGTTCACCAATTTATTTTCACTTTAGAGCGAAGGCATTGCATAAACCCATAATTATCCAGCTATTCTGTACGTGGATGTGTTGCTTCCATACTATGCACATGAAAATTGAGCCATTTCAACTAATTTTTTTTAAACTTGTAGCATCTCGATAAAAATATGTAGTCGGAATTGGTTAAATTATTTTGATGCATGTTTCCATGACTTCCTTATCTAATTCTTTGCATGCAAAGCACTAATGTAAGGTTGCATAAGCTAGTTCAAATGAGGAGATGTTACAGTAACTTAGTAGGAGAATAAACTTGATATTTATTTATAAAACACTGATAACACACAGGGTATTTTTCTTCTCTCTCTCGGAAGGGAAGGGTTTGGTTGCAAACTGTAACTGTTCCAGTAACTCAGCTGCTTGCAATTAAGATAAAAAGCTGCCAGGAAAAGAGAAGACTCTCACAGCAGACAGATCTCTGGGTGTTGAACGCCATTTTTGCAAGAATTAAAACTTTCATCTCACTGTACTGGGTCTTTGGTCTCATGTTTTTACTCAAAGTGATAACGGGTAATTTCAATGACAATGGATAGATAGATAGATAGATAGATAGATAGATAGATAGATAGATAGATAGATAGATAGATAGATAGATAGATAGATAGATAGATAGATAGATAGATCGTTCTCAGAGTTCAATGATTAGTCAAAAGACACTCATACTGCAGTCATAAAAGCGTGAGAGCAAATTATGTCCTGAAGTTGCAGAAACATGCGACCAACCATAAAATTACGGGACGTTAGCAGAATTGATAGCCTGGCGTAACGTAACTTGAGTTGAATGCATGAGTTTTGCTTAGATGAAGCTCGGCTCGTACCTCCTTCAGCTCCCTCTCGATCTGCAGCGCGCGCTGGACGATGGGGCCCCGCACCGCGTACTCCACCTTCTTCACGTTAGCGTTCATCGTGTCAAGGGTGAGCACCTTCCCCCGGTGGGGTACCGCTCCGTTTTCGGACATCTTTTGCTGTAGGTGTTCGCTTTGGGCCGCCGAGGACGCAGAAAGATTCCTATGGGCAGAAGAAAGAGAAGGCGGCGGGGAAAAGTTCAGGACCCAGTTTGGACCCTTGAGGTACAGCGTCGCGCAAGCCTCACTTCTTCCCAAAACCCTCACGCTTTGAATCGAAAACATGGTACAAACAGTTAAAAAACAACAAGATTAAGATGCATAGGTTGAATTTGGATTCTTAAACTTTGGTTTCCGAGCAGGTTTGTCTGTTTTGCGCGTGGTCAACCCTTCACGGATCTGCCCTCGCCGACCTTTAGACTGCGCATCATCAGATAGTTCCAAGATTTCATAAGCACGAGCGCAGCTGCGGGTCCCCACTCAATCCCCACGCCTCTTTTTGTGCACGGGGCTCGCACACAGCACATAGTGTTCATAGCAACTTTGGCAACTTCCTTTTAAAATTACATAGTTTGTAGCCATTACCTCCTCCAGACTGTGTTGCGCGCCGGGACTGCAGAGAGAAGCTCCTCGTTACCGAGACGACAGACCGCAGCGATGAGCCCGTGTGAGTCTCTCAAGAGCCTCCAAACTTTGACCCGACCGGTGTAAAACGTGCACACACAGTGAGGGAACCTCCTCCCATTCACTCTATAAGTAAGAATAAAGCACGCCGGCTCCTCCCATGTTGACTATAGGCTGTGTGTGTCTTCCAGGAGAGATTAACCAGCAGTGCGATCACGTTACAGGGTTGTGTGCTCTAAAGGTACTGGCAAACTTAAGGAAATAGCAGAGTAATTGGAGAAAACGGGAGGCTTGACAAGGGAGGATGCTAAGTTTAAAGTCTAATCAGTTTTCATGTGATCAGAGAACATGTTCTTTAGTATTTAATCACTTACTAGGATGTGGGAGAGGATGGATGACTGTTAAAGAGCGGGATATTACAGGCTGGTAACTGGTTAGATAGATGGACAGAAGGGCAGACATACTTACATACAGACAGACAGACAGACATACAGATAGATAGACAAATAGATAGATAGACATATAGATAGATAGATAGATAGATAGATAGATAGATAGATAGATAGATAGATAGATAGATAGATAGATAGATAGATCAAAATATCCTTCCCAGAGTTCAATGATTAGTTAAAACATACACAATTCATATTTCTGTCATAAAAGTTACACGTAAATCATGTCATTCAGCTTTAGGGCAGAAACGTGTGATTAAACATGTTCAGCATAGAATAAATCTGTCCTGATATTGTCATTTCTCATCACTCTGTTGCAAACTGCCCGTATGATGAGGTCATCCTTGCATAGAAACCGTGCACAACTGCCAAAGCTTTATTCACGTGGATGTAGTGATAAATGTGTTTCATCAGCTTTTTAAAAAATGTATTAAATGTATTCCTCATGGATGCCGGTTTTGGATAATTCATATTAATCAAGGTGTCTTGACTCGTGTCAAACAGGGTCAATAGTAGCACAGCCCTACAATAAAACAGTGTGTTAATTGCATGTACACATGTGTACTTGTAGAGACCATGATGACATTTATCTTATCACACTGGATTAGAGATAAGATTTTGGGATGAACTTTTTCTGTAAATGCAACACTTAAACTGTAATCACCCTTATTAAGTAGCTATAACCATTAACAGGCACTCAGGGTGCTAATAAAGATTAATATGAAGAGCTGAGGCTATTTATGGTGTAAGTTAAGGACACAAGACAATGCCTGCTGGTGTTATTCTGTGATATAATGTCTGATCTAATGCTCAAACTAGTCTCCATGACACAAGGGCTAGGCAGTTGACAGCCTAAGGGACACATAGACTTCCATTGTAAGCTCATTTCTATCAACACATTGTCTTTGTAAACTCAAGCATGTCACAGATCTCATCTGCTATTGAACTCGGATTACAAGAGAATATGACTGGGTGTGACAGAATAGCTTGATATAAAACACGCCTTCCTTTTTTAGCCATTTATAGTGAGTTTATTGACTGTACTGCAACAGTATTTGAGCTTTGTGAAGATCAGACTGTTGAACTTTGATTGGCTCGAGAATGCTGTTCTCCAACTGCAGACAAAAGTTGAATTTGTTAATGGGTAATTATATATTACCAGAAAAACATTTCATCATCTGCATCATTACATGTAAATGTCTTGAAGTCTTTACTTGAAGTTTTTATGAGAAAAGCTCAGCTACAGATTTCTTTCCAATGAAAACAGATATGCTTTCTATTACACTTCACACATATTTAACTTTATTTAGTCATTATCTCTTTTTTTCTTAAACGTTGGGTTTAAAGCTGTAAAATGTTTGTGCAGGTTGTACAATGCTAATGTAGCAATGATATGTTGTTACACCAGATTATTACATTTATTTTTATTTTTTTTGTATTGTTTCTATGACTATTATTATCGTGTTTATTCATTGTTAATGTGTGTTTGGGGTTTAATTTAAAAAGTGAGATTATTGATGTGCGCGTCGGCTGACGTCACAGGCAGGTGCGCTTGAGGATCGCGGCGCGGTTGTGGTTCTGCCTCTTTCTGGCTTGGCCATCGGTGAGGAGAGGCGTGGGTTATGAGCTCTGCTCATCTGATCAATTGCACTGTTGCTGTCTTTATGTGCCTTGCGATAGCGTGTGTGGGGGGAAAATGTTAATGTGTCATTTATTTTCATGAGTTTATATTCAAGTTAGTTGATGTATTAGTGGTGTATTGTGAGATACCGCGTGTGCGCCGAACATTGATAACGAGGTAGCGGCTACGCGGCTAACATTTCGGCGCTTTCATGGGAGTGTATAATTAATGTTAAAGAGTTTATAGTTTATGTATTAGCAGTTAAAGTACTAGCTAGTGCAATTAACATGCATTTATCTTGTGATTTACAGGCAAGAGAACAATACTATATGTGGGTTATGGTGCCTGTCTGTCTGTGATTTTGCAGGTATGTTAATTGTATAGCTGAGAAACAAATTTAATTTTGAAATATCAGTTTATAAAATGTACAATTATTATTTTTGTTATGTGTGTTCTATGATTGTGATTCGCCTCTTTCTGGCTTGGCCATCGGCAAGAGAACAATACTATATGTGGGTTATGGTGCCTGTCTGTCTGTGATTTTGCAGGCACCAAAAATAAAGCATCTCGGAGAAAAGATCATTTGGAGTGTGGAGAGTCATTCACTTAAAAATTACACAACGCAGAATAACAACCACTACAAAACTGGTGCCGTGACCTGTCGATTTGGTTGATCGTCATCGACCAACGGGATTGCTGACGTGGAGTCTGTCTTGCGCTGAGGGGAGCCAGAGGCGAGAGAGGATTGAAGTCATCTGTTGCTGTCTCTTCGGTGGTGTTCTGATGCCAAGCGGTTTGAACTGTGTCCAGGAGGCGAATTGTTGAAGAGAAATTGGTGCTGAAGACGTGGCGGCACAATAAATATTCAGACTGGTGAGTTGTGGCATAGCTGGATCAAGCACCTTGCTGGATCTTCGAGGAGTGTCACCGGGTTATTTGACTGAACTGTGTGCTTGAAGGTACTTCACATCAACAACTGACTTAATTTTTTTTAAAGAACTGTACAACAAAAGTGAACTGAGTTTTAAGTACAACATTTCATTTTTCTTTTGTTTAAAACGTGTGGTGATTTTATTTTTATTTTACATTTTTTATTTTCCTATGCTAGAGTGAAATGGCTAAACGAAGTGATTTTGGATGGGACAACACATTCTCAGCTGGTAGAGGGCGGGGCAGTTTCGTGGGTACGCCTGACAAACCTGGACCGTTTGAGGTTCCTAAGCACTGTAGTACAGGCCGGGGTAGACCAGCTGATGTATCAGGCGTCGATGGAGCTGAAATACGGGGTAGCCCTATCGCTGCAGCCAGTAGATATGATTATGATTCTCAGGAATCCGAAATGTCTGGACAGATGAGTAATTTAATAAAACAAATTGGCAGTGAAATTGGTCAGTCAATAAGAGAAAGTATGATGAGGTCTGACTTTCCAAATTACCCATCTGGTATGAGGTTTCAAGAAGGTGTGAGTTGCCATGTGACTGACCAAACAAATCCCACTGTCATTGATGCTTCAAGAATGAATTTAATTCTGAAAGCTGAGGTGGCAGCTCCCCCACACTTTAGAGGGGATAGTTCAGACAAATACTCAGTCATGGAATGGGAAGACATGATGCGGGTTTATTTAAACAAACTTGTGGTGTCTGATTCTGAAAGGGTTGGAGAAATAATGAACAGAGTGTTGGGGCGGGCCAGGGATGTGATGAGTGTATGGCTGCGCAATTGTACAATAACTCCTACGATTGAGTCTGTCTTTTCTGTTTTGAGGCAGCACTTCGGGGATCAGTGCAGTTCAGGTATCCCGTTGGCTGACTTTTACTCGGTGAGACCATATCCCAAAGAAAGCGCTTGGGATTATTGGATTAGAGTGAACAAGGCCGCGGACGTAGCTGAGCAAAGTTTAAGATGGGAAGGCAGAACTTTGGATAACAGGAGCAAAGAGGTAGCTTGTATGTTCATCCGCTACTGTCCTGACAAAGAGTTGGCGTTTGTTTTTAAGAGTAAACCTGTTAAGTCGTGGACCGCATCTGAGGTGCAAGAGCAGCTTGATGAATTGTTAAGAGAACGAAAGTTGACAAATCAAGCAGTCAAACAATTTACCACAGTTGTCTCTGAACCAGATGTTGATGTAGCTACTTCATCTTCCAAGTGTGCAGTTGTAGCTGATGAGAATGCATTAGACAAAGTCTTGTCTTTACTAGAGAAAACATTAGTGTGCAACGCTCAGGCTACACAAGCTCCTTGGACTAAACAAACAGGCAACAAGACCCGCGAATGCAGAGTATGTCAAAGCACAGAGCACAGCACAACCGCACATTGTAGAATGTATAATTTGTGTTTCAAGTGTTTTACAGCTGGACATGCAAGTTACAACTGTGACAGTCACAGAACTACACCTAGGGTTGGTTCCAGTCCACAAAACCAAGGCAGGTCTCAGGGAAACTAGACCGCTCCCTTCGGACAGAGGACGAGGTGGGGCTGTGTAGTAATTCCTCTGAGACTGATATTGAATCTGTTTATTCATTTTTCTGTGACAGAATTGGCAAAACAAAAACGGTGGTTTTTCAAAATAGCATGCAAGTCGATCAGAGTAACAGTTTGTTTTATACAAGTGTGTTACTACAGGACAAAGTTGAGCTTCAGGGTATGTTGGACAGTGGCTCTATGGCGACTACTCTGAGTGCGGACATAGTTCCCCAACTCAGAGACGCTGGGGTACTGGACCAGGATATCCTGAACTCTTCAGATATTGTATTGGTGGGTTGTGGTGGAAAACAAACTACTCCAGAAGGTGTATGCAATCTGAAACTTGAAGTTTACGGGCTCAGTTTCAATGTCCCAGTTCTGATTGTGACTGGTCAAAGGGACCAAATCATACTTGGCACAAATGTCCTGAAACCTCTGATAAGTCAGATGAAGCATACAGACCAATTTTGGAGGGTGGTAAATAGACCTGACTCTGTTGCACAATCTGAAAATGGCCAATTTTTGCGAATGCTTTCGTGTATTGAGAGATGGAGGGGTGATTCGATTCCTGACAAGGTGGGTACCTTGAGACTGAGGTCAGCAGTGACCCTCCAGCCTATGAGCGAACATCTTGTTTGGGGTCGTTTGCCTCCGGGGTCAAAACTGTCAGTAGGGAGTACAGTAATCATTGAACCAAGTTCTTCGCGTTGCGTGCATCGGAATGTACTAGTTGGGAGGGTTGTTTCACCTTTGTGGGGAGACGGTTGGCTACCAGTGAAGGTGATCAACCCAACCAATGTAGAGATTGTGATGAGGAAGAATGCGAAGGTGGCTGATGTATATCCTTGTGTTGCATTGGAGGATCTCGAACAATCTACTGACAGGTTGGTTAGCCAGAATGTAGGCGGGGTATATTCTGACAGGTCATGTGGTAGCCTAACAGTGGGAGGATCAACATCTGGAGAGAGTTTGGTTGGTGACAGCAGATTAGACGACCTGGGCCTTGGCAATTTGAATGTGAGTGACTGTGAAGTGTCTTCATTTTGGAGGAACAGGCTTGTTGATTTAGTTGAGAAATATGAGGGTGTGTTCTCGAGGCACAGTTTGGATTGTGGTGAGGCAAAGGGATTTTGTCATCGAATAAGAGTTACTGATGACAAGCCTTTTCGTCTTCCATACCGCCGTCTCTCTCCCGCTCATTACTTGAAGTTGAAAAAGACTTTAGATGAGATGGAGGACAAGGAGATCATTAGGAAGTCGAGCAGTGAGTTTGCGTCACCATTGGTTTTGGTGTGGAAGAAAAATGGTGACTTGAGGATATGCACTGATTTCCGGTGGTTGAACGCTCGCACGGTGAAGGATGCTCATCCTCTTCCCCACCAAGCAGATGTGCTTGCAGCATTGGGTGGGAATGCTTACTTTAGTACCATGGATTTAACCTCTGGGTACTACAACATTCCTTTGCATGAAGATGACAAGAAGTTCACAGCATTCTGTTCACCATTGGGGCTCCATGAATATAATCGTTTGCCTCAGGGCCTGTGCAACAGCCCAGCAACGTTTATGAGAATGATGCTGACTGTGTTTGGTGATCAGAATTTCTTGAGTCTTCTTTGTTATTTAGATGATTTGTTGGTTTTTGGAAAGACTGAAGAAGAGAGCTTGGAAAGGCTTGAGATGGTGTTTCGACGGTTAGAGGATCACAATTTGAAATTGTCTCCTTCTAAATGTAGGTTTCTGAGGAAGTCTGTAAAATTTTTGGGTCATGTTGTGTCTGAAGAGGGGGTAGCTAGTGATCCAGAAAAGATCAATGCCATTGTGAGTATGTCTGAGAAGGATTTAATGGAGAATGATTGTGTCACACCATCAGCAAGTAAGATTAGGTCCTTTTTGGGTATGGTCGTGTACTACCAGCATTTCATTGAAAATTGTTCCATGGTAGCTAAACCCTTGTTTCAGCTGTTGACAGGACAAAAGAGACCCAGAATGGGGAGGGGTGTCAAACGATCGAAAAGAAGTCGTACACTTTCTCCATTGGATTGGACTGATGAGTGTAGAGCAGCACTGGAAAGTTTGAAGTCTGCTTTGGTGAGTCAGGTTTTGCTTGCACACCCGGATTTTTCAAAACCATTTCTATTGTCTGTGGATGCTTCAACTAGCGGGCTTGGGGCCGTTTTGTCTCAGGTTCAGGAGGGATGTACTGTGGCAAGGCCTATTGCCTTTGCATCAAAGTCTCTAAACCATGCACAGTCTAAGTATCCAGCACACAGACTTGAGTTTTTAGCTATGAAGTGGGCTATTTGTGATAAATTCAGCCACTGGCTGCGGGGACATAGATTTACTGTGTGGACTGACAACAACCCACTTAAATACATCCTCACAAAGCCCAAACTGGATGCATGTGAACAAAGATGGGTAGCAAAGCTGGCACCTTACGATTTTGACATTCAGTACATCCCTGGACCGAAAAATGTAGTTGCAGATGCATTAAGTAGGGAACCGTTTGTGGCTTCAAAAATTCTTCACAGATTGACGAGGATCCCTTATGATATTTTGCTGCATGAGGCTGAGTCTGTTGCTGTCGAGCAGGTGCAGGACATGTTTCATCTCTCATGTGAAGGTGTGGATGGTGAAGGGATGGATGGTCTGGCAGTGCCTACGCGTGTCGGTCAAAATGTGTGTATAGGGTCCACTCATCTTACTGGAAAAGTCCCTCATCATGAGTTATCAGCTGTCTTTCGCTCTCACAACGACTGGGAACATGGTGCAGACATTAGAAGTTTGTCATATGTGCAACATCTACAGAATGTGGCAGACGTTGAGCAGAGTGAGATTCACAGCTTTACTCATGATGAGTTGTTAGAAAAGCAGTGTCAGGATCCTGCAATTGATAGAGTTAAGTTCTTTGTGGAGAGAGGAAGACGCCCATCTCGCAGAGAAAAAGTTTTTGAGTCTAAAAGAACTCTGAGGATACTACGCCAATGGGATAAACTTACCTTGAGGTTAGGTGTTTTGTACAGAGTTGCTAAGAATCCAGTATCTATGAAAAAGACTTACCAGTTTGTGGTGCCAACAGCCCTTCGTGATACTGTTCTAAAGGGTGTACATGATAATGCTGGTCACCAGGGTCAACATCGTACACTATGGTTGGCTAGGCAGCGGTTTTTCTGGGAGTCTATGGAAGAGGACATAAAGAGATATGTTAATGAGTGTCAGAGGTGTATTCTAAGTAAGAGGCCTGAGCCTGAGGCAAGGGCTCCTCTCGTGTCAATTCACACAAGTGCTCCCCTTGAAATGGTTTGTATTGACTTTTGGTCAGCAGAGGATTCTAACAACAAAACTGTTGACGTGTTAGTGGTTACTGACCATTTCACAAAACTTGCTTGTGCTTACACGTGTCCGAACCAAACGGCAGAAGCTGTTGCACGCGTCTTGTGGAACAAGTTTTTCTGTATTTATGGTTTTCCGGGTCGAATACATTCTGACAGGGGTGCAAACTTTGAGAGTTCTCTTATGGTTGAACTATTGAGATTGTCGGGTGTAGGAAAATCGCACACAACACCGTATCATCCTATGGGTAATGGACAGACCGAAAGATTCAACCGTACTTTGGGAGATATGATTCGTGCGCTGCCTCCAAGAGCTAAAGTCAAGTGGCCACAGATGTTGAACACACTCACTTTTGCATACAATTGCACAAGACACGAAACCACTGGGTATCCACCGTTTTTCTTGATGTTCGGCCGAACACCAAGATTACCAGTGGATGTACTGTTTGAAAATGTGATGTTGAACAACGAAACTATCAGTGTTCACAAGTATGTTCAGTCACTTGAGAAAGACTTGCGAGAGGCCATGATTATCGCACAAGAACATGCTGAACGACAGCAAACCAAACAAGCAGAGTACTATGATCGAAAGGGTAAAGGTCATTCTCTTGAGCTTGGTGACAGAGTACTCCTTGCAAATAAAGGGGAACGTGGTAAAAAGAAGTTAGCAGACCGCTGGGAGAAGGTTGTGTATGTTGTTGTGGGGAAAAAGAGTGCACTGAATGTTTACCAGATAAGGAATCCTGGGACAGGTCGTACCAAAACGGTACATCGTAATCTACTGATGCCTGTTAATTTCCTACCGGTACCAGCTTGGAATGATGGTAGTGATGATAATGAGGTTGAGGATTACACTGTTACTGGATCATGTGATGGAGACGATCAAACTCAGAGTGATGATCGCATCGCTCAATGGGTGTCTGATCTTAACGATGCCACTGAGGTACCAAAAGTAACGTTGGTGGAGCACTCTAATGCTGATCAAAGTTCTTCTAGTGATGAAATGTCTGTGGAATGTGACCTTGAGATGGACAGAGTACCTGCATGTGAGACCGAAATGGTAAACTTAACCGGCTCTAACTTTTCTGTATCTTCATTTGTGTCTGATTTTTCTGTACAAACTGTCTTGAATGATAACTGTGCTTCTGAGGTTGACGAGCATTCTTCAACAGTTGTAGAAATGTCACTGCTGCAAGATCAGAGTAGTGAAATGGTCTCTGTTTCACTGGACTGTTTTAGGTCAAGATTTGGGAGACTCATTAGGCCAGTTAACAGGCTTATACAGACTATGTCGACACAGAAAGTATATGCAATTCATGATGTTTAAACTGTACCAGAACCAAAAGTGTTATTGAAATGTGTTTAAAGTTGTTCATATGTGATTTTTGTTTTTGCTGTTTTATTTTATTTTTATTTACATTTGGTTTTGGTAACTACATGTTTGAATGTGATTCACATGTTAATTGTACATCTTTGGTGTCATGTGTAGAACTATGTAAACGGCATGGTTGTCTATGGGTAATTTGGGGATTAGCTACCCCTGGGTTACTTTAATCTCGAAAGAGATAGTTAAAAACTGAACAAATCGAGTGTGATTTCAGGAAAGTGACATCATTAATTTTAGATTGGGTATGTAATGCATAATCTGGTGTAAAACAGTGGGGGTGAATGTAGCAATGATATGTTGTTACACCAGATTATTACATTTATTTTTATTTTTTTTTTGTATTGTTTCTATGACTATTATTATCGTGTTTATTCATTGTTAATGTGTGTTTGGGGTTTAATTTAAAAAGTGAGATTATTGATGTGCGCGTCGGCTGACGTCACAGGCAGGTGCGCTTGAGGATCGCGGCGCGGTTGTGGTTCTGCCTCTTTCTGGCTTGGCCATCGGTGAGGAGAGGCGTGGGTTATGAGCTCTGCTCATCTGATCAATTGCACTGTTGCTGTCTTTATGTGCCTTGCGATAGCGTGTGTGGGGGGAAAATGTTAATGTGTCATTTATTTTCATGAGTTTATATTCAAGTTAGTTGATGTATTAGTGGTGTATTGTGAGATACCGCGTGTGCGCCGAACATTGATAACGAGGTAGCGGCTACGCAGCTAACATTTCGGCGCTTTCATGGGAGTGTATAATTAATGTTAAAGAGTTTATAGTTTATGTATTAGCAGTTAAAGTACTAGCTAGTGCAATTAACATGCATTTATCTTGTGATTTACAGGCAAGAGAACAATACTATATGTGGGTTATGGTGCCTGTCTGTCTGTGATTTTGCAGGTATGTTAATTGTATAGCTGAGAAACAAATTTAATTTTGAAATATCAGTTTATAAAATGTACAATTATTATTTTTGTTATGTGTGTTCTATGATTGTGATTCGCCTCTTTCTGGCTTGGCCATCGGCAAGAGAACAATACTATATGTGGGTTATGGTGCCTGTCTGTCTGTGATTTTGCAGGCACCAAAAATAAAGCATCTCGGAGAAAAGATCATTTGGAGTGTGGAGAGTCATTCACTTAAAAATTACACAACGCAGAATAACAACCACTACACTAATTATATTTAAAATTAGATATAAACATGCTATTAACTGCCTAAAATGTTCATGCAGTGATACTCACACGCCCACAAATGGTGTCTTTATTTAACCTGCTTATACAACATGTCTTCTTTGTCTACTTCCTCTTGTGTAAGACTGGTTCTCTCCACCAAGTCCCTTTGGGGCACATGGATAGGCCCAATAGAAATTGGCTTACCTCTGATGTAATAAACTCACTCCCCCAGTTAGTCTGGCTTCAAATTAAAGCCACCAGGGCTTTATTATGTGAGTTTAGGGCTGTTTAAAAGCAATAAGCAGTGAGAGAGAGAGAGAGAGAGAGAGAGAGAGAGAGAGACTACACAGCTGGCATGTGTATCTATTCTAAGGAAAATGAGTATCGGAAGCATTTCAGATATTTCAGTAGAGGGTGTTAATGTCAAGCCCCGAATGTCACTACATAATAAAATGTTTTTAAATACAACATTGTCTGGCTTTTATAAATTATTCTTTATAATAATTTTATGACTTACACAGTTATTGCAAAAACAAAGCAGTTCCATAAAATGTGTGAAAAAACAAGATCAAACAAAAACTGAGAAGATTCTTAAGAAGAATCAAGATGTCGGAAGACTTGGAGCCATCGTTAATTTTCATTTGGTGACGTTCACAGTTCACTGTCGGATGTGTACACTACAGTTGAATGTGGACTTCTGGGCTCTTCTCTGGCTCCCCAGTTACCCATCAAGTGCTGAAAAGCTAATTTTAGCAAAGCATCACCACTTTCCCATCCTTAAGGGTTCATTCAAGTTGAAGGACAAGCAGGCGGATTTGTAAGTAACATCTAATGATTTCTAAAAGTGACCTCAAAAACAGCCAAATGTGTTGTTGTTTTACTTTGAATACATATATTTGGTGTTTGTTGCATTACTTTTTCTGTTGTCAGGTAGCCTCATGATACTTCTGTACATCTGACTGTTTGATAGGTGTTAAAAGTTTTAACTTGTGGGTTGTTCAACGCTCAAACTACTACATTAAAAATGTTTTATTACTGAGATACTTATTATCTTTTGTTTGCATAGTCTAAGGAGCATTTTTATGATCCATCATCACATTCTGGATTCTTGGAATTGAGAC
Organism: Rhodeus uyekii; assembly: GCA_037043235.1. Lineage (NCBI taxonomy): Eukaryota > Metazoa > Chordata > Actinopteri > Cypriniformes > Acheilognathidae > Rhodeus > Rhodeus uyekii. Next base: position 5,409,501 of record JAWRVZ010000016.1, on the reverse strand, counting down.
TGCGCAACATCCGCAGAAAGCTAGAAGTTAAGTTGTGACACTGGACCAGGATCAGAGTAGGACCAGGGGGATGGAGTGTGACGTGAGTGGATCATCCTGATGAAACGGATCAGGCTGTTCAGAGAATATTCCTTCAATCAAATCAGCAATGGAGAAGATGTATTCTATGCTCCACAATGGCTCAAATTTTTGATGTATACCTGCTTCTTGGATATGCCATGGTCTCATTGAGTTTATTGACAATCCTTAAGTTCTTACATTGTTGGTTACACTGTTGATGTAGTGTATACCTGATGTTACATCCCTAGGGACGTAAGAGTTTTTGGGGTATTTTTCTTTCTGTTTTCTTGTCCCTTTTCCTGACAGGTCGCGTGCTGATGGGCTGTCTGAACTGTCAATCACACCAGTTGTTCACGATTGGCTGTGCTACCTTGAAGGTGTGTTCTCATCGGCTCCAACGATTAACACCTGTGGAACACCCTTCATAAGGAACGGATTGCTGTACCGGAAGAAACTGCTTGTTTTGTTTGAGATGAGTTATGGTGTTTTTGGTTTCGCTTTTGTTTAAGTTATTGTTGTGTGGTATCTGGAGGATTCTTTGTCATGCTGATTATCTTTTTGTACTCCCCCTTTGAGAATTTCTTAGAGAGACTGGTAGTCTTTTGACTCATTACAATGAAGTTAATTCGGGTGGAGAAAAGAGTTTTAGGTAGAGATGTCACGTGACTTAAATCTACACACGTAGGAATGTGGTTTGTTAGAAACATCAGGTAAGGGGATATGTGTCACACTTTGTATTTTTCTATTTGTAGAAAGTGTAGGGAAGTTTAGGGCGTCTTTGACGCTGAAGACTTTTTCTTTTCTTGCTTTTCTTTAGCTTAGGATTAGTTGCAAATGGTTTAGCAAGATTCTTTTGATTATATTACTTTTGTTTTTTTGACACAGTCCAGGGGTCTCATTTATAAAACTGTGCGTAGGATCTTTACTAAAAGTTTACGTGAACCCAAAAGCCAAAAATGGCATACGCCAAAAAATATTACGATTTATAATACCTCACCATCTGTGTCGGCAATTCCCTTTGTCTCCACAATGTGCATACGCACGGCTCAAAGTTTGCTTAAAGGTGCACACATTCTCCCGTCAAGTTTGTTTTTTATAGATCACAACCTTTGCGTGGAAACTGACGTACGTACGTTTCCAGTCCAGTTTTGTGCGTACGCACGCTTTATAAATGAGACGCCAGGTTCCCTTTTGTTCTTCTCCGATATTTTTGATGTTGATTGTTTCTTATATTCATTATTGGGTTTTCTTTTGTGGTTTATTGGGTGATATATTTATTAAATGGTGACTTAGTTTTCATTATTTGTGTGGTCTTGTTTTGTTCTCAACTCACACACAGTGGTCTTTATTGCAATACTTTTAACTTGGTTCAAAATGTTCCCCTCCCTAAATCCCTAGACAGCCAAGGGAGGGTTGTAACACCTGACTTTGATATCGCCTTTGTTTTTTGTTTTTTTGCATCTGTCTCTTTTCCATGGTCTGAAGCAGTTGCTGTAGCCAAATATGTTTTTGTTTTTCATGCACAACACTGACATTTTATTTCCCTCCTGATAAGTAACTTGAACATATTACAATGCCTAATGTTGAGCCCTACAATATTTTAAAAACTGTTATGGCAACATAAGTGATAGGCTTAATTATATTTAATTAATTATATTTAAGGAGAATTTCACCTTCCTTTTAGTCCCTCTATTCTCCAGGCTTTTATTGTGACACTCTTGTGTACATTTGCATCTTCAGGATTAATCACTTTCTGTTTCATCAAGTTGGAAGTCGCATTGGATAGAAGCGTCTGCTAAAAGAGTAAATGTAAAATACAACAACATGTATTTATAAAGAAAACCACTTAGATATTTTTATTCAATGCTTTAATCACACTATTTTAATGGAATTTATTTTTATTTTTATGGGCTCCTATTCAAATTGATTTGATAGCTGTGATAGTTTGATCAAATAATCAATTTATCACACAATTAAATTGATCAATTATAATAGATTGAAGGGCTGTCATGTAGTTCATCTAATTTTGTTAAAACCTTATCACTCACTGTGAGTTTTCTTTGTGCTTTTCTTTTGGCCTACTTTGAATAGATTTGCACTTTTGAATTTGGTTGCTAGATGGCAGATGAGGGATTTTTTTCTCTCATGGAATTAATATGTAAATATGAACCGGCAGCTTAAACGGAGTCTGAAACAAGCCCGCATGCGTAGGCACTAGGCTAATGACGCAGCGTCTCGTTCCCTCTCAGGGAACTATGGTTACATACGTAACCTGAGACGTTCCCTTTCAAGGGAACTTCGAGCTGCGTCATAGCGCTGTGGGAACGATATACCAACGCCCCCGAGCGCCGAAGAATGCTGCCAAACGTGCTCCAGCGGAGATGTTCTGGCACCCTCAAGAAGACCAGCCCCTCAAGGTGGGATAGCCTCAGCTAAAGCCTGCCTTAATGAGTGATCTGCATGGCCCACCGGGCCTCAACCCCAAGTAAGCCACACCCAGCGCTCACACCGGGCTGCAGACCTCCTGACCCATGACGAGAGGGGAAACTCCCGCAGTAAGAGGTCTAGCCCTCCTCCAGCCTCAGCCAGGGAGAGTAAAGACCCCTTAATACCGCAGGGGACCCCAGCGCGGAGACCGGCCTCACAACCTCAGTTGCGAGCCTAACCTCCGTTGCGGTAGCCGCCCTCGGCCCAGCAAGGCAAGCCTGGGAAGTGCAAGGGGAAAACCCCCTTTACCACACCCCCCCAGGACACCCAAAGTGGAGGCCCTCCGGGGAGGGACCACCGCACCTCAAGCACGTTGCCAGCGCCAGCCGTGGAGCAGCCACCCAATCAGGCGTAAGCGAGGTGACCACCAAATACTCGAGGGGACTTAAGCACTGCTGTGCTGCCCAGCCCAGATCTGTACATAGCGAGAGTCAAACCTGACCTGAGGCACTCTCGAAATAGTCTGGTTTGAGGCACCTGCCTAGGGGTCACTGTATCGCCAAGGAGGTCCATCACGCACCAGGCTACAACAACCGCAGGGGCTTAGGCCAAGCCACGGCTGGAGCTACTACCACGCACCAGGAAGTGGTTTCTAGAGAAAACAGGCCACAACCCAGTGACCCTTCAGAACCTTCCTCAGAAGGTGGGTACGTCCAGCAACAGGGGAATATCGGTGCGCCCGGGGCCTCCCGGGCTAATCCCGACAACACCCTGGAAAATTATTAAATTTCACCTAATTGGTTTAAAAAAAAATTTTTGAAAACGAATTAATTATTAAATACTTTTTTCTTTGTGTGTATTTGATTCCCATTAAAGACATGATGATAAGAATGACTGTATATTGTTAATATAGGCAACAGAGTTTCATTTTTTAACATTTTCGGTTGGTGGTGTGCCTTGTGATTTTTTGAAAAAATGTACCTTGACTCAAAAAAGGTTGAAAAACACTGCAATAGAAAAAGCAAATCACTTTAAATGGCCAAGAAATCCATGTGGGCATCAAACCCTTTATTTGTGACACAATTAAGGGAGAGTATAAGAACAGAAGAGTCTTGTTCCTGACCATTAGGAACTAATTTATCTAATGGACTTTAATGATTAGTTTGGAGTATCCCCTTTACTTAATGTAGAAATAAGATGTGTAACAGGTTTTACAAGATATGCATCTAATATTTCTTGAAGTTGTTAAACTACTGCATGCTTTTTAAAGACAACACCTGAATATAGACTGTTTTGTTTGAATATCCCCTAGACAGGGTGGGCGGAGGTGGCAGAAAAAAAAGTTAGATGTTAGAATAAAGTTACGGTACTGTTAAATTTAAATGGTTATAATCTTCTGTTACAAAAATGTTAACAATGAAATAAAATTGAAGATTATACAGTTCTTTGTCATTTATCTAATAAAACCAAAACATTTTTGTGGATTGCAGTTTCACTAAGATTTTAAGTTAAAATCTTTTTCCCCATGTCTTAAAATTAATTATTTGGTGTTGTCTCACATTTGATCTTGACTTCTGTCCAACCTTGTTATCATATAGTTTCGCTGCATGTTGAATTTTATTTTACGAAAACCTGGCTCTGTTAAAAGTTCGATATCATGCAGAAAGACATGATGAACTGCTTGGCCATCAGGAGTGTACCATGCCTGCTACCCCGCAACCAGTTCCGGGGCCAGCTCTACACCTTTACAATTTGCTGCAAGCTCCATTCACAGCCTCAGGTCAGTTCCAGTCAATACAGCCAAATGTGAAACGCACCGTTTTAATTACCTGCCCACTGTAGATATGAATACCACTGCAAATGCTCTCACCTCTATCCTTCACCAATCTCGGCTTGAGCCACCTGTGTTTGCTGCAGATGGTTCCCTAAATCCCGAGGAATGGCTTCAATTACTCAATGTGTACAGAACCTCCCTGGATCTGACAGACGCTCAAATCCTCCTTGAGCTCCCACGTTTTCTGTCAAAAGAGCCGAGAAAATTGTTTACTGTACTTAGCACACATTTGACCACATGGAACCAGTTCTGAGAGTTTTTAAAGATGTTTTTTCTGCCTTCAGACCCAAGAATGTATCCTATGGGGCATTCTGGACCGCGTGCAAAGACCTCATGAACCGGTGCCGACCTTTGTCGCTCACATGTTGGGTGAGCTTCGTAAGTTAAGAACTCCTCCACTCCAACAAGAGCAAGTAGATATTATACGGAAGCATGTTCTTGAAAAATATAGAGTCGCTCTTTATGGCACACCAATACCATCGGTCATGGATCTTCTTTTGCGGGCTCACGAGCTTCATGCAGTTCTTGGTCCAAGTGTTGGGTGTCCGCCTCTGACACAGCCGAGCAGTGCACCCTAGAGGGATGTTTTTTGTTTTAAATGCTCCTTGCCAGGATTCACCACTCGTACTTGCCCAAACTGTAGCAGAGGAGCGAAACCACATTTGTCTTCAACAGAACCACCAGAACTCTCAAGAGAGACTGATGATAGAGGACCAGGTGCTGGTAGAATGGATGGCTCTAACCAGGCCATTGGAGAAGAAACAGGGCTCTCAGAATTTGCCCAGAGGGAAAACTTCAGAGGAGGGAGGACGTTCAGATGGGGCAATCCTCCCTCGAGAAGACAGATGTGCCTCATTTACCAGATGCTTCGATGAGCGAGCAACCTACACTTTGTCATGTGGAGGATGTTACTTCTGTGTCTTCTTGGAACACCCCATTCAGAGTGAAGGTTAATCTTTATGGACATTTTTTGATGCCACTCTTGAGACTGGTGCTTCTCTTTCTGCAGTGCAATCAGAGGTTATCCGGACTATTCCTGGGGGGGGGGGACTTAAGAGTTTAGCCGTGGTCCGCACCTCCTATTCGGCTTGCGGATGGAGCATCCTGTTGCCCGCAGGGTATCATTTGGTTATCTTTGGGTTTCATGGGCCAGTGTTTCTATCACTGCTTTGCGGTTTTCCATAATCTATCTTCTCCTGTTATTTTGGGAATGGACTTTATGTTGAGATATTCAGTTACTATCCATGTTCCATCCAGGACTGTGGTGCTCGGTGATGAGCCATTACCTCTTGAGGAGTTAGAGGGTGCTGACTTCACAATACCTGGACCTGATTTGTCATGCTTGGAGGTCAGTTCTTCGGCCCTGTCTGAAAAGTTTGAAGAAGCATCTCTAAATAATGAGCAGAAAACCAAATTGGCTGAATTACTCAATACATTCAGTGGGTTATTTGATGGACATTTGGGACACCCTTCTCTGGTGGAACATGAGATTGTCACAAGTGATGCAAAACCGGTACACCTTGCACCTTACCGCACTTCCCTTGCAAAAAAAGAACTCGTTGAGTCTCAAATCAAGGACATGTTAAGGGAAGGAATAATTGAACCTGCTTCGGTCCTTGGGCTTCACCTGTCGTCATCATCGTCCCAAAACAATCAGAAGAGCCAAGGTTCTGTGTCGACTATCGTGCACTCAATAACCTCAGGTACAAAGACTCGTATCCACTCCCAAGGATTGATGAGTCTCTAGATTTTCTAGCTAGAGCTTTCATTTCCATCATTGACTTGGCTAGAGGCTACTGGCAAATAGGGATGACGGAGAACTCAAAGCCAAAGATTGCTTTCATTTCCCACTGTGGATTATTTCAGTTTCGGGTCTTACCTTTTGGTTTGTGCAATGCGCCTGCCACTTTCCAGAGGCTTATGAAAACAGTTCTTGCAGGTCTCATCTATAAGTTGTGTGCCGTCTACTTAGACGATACTGTGGTGGCATCGCCTACTTTTGAGCAACACCTTGCTGACCTGAAAGAGGTTCTAAAGAGGCTGGAATCTGCAGGACTGTCTATTAAGCTTCTAAAGTGTCAGTTCTGTAGGAGTGATCTCACCTTTCTGGGTAACAGCATCACCCCAAAAGGCATTCTGCCAAATGAGGAATGCCATCCTGTGGAAATGAGTACATCCTGGTCTACATCCCCGACATGTTTGCGCGACATGGTGCGCCTACTTACCTGATCACGGACAGAGGGTCACCATTTGTAAGTGAACTCTTCAGGCATGTACTCACCACCTTGGGGTCAGAACATAGACTCACGACTGCATATCACCCCCAAACGAATGCAACGGAGAGGGTGAATCGTTCGCTGAAAACCGCCATCCGTGCTTACGTTGGTAACAAGCACAATGCTTGGGATCGTTACCTACCCCAAATTTGCTTTGCCTTGAGAACTGCACCACACGAAAGCACTGGACATAGCCCGTCCATGTTGTTATATGGACGAGAATTGAACACTCCTCTCGACATTATTACTCAGCCTAAATATGATGGAAAGGATGAGCCTGGTATCCCATACCCAGAAAGCTTAGAATCATCAATCAGAGAAGCGCATGAGCATGCTCGGTCAATTTTGGAGGGGAGCCATGCCAAAAGGAAGAAATACTACGACCAGAGACGTCGGCCTGTGTCTTACTCCGTGGATGAGCTGGTCAGAGTAAAGACTCATCCCCGATCAGATGCACTGGCAAATTTCACAGCTAAACTAGCACCTGTATATACAGGCCCTTATCGAATTGCTCAAAAGCTGTCACAAGTGAACTACAGACTCATAGACGTGAATACAGGGACGGACGCAGGTGTGTTTCATGTTGTAAATCTGCTGCCTTTTCGCACCTGGAACCCAACGAGTGAAACAGAGTTTGTTCAAACAGATGATTTTGTTGCAGAAACGTCAGCTGACAGTCCTTTGTCTGAGGGAGTGACTGAAGAAACAAGTGTTCATGATCTGTCAGGTAGTTTGGACAATGTGAATTCTTTGCCTGACCTTCAAATTGACTCTGGAACTCAGAACAATACCTTGACTGTTAATGACTACGAACTTGACAGACACTATAACTTGAGACCTCGACGTCTACCAAGAACCACCTCAGACTGGTCGACTAATAGGTGGACGAATGTGTACCACACAGACAGACTAGACTTTAAATAATGTCTATTCAGTCATGGTAATGTGTTCATATGTTTTGTCTGAAACTGAAAGGGTTAACATTTCAAGAAAACTAATTTGAAATGGTATGTTCACAAGAAGTTAATATGTTGATTTATATGGTGTTTACAATTTTTAAAGGAAAACTGTGAAAAAATTGTAAAAACAAAAACAAAAAAGGCATGTCCTATCTTAAGTTGTTGTTGGACTACATGCGGTTTCTTTTGTTTGGAAAATGACAGACAATGTATTTTGGTCTATCTGTACTGTCATGTATGACAATGGGTGACAATACTTAACACTACTGTTTAATGATAATTTGACAACTTTCATGTATGGGGTTGTTTAAAGTAATTTTACAGTTGTGTAGCTGAGGGCAGCCTTTTCTTTTCTGGGGAGGGGATCCGTAACGGCCACTTTATTATGTGGTAATATTACCACCTTTAAGGCGGTGTATACTGTTCTAGTGTGAGCGTGCACGCTCTGGGAGGAGTCAGTGTTCTTTTGTGAGTGATGAGAAGATGGCCGCTCTACCTCTGATTGATATTGGGACCCATTTTCATTGCTTTAAGTTGTGATGTCTGTCGGAGTGTTTCCTTTTTCTTTGGTTTGTGATTGCCTCACTCATGTATGAAAGGGGTGCTTTATTACAAAATCAAATCCATAAAGATTCGTGTGATCAGTGATCTGCCTTGTTTCCTTTATTCGTTCATCTGGGCAGAGCTTAAACCACTCGGACAGGCGTTACAATGTGTGTGTATCTGCCAACAGGAAAACATCTAGTACATGCAGCTGGGAAATGAACAGAACTGTGCGCACTAGCTTAGACTGTTTTGATACTTGTGTAACTAACTAATGTAACTTTTGAAAGAGATATATGCTGACCGATAAGCTCTTTGCCTTCTCAGGACAGACGCTCTCTGTGTGAGAATTCCTTCTTGCAAGAATAAACCGACTGTTATACCTTTCAAGAATTACCTGAATTTATTGATGCCATAAGATAAATACATTTCCACGACAATGTGTGTGTGTGTGTGTGTGTGTGTGTGTGTGTGTGTGTGTGTGTGTGTGTGTGTGTGTGTGTGTGTGTGTGTATGTGTGTGTGTGTTCGTTCAATCTAAGCCTCATGCTCATTGGTCATTACCGCTCATTACTGAGAAGGCAGGCTTTTACTCAGAGAAGGCAGGCATTACTCAGAGAAGGCAGGCTTTATGTGCACACAGAAGCGAATGAGGCTTTGGGATGTGTGACTAACTGCAGCTCTCGTGAGAACATTAATGTGCTTTCTCTTCAGAGTCCTGCGCGGCGCTGTGAGTAAAGCGTCACTGACAGAGCGACCAGGAGCGCATGCGTAGTGAACTAGGTACGCTCATGACTCACGATATAACCATGTGAAGTGACGACAAGTGTTAGTGTTCGGCAACATAAAGGAATTGACATTAAAGAATCAAAAATACTTAGACAAATAGGGAGTTTGGCAGTTCCACTTCAAAAACTTTGACATAATAGTATTGGTGAGTTAACCGTGACTCGAGATAAGTGAACTCCATTGTACATATAAGAAGATGTATTTAAAATAATATTGTGCACGCATATGGAAAGACAGTGATACGCAAAGACCCTTTTCCCGGGCCATTGGCCGTTGGACCAGTGAGCGGGCCTCACATCAGGGCTTTACAGAAGCATCAAGTTTTTGGATAAATTCAAACTCTGTGGACCTATTAGTGAACATTAATGGAGTTCCTCTTGTCAAGTCGCCTAATGTCTGGTTCTGTCGTTTCAGTGACTTTGAAGAATTTAGAGTTGCAATTCACTTTCAAGGTGTGTCGAAAACGCTAAGGGAATGCTTTGCAAATCGAACCAGTGGTGTCAAGTCAAGTCAAATCACCTTTATTTATATAGCGCTTTTTACAATACAGATTGTTTCAAAGCAGCTTTACAGTGGTTACAGGAAAACAATATAAACAAAGTTTGTTTGGCTGAACAGCAGCCTTAAAAGAGCAGGCGAATTAATACAATTGATGAATATTAAGAGTTAAGTTTCCCCAACTGAGCAAACCATAGGCGACAGCGACAAGGAACCAAAACTCCAGCAGGTGACAGAATGAATGAAGAACGGAATGGAGAAAAAAACCTTCCACCTTTAAGTTGGAAGAATGCCATTTTACAGATGCTAGAAACGTGGTGTGAGTGTATGTCAGGGGCGGGATGACTTCATGAACCAGGAAGCTGTAAAAGTATGCCAAATTCCAGAAGCAGCAACTGACGTGTGTCTTCCGTAAGTGCTATATGTGAAACGAGAGTGTGTTTGTTGCTGGTGTGTTTGTTGAAAGATCCCAAGCTAGTTTAAAAAGAACAGGGAATCCCAACAAATAGCAATAATGACAAGCAATCAATTCAGACTGTGTTACTCACTACCCTCGCTTCATTGCGAAGAGGGATACACACAATCTCTGTGTTGTTTGCTTGGGAGTGGAACACAGGGTTGCTGACTGTACTCTATGGCAGCCCTTTTATACCTAATCTCTATAAAATAAAGAGATACAAACTTCCTTTTGGAGGCCCCGCTATCACAAACTAGCAGCAGCGTTCCAGTCCCCCCCCCCCCCCCCCCCCCCCAGACACACACACATAGACACCCCCACACATTTCTCTAAGGGATCTGAGGTTGCATTCATGCAGCCTAATAGTACTCACACTATGTCACTCAAAAACAGAGAGTCACTACCCAAACACCTTCTTAGAACGAAGGGGGGTTGGGGCCATGCTCTCAGCCCCAGCCCTCTAGAGACAGGATGAATCTGAGGACTGTCCTCATCTCCAGGAAGGCTGCAAGCAAAAGGTTCTGATGCTCAGAGCGAAGTAGTGTACACCTCAGTACACAGTGCCGACTTCCCCTCAGTGCTGTCAGTGCTGTAGCTATCTAGTTCTGAGGAACTGGACGTTGTTAGCATGGAGACTGGAGATGAAGACTCGAAAGACTACACTACACAAAAGTTCCTGAGATTCACCTTCGGGGGCAAGGCATACCAATATCAGGTTTTTCTTTTTGGTCTAGCTTTATTACGCCGCATCATCAAGGGTTTGCGTTCTGAACTACATTGAAGTTCCATTGATCTTAGCTCAGTCACGGCAGTTAGCAATCCGGCATCAAGATGTCGTTCCCACTCACATGAAGGAGCTAGACTGGGTAAATGCTAAGAAGAGTATAATTTTTCCTCTATTGAGGACCACCTTCCAAGGTGCAGGATGAGACTCTGTAGCGATGTCTACACGTCTTTCACCATGCACATCAAAACATCCTGTCAACATCCAAGGCTATGTCTATATGTTTCCCCCTGATTGCTCTGCTCCCGAGAGTACTGGAGAGAGTTTGCTGGGACAAGGTCTGTCCCACCTTAATTGCCTTGTGGTAGGCAGGCAGAGTGTGGTTCACGGATCCAGTATCCCTCCCCGATGGAACTTCATGGGAGATTCTGATTAGGTGGGACCTCTTGTCCCAGCCAGGGGGCTCAATATCCCATCCCTGACCAGAATTGTGGCCCCCTTAATTGTGGCCTCTAAGGGGGCCAAGCACATAGAGTATGGTCTCTCAACCGAGGTTGTTTAGACCAGGGTTTTTCAACCTTTTTGTGTGTGTGGACCACTATTTATAATCAAAAAATTTTGCAGACCACCTCATAACACACATAATAAAATGTCTACACACAGTCTTACCTGAATTAATCCGCACCTCTAAATAGGCTTACTAGCACTACTATAACTACTCATCACATCAGTGTGCAACAGGCTTGTTAGAAGAAAGTTTACTGCACACAACGAAATTAAAATAGCAGGTCTCTCCACAACCCCCCTCCCCCTCTTTTTATTGTCTGTCTAATATAATTAGATTGTCTGGCCTATATTAAACAACTAAATAAATGCTCACCTAATGCGATGGATGATGTTGCTTTGCAGACATCAATTTCTGGATGTCAGGTTCAATTGATGACAGCCTCAATCTGAGATCTGATTCAATATTATTTACCTGGTAAAATGAAGGTAAAATATTATTTTATTTTGCCTTTCCACGGACCACCTGCAGTACCCTCACAGACCACTAGTGGTCCGCGGACCACAGTTTGGGAATGACTGGTTTAGACCATCCCTCACTCCAGAGCTCCCTCTATGGGGAAACTGTATGCCTTAAAGTTGAGACCGTTCTCTTCCTGTTGCAGTAGTAATCAGCTGGACTCAGTTACCTGTCAGATTGAAACCATGCTGGAGTTCCTGCAAGAGCAATTCACTGCAGGGTTATCCACCTCTACCATAAAGGTATATGTGGTTGCCATAGCTGCTTACCAAATACCTTTGGTTGGCATGTCTTTGGGGAGAGACCATCTAGTTACACGTTTTCTCCATGGTACCCTGAGGCTGAGGCCTACAGTATATATTATATATATAAGGTACCAGTATGGGCATTTTCCTTGGTGCTCCAGGGCCTATCCCAGCACCCTTTTGAACCTATTGAACCTCCAATCCATCTCCTGTTCCTCTTCACCATTACATTCCTAAAAAGAATAGTAGATCTTCAAGCCCACTAATGTGGCACACCCTATTGTACTGTAGGCTTTCTTTCCTCCTCCTTTCATGACCATGACCAGGAGCAAAGACTCTACTGAGTCCAGTGCGAGCACTGGATGCTTGTGTCTGTGCAGATCTACTGTTTGTCAGCCTCAAATCAGAGAATGAGCAAGTGGATAGCTAAGGGTATCTCTTTTGCTTATAATTCGGCTTGACTGCCTTCTCCTATGGTGATCCAAGCCCATTCAACTAGGAGTGTGGCCGCTTCTAAGGCTCTTCTGTCAGAAGTTCTCTTTTAGACGTTTGTGATGCTGTAGGCTGGTCCTCCCTGCACACCTTCACTAGGTTCTAGCAGCTAGACCCCAGCACTGCTCGGGGGAACCCAAGTGTCAATGTAGTGCTCTACGTTTCACTCATTAGGGCTGCGCCGTGGGCATTCTTGTTCCCATAATACTTTCGATGCAGTGTGAGTTCCCTTGAAAGGGAACATCTCATTACGAATATTATGAGTTCAGAATCCCTGAAGAGGGAACATCATGTTGCTACATGTCATGCATGCCTGTCGGTGTCTTACTTCAGACACTTTTAAGCTGCCACTTCTGGCAATTGGCATGCTTTTATAGCTTCCTGATTCGTGATGTCATCACATCTCTGATGTACATTTCCACCACTGGTTAGATTCCACACGTGCTTCACGACATGGTTACGCAAAGCGCTCCCATAACGTTTTTGACGCAGTGTCTTGTTCCCTCTTCAGGGAACCAAGGTTACATTCATAGCCAAGATGCCTTTTGTGGAGAACATGAACCAGACTCTTTTGATGATTTTCTTAAAGACGTTTTAACTTAATGCACATAACTATAGAGCAGTGTTTTTCAACCACTCTGCCGCAGTAACTGCACCTGCACTTAATTGGTTTAAAAAAAAAATTGGGGAAAACAAATTAATCATTAAATACTTTTTTCTTTGTGTTAATTTGATTCCCATTAAAGACATGATTATAAGAATGACTGTATATCGTTAATATAGGCAACAGAGTTTCATGTTTTAACATTTTCGGTTGGTGGTGTGCCTTGTGATTTTTTTTCAATGAAAAAATGTACCTTGACTCAAAAAAGGTTGCAAAACACTGCAATAGAAAAAGCAAATCACTTTTAATGGCCAAGAAATCCATGTGGGCATCAAACCCTTTATTTGTGACACAATTAAGGGAGAGTATAAGAACAGAAGAGTCTTGCCCACTGAAGCTAAGCAGGGTTGAGCCTGAAAAACTAGGTTGCTGCTGGAAGTGGTGTTAGGAGGCTAGCAGGGGGGGCTAATGCCCCAGTATAGTGACAGGGACACTGTACTGCAACAAGCACCGTCTTTGGGATGAGACGTTAAACCGAGGTCCTGACTCTCTGTGGTCAAAAAAATCCCACAGAGTAAGGGTTTAACCCCGGCATCCTGGCCAAATTTGCCCATTGGCCTTGGTCCATCATGGTCCACCCCCCCCCCCCCCCCCCCCATACTCTAATTGGCTTCATCACTCTGTCTCCTCTCCACCAATAAGCTGGTGTGTGGTGAGCGTTCTGGCGCAATATGGCTGCCGTCGCATCATCTAGGTGGATGCTGCACATTGGTGGTGGTTGAGGAGATTCCCCCCCCTACTATGTGAAGCGCTTTGAGCTCTGGAAAAATGCTATATAAATGTAACATTTCTTCTTCTTGTTGTTCCTGACCATTAGGAACTGATTTATCTAATGGACTTTATGTTAATGATCAGTTTGGAGTATCCCCTTTACTTAATGTAGAAATAAGATGTGTAACAGGTTTTACAAGATATGCATCTAGTATTTCTTGAAGTTGTTAAACTACTGCTATGCGTTTTTTAAAGACAACACCTGAATATAGACTGTTTTGTTTGAATATCCCCTAGACAGGGTGGGCGGAGGTCGCAGAAAAAAAATGTTAGATGTTAGAATAAAGTTACGGTACTGTTAAATATAAATGGTTATCTTATGTGACAAAAATGTTAACAATGAAATAAAACAGAAGGTTATACATTTCTTTGTAATTTATCTAATAAAACCACCACATTTTTTGTGGATTACAGTTTCACTAAGAGTTTGTTAAACTTTCTTTTTGCCCATGTCTTAAAATGAATTATTTGGTGTTGTCTCACATTTGATCTTGACTTCTGTCCAACCTTGTTATCATATAGTTTTGCTGCATGTTGAATTTTATTTTACGAAAACCTGGCTCTGTTAAAAGTTTGATATCATGCCAAGAAAATAACGGAATTTGACAGATAGCATTGGGTTTTAACAGATATCTGGTTTTGATTTCTGACCAAAATTCAAAGTCTGTTCAAAGTTGGAACTGGCCTTGTGCTGCCTCTTAGACAAGAATGAAGAGCCTTTCATTGGTCAAATTATTCATGTTATCCCACAGGCTACTAGTGTATCCATGCTTCCATGCTAGTGTATCGATTTTATCTTTGTACGAATTCTTACATTGAAGTACTTTCTTAGACTAAAACTAAGAAGTTTTATGCATTTGCTGTTGAACTAACTAAAGAGTATACAATTATCAGCCTGACTGATGCCTCAGATGTCAGACTTTTGGTTTTAATACAAATGAACTATACTTAAACCCAAGGTACAAGACTATTTAGGTTCTCAAGCATGCAGACTACCAGACTTTAGATTGTCCTACCTTACCGTAGATTACCAATAACATAATCTACTAATACTCAAATTCTGTGTACTTTGAGACATGCTTGCTCTAAAATGCATAGAATCTTTTACAATATATGTTAGAGTTAGGGCAAATGTCATTTCTCTCTATTTCAGAATTTGTAGATATGATGTCTGATCGAAAATGTTTTAATTAATTATGTATCCAGATGTATTTGAATTTTGTGATGAGATGAGGTCAATCTTGTTATGAGACATGTTCTCTTTTTGTCTTAACTGCTTATGTGCAAAACTCAAACTCCAGCCAATACAGTTAAAAACAAAAACAATCCTTACCATGAAAACAAAAAATCTTTGACGGCTGGAGAATCCGAAGAACAGGTCAGGCAAACAAAACCGGGTCAGGAGGCGAGAAAATCAGGCACCCAGGCAAACCAGATCAGGCAGGGGTCGACAAAAAGAAATGCAGGACAAACAGAATCCTGGGAAACCAACAGAACAAAGCAGAATATCCAACAAAACCACTAACTGCTATGCTGCCGGAGGAACTCTCAACTATAGCAATTTTACAGTGTTTATGTGGCCAACTTGACCAGCAAGCTTCTGAATTACAGAGTCGAATTACACATCGTTAATCTAAATTTCCAAATTCACTAAAACTGACGGGAGAAGATTTTAATGTCACTTTAGACAGCTCTCTTGACCGGTGGCCTCCTTGCAGAGTAAATTCTTGTAACTCTACTTTGAAGGCCTTTATGCAGAAATTTGGGGAATAGACATTTAGAGACAGAAGTTCCCTGGTATTAGTTCTTTCACATGGAATAATAAGGCATGTACTGTTATGACTCATATTGACTACTGGTTAACTCTGTGTAACGAAAGAAGATATTTCTGTTAATATTTTCCCCAAGCCATTAACAGATCATAAGGTGGTGTCTATCGATATTTCTTTACGTTCCTCTCTTTCCCCTAATTACATTTACATTTACATTTACTCATTTAGCAGACGCTTTTATCCAAAGCGACTTACAATTTGAGGAGTATAGAAGCCATTTGTCCAAAGGATACAAAAACACATAAGAGTGCTTACAATACAAAGTTTCAAACATTTTGAACACAAGTAGCACAAGCATGGGGGAATAGAGAAAAGGATTTTTTTTTTGTTTTTTTTTGTTTTTGGGAGTGTGTTTGTGTCATGTTAGGTGCTCATGGAAGAGGTGCGTTTTGAGTAGTCTTTTAAACCTCGACAGGGAATTTGCATTCCGGATGAGGGCAGGGAGTGTGTTCCACCAGCCGGGGGTGGTGAATGAAAATGTTCTTGTGATCGTTCTTTTACCTCTCAGTGATGGAACCACGAGTCATTGCTCATTGATCGATCGAAGGTTTCTGGTAGGTGTGTAGAGTTGTACCAATGAGTGGAAGTATGAAGGTGCTGAGTTTGTGTAAGTTTTGTATGCAAGAGTCAGTGCTTTGAATTTGATGCGTGCTGAGAGAGGGAGCCAGTGTAGCGAGATGAAGAGTGGTGTGACATGAGTCCTTTTCGGTTGGTTGAATACCAGACGAGCTGCTGCGTTCTGGATCAGTTGCAGGGGTTTGATTGCACTTGCAGGAAGCCCAACCAGAAGAGCGTTGCAGTAGTCCAGTCTGGAAATGACCATGGCCTGCACCAGAAGTTGCGTAGCTTGCTCAGTTAGGAATGGCCTGATCCTTCTAATGTTGTACAGTGCAAACCTGCATGATCGAGCCGTCTTTGCAATGTGGTCCTTGAAGGTCAGCTGGTCCTCAAAGATCACTCCAAGATTTCTGACAGACTTTGAAGGGGTAATCGTGGTAGCACCGATCTGGATAATGAAATCATGCTGTTGGGTTGGATCGGCAGGAAAGACTAGAAGCTCCGTCTTTGCCAGGTTGAGCTGCAGATGATGCTCTTTCATCCATGTTGAGATGTCCGCTAGGCAGCTTGTGATTCTCGCAGCCACCATTGGATCATCTGGTTGAAATGATATGTAGAGCTGAGTGTCATCTGCATAGCAGTGATAAGAGAAGCCGTGTGCCTGCCTCTAATTAATATAACTATTATTGCAAGCTCAATACGTCTGTATTGAAGCATGGCTGTTATATCTGCACTATATTGGAATATAGCTCTGATTAGTAATAACTATTGCACTATTTGGGAATTATTTAAGTTTGAAGTTTATTAGTTTTTTAGAAAATTTGGAAGTTTATCATCTGAATCTAAAAGAAGAGACAATAATTTCTAAGATTACTGCTTTCACTCATAAGTATCATCATTTTTCAGATAGTAACTAATCTGAGTTTTTCACACTTTAAAGCCAATTAGATTATATTTACTAAAGAAAGAAAGGGTAGTGGGGCTTCATTAGATTCGACAAAGATGGTTGGGAAAGGATGAACTGAATTTGGCATGTTCCTTTCAAATTATGAAAAATTTCATGCAAAAAGCAATACAAATTTGAATTTGAACATCAATGGAACAATAACACATGACTCAAGAGTTATTATTACTTATTAGTCATTATTACTGTTCAGTCTTTTAAAGCACTCTTTATGAATCAAGGTATAATCTGAACTTTGTGTTGTGTCATGAATTAGCACCTTATTTTTGAACAGCCTCGTTTGCCTAGCTGTTGTATTGTATTTTATTGCACTTATGCTTTCATCTCCTGAAAATATCCACAGTGCTGCAATCTACTGACCTCCAAGTCAGCTGGACACCATTGTCGAGGAGATGGCTATGTTGCTGTCCTCATTCCCTGACGATGGCACTCCACTTGTCTCTTTCTGTCCATTTCTTCATTACATTTAATCTACAACTTACTACTTCTGTTCTACCAACCCCTCTACCAGTCACTTTCAGCCAAAACCTGCGCTCTCTTTCTCCTTCCCATCTTTGCTCTGTTGTTTCATTCTCTCTTCCACCACCAAAACAAGTCTTATCTCTGGATGTGAATACTGCAATGGACTTTGATTATTGTTCCACTTTAATTTCAAGTCTAGACAATATCTGCTACTCCCTCTAACCCAGGGGTGGGCAAACTATTTGTCTCGCGGGCCACATTGGTTTCTTAAAATTGACAGAGGGTCCGGGATTGGGGGGGGGGGGGGGGGGGGGGGGATTTGCCCCAAACCCATGACTTTAATATACGAGCGCAAAACTGATGTTTGTGTGCGCGTAAATTACATCCGCAAGCGGAAAACAGAGCTACACGGGTACGCAAGCTCAAAAATAAAAAACAATAAAAATAACTCACTGCTCTTGACTTTTGTAACTTTAATAAATTCAGATATTTTAAATATATAGTGAAGATGATTCAATGCTATTTTACATTTGATTATCTTAATCAAATTAGCTGAGAGCAAGTGCTGGTTCTACCTGAAAAAACACTACTGTGTTTTGTTCTTCTGAGCCCTGATGAAGGAACACTAAATACATACTGTTTTATTGAATGAAAGATAAAATATGACAACAGAAGCATGAAAATAACTGAGGGAAATATATATAGGGACATGACCAGAGCAAAGGCAGGATATACTTCCCTCAATTTAAAATATTTAATGTCTTCAAAACTGGTGTATGAGCTCTAAGTGTCATGTACATTTTATTCTAATGTACATTATATTTCCTCTACCTATATTTCCCTATTTTTCCTCTTGTATTTGCAGGTCATGTTCTTGAATGCAGCAAATAACAACATAACGTTGACAGCATACAACTTTTTTTGAGAAGGTCGCACCTGTGCATTTTCTTATAATAAATCCTAGAAAACCTGTATAAAGTATAGTTTGGTCTTAAATCACTCGACTGGGACACGTGAAATTACAACAAAACAATATTAATACAATTTAATCGACAAAAAAAACATAATATGCAATGTGACTGAATCGTATCTTTGCCTCAGCTCTAGATTGACAATCACAGGCGTCCAATCAACTGTCCTCTGGAAAAAAGGGAACTAACCAATGACGTTTGATGTTACTATTACAAGAGCAAGCCCCGCTCCACGACTGACAGAAATAAAAATGCTCGCGCGAGCAAAAACAGCAGTTGAGAGCGGGCGAATGTTCGCGCGCGCGCGCAGATTAGATGTCAAGCGCGCGCGAGTGATTAAAATGATCTTGCGGGTACCCGCATTTACGCGTGTAGCTCTGTTTTCCACTCGCGGAAGGGGGTGGGGGTCTAGAGGGGTTTGGGACACACGCATACTCTCCACCACACTTTCAGCGCCACTGCCGCTTGAGGCCGCGACAGAGTGACATTACAGGGAAATGTAAAATGAAGGAGGTTTAATATAGGTTCGGCAAGTTCGGCGGGCCGGATTAAAAAGCCCACCGGGCCGGATATGGCCCGCGGGCCGTAGTTTGCCCACCCCTGCTCTAACCCCTGGCTAACTGATGTGTAACTGACAGAGAAGTCAATTCCGTAATATCTCATGTTTATTTTATCATTTAAATATTTTGTTAAAACCTTGATTTTGAAACTGTTTAGAGCTTTTTGAGTGAAGACTTTTATTATGAAGAGTATAGAGTGACTTGGATAGAAAGAGATCGGCAGTGCGCGGAAAGTAGAAGAGTTTCACAAGAGTTTTTTATGGTTTATATGTACTCATCTGAAGTGTCGTGGAAATTATTTTCCTAAATGTTTATCAATAAAGAACAAGTAAGATTCTCGAAAGGTTTAAACCGTCTTAAGCTTTATTTCTTGCAAGAAATGGCATTCTCACACACAGACAGCATGAGACCAAGAAGCCCTTCCCTTTCGTTTACTAGACTTTATATTGGACTTCAATTGTTGTCAATATAATAATCATGCACTGTTTGTCTGTTAGCAGAGGAGAACTGGTCCCCCGACTGAGCCTGGTTTCTACCAAGGTTTTTTCTCCATTCTGTTCTTCATTTATTCATTCCGTCACCTGCTGGAGTTTTGACTCTTGCCGCTGTCGCCTATGGCTTGCTCAGTTGGGGAAACTTAACACTTAATATTCATCAATTGTATTGATTCGGTTGCTCTTTTAGAGCTGCTATTCAACCAAAACAAACTTTGTTTTTATTGTTTTCCTGTGACCACTTTGAAACCATCTGTATTGTAAAAAGCGCTATATAAATAGGTAAACCTGCGATATAGCGTCGGAAATTACCTACTAGCACCAACAGAGGGAAACCTCCGCTATAGCGTCGGTAATTAATAACATTAAAATAGACCCAAAACAGCTTTAATAACATGAAAAGACACCAAACAAAGCTGTTGTTAACACAGTTTCAAGTTTAATTAAAGCACCATTCACCAATCACAGATAATTGTCCACAAGCATACTCAGGAAGATCGGAAACATGTCTGTGCGCCGAAACTGGTTACGATAGGCAAATTCTTTCAGATATGACGGAAACAATGCATGACTAGTTTCGTTAGCTGGTAGAATAGTCGTTAACACTCGTGGTCTCCCTGCCATTGTGGATTTAAATGATTTCAATGTCATTTATGGTAGTGGGTGCCGTGTAATTACCGACGTTATAGCGGAGGTTTCCCCCTGTTGGTGCTAGTAGGTAATTACCGACGCTATATCGCAGGTTTACCTATAAATAAAGGTGACTTGACTTGGTTAGTTTATATACTCTATCTCAGAGGTTTTCAAAGTCTGAGACAGTGGGCCTCCCTTTTGACACAACTCACCCAAGGCCCCCCCCTCTCCAAAAAAAAAGAGGGGGGGGGTGGACACGATGCACGATTGTTGACGGGGCGCTTGAAGTGAACGACGCGCTTGCAGCCGTAACAGAATGACATCACAGGGAAATGTAAAATGGTTTAATACAAGTTCGGCGAGTTATTATTAGACTATCATTTTTTTACAACTCTCCGCGCCTTCCCTGGCATGCTCTGGCGCCCCCCAGGGGAGGCGCGCCCCACACTTTGAACACCCCTGCTCTATCTAAACCCCCACCTCAGCCTGTCCTCGGGTCGTTACGCTTGGTAACTAAACACAATGAGCTATTCTCCATGTGTCTGGGACGGTTTGCTTGCTATGCAACAAATACACAAAAGCAGAACATTTGGCTTTTTGATAAGCTTGCCCACTTCTAAAGTTAAGGATTAATAAGTACATAATAAATTAAATTTCCATCACAGAAGTTGAAAGGACCTCCGATGCAAGATTTATCTCTCTTTTGGTAATAAGCAGCCAATTAAGTGAGTTTTTCATTTATATTGTTTGTAATTGAATGTGATTGTGTTGCTATGTGGAAACGACTGATAACTGTATGATAACTGTTATTATGCTGTTCAACTGAACTTGCGTGTGTTTGAAAAGTGTAAAAAGACATTATTTACTTATTTTATGTACTTTATTTTGACTTTATTTTGTGTATTCTCACGGCATCTTGATTTGGATGGTTGTCCTCGTGGTGAACCTGTAAATAAAGCGCCAGTCATCAGAGAATCCTTGTGCTCTTGAAATCACTTCTTCGTGTTCTTCATGAACGCCAGTCCAATCTCAGAGCAGCTGAGAGAAAATGGCACAAATCCAAAGACCCTTCTGACCTAAGAATTTATCGGTCTCTGCTCTCAACCTTATCTACTGAGGTCCATGCTGCTAAATCTTCAAGATCAACAGTGCTTCAAACTCCCGCACACTCTTCAAAACATTCAACTCTCTCCTCCGTCCCTCTACACCTCTTTTAACTGCTAATGATTTTGCCAATTTCTTCATTATCAAAACAGCAACTATCAGCAGTCAGTTCTCAGCTCTACACACACAGAAACTTAGACCAGTCCAGGGGCGTCACTAGGCCCTTTTTAGGGGGGCTTCAACCCCTAAACTTCTGCCCAGCCCCCCTAAAAAATATATTTGATTAATAAATTTTTGATCGCTTCAGTCCCCTTTAAAAAAACTCATTTGAAACGGCGGCAAGCTGCGGCAAGTTTCGGCTCCTCCCCTTATCTGAGTCTGCTTGGTTTTAGCGCATTTTTCAATCTGCAGGGGCGCCGAGCAGAGTGAACATCAAGGTGTGTGTCGTGTGTGCGTGCATTTATTGATAGATTGCTAATGCTATGATATTACACCTGCATCGGTGCAGTTCTTTGTCATAAATGCATTGCAGTTTACATAATGTAATTATGGAATAGTGGATTGCAGTAAGGTTAGTAGCATACCACCCTACCCTAATAGTCAAATAATATTTTTTTAATCATCCCCTTATTGGGGGCTGAGCCCCCCTAAAATCAAAATCCTAGAATCGCCCCTGGACCAGTCACTGATGCAACCAGAAATCTTCTCTCCTCCTTCTCTCCACTCACTGATGAAGAAGTATCTGAACTTCTCTCCAGCCATCCAATCACCTGCCCTTTAGACCCCATCCCTTCAACAAGCCATCTCTCCTACACTTTTACCAGCACTCACTCACATTATCAACACATCAATCTGAACTGGGAACTTTCCCTTAAGCTTTCAAGTAGGCTCTGGTAACCCAACTACTTCGTTTTAGATATTTAAACCAACATTAAATGCATCACTTGTAGATAATTGCAGACCTGTTTCTCTACTACCATTCATAGCAAAAACACTTGAATGTCTTATTTTCATCCAGGCATCATCTTTCCTCTCACAGAATAACCAGTTGGTCATCAACCAGCCTGGCTTCAAGAAGGGCCAGTCAACTGAGACTGCATTACTATCAGTCACTGAAGCTTTAAGGAGTGCAATCTCATTGTCTTGGATATGCTGTCTTTGACACTCATCAGATTCTTCTGTCCACCTTCTCATCACTGAGCACCACAGGAACAATACTTGGTCCCTGTGGTAAACGGGGGCGGGTTCGAGGAACTTGAGAGCATCACGAGAGCCAGTGGCGTGATTGTTAATGAGGTCTTGGATCTCACGGAGGAGCGGAGGCACAGAAGGAGAAGAGAGGACTTGTGCTTGTGTTGGTGTGTGAGCGGCAGTCGTCCATGAGTGACTGTCGCCATTGAGGGACTATCGCTAGTACTTTTATTTTGTATTTGGTTTTAAATCAAATTAAAAGTCTATTCCCGACTAGAACCATTGTTCCAAATAGGAATAATAGACATAGAACCTAATGTTCTATGTCTAGAACATCCTTCCTGCTATGCCAGTGACACACAGATCTACCTTTTATTTCAACCAGATGATCCCACGGTAGCTGCGCGAATCACAAGCTGTCTGGCGGACATTTCGGCATGGATGAAAGAGCATTACCTGCAGCTCAAACTGTCAAAGACAAAGACAAAAGTGAACATCCGAAATATTCAACGAGCTCTGCAGAATTATTATGTCTGTCATGTCAGTCTTGGTGCAATTCGATGAGAGAGAGATAGAGGGAGAGAGACTGGCATATTACTGTAACGCCTTCATCTGTAAAGCTCAACTATAGATTCAGTTATGTGGTTCCTCTGTGTTACTGTACAGTAATTGTTTTAGCAACAAGGGTGATTTGAAACATGCATCTTACTTTATTTTCTGTAGAAATAAATAATTATTAAAAGTACTGAACTGAAAGAAGAACCTAGTGTTGTGTTTTGGTGATTAAACCAAATGTTTTCATTACATATTTCCAGTGATGTGGATAAAGCATTATAAGTAACTCGAGTTACATAGTGAAAGTCACTGTTTTCCCATCTTTTGACTGACAGTTCTTCTGTGCTGAGAGAAATCATGAGGAAGTTCAGAGGCGTGTGTTTGTATTTATTCATGTCTCTTGCACAAAAACAAATTCAGTATTCCTCCAAATGAATAAAAAAAATTCTACTCAGACCTCCAATAATTAAATATGTTAAATAAAATAAATATTTTTTTGTGCATTCATTCCCTTTATTGGCCAATGTCTTGTTACTGACCTTTGATGATTCAATTCAACCAGAAGAAAAAACAACGATTTACTTTGTTTTATCGGTGAAGTAAGATTTAAACTTTCTTCACCTGTGATCCAGAACAGCTGCAACTGAAAGGTTTGTTTGTTTCTACTGTGCGCAAATCTGCATTTACTTATTATCTCAATTTTGGTGTGAAAGGGCCTTTACATTTCCATAAAATTTAACTTTTTTGTTATTAAAAAAAGCCCAGATAAGAGAAAAAGTAACTTAACGCATTTCTTTACTTCAAAAGTAACTTTTTAAGGTAGTAATGCAATATTGTAATGCATTACTTTCATAGGCGGAGTTTGGGGGGGGCTGGGGGGGGCAGTGCCCCCCCAGACCAGAGCCAATTAATGCCTGCCTTGTGCTTTGAATATTTTTTTGTTATTACAGAATTCATATTTTGTCGTTTTATTTGTCTTATCTTATTAGTTCTGTGTATAGAATGAGTAAGATATGGCTAATTAATTTTTGATTACTGTATAATTTTTTTTTATTACTGTAGCTTTATTACATTCTCCCGCGATTTGCGAATCTCAAAGTATCGCGGTACGTGAGTGGACGCTCTTCTCGTTCTGTTTTACGCGCTGAATAAACAAACTGGACATTCGTCGTTTTTTTAATAAATCCACTACTAAAAGTGTCAAATCTATCAGAAGAGAAGACAGTGGACATCTACGCATCTCGGAAAAAGAGGTGGCTTCTTCTGCATTAGGTAAAATATTGTAATGTCTGAAGTAGTTCTATGACAGGTCAAGGGAGGCTCTGTTTATGAACTTTAATCGGAAAGAACAAAAACACACTGTAACAAGCGCACCCGTCTATTAAACACACTCGCTTTTTTCGCCGCACTTCTCAACTCCCCGTGTTAACCCTATCACTGCCGATGCAAAACAAAACAGCAACTATAAAGAGTCTGTTCTATTCGCTATTCTTTGTATAAAGCAGTGGTTCTCAAATAGTGGGGCGCGCCCGCGTGACCCTGGGGTACATGCTTTTTTTGCCAGGGAGTAGGTTTTCTTGCACTGAACAAGAGCAGCATATATGAAGTTACCGTCCCCTCATCCTTTGACATGTACGATCACAGTTCATGTGTCACCTGATCAACCACTAAATTCACACGTTTTTTCACGCGATATCTGGCACTGATCCAAAAATAGAAGCGCTCAGAGCTTGTCATTTATCACAACAATTCAGTGTTTTCGACCACATAAGATTTCTTTTAGGTTTCAACAAGTTGAGCCAACAAGTTGGTGACTATTTTTATTTGAATTATCTATTATACAACGCTTTTTGTGCCTGCGGTATATCAGGTGACAAGCATGACGCGTTGCCATGGAAACAATAAGGCGAAAGTTCCAAAAAAATCTTTTACCTCTTCCTAGGGGGGCGTGACAGAAAAAAATTGAGAAGCACTGGTATAAAGTCATTGTTCATTGTAAATGTATTTTATATGTAGAATGAATGATATATAAATATGATATAAAAAAAAATCTGAGCTCGTGGTCTGCTGGTCTGGTAGGTGCCCCCCCAAGCACAAAAGTGAAACTCCGCCTATGATTACTTTTCAAAGTCACTTTCCCCAACACTGTATATCACAATGATCACATGAGAACAGGTTTTGAAAGAAGAAAAAGAAAAATGATAGTAACACGATATATATATGTTTTCGAAAAATTAGAGACAAAGGTAATATAATACAAATTATAGCGTTATATATGTACATAAATATTAAATGTTTTATTTTTTTTTTTTTTTTTTTGTGGAGTTAGATGCTGATGATGACCATTAAAACGCATCATCACAATCAGTCAAAAGGTTCCGAGTTAAAATAATAGTGATGACCAATCAAATCAAAGTAATGACCAATCAAATCAAAGTGGGCGGGGCTTCACTGACGAGTGCTCAGAGTTAAGAAACACGAGATAAATGTAAGTATAGCTCAATTAATCATTCATATTTTCCTGCTGTTTTAGGACAGAAACGTTAGACGACCGACAAAAAATAATCAGGCAAACTAATACACTTTTGACTAATTCACCATTTTGAATTGGAAATAGAACTTTTATCCATTATATGATTCATGTAATGTAATAGTTTCCATGCGAGAGGACAATAAACATTAGCGGTGCAGTTTTCATCATATTAGGTATAAGATTAATAAACAATTGAATTAATTTAATAAACGTGTTTAGGTCGAACCTAACTGAGTATACAGGTTATAAAACTCTTCATACGGCCGTACACACTTATATAATAAAATAATATTGTTTTATTTTGTTACAATAATGGACTCGCGCTTTGCGCAGAAGCCCCGCCCACATCGCAAAATGGACCAATCACGTCGGACCTTCCCTGCCGCTTTGTGGCGTCGGTAAGAGCGTGACGTCGATAAGAACGTGACGTCAGTAAGAATGTGACGTCACTGTAGCCAAGTATAAAACCCATTACTTTTGGTCAATCTGCAGAACTTGCTGTTAGTTGCTCATTCTTGTTGTTTCTTGTGTTTCTCACTTGATTCTTGCTTGAGTCGCAACAACTTGTTTGCATTTACGTAATTTATTGTGCAATATATTTGCCAATATTACACCTTTCTTATTTATACATGACTTAAATCAGCACCGATAAATAAGTCGTTGACCCGAGTTCCACTTTTCTCGGTCTACGGTCGCCAGAATGGTGCTTTTCACTTTACTGGGACTGTACGCCCTTTTCCAGAGAGAAAGGAATCAAGTCAACAGCTCCCACTCAGGTCAGGATGAAATCCTGGAGCAGAATGATGATGGTAAATGAGATGTTTTTGTTATGAGAAAAAATGAGATGTAGAAACTCTTTTTGTTTATTGGAGTCTGCGCTGGTTCTACACTTATTTTATGTTTAAAAGTGTTTTGGAGAACCGACACAAAATTAGAGGCACAGCTGAACTAATATTATTTAAACGGTAGTCTTGATGCCATAACCCTCTTTAGGTCAGACTTCTTCTCAGAATATCACCAGTGACCCTGAAGACAGTGACTATCAATCATCGGAGGAACCTTTCCCTGATGATCCTGAAGTGGATGATGACTGTTGTGACGACAGCGTCTACTATAGTCTAGCAGACGACACTGTGGCTCCTCAGTTGATCCAGCAGGAGGATGATGAGAGAACAATTATGGGTCAGCTAGTTCACAAAACCCTTCCATAACCCATCACACACTCTTTAATCAGCTGTTCTATGGGTATATTTTACACTGAATGACTGAATGAATGACTGAATGAAAGTCCAGTTAAAGAGTCCCGCAGTGTGGCAAATGAATTTAAAGCCACACATTTTCAATTTAGTATATGAATCTTAGTTTTAGATAAAGTTGATGCTGTCGCTGCATGACATTTCATGCCAATATCTCTTATTTTTTGAACAGTCATCAGTTCCTGCCGCTATGAAAATGGGAATCAACTGGGTAAAGGAGGCTTTGGAGCTGTTCATGCAGCGACTCGTCTGGAAGACGGTCTTCAGGTATCAATTTACATGACTTACAATATCCATCATATTTATAATAGTCTGACTTCCTTTTATCCAAGCACTCTTACTGGCTCTTATATTCACTATTTAGTGCACTTGACATGCTCTACATGTTTAACGATTGATTCGTGAAACTGTTCAGGTTTAATGATGAGAAATTTGTGAACTTTGAACAAATGAATTATGAATAATTCTAACACAAATTCATTTTCTGTTTGTTTCATCAGGTGGCAGTGAAATTTGCCTCAAAAGAGAAGGCAAAATATATCAGTGTTGTACGTAGGCTGTGCTCTCTCTGTTTTCCCTCTCAGTCACTGTTTTCAATCTCATAAGTCTCAAATTTACATTAATCACAGACCATATAAATGATTTTTCTATAAACAACAACCTTCAACCTTCTATAAACAATCCTACCTCCATCTGCTCCTCATAACAACTGTGTTTTTCCAGGACGGTTATTCCAGGCCCGTTCCGCTGGAGGTCGCTCTGCACATGTTTGCCAATCAAGAGCCCAGGGTTCCTCAGATCATCCAGCTTCTGGACTGGCAGGAAGAGGCTGATCAATACGTTATGGTGCTTGAGCGGCCCGTGCCCTTCCAGTCCTTGAATGAGTTTCTAGAAAACCACACGGGCGTCATAGACGAGGATTTGGCTCGGGTTATCATGCGGCAGGTAACATTGGCAGCTCAAACCTGCTGCCAGCGTGGAGTTTTCCACCGGGATATTAAGATGGAAAACCTGCTCATTAACCCGGACACCCTTGAAGTCAAACTGATCGACTTTGGATGCGGTGATATCCTAACCGAGGAGGGTTACACAGCCTTTGCGGGTATGTATGATTTCTCAAAGTTAACAATGGGATCCACCATTATGAGTCAATTATTTATTGTATGGTAATGAAAATACTGTGAACAGAAACTTACAAAGAAGACATTTTTCCTCTCCAGGCACAGAAGTGTATTTCCCCCCAGAGTATTGGATAGATAAGAAGTATCACGGGGAACCAACAACAGTTTGGTCAATCGGGACGCTCCTGTTTGTAATGGTGTGTGGGAATTTTCCAAGGAGACGAGACATAAACAAGTTCATCAAAGATAACAACTGGACCAACGACGGCTTGTCACAAGGTGAGATCTTCATTTCAGCAGAGCACCATTTTAATCCTCAATCTTACTAGAAAAAAAAAGAAACAATGCAGAGAAGGAACATCTGAGCCGAGTGGCTTGATAAATGATGACCTTGTTGATATTTGTAACGTTTAAGGTAATAATCACACCTCTCTCCCGTCTTTCTGCACAGAATGCTGCGATCTTCTTTGCTGCTGTCTGCGGCTCGATACAAAGAAGCGAATTGAACTGGACAAAGTCAGTCTCCACAACTGGTTTAAGGTATTATTTACATATTCAAGCCTTTGAATTCTTTTTGATTTGGATTAATTATCAGGCTGTAGACACTGGCTGTCTTTATATCTTTCAATACGTGCTGCAACTGTCTAGTCAATCCTCATTCAGATGACAAGTAGTGCTGGATGTGTTGACCTGAAATATGCATGCTTTAATCAAAATTTCAGTGGCTTTTACTTTACATTGACTTTAATTTGCACATTGTTTTAGTGTAGTTGATAAATAACAGGCATTTTCAACATTCAACAAAATTTCATTTATATTTGTATGTATAAGGTGAAGTTGTATATTTTATATAATTAAATGTGCTGAATGTTTTTACTTGTGTTCTTAAATATATATGTCATCTGTTTTAGTTTGTATCTATGTGTTATTTAGCTAATGCATTTAAACAATAACCTGATGTTTGTTTTTGTTTCAAATTGCAGATGAAACAATGAGAAGAAAAGAAAATGGAGTAATTTAAACGACAGGCGGACCCATTCCCAACCAATATATCACTATTCAGAGTTGATATTTCTCTACGCCTCTCAACTCCATTCTTCAAGCTGTTTTTTTCCCTTCAAACAACTCAATCTTATCTAACCGCATGGAAGAGTTCAAGACTTTCCACTCCACATATAATCTGCTTCACTTTTTCCCTGCCCACTATCACCGAATCATATCGCATTTCAACAACATTAAGAACCTCCAAACTAGCTTCACCATGGGTTACCTTTGTGAAATCTAAATATCTTTTCATCAAAGGTATCTTAAGAACTCAAACTACCAGCTCAGACACCAGACAGCCAATAACGTTGGAAATGCGTATCCCCACTCTCCGCCAAGGCTTCCACCCAAATGTTGTCCATCCACATGACACCATGGTCATATTGGTTTTCAGTTTCAGTCCTCAGATGCTCCGCTCCACCATCACATCCAACCTTCATCCAAATCCATCCATAATCTCTGACTCGTCAGCGCTGCACGACAAAACCATTTCTTCATTAAGCAAAAACAGGCCAAACCATAAAGGCCTTCATTGTCCATCACCAATTCAACAATAATGATCCTTCTTAGCCTACCTTCATTTAGAAGATCAAGCGTTTCATAGAGAGATCAAGCGTTTCTTCATAGACGACTCCAATCACCCCATTACACGTTTTGTTCCAAACTGGCAGATCCAAGCACTGGGCAGTAGGTCATCGGAAGCTTTCAGGAGTTACGTTTGATCAAACCAGTCTCTCATCAAAGAAGCTCGACAAACGCTCACCAAATAAAGTGTAAGCTTGTTTTCACAAACTCAAACCTACAATCTCACCTCATTAGTAGGAACCTTTCCATCGTAACTGCTGCAGCAGCATGCATCCACTTGCCAACAAGATCCAACTTCACTATTCTACCACCCCAACTCCCACAGAGCTTATTTCTCCATCCAGATGGCTCCATCACTTCAGCAACATCATTCTTCCTCCAGTTTCCTACACTGCCGCAGCAGAGGGGCACCCACAGGACCTCAGTCTCTCCAGAAATGGCTTTCACTGCCACAGAGACAACAGAAGATGAATAAGAAACAATCTCCATCATCCAACAAGCGATACGTTTCCAGAGGAAGTTCTCCACTACCACAGCAGTGACGCTCTGGCAGGAGCCATTTCTCTCGAATTCTCCACTGCCGCAGCAGTAATGCTCCGGCAGGAGCTCAGTTACAGGAGCGATGTGCCTCCTTGCTTTCGCGGCGGCTCAGTGTCTCCAGAAAGGTTCCATTGCTGCGGCTGTGATGTGCCTCCCTGCTCCCGCAGCGGCCCGGAGGGGTTTCCGCGGGGACCAAGGAGTCTCCACTGCCGCGGTAGTGATGTGCCTCCATGCTCCCACGGGAGCCCAGTCTTCGGAAATTGACCTCCATCACCACAGCGCAACATGCCTCCTTGCTTTCGCAGCGGCTCAGCGTCTCCTGAAAGGTTCCATTGCTGCGGCTGTGATGTGCCTTCCTGCTCCCGCAGCGGCCCAGAGGGGTTTCTGCGGGGACGGGGGGGTCTCCACTGCTGCAGTGACGACGTGCCTCCATGCTCCTGCGGCAGCCCAGGGGGAGAGGTTTTGCTGCCGCGGAGTTTGTCCGGAGAGGCTCGGGAGAGACCTGATGCAGTCATGAGAGTTGGTATTCCGGATAAACGCCTCCCCTGCCTTTACAGAGGTACCCTCATATACTCCCAGGAACTAACAAAACACAAACACCAAACTTCCTTACTGAAGAGAAAATAAGCTCTCCCGAACTCGCGTCTAACCCCCCTCAGCTTTCACTTCGCAATTTTTGGGGGTCATCAACATCTTCCCAGTGGCTGTCCGACTTGGGTGCAATTTTGCGGGGAGTGCTCCAGGTTCAGGCTAAATACAGCTAACCAAATACGCTTACCATTTACTGCTCCTGAATCATTGGTAAGTATGAACTCGTGAAATTATGTTTTATTAACAAAGTTCGGGAGGAGCACGTTCAAAGGATTAATGCAATCAACTCGTCATCAGCAATTACACATCATCCTATCAGCATGAGAGGAAGCACGTATATTTAGACATGTTCGACTCACCTACAGCTCTTGACAGTTTACGGCATCCCTCCACCACCCCAACTCCTCACACTTAATTGTTCCTATCAAAGTCAGGATACGGGGGGAGTGCTCCAGGTTCGGGCTAAATACCGAGCTCGGAGCCCTCTCCTCGGACAGCACGCCAAATATGCATACCATTTACTGCTCCTGAATAATTTGTAAGTATGAACTCGTAAAATCAAATCTGTTTTTTTTGAGTGTTGAATTTTATACATATATAATCTGAAATCGATTTTGTTTCAGGTTGCAAAAGTGGAGAAATGTACCCCGATGGAAATATTCTTGGGCATCTAGAGGCTCCTATCATGACCCCCAATGCCCGCTGTCAGAGAAAAACAACTTTCCTTGGGTGTAAGATTAGGGTTAGGTCTGTGTCTGTCCTAACGCCCTAATATAGAGATGGAGACCGTCCTTCGGATGAGACGTTAAACCGAGGTCCTGACTCTCTGCGGTCATTAAAGATCCCACAATGTCCTTCGAAAAAGAGTAGGGGTTTAACCCCGGCATCCTGGCCAAATTTACCTGCAAATCTGAAAACAATTCTATAGAGACACACATATATACATACACCAATGAGCCAAAAAATTATGACCACCTGCCTAACATGTTGTTTGTCCTCTGCGTGTTGCCAAAACATTTCTGACCCACTAAGGAATGAGCTCTACAAGATCCCTGAATCTGAATGCGGTCTCTGGCAGGAGATCCTGTAGGTTGCGAGGTGGTTTTTCACAGACACTCATTTGGGATTTTTAGGCTCATCGGTGTGTAAATACACACATACTATATGGACAAAACTACTGGGAAATTATGCATGATATTACAGTCTCTATTGTTAGGCCATTAAACCAACAGGGACTGTAATGTCATTGATTCCACATAAAAGATAAGTATGTGGGTTCAGAGTCCATTACCTGCATGCTTTACATTACTTGATCCGACGCTGAGTCTCAGTGCTGGATTTTATTCACCTGTGGCAATGGGAAAAATCAGGACTTATACTTTTGTCCATATGTGTGTGTTATTTTATAGTTTATTAAACCAATAAAAATGTTTAAAAAAAGATTCATGAATTGAAATTATTTTCTCTACAACAGTGTAATTTATAATATCTGAAAAAAGTATTTTGCTGGCTCTTTAAACATGCTTTCCCTGAGAAAACACATGAGAGCATTGATAAAGATCACATGAACTCGAGGGAGAAATGTAAGTGTCCACACACACACACACACAAAAAAGTAAACACATGCTAGTTTCATAGATGCAATTTATTAGTCATGATATTAACCTTTTTCTGATATTTTAAGAGACCTACTGAGCTTTTCTTGTGTGATGTCCAGTTCTGGTAAGAATAAAGATAAATAATGCAGGGAATGTTACATTACAGGCTGTTCATTCACAAACTACTACTAACCGTTTCTTTAGGGATCAATATCTTCTGTATGTTCTCATACTGTACCTGCGTATTCAAGGGGCTGGTTTATGTTTTATATATATAAATAAGCTCAGAGTCAATATACAATATTAATACACATAGATTTTTTTGATTTTTTAACTTCTGAAATACCCTGACACGAGACCTAATCAGCTTAATGCCCAACAAAAAATAAATAAAAGCACTTTAATTTTAGACAACTGGCGATCAATTCTCCTATTTAATTATGATTATAATATTTTAGCCTCCAAATTTTCTTCTAGAAATAAGAAAACAGTCTGGTTTGATGCATAATAGACATATTTCAAATAAGATTCGTTTGGTATTTGATCTTGTTGATTATTCGCATCTACATTCAGATAAGAGATTCATCTTTTCATTCAACGTAGTAGAAATTGTTTATATCTCACAAATCTGGGGAAAAAAACTTTATAATTACCTTAAAAAAAGTTAGCAATTTCCTTTTTTATTAATTCTGTGGCGGGAACAAGCGTCCATACAAATCTGACTGAGTCAGAAATAGGAAAAGTAGATTTAATACTAATCATTTTATTTAATTGCCTTGTAATTGCTGAAACAAGGCAAACATGTATTTCAAACCATATGCATTTATTCACACAACCTATTAATATTAACACCTTTAATAAAGTGTCATAAAGTGAATATGCACATACACAGCTTTCAAAAATGCATTTGTTCAGTGACAATAACAAATAAAGGTAGAATTTGGTATTACAGTGTGAATGCTACAGATAAACAGTCATACAGCAGACGTTAATAAGCGCTCCATAGTTTGATTCACTGAATCTCATTTGTTTAAATCCTGTGATTTTACTGATATTATATATTTTACTGCAAATTACTAATGCAGTAACAATACAAAATGGTATCGGCAAAACTTAAAGATTCAATTACTAACATGAATGTATTTAGCAAACTATTTTATACATTGTATTAATCTAGGTTAGATCATTTCTTATTTAAAATATAAAAGAACAAGTTATCACTTTCACAGTATAAATTTATCTAGGTTCATATGAATTTACAAATCTGATGTTGTTCATTGTTAATTATTGTTCAAAATGTATTAGTAGATGCAGAAGAAAACATTCTAGCAGCATAATGATCATAAATGGTACAGAAGTACTATTCAGGATTAGTTTATGAAATCCAATGCTAACAAACTGACATCAAATCTCCTTTTGATTAATATACAACCAGGCACAAGCTTAACCAAGAATTTAAAGGGATAATTCACTCGAAAATATAAATTCTTTCATCATTTAATCACTCTATTGTTGCTACAAACCTGTATGAGTTTTTCTTCTTCTATGAAATGCCAAAGAAGATATTTAGAATAATGAAAGTCAATGTGATTCAATGTTGTTTAGGATTAAAAACAACTGAAATATTTAAAAATGTCATCTTTAGTATTTCGCAAAAGAAATTTAATAATTCTATGCACCAACGAAAGTGAGTTTTTTTTGAAGAATTATCCCTTTAATGCCAGATCCAGTAGGCCTGGCACCTGGTTAAGTAACCCATACAGGAACAATGTCTTAAAGATCAGTTGCGGCAGTGATCGCTGAGAGAGTCTGTGTGGCCACAGAACGCAAGGCAAACGTTGGAACGGAGAGATCCATGAGGAGGAAGAGCTGGTGTTGGGGACTCTGCAGGCCATAACACTTACACTCATCCGTCACAAGGTAGCACTGCACAGGGGTATGTTTAAATCCCTGAGGAAAATCCTCTGAGGTAGCTGAGGCTGACGAGACGGAGGTCTCCTGCGAGGTAAAATATCGTGTCACGGCAAATGTGTAAAAAAGGCGAAGCAGCTCCAAACGCCGTGCTGATGAGAGCAGAGGCGTAGCCTCCGCAGGAGAGACACCACGAATCCGAGGGCAGACGGTGACGGAACGTCGGGATTCGCGGTTGATGAGCAAAAGAGCCTGGACGTCCCAGCGCAGAATCACAGACGGAGGAAGAGTGGAGCGGTCAGCCTGCTCCAAACAGCTGCGTAGATTCTCCAACAAAATGGACCAAAAACGACTAACGAGCTCGTTTTCTGCCTTGTACAAAGAGGGTTTGGGGCCACAGAGGACGCACACGTGAACCCTGGGGAGCAGCTGGAAACAGAGCAAGCGAATGGCGACGGTGGGACTTCCTTGGGGCAGGAAGACCGGGTAGTCACATGACGTTGCTCCAGAAAGTGAGCGCACCAGGATTGAGAGCACAACCACTTCCTGCGAGGTCAGTCGAGACCACCACTTCTCCGTGGCTTGTGCCACACGGCCCTGCACTAGCAGGCAGCCAAACTCACTCTCCGCCGCTTGGGAGAAGGAGTCCAGGGCTTCCTGAAGCAAGCCAGGGTTGGAGGGAAGCAAGCAGTCGGCGCATTGTGTCAGATCTCCCATAAAGCCCTGATCGTCACTGACGCGCTCCAAGAGAAGGTCGATCAGCCGGTAGCAAGAGCGCAACTCGCGTTTTAACCTCTCTACGTTGCGTATGTTTGCCAGCTCGTCCTGTCCCAGGACCAGGACCATACAGTTCCACACATTCCCCAGCAGGCGGCGCAACTGCAGCTCACTGGCGTCGGCGCTCCCGCCGCCACTTACCGCAATCAGCATCAGGCTCTCCTGAAAGACCTCCCAGACCACACGGCTGCCTCGATCCGTCTCACAGCTCAATATCTGAGCCCCGTGGCCGGCACCAAACATATGAACACCGTTTAGGGAGCCGATAATGGAAAAGGGAAGATGCCTGGTTGAGCCTCGTGAGAAGAGAGGGACCCCGCTGGAGGCGGTGAGGCACAGCAGTTGGAGGGTCTCTGCTTGCAGCATAGTGAGCGTAGAGGAGCCGTGTCTCTAAACACCGAGCAGCGATGAAGACATCACGTACAGCCTTTAGGCACACAAGAAATACACACATGAGAACTGCAGTACTGAACATTCACACACCTGTTCTGAACGCCTGACTAGGGGAAGGTGCAAGAGCAATGTGCGTTTACTTTTAAATTTTAACATATTCGAATTGAAGTTTATTTTGTGCCGCGTCATTTCACATTAGCCAATGTGCTACTAAAGGAAATAAATGGAAATGTTGTTATTTTAGTTTTCATAGCACACATTTTTTACATCATTTACCCCAGAGGTCCCCAAACCGTGGATCAAATTGTACCAGGCCGCCCAAGGAACATTACATTATTTCCATTTTATTTACTGTGGTGTATTTCTCTCGGGTTTGTGTGACTGTCCACGGATGAGAGGTTAACCGGGAGCTGAGAGACGGCGACGACAAAGCTACAACGCCACTGCCGCTTGCACCCGCTCAGCTCCAGACGTCAGCTAAAGCCGCACCGATACCGTGCAAAATATCTTGATATCAGGGCGGTTTTAGCTGACGTCTGGAGCTGAGCGGCTGCAGTGGCGTTGTAGCTTTGGATCAGAGAAGGTGT
Source organism: Rhodeus uyekii (assembly GCA_037043235.1). Taxonomy (NCBI): domain Eukaryota; kingdom Metazoa; phylum Chordata; class Actinopteri; order Cypriniformes; family Acheilognathidae; genus Rhodeus; species Rhodeus uyekii. Next base: position 5,373,479 of record JAWRVZ010000016.1, on the reverse strand, counting down.
GTATCGCTCTTCTCTCTGTTCACCGATACTTTCTCATGTTTAAAAGTGCTTGATGTACGTGTATATTGTGTTTGCTCAGATTTAACCCACAAATGAGCAAAAATGAGCACGAAACAGACGTCGTTAGAAAGTTTTAGCACTTAAATCCCTATTGCCATTTCCGACATCCAATCTGTGTGAAGCGGGGTTTTCTGCAGTGATGGCAAACAAAACAAAACAACGGAATAAACTGGACATAAACACTTCGGGTGTCATTGTCTCCCATTACCCCCCAGATGGAACCGTCTCGTTGCAAGGAAACAAGCTCAGGATTGATTTAGCGTTCTTGTGAGTTAAAAAGCGATTGGTTAAAATCTATGCTGATTTTAGTCTCTGTTTATCCCGAGGTTATCATGGTCAGCCAGATCCGGGCCGTATCCAGATCAGATGAAGGACCTGCACCTGGACACGAGCACAGCACTGCCCTGAAGTGTCTGCGGAGACCGTGACTCTACAAAACCCTCCCCTGATCATGAACCTCCAACCAGACCGAACTGGATTTAATATTTTGACCTTAATTGTTGTCTATATATTAATCATGCACTGTTTGGCTGTTGGTAAGAGGAACGGGTCCCCCGACTGAGCCTGGTTTCTCCCAAGGTTTTTTCTCCATTCTATTCTTCATTCATTACGTCACCTGCTGGAGTTTTGGTTCTTGCCGCTGTCGCCTATGGTTTGCTCAGTTGGGGAAACTCAACAATATTCATCAATTGTATTGATTGGCCTGCTCTTTTAGAGCTGCTGTTCAGCCAAACAAACTGTTTATATTGCTTTTATGTGACCACTGTAAAGCTGCTTTGAAACAATGTCGATTGTAAAAAGCACTTTAAAGGTGTCTTGACTTCAAACCTGTTTTTGACCGACTACATCTCACAAAAGTTGATATCCACAAGAAATTGCTAAATTGAGAAGAGCACATAGGGAAACACGTTAATCCGGATCCAAGAGGACATCTTTCTCCAATTTACCAGACTAACTGGAAAACCCGGTCTTTACGCAAAACATGAGAGCGACACATCCTCGCCAAATCAGATTTATAATGTTTGTTTGTTTTGTCAGTTTTACTGCAAACATTGAACTAACCTGTTAATGCAAAGATGACACATTCACACACTGCTGTGATCAGCTTCACCAAAGATCGTCATTCACGCCATAACAGAGCTAATAACTTACGCTCGTAACTGTTCATGATAAAAAGAATTAGTTAGTCATTTGTCTTGGCTGACTTCAGCATGTCTCCACAGTAACAGCGGCTCTTCCTCGCGGCCGGTGAGAGTGAGAGCGCTGGTGCTGCACAGCGCCGCCCGGCGGACACTCGAGCGCAGCGCTGCAGGACCCGCAGCACCAGACCTGCTCTCACAGACCCTTCGCATTCTATTACACTTCATCCAATCCTCGATCACAAAAAGGAAAATAAATATGAAACTATTTAACAAATATATCATTTGCAGATATCAAGTTACAATTCAAGGATTTCTGTAAATTAATAAAAACTAGCAATCACAAACCAAACGTGAAGAATGCCTTATTTATTCAGTCTGATTATTATTTCTAGTCCACACCAGGGTCACACATTGAGGACTAATTTGCATAAAAAATTCCTTATCACTAGAAATAACTGGTTATGTTTAAGGGAGAGAACAGCGTGAACTCATGTTCATAATGCTTCAATGCTTCTATAATGGTTCAAAAATAGGATCTTACATTTGATGTTTTTAGACAATTATAATTAAATACGCTGGTCTGTGCTAAACATTTTAAACTTGTTTGCATAGAGCAGAAATCCCTCCACACTAAAAGTCAAGCATTATTTATTAAAAGTTAGAAATTCATATGGGTTTGAAACTATCTTCTGATGAACTAAAAACAAGATATTTGGAAGGTTGATAGTCAAATAGTTGACGGCACCCATTGACTTCCATAGTAGGAAAGAAAAATACGTTGAAAGTCAATGGGTGCCGTCATGATTTTGACTACCAACCTTCTTCAAAACATCTTGTTCCTAATTCATCAGAAGAAAGGAACTCGTACGGGTTTGAAACAACAAGAGGGCGAGCCAATGACAGGATATTCATTAATGGGTGAACTATCCCTTTAAGAACAACGTCAGATGCAACAGACTCATATTTATCAGCAACATGCTTAACAATGAATCAGCTCTGTCTGGATCCCCATTGTGTGGTCTTCAGCAGGGCAAACATTAAGCACTGAATATCTTTGAATGACGCTGTCTTTGGCATTGCATATCCATCTAAACAAGCCAAAGAAAGCAATCGTTTTTCTAAACAGTGTAGAAATCATGATAATTAATCTGCAATCAATCACAGACCTGGGGAAAAAAAAATCTATTTTTCAGGTCTGACACTCCTGGCATGTTTTCCTCGCACTAAGAAACTTTAGTCAGCAAATGTCTGGATAGATCTTTAATACATTGTTCCTCATTTTAAGCAGATGTGAAACTACTGATTTAAACCAACCAATGCAGTGAATGCCTTCCAGTCGCTTCGTTCTACGAGTCTTTTTACGGGTAAATGTAACCAAAATAATAGGTAATTGAAACGCCTCAAATAACAGTTGGTTAAGTTGCAAACGTTTTAGCAACACGTGTAAAAACACTTTACTTTAAGCCCAGCTACATGTTCCTCTTCCTCCATCACGACAACATGACGATAACAACATCTGTTCTGAGAAAAGCCTCATTTTATTATGGTAAAAATAGTACCACGATGAAAGAACATGTGCCAGAGAACGACATTATTCAGGCTGAAGCTTCACATTCTGAAAGCAAGGAAGCGGCTATTAAATTACTAAGAAAACAGAAGTAAAGCAAGGTGGGATTTAGATGAGCTTCGGAATATTTCATCTGTGCAAAACACGAAATGACTGAATGTTCTGGAGACCCAAAAAAAAAAAAATCAGTTTTGCACAATTATTTCAGGAATGCTGGAGAAGTCAGGCTGCGACGTCACTCCCTGCAAGATTTGTACATTACATCAAGGAATAGATCGACAGAAGACAACATTACAATTGAGCGGAATGCAATTTTATGGCTTTTGGATTTTTCTTCATTAAAAAGGCACCAGAAGGGAATGACAGGCTTGTTGCACCTCACAGACGAAGAGAAATCAATAAAAAGCCTTGAGAAAAGCTCCTTGGCCAGGTCGGGTGCGGGTGTGTGGAAGTGTCAAGGAGTGGAGAGATCACGGCGCTCCTCACATGCCCATTCGGATGCTCTGAATGATCTGGAATATGGCTGAGGAGAGAAAACACAACGGTGAGGCTCAGAGGGAGAAGAGGAAGAAGTCACAGAACTTGCTGAAGTCAAGACTCGTAACAACAGCTTTGCCAAAAAGCAAACCGATTGTCCCAAAGAGAGTCGTTTCTAACGGAGTTAAGTGGAGCGGATCAGAGATTGCGAAATCGGCACAAATGTGAGGCAGGCAAACAGGGAGCAAGATGACCTCGAAAAAGTCATTTGCTCAGTGCAAACAGATTGTGGAAAGGAACGGGGGAGAAACAGGTCAAGCCCAGATGGAGCGGTTTAGGATCTCCTCAAAACCGGCGTGCTACAGTTTCACAGGCTTGAGTGAATCCCAGAAACCTGCACTTACACTCGTTTAAACACATCAGTGCCATTGTTTTACCTCAAGACGCACAGCGGTGATTTTTTCCAAGGCATGTTCATAAAAGCTACTTATCCTGGTTTAATCTAAACCTGGTCTGTGAAACCAGGACAGACTCTTTTTAAGATACAGCAGGTCCTAAATTAGTTGATCTGAACAAGCAGCTTTTTTTTCCCGCTCTTCCTGTCAGCTCAAGAAACGGAAGCTGCTGTTGAGATCTATTTCCGTCTATATCTTTATCTGAGTGAAACAGCTTCTCGAATGAGAGAAAGATTAAAGGGCCAGTCACACAGCGAAAACGCATGAATCACGCACATATTTTCAATTCTGCGCGGAGCGTGCGTCGTATGCATAAATCGTCGGTGGAACGAACGTGGACCGTTAAGATTGTAAGTGGATGTGCGTGATTTTGAGTTTTGAACGGATCAAATTTTCAGTATGGGACTTAGTTAAGGTGGGACTTTATTTGGAATTGATTGGATGGTTGCGTTTGGCTATTTTATTGGCTCTCGTGTGAGTGACGGGTCGCCCCGCTCTGACATCATCAGAGGCCTCGTCCAGACGAATACGTGTCCGCTTGGAAACGCATCTTTACCCCTCCGGTTTGGCCTTCGGTTTCTCCTAAGAGAGAGCATTTGAAAACAGCATTTCTGTGTTGTTGTGGACCGTGAAAACAATGACGCATGTTTAGCGATGCATCTTGAACACTAGCTATTCTTATTTACTGGTGTTTCTATTCACTTTCATACAGTTGCTAAAATATTACTTTGCAGAATTTGCATTTGCTGTCCTGCAGCACAACATGAGCGGTTGCGTTTTAGAGCAAACATATAACGGTGAGCGAGTGCGAACGGCAAATATTTTGCCAGAAGTATATATCTTTATTATTTCTTATCCCGTCTGTATCGTGAGCTTTTATGAGGAACTGGAAACACAATTTTCAAATCCATCAGGATCAATGTAGATGTAGCCAAAATTTTAGATATTGTTGGAATGGGTAAATGAGGAAAAAGTACAACTGATTATTTATTAGATGACTATAGTAAATCAAGCAAGCTATTTTATTAAAAAGATCTTCATTTTTGGGTGAACCATCCCTTTAAATCACTTTATTCTCGTCTCTGCCTCCATCTAACTTCATAAAGTGTTTCTGGCCTTTGAGAGTCTCAAGCGTCCCAGTGGACGAGAAACTTCTGCAAAACTCCAGTGTGAACAGAGAGAGTTTTGAAGTGAAACGCTGTTTTCAAACGTGTCCGGATTGAAGAAATCAGAAGCCAGACGTTGAAGATAATCAATTTTAAAAATTTTCAAAAAGAATAATTATGGATATGGAAAACATGAGTACTGTAAAATAAATATATATACATGCATACATATATATGTGTGTGTGTGTGTTTCTTCTTGCTTTTCCCAGGGAAACTGATTAGAATGTCAATGTGTTTCTTGAATGCAATGCAAGATGATTTGGATAAAAGCATCTTCCAAATGCATTCATGTAAAATATTCACACACATACATGTGTGTGTGCGTATATGTGAATATTTTACACTAATGACGTAATATATATACACACTACGAAGAATAGTTTTGGGTTCCTGGTGAGTTTAGGAAGTTTTGTTGGCGAGGCTCTTCTGAGAGCAGCCGCACCTGCAGATCCACGTGTCGATTCCCATGAAATCAAGCAGATAAAGTCCTGCTATCAGTCCAGCCTTGTCCATGTAAACAGCGCTCTCACCTCGACCTCCACAAGGTTCAGTCAAGTAAAACACATCTGGGACTCAATAAACAGAACAACACGGTGTTGTGTGAAACACACAGGACAAGAAACTCACCTGAGCCGCAAACAACAAAGATGAAGAGTGCCAGAAGCCAGGGTCCCACCGACACTTTCTCCTCGCTCACGGCTCTCTGCAAGGAGTCAGAGGTCAGTTTAACTGCAGAACCACTCTCACACTCACACACACACACTCACACTCACACTCACACTCACACTCACACTCACACTCACACTCACACTCACACTCACACTCACACTCACACTCACACTCACACTCACACTCACACACACACACACACACACCTGAACTCTACCACTCAACTGACATGAAGCGCCATGTTAGATTGGGTTACGCGACGGAGAGCCGTCATACCGTCGATCGGACGTTTCCTCTCTGGGTGATGTTTTTGCTGTGTTTCTCGTTGGCCATGCGGATCCTCTGTTTGGCGACCATCGCTGCAAACGCTGGTGAGCTGTAGAATCGAGACGAACGCGACGCGAACTGAGGATGAAGAGGAAACACAACGTAAACTCCTGCTGAGGATGAAGAGGAAACACGTCGGGTTTTGTCCGCGTCCTCGAAAGGAAAGCCCCGCCCACACCGGAAGCCCATGACGTCATCGCCCCCGATGACGGCTAAATCTTTAAATGTTTATTAAGCTATTTATTATCTACATTTTTTAAACTCGCTTTTTCAGTCACAAAGCAGTGAAAAATGTATCTTTATATTCATCCTTTTCGTCCTCTTAAAATGTACATTTATTACGTTGTTGTTGTTTTTTGTTACCCTGGCTTTTAGTCTTTTTAAAAAAATAATTATTCTGCTCTGTTTTTTCCGTGTCTGTGTGTATTTTCTTTGTGCTTTGATATTTTATGCTTTTTAATAATAAAATAAAATGAATAATAATAATACGTTGATTAAATTCAGTACCTCGCATTGTGTTTTCGTGCCGCTTATGTAATAGTTTACGTTCATCCAGACTTAGGCTGGCGTGTACATCTTGAATTCTTTCACTGTGTTTGTGGTATTAGATTTAAAATTAGCCTTTTTCATATTACATGTCAAAAATATATTCATGGATATGAGGTTTAAAACAGTTAACTGTGTAATATTATTTCTTGAAAAAAAAGAATACAGTACTGATGTCCGATTTGTGAACGGATGATTCTTTTGAGTCGAATCTTTTTAATGAATCGATTGAACCAGGTTGCAAAAACAGAGTGAATTGCATTTGTCTTTTCCAGTGGGTTTGGGGACAGACCCACTCTTTCACGATTCGGACGGAGTCAAAGGGAGACAGTCAGCCAACAATTGTTTGATTCACCTCTCTATTTCAGTAGTCAACGCACTGACCAGGAGTCGAACATAGAGAGCCGACTCTTTCGGACACAGAGACCGACTCTTTCGGACATGCCCTCGAAATGACTGAGTTGAGTGATGAATGTATGATTGATCATTTATTTACATGTTTAAGAAACTCTATCTCGGGTAATACCATGGAAACCAACGCATACCCCTCGATATATAAAGCGGCTGTTTTGAGACTACAGAAGAAAAGCGCGCCCGTAATCCTGACCTGATTTCTCGGGGTAGTTCATTAAGGGATTTGAACTTAATTCACAGATTAAATATTTTAAATGTATTGATATGTATTTTTGACTATCTTCTGATGTTTCCTTACTTTAAGACTAGTCAGTTACAAAACTTCAAACGACTAACAAATTTGTTGAAACTCACATCCCTATTACAAATAGGCTACATATAGTTCAGTGAATAAAACCTAACTTTGCTTCAGAAAGCATTACTTTTCAAAATGTTTTGGCATTAGAGGTCTGCACAAATAGTTAAATATTCAGTCTAGAATTATTTAACAATTTAAATTTAATATTAGATATTCGCTGATCAATTTCGTGTTGCTTTGTTGGTCATAAATGCAATGTAGCCGTGATAAATGCATGCAACCTAACTTCAGTTATAACTAAATGCATTGGGTGGCGCTGTGGATCATGAAAATAAGTTGATCATTTTTCATGACAGAATTGGAGTGGGGGTTCAATCTTCAACTGGCTGGAAGGAGCTGCCAGTGACTGGTCACGTGACCTGTCACTTGCTGGTGGCAGCTGCCAGTCTCAACCTGGCAGGTAACGTGGAAGATTATCTACGCTTCGCTGACGCGTCCTCCAGTCAGTCTCTGATGAGCAACGAGTGCAACGCGTTTTCTATTGCTCTCTCTACAGCGAAATATATTGTTTTATAATTATGAGTGTACTCTTAAGAACCTATTCTTTCATATCGTGGCTTTTTTAAGGGAGTTTGTGCGAAATAACGCGCTCAAATGACTGCGGTTAAAACTGGAAGCTTATTTACGCTTCGCCGACGCCTCATCCAGTCAGTGGCTGATGAGCACAGAGTACAGCGCGTTTTCTATTGCTCTCTCTACAGCGAAATATATTGTTTTATGATTATGAGTGTACTCTTAAGAACCTATTCTTTCATATCGTGGCTGTTTTAAGGGAGTTTGTGCAAAATAAAGCGATCAAATGACCGTGATTACAACTGGAAGATTATCTACGCTTCGTCGACGCCTCCTCCAGTCAGTCTCTGATGAGCAACGAGTGCAACGCGTTTTCTATTGCTCTCTCTACAGCGAAATATATAGTTTTATGATTATGAGTGTACTCTTAAGAACCTATTCTTTCATATCGTGGCTGTTTTAAGGGAGTTTGTGCAAAATAAAGCGATCAAATGACCGTGGTTACAACTGGAAGATTATCTACGCTTCGCCGACGCCTCCTCCAGTCAGTCTCTGATGAGCAACGAGTGCAACGCGTTCCTTATTGCTCGCTCTACGAACAAATATGTGTTAGGTATATATGGTAAACATCCATATATTTGTATTATTGCTTTGTAAACATTTTGAAAAACATTTTTCCAGTTTTCATTGTATTGTTACGGTTACATGTTTCTTTATGAATATAGAAAAAGTAAAATAAAAAAAATTACAAAATGTAGTTGATTCCAAAACAGTTTATTACAATTACGAGACAGATATACATATACAATTGTACATGTACAATTGCAGAGAGCGCAATAGGGAACGCATTGCACTCGCTCAGTGTTGCCAGATTGGGCTCCTTTTGGTCATACCGGGAACAAATATGACCAAAATATGACCCCCCCCCCCCCCCCCCCCCCCCCCCCCCCCCCACGTCATCAACCGAGTATTGCGCGATATTTTGTATTATTTATAACATTAAGCATTTTGGGCTGGTACTTTTTCTAAATGGGCGGGTTTTATGCTGTAGTTGGGCTGAAATCTTCAATCCAATCTGGCAACACTGCACTCGCTGCTCATCAACCATTGACTGGAGGACGCGTCAGCGAAGCGTAGATAATCTTCCAGTTGTAACCACAGTCATTTGATCGCTTTATTTTGCACAAACTCCCTTAAAACAGCCACGATATGAAAGAATGGGTTCTTAAGAGTCCAGTCATAATCATAAAACAATATATTTCGCTGTAGAGAGAGCAATAGAAAACGCGTTGCACTCGTTGCTCATCAGAGACTGACTGGAAGAGGCGTCGACGAAGCGTAGATAATCTTCCAGTTGTAACCACGGTCATTTGATCGCTTTATTTTGCACAAACTCCCTTAAAACAGCCACGATATGAAAGAATAGGTCCTTAAGAGTCCAGTCATAATCATAAAACAATATATTTCGTTGTAGAGAAAGCAATAGAAAACGCGCTGTACTCGGTGCTCATTTGCCACTGACTGGACGAGGCGTCGGCGGTGCGTAAAATAAGCTTCCAGTTGTAACCACAGTCATTTGAGCGTTTTATTATCATCAACTCCCCTAAAACAGCCACGATATGAAAGAATAGGTTCATAAGAGTACACTCATACTAATAATAATGATCAAATTCTCAAAAACACTAATTATGTTTAAGAACATAATGAGTAATTTGACAATATGCATGGACATAAATTAATGTAATTCCGAGAGCTACAGAGCGCGAAAATCAAAAGAAAAAAATCTGACAAAAGTCAATGTTTCCTTGAACTACTAACCTAGACAGACTGACAACCGTCACCAGCCAGTGACTGGTCACATTACCTGCCAGTTGAGACTGGCAGCTGCCACTGACAGGTCACATTACCTGCCAGTTGAGACTGGCAGCTGCCACTGACAGGTCACATTACCTGCCAGTTGAGACTGGCAGCTGCCACTGACAGGTCACATTACCTGCCAGGTTGAGACTGGCAGCTGCCACCAGCAAGTGACAGGTCACGTGACCAGTCACTGGCAGCTCCTTCCAGCCAGTTGAAGATTGAACCCCTACTGCAGAATTGCGTCGTCTATCTCTTGGCACAGAAAAAGTTTGGTCAAAATAATCGTTTTGGGAGCAAACTGTTGGGTAAAATTAAGTGTATAATATATAATCTCACCTAGTTAACAATTTTTTGTTTCCAGAACATTCTGGGAACGTTAGTTGGCAAACATTTGAACGTTCCCTTTAGGATAGGGCAACGTTCTCTATAGGTTTCAGAATTAAGCCAAAAAATAACCTGCAGGGAATGTTCCCAGAACATTCTTATTTGGTTCCCCAAAAATGAACCAAACGGAAACTATAAGGGGAACGTTCTGTGTTTACTGGGTTCTGGGGGCAATGACCGCGGGAACGGTCCTGAACGTGCCCCAGCTTCCACAGGCCTTAATTTGGCAGGCATGACCGCCCACACATTACTTAAAATTAGCAATCTGATCCAAATGGTCTAATCTTAAGTGGTTGTTCTCAGACATGTGTATTTGTTTTACTTGAAAATCTGGAGGAGATTATTAAAGGGCCAGAAGTTTATTATTAAAGTTATATTTTATATATATATAAATAATATAACTTTACGTAACCTAAAATCAATAAACATTCGCAGAAACAATTTTTCTGGACATTGCGGCTAAAGAGATGTTAAAAAGGGGAAATAGTTGGACCAAAGAGTATTTGCAATGTTAGTTTTGTCAGTGGTGTTGACATGCATTTAGTTTATGATGGTTCGCCACCTTAAAAGTTGGGTTTGAGTCATGGTTTTAAAATTATATAATGTTATATCGGCCAATCTAAAGACATTTGATCAGAATGGACTTATAAGAAAATAAAAAGGATCTTCCTGAGATTTGTTTTTATGACCAAAGTATGCTTAATGTATTTTCTGAGTGTGTCCTTTCCATTAATTCTTTAAAACCTCTTAATTTGGTCTTTAAAAGGGGGCCTTAAATGAATCTTCATAAAACCGGCAGAAACCCTGTCTTTTTTCATGATTCTGGGGAGGGACTCTGGTTACAAAGCAGACCAATCACAGCTGTTGTGTTGTGTGTGGACGTGACACCAGTTACTGGTTCTCGCTACGATCAGGCAAACAGTGCAGAACATCAGTTACTGTGCAAGATGAGAGCTCTGCTGCTGCTGCCTTGCCTTCTGTTGCTCCTGAAGTCAACAGATGGAAACGGAAAATATAATCAACTCAGCGAACATGATACAAATATTATTGGCAAGGCAATAAGAGAAGCCAATGGAAAATATAAAGAAACCAAACACCTTGATTTTGACTCCATTATAAGAGCGGTAAGTTATACTTTTTTCATTTTACTGTAATTTGTCTTGTTTTGATTGTTTATTTTCTGAGCTTATGCATTTGCCCTAATGTGCTTGATTAATATATTTAAATCCTGCATGTATGGTTGTCGTCTTTATGCTTTACCTGTATCTTTCCTCTATATGACAGGATAAAGACAAGGGAATGCTTAATGTGTTATTAAAACCCACATCATGTGATAAGATGATACCAAGTGTCCATCGGGAAGACTGTGAAATCCAAAGTCTGGCTAAAGTATGTAACTACTCACTCACAGAAGGATATTGAGTGTCTAAATGCATAGGAGTCATTTTACAATTTATACACTTTATATAGATATAAAAACTTACACCATTCACAATTCTATGCTATTTTTCTCAGCCTAAAGTTGCTTGTGTTGATTGTCGTGGAAACATGTTGTGTTACCATCTCAAAGAAATGAAAAAGGTACATCACATATTAGTCCATGCGGACAAAGACCTTCATTTATCAAGATACAGCCTGTTTGTTGTCAAGATATTCTTGCACTAATAGGTTCCAACTGTTCTCATTGCAGGTTCATGCAGCTCAGTCCAAATGTTTGAATCCATCAGGATCGTATCGTTCTGGGAAAGCACATGGGTTGTTCGTTGTAGGAGAACGTGAGAAAGAAACCGGATGTCTGGGATGCGTCTGAGAAATATAAACAATCAAGCATCTTTGCAACTGATCACACGAATTAACAAAACAAAACTACTAATGAAATGAAACCTATTAAAGTGACTTCTCAGACCAAGTTTCTCTTTCTAGAATTGAATCATGACGATGAAAGTATCTTTTTGCAAAATAATCAGTTTTCTCAATTTCTATACTATATTATTCCTAATTTTGTTTATAAAAAATCATAAATGATTATAATGTAAAACTAATCATAACTAACCATCCTTTTTCTTTCAGGATTAACACTTATTTGCTTTTGAAAACTAAATGTCCTCAATAGTTGTGCCAAAGTGTGCCTGAATGTAACAAAAGAGGAAACAAAACTGGAGAGCTCTCTAAATATATAACCTGATGTCTTGAGTAACATGCTGAGGTAAACAAAAAATCCAGATACTTTTTTAGTTTGTAACAGAAGGTTTTGCTGAATTGTACATATCAATTATGTTTTTGAAAAAGGATGTAATGAATCATGTCACCTTTGTTCATGTTCCTATTCTATAAAAACTGTTGTACCATTTTTGACTTGTTCTCTATGATAGATACAAGGTTCTCCCAGCTGTGATTAAAGCATATTCAAAGGCAATGTCTGCAGTCCGTCTGTTTACTGAAGCACAGCAAGCTTGAAACTAGAGATCTTACTTTGATTCTCAAGTGACAGAGTTCATAAGGGACGAGACGTCATCCGACTCAAACGGGTCAAAGTGGATCTGCTTAGTAGACTATATTTTGTAGGTGTCGGGACAGCTGACAGTAAGTAACAGCCGCATTTTCCCGCATATAACCCGCACCCTCATATAGCCTGCAGGTGGTGGGGACCTGTGAGAAAATCCTTGGTATAACCCGCACCTTTATATAACCCGCACCCATAGATTGATGAACTTTTTTGTGTAAGTTCACATTTCGAAATTCAAATGTTGTTCGCATGATGTCAATTATCCATAACTGTTCAGGCTCGTACACAGTGCTTGTGCTGAAATTCACACAATAAGAAAACCAACACAAGTCAGAATCAGAACAAAAAGAGAAAGCAGTCTCTCCCGCTGTGCAGCAGCACGTCCCTTAAGAAGCGATTCTACAGGTGTTGATCATCGGATGAGATGAGAAGAGCCCGCCCTCATGGCAGCACAGCCAATCACGTTTTCTTGCATGATTGACAGGTCAGACAGCCTATCAGCGCCAGCTGTCAGAGTGATAGTACAAGCGCCAGAGACAACAACCCTCGCAAGAAAGAAAAACAGAAAGAAAATACAGTAATCCTTCGCCACTTTGCAGTTCAAGTTTTGCGGCCTCAGTGCATCGCGGATATTTCAAAAATATTTATCAAAAAAAAAAACACGGCATATTGGCAGCCGTATTGTGGATAGCAGCGTTTTTTTATCGTGATACGAGAGAAACGGTTTCCCAGAATGCCAAGAGAGATACTCTCTCAGAGGCTTTGTACACGTCCACAGACAAGACACGTGATTGGTTCCCGGCGTGAGATCGATGAATGAGAGCATGAGTGGATGTATCCCGTGAGCTGATTGGCTTAACCTACCTCACGGATTTTCACCTATCGCGGGGGGTTCCGGTCCACATTAACCGCGATAAACGAGGATCACTGTACCGCAAAAAAAACCTTACGTCCATGCAAGTAACAAGGTCAAGTTGGTTTGGAAAGACATATGGGTGAGTAAATGATGACAGAACTTTTTCATTTTTTTTTTTTGGGGGGGGGGGGGAGCTGTCTCTTTAAAACGGTCAATGGAAATGGCATTTAAATAGCCCTAGAATGTTATGGTTCTCAAAGGTGACCCATTTCATGGCTGACCGATGATCCGATAAACCGATAAACATGTTTCTGTATGTTCTTTCTACAGTCTACAGTTATGGTGCTCAGGAACATGGTCGGACCTGAAGACAAAGATGATGATCTGGAAGGAGAAGTAACAGAGGAATGTGGGAAGTTCGGAGCTGTTAATGGAGTATTTATTTACCAGAAGAAGCAGGGTGAGGAAGAGGATGCCGAAGTCATTGTGAAGATCTTCATAGAGTTTTCAGCAGCATCAGAGATGAACAAGGCCATACAGGTGCTCAACAACCGCTGGTTCGGAGGTCGCAAGGTCATTGCTGAGGTGTACGATCAGGAACGGTTTGTCAACAGTGACCTCTCTGCATAGACTGTCAAATACGTCCTGCCCTACATAACATTTTCTTCTCTCTCCAACTCTCATTTTCCTCTTTCTTACACAGACGCAGCCGCCAGCCACTCTTCCCAGTGGTACTGGCTTCTCTTTACAACTTGCAATTATCTTTTATCGATGTTAATATTAATATAATTAATGATCTCCTCTTCGGACAGAGACAAGAAAACGCTCATGAATATTTTTTTTTATTATTGTTGCTGTACTTTAATGTGAATGACTGGATGTCCTACTTCTTTTTTTTCTTTTTTGATTAATTTTTTACTCCCCATTCAACCAATCAGATGATGTTTTCTTTTTCTTTGCTCCCCCCACCTGTTATTGTTTAAAATATTCTCAATAGCCTGTTATGATGCTCTTGGGTTCATATGCCAGAACAATTAATTCTTCAAATATGACACTTGGGTCTTTTCTGTATGAATTTGTTTAAAGATTGTTTTGTAGAAATAGACTAAAACCGATCTTTTCAGTAATTGTTTTGTGAGATTTGTGCTCTTTTTAGAAGGATAGCTGTTGCTGGAATGATGGATTAAGTGTAGTAAAGTGAAAGGGTATAAATGCAGCCATGAACCAAGGCTGATATTTGCGTAATGTTGGTTTAAGTTGAAATCAAACATTGTATGTGTTATCGGGGGGTTGTGTAAACTTACCATTTGTACTTTGAAATCAGAAAAACAAATTGCGAACATCACAAGCATTATGTACCACAAAGTAAAGAAATGTTCCTTCCTGCATGCCCTTGTTGGGATATATACACACACACACACACACATATATATATATATATATATATATATATATATATATATATATATATATATATATATATATATATATATATGTGTATATATATATATATATATATATATATATATATGTATGTATATAAAACTGTCAGTAACCTCTAGAGCAGGGGTCGGGAACTTTTGGCTCTTTTGATGGCTGCATATGGCTCGATCGCTCCGCTACCTTGGACGACAGGTAGATCGCGCCGCTCCTCGCTCCGCTACTTCTTTAAAAGGGGGCCTTAAATTAATCTTCATAAAACCGGAAGAAACCCTGTCTTTTTTCATGATTCTGGGGAGGGACTCTGGTTACAAAGCAGACCAATCACAGCTGTTGTGTTGTGTGTGGACGTGACACCAGTTACTGGTTCTCGCTACGATCAGTCAAACAGTGCAGAACATCAGTTACTGTGCAAGATGAGAGCTCTGCTGCTGCTGCCTTGCCTTCTGTTGCTCCTGAAGTCAACAGATGGAAACGGAAAATATAATCAACTAAGCGAACATGATACAAATATTATTGGCAAGGCAATAAGAGAAGCCAATGGAAAATATAAAGAAACCAAACACCTTGATTTTGACTCCATTATAAGAGCGGTAAGTTGTACTTTTTTCATTTTACTGTAATTTGTCTTGTTTTGATTGTTTATTTTCTGTGCTTATGCATTTGCCCTAATGTGCTTGATGAATATATTTAAATCCTGCATGTATGGTTGTCATCTTTATGCTTTAGCTGTATCTTTCCTCTATATGACAGGATAAAGACAAGCGAATGCTTAATGTGTTATTAAAACCCACATCATGTGATAAGATGATACCAAGTGTCCATCGGGAAGACTGTGAAATCCAAAGTGAGGATAAAGTATGTAACTACTCACTCACAGAAGGATATTGAGTGTCTAAATGCATAGAAGTAATTTTACAATACACTTTATTTATGTAAAAAAAGCTTACACATTTTCACAGTTCTATGCTATTTTACTCAGCCTCAAGTTGCTTGTGTTGATTGTCGTGGAAACATGTTGTGTTACCGTCTCAGAGAAATGAAAAAGGTACATCACATATTAGTCCATGCGGACAAAGACCTTAATTTATCAAGATCCAACCTGTTTGTTGTCAAGATATTCTTGCACTAAAAGATTACAACTGTTCTCATTGCAGATTTTTGAAGCTCAGGACAAATGTTTGAATCCATCACCAGGGAATACGCATCATTCTGCGACAGGACATGTGTTCTACAGGAGAAAGTAGAAAGAAACCGGATGTCTGGGATGCGTCTGAGAAATAAAAACAATCAAGGATCTTTGCAACTGGTCACACAAATTAACAAAACAAAACTACTAATGAAATGTAACCTATTAAAGTGACTTCTCAGACCAAGTTTCTCTTTCTAGAATTGAATCATGAAGATAAAAGTATATTTTTTCGCTTTTACTTTGTAATAGAAGGTTTTGCTGAATTATACACACAATTTACTGAACAGATTGTAATTGTAACAGATTTAAACTAAAAGTAATTCAGTTTAAAGCAACATTCATTTATTTGTTATTCTGCATACATTCTTTTCATGATCTAACATTAACTCAAAAGTATAAAAAGTGACAAATAAACTTATTTGAACAAAGAAAGAAATTTGTATTCATATGTTATGTTTTTAATTTGAATCCATGATTGTTTTCTTTCTTGATTATTGTGTGACATCACTTGTTTGAATAAAGATAGAAAAAAAACTAATAACTATCACATAAATATGTTCAAGGTATAGAAAGGGTGAAGTGTTCCCAAAATGGAGAGGCAAATTACAACAGTTATAGGAGCATTTACCTTGAGCGTTAGAAAGATATAAATGCTGGAGCAGCCCTCCACTTCTTTGTCACACTCTGCAGGGCAACTTTGGATGTCTGTATGACTGCTGACCTTTTCCCAAGAGAAAATAAAACTTTGCAAAAACTATTGGCATTTTTGTCTCTTATTCAGAATTGATAAAAGATTTTGCCACCATGACAGACAGATAGATAGATAGATAGATAGATAGATAGATAGATAGATAAGCCTATCAATACTTTAATTGTGTGAATAGCTAGAAAAAGGCCTCAGGTTTCTGGTCTCTGGTTACTGTTGTAACCTTGGTTCCCTGAGAGAGGGGAACGAGACATTGCATTGAAGTTTTTGGGAACTCCTCCCCTTTACATAATTTCTGAAACCTTACAGGATAACGGCAGTTGTCGTGCGTATAAATAGCATAGCATAAACAATTGCGTCAGAATCATGACTAAACGCTGCACAGCTGGTTTAGTGGCGAACACAGCGGTTAATTCTCGTTCCGTCTCTCAGGGAATCGAGGTTACGACAGTAATCGGAGAGGTTTTCTTGATTACTTTACATAAATTACTAGTCAAAAGTCTGGAATAATGATGGGTAAAATAAATTAATCACCTGTAATTTATCAAATAAGTGCAGCTTTGTGAGCATAAGAGACTTTAAAAAACATCTGAATTATTCCACGCTTAACCGGTAGAGATATTTTTAAGTAATTACACGGAGACATTTGCATTAATAAATAAAAAGAGACTTTGACTTTGTTGGTTTGGTAGATACTCAAGCCAAAATAATAAACAATGGTAATCATTTAACAGCAGTCGATATTACTACTACTATTATTATTATTAAACTTCAGATGAACAAAGTCAATGTACAGTCAGAACTGCAATACTAAATATATAGGCTAAACATCGTATAAATATACTACTGGACTCACATAAAGTAACTTTTTTAATAGCT
This sequence comes from Rhodeus uyekii, assembly GCA_037043235.1. Taxonomy (NCBI): domain Eukaryota; kingdom Metazoa; phylum Chordata; class Actinopteri; order Cypriniformes; family Acheilognathidae; genus Rhodeus; species Rhodeus uyekii. Next base: position 5,355,962 of record JAWRVZ010000016.1, on the reverse strand, counting down.
CTCTGATTATGTAAATGAAAACAGCTTCTTGAAAACCCACGTCGTGACGCGCTTGCGCGATGACGCACAACCGGTTCTCTGAAACGAACTGTTCAAAAGAACCGATTCATGGAATCGAGGCGGACTTCCCGTGAGGCGCGGGCGGACCAATCACAGCGTCGCTTCCGGGATCACCCGTCTGAAGTCCAGCAGTCGCTTCCGGCCTCTTCAGTCGAGGAGCAGCAGCTCAGCGGGAAGATGCGTCGGCTGCCTCTGTCCGTCCTGATATTATGGGCCTGCTGTCTTTACAGCGCCTCTGCGGATACCAGCGGCGTGAAGAAGATGAAGATGCAGTTCGCCGCCGGGCCGCTTCTCAAGTTCCAGATTTGGTGAGTGAGAGTGTGTGTGTGTGAGTTTATGTAATGTCGGTCAGGCCGCGCGAGTGTGACGTCATGGAGTGTGTTGATAGAGAAACCGCGCAGTGAATAAGCCCGAGAGTGTCTCGTGAACACCAGTGACTGCGGCAGGGCGCTGTAATCGGATCAGCCCGTCTGTCTGGGCTCTTGCACCTGTAATAATACAGCTCTTCTGGATCCAGAGCACGTGTGAGGCTGAGAGTGTCCAGCATCCAATGGGAGCTCGTTCCTCCCAATCTCAGATGGAAGGATTGTTGATGGTTGTTTAGTGTCACAGTGGAAGTGAAGCAAGGCTCTGAGCTGTGTCTTCGTCTCTGTCTTGTGTTTTCAGTATCTCCTGAGGATATAAGCGGGTGTTTGAGGAGTACACGCAGGTTTTGTACCAGCGGTACCCAGACATCCGCATAGAGGGAGAGAACTATCTTCCCCTGCCTCTCTACAGGTAACGCTCACACCCCCCTCTCTTACTCACTGCATTAGCCTGTTGAATGATAATGTGTGTGTTATTGTTTCTTCTCTTCCCTGCAGGCACATTGCTTCCTTTTTGTCCATGTTTAAGTTGGTGTTGATTGGCGTGATCGTCCTGGGCAAGGATCCGTTCGCTCTGGTCGGCATGGAGGCTCCGGGCCTCTGGGTTTGGGCTCAGGAGAATAAGGCAAGACTTTAGTTGAAACACTTTCAGTTGGTTGTTTGAAGGTGTTTATGCAGCAGCTTTACTGACAGTAATTCAGTCATGGTATGAAAGCAGTCCTGCTCCTTGAATTCATTTTACACTAAATTAGTGTTTAACTGTCTCCCGGAAAAAGGCTTTTCATGCAAAAAATTAATGCTGCAGCTCGTCTAATATTAAATATTAAATATATCACCATATGTGAAATGGTATATGTGTAGATGCATACATTATGTATTTATTTAATATTATTTAAATAATTATTATATTATTATTATTTATAATGTGTGTATGTATATAGAGAGAGAGAAGGATATAAATAAATAAATAATTATATATATATATATATATATATATTTTTTTTAATCCTTCTCTCTATCTACCTCTCTCTGGGAGAGGGATAAAATTATATATAAATATATAATAAATAAGATGAATGTTTGTATATAAATAATGAATGTCTACACATGCCTTTATTTAATAAAAAAAAAAAATATATATATATATATATAAATAAAAATATAATACAAACATATTTCACATATGGTGGTATTGCTCATATATTTCCAAGTATTTGAAACAAATTTATCTTTTTAGAATCTGATAAATAAAGAAATTGTTTGGTAAGTGAGATCTCTTGTTTGTTGTCCTTAAACCAAAAAAGTAATGCTTGAAAGATCCTGGAATTTCATTTTGTATCTGTATGAATCCTGCAGTCGGTGAGATGAAAGATCCAACACGGGCTCGACTTCAAATACCAACCTTTCCCAGTGGATCTCATTAGTCTTCAGCTTTGTCACCTCAGTGTTGTGTGTGTGTGTGTGTGTGTGTTTATGTGGTTATAAGAGAGAACGTAACGCCCGAGAGACCAAAGGACAAGCCTTGTGTTAATGTTCACCTGACTCTTAATGTGCAAGTCCTAAAATGTTTAAATGTTTAATCTTCTGTGTTCATTTATTTTTGCATGTCTTAGAAATAATAGTGCAAGTCATGAATAGACTATTCACAAAAGAGATTTTCAACATTAAATAATTCCAAGTAAAGCAGCTACAGCCATGCTGATTTGATGGGATTGTTTGTTTTGTTTTTTAGATTTATGCTTGTATGATGGTGTTCTTCTTCAGCAATATGATTGAAAATCAGTGCATGTCTACGGGCGCTTTTGAAATCACACTCAATGGTAAGTATTTAATTAAAGAAAAAAAATGTTTATATAGCATTTGTTGAAATTATTACTTTATCCTTTTAAATAATTACTATTATTATCATTTTTGTATTATAACTTACTTAACCCTATATATAAAGTTTTTGTTTGTAAAAAGGGATAATTGATTAATTTATAGTTTAGAAAATCCCTCTTATGACCCCCTTTTTTCATAATTTGATCAATGGCATTCAAACTCTTAAAGGCATAGTTCACCCTACAATTACAATTGCCCTTTACCCACCCTGGTGTTGTGCTAATGTGTATAGGCTTTCATTTTCGAACCAAAAAAGGATGATTAAAATTTTTTTTTTATGTCCTGCTCTCACTCGTCCGTACAATTAGTGTTTCCCATCTATCAAACAGGATTGTTGACCTCTTTAGAGAGCGGCAGCTTAATGCAGTGGTTTAGCCTGACGGAAGTGAAAGATGTTGTGGTTGCACTCACTATGGTAACACTTTCTCCCTGGTTAGATGTTCCAGTTTGGTCTAAGCTCGAGTCGGGCCACCTGCCTTCCATGCAGCAATTAGTTCAAATTCTGGAGAACGAGATGAAGATGAACGTGCACATGGACACACTTCCACACCATCGCTCGTAACCTTGCCTCTGATTCACTGAGTGGAGCCCGGGACCCCTCCTCGTATGTATAGCCATCACTACATTACTAAATGCTCCGTCACTTTCTATCATTTAAAGTATTGTATATTAATATATTTAGCTGTGCAAAGGCAAAACTCAGTATCTACATTAGTGGTTCCCAAAGTGAGTGCCGTGAAAACTGGCTTAAACGGCAGCGTTCATTTATTATGAATGCATCACAACAGATGAAACAACCCATTCAAATGAACCATCTGTCTTTCACAACTGGATGTCAATAGACTGAATCATTTACTGTGGGGATCATTAAAAACAAAACTCATTTAAAGATTGCTACTTCCAATAATCGGGTAAATAGATATCTGTTTGTATGAAATATGTCAGTGTTTTTTCATTTGGACATGCTCATATGTTGGTCGTTTGACATTGTTTAAATTATATATTATTAGAGGATGCGATTTATTTTAGGCTGTTTAAATGGGGAGAAAGCTGAGATTCTGCGGCACCCCAAGCCAGTTTTTGCGCGCTCACTTTGAGAACCACTAATGCAGATTCTGAGTTTTGCCTTTATACAACATGCATTACAGTGATACCTCGAGATACGAGCATAATCCGTTCCAGGGCGGAGCTTGTAACTTGAATTGCTCGTATCTGGAATCATGTTTTCCCATAAGAAATAATAGAAAACAGATTAATCCGTTCCAGATCTGTAACAAATGAAAAAAACATGTTTTTTATTGGTATAGACCAGGGCTCTGCAACCTGCAGCTCATTCCTGTGCAGAGGCTCAGAAAAGCTTTGAAAAATATATATGGGAATCAATAAATAAGCTATTTTGTTAACTAATTTTTTTCAATGGGATACCTCTTAAATTTCAAGATCGAAATAATCTTGTTCCATAATTTTGTTTAAATTATTTTGATGTTTTCCATTGTCACAAACAGTAATAAAATGTCATTAGTTTTATTTTTGTAGTTCTGTAATTTCATAAATGCTGCACACTTTAGTTATTTTATGTATTGAAAACTGGATATAAACCTTTATATGCAGTGTTATTTTCATTTTAGGGATCAAATTGGTTTTGTGGCTCCCGTAAATTTTATTCGGTAGTATCGAGGCCAAAATAGCTCTTTTGATTTTGAAGGTTGCCGACCCCTGATATTGACGCACACAATTATAGTACATGTATACAGTATAAGGTAATAAATAAAAAGTGGTTTTAATTATACGTTGTTACAGACAGTAGCGGGAGGAGGGAGGGGGTTGGTACTCAGACACTTGATTCTGTATCGTACCTTACACGAACACTACGTAACCTGTGTAAAGTTCTATGTTTAAATTAACATAACTGAACTTGGTTTACAGATAATAATTAAAAAAAATATATATTTTATGTTATTGTTTTGCTTTTTTCTATTTGTTTTCTTCCCTTTTTTTTCGCCTGACTACCCTCACTTTCATTTGTTGCAGACTTTTTAACGAAATGCCTATTGAGGGAAATTTGTTTCCATTCCTTTTAAAAATAAGGCACGTGCCATCAAAAAGTAGACTATTTATCAGGGTGTTTCTTTTCAATTAAATCAGAAACCTTCTGCACATAGCCACCACTTGCTTAATTTCACTTGTAGAAATGCTTTCCTCCGGTTCACGCTCCTCCTTCGCTACTGCGGAGCTCTTGCAACACCTGCGTATGTTCATCATCTGCAGCTCGACAGTTCCTTCTGCAATTCACGCGGCACCAGCTCATATTTATCCACAATTTCATGCTTCATTTCCATGGTCATCACGCGCTTCTTCTCACTACCATCCTTACCACTCACTTTCTTCGAGCTCATCGCTAATATGAAGAAAAATGAACACAATAGAGAGAAAATCAGCTACTCGCAGGCGATGCGTACAGAAGTCAGTGAACGCGTGAAGTGAATGCATGTCGGCGTCAGTGCTCGTATCTCAAATATTAACTCGTATCTAGAAGCAAAACTCTGCCTGAAGGTTTGCTCGTGCCTTGGAATAATCGTACGTAGAGACGCTCGTGTCTCGAGGTATTACTGTATGTTTTCATGAGAGAGATGACTAGTTTTCTTCCTCCTCCAGCTGATTTAATTCTCTTTACTCACCCGTTCTCTTTTAGTTTTGTGGTGAAGCTCTCCTACGGTTGTGAGGTGACGTTTATGAAGGTTTGCGCTGAAAGTAGAGTCTCTGCTAGCGCACACCCGATGCCCCGCGTCGTCCTCACCGTGCCCCTCGGAGATGCACGTCCTGCAGACGCTGGTGCGGGATCCACGGCAACAACAGTGGCTGTATAAATATGACTGCAGCCCATCTCTTGTGCAATAACTATTTGGTTCAGGATAAATGTTCACAAGGAGTATGTAACATCATTTCTATTTGAGTTCCGCTAGCTCAGTCAACAGTCAGTTGCATTTGATTCTACTGTATGGCTAAAATCTGGTCTTTGCTTTATTTAATAAGTAGTTACGAGAAGCTCCTAATTTATGCACCCAACCCCCATGATAATGTAACTTTAAAGTAATGTTAATTATCTTTCTGAGCCCTGATTATTTTTTTTTTAATAATGCTTTGTATAGCTTAAAGTGTTTAGTAAATGTAAAATAATAAAATGGAGTTAATAAAGTTGTTCTTTGTAAGCAACAATAATAAATAAAAGCTCAGAAGCGTATTAGCTGAGTTGCACAATATTACATATTAAAGTCGGGGGGGAGAAGAACCATTAGCAAACTGACCCACTTCGCTTTATTAAACATGCTAAGTCTCCTTGTTCGCTCATTTGTCCTGTAATGCTGTTAATCTAGTCCAGAATTGGGTTTAGTGTGGTTTTACTCTGATCACTTCAGGTGAAAAGTCTTATGTGATTATCGGCGTCTCAGAGTCTTTATTCTTCCAAAAATACTTTTTTGTTCATTATTTTATTGCACCTTTTCTTTTAGATTTACTGGCACTTAGTGTTGATTAATTACGTTTTGATTTCTGTATATAATATTTCTGTATCACTTTACATTAAGCCGCCATTAGTTAACGCAAGTAATATTAACAGTGAGCAGTACATTTGTTAGTGTTTAGTAATATTAAGTTATCTCAGGTACAATTAAAAGATACAAGTTTTGATTTTAATAACATATTACATTAAGATGAATTAATGCTTTTTATGTCAAGTCACCTTTATTTATATAGCGCATTTTCAAATACAAATTGTTTCAAAGCAACTTCACAGCGATAACAGAAAAACAATGAGTTCATTTTGGCTGAACTTCAGCTCTAAAAGATATTTGTGAGAAATATGAGAAACCTTTGAAGAGAAAAGACAAAGGACTATTTTTGTGCTTCCTGAAATAAAACTGTTTAAAACTGTTATCTACGTGGTTGCAAATGTCAGTGCATTGTAGAGCCTGTCTAAAACATCCTAAAATAAACTAGACTAGAGCCTGTGGACAATAATAATTTGGTGCAAAACATTGGTTATTTAGGTTAAAGAAGCTATTTGTGTATCAGAAAGACTTAAGTCATCTTGAAGCTTTTAGAAATATTTAAAAAACTGAAAATAATTTTGATTATACCTGACATTTTTGTCAGAATTTTACTTGCCCGACTAGACAAGCAACCTGATTACAATTTAGGTGACAAAATAAAGAGGCATCAAAGCACGAGAATGATTCAGATTTTATTACATTCAATGTAAAGAGCAAATGATAATTCATAGTAGGTTTTTTTCGATAACTGTTGTGCTGTTGAGGCTCTGCTTACCTCTTTGTGCGACACTTTTGTGTGTTAAAATCAAAACAAACATGTATATAATAAACGCATATATCATTTGCAGGCATCAGGGAGACACTATCCATATGCGGGAGAGGTGGGATGTCTGCAAATTGGCATAGTAGCAGACATGAAGTAACTCACAGAAGAGTTATTTTTAGCATACGATATAGTTATGTAACAACACGACCAAGGGACCTGTTTTGCTGAATATTATCACAACGGCAAATGTTACATTGATTTTATGGTTAATAAACAAGTAGTTAATATTAAGCTACATTTTAGACTGTTTTTTGTTCTATTTCGAGTTCTAGTCCTCTGCGTTTTTGTGATGCATCTCGAGTGAACTTCTCTCTGTGCTTTAATTCACAGATTCAGTAATTTTAATTCAGGTATAAATGAAATAAATGTGTGATGGCATGAGGGTGAGTAAATGATGAAAGAAAATAATTATGGATTCGAATTTTGATGGTGAACCTCTATTTATCACAGATAAACCTTTTTGTTTACCGAGATTAAGGTGTGGTCACATTTGCTGTTGTTTAGTATATTTTAGCAGGCGATTTATTAGTCATTCTGATAAGTATTCAAGCAATCAGGATTTTGAGTGAGGGCAAAAGATTTCCCCTCGCATATTTCGTAGTGGCATAAGTTGAGAGGTTTGAAAATGACTTCGAAGTAAGCTCTGTGCTTCATAATCACTACATTACTGATCAGTGGAAGTTTCTTGCCCATGAAATCTCACAAATGTGACTGCACCTGTAGTCAAGTGAGACTAGCATGTCTTGTAGGAGTGTCGGTTCATGGACAGGCCTGCAGACAGCGCTGGATAAAGGCTTTGTCTGGCTCTTCCATTTGTACTCTGCGGCTCAAGCTCCGCAGCCTTCGGATCAGTGAGTGCAGGAAAGGTGGAGGTCTGACCCGCAGATGAGTGGGGCTGGATAAGAAGGTTTGGCACTGCTGTAACCGTATCAGGGCCATATGAAGGTCAACCCTGCATGCTAGAAGTACTAGGTCCTCTTTGCACATGAGGGGTTGAGGAGGTGTGTTGTGTTCTCTGGGCTGTAAACAAAGACACAGCAGACACAACGCTTTGCTGGACTGATCTGAGTGTGACAGATCACGAACATGCCTTAAAACTCTAATATGAATAGCTACAATCAGATTAAAAGAGAAGATGTCAGCTTTCTCACCGACTCACAGCTGCCTACTCTGAACCTGGCTTGCTGTCCTGAAGCAAGGAATGACACAAACACCAACTGTTGCCCAAGAACCCGAACCCCTATACTTCTGTTGAGCGACAGAAAGTGTGGTCTCAGGGGTGTTGGTGTTTGAGCCTGGTCTGTCCAGCTCCACGTTCTGATCCTTCTCCCGCTCTCATCGAGACTTCGTCCACCCCAAGCATCCATGCTCAACCTGCTCCACAGGAAACAAGAGCCACAACTTTATACTACCGTATTTTTCGCCGCATAAGACGCACTTTTTCTTCCCCAAATCTAAGGGAGGGGGGGGGGGGGGGGGGAGAGTTGGTGCGTCCTATCCGACGAATATAAAAGAATCCGTGGAGCGCGGCCACGGCCGTAGCCGTGGTGATGAGTGGGGGGCAATGGTGGACTTTACAGTGATGACTGTGGCGAGGGGGGCGTGGTTCAGCGAGCTCTGCAGCGGGAGAGAGACGAGCGGTCACCACGGAAGCAGAGAAGGCGAGGCGTTCGAAACCGAGAGAAAGAGGCGTGACTCACAGAAAGTGAAGCGTGAGCGCCGAACGCGCATGCTTCTTTCTCCCTCTTTCTTCCGCGTTTCGGTGGCAGTGTGGTAATGTTCTTTTGTCACAGGGAAAGGAGGAGGCAGGGTCAGCGTGCTGAGAATCACGGGCTCTTTTATTTCCTCAGACTTGAACAAAAATAACCAAAACATGCGTGTTCGGCGATCACGCGAAACTCTCTGTGAGTTACGCCTCTTTCTCTCGGTTTAGTTCCACTTCTCTCAGTCGGTGTTGCCAGATTGGGCGTGTTCCCGCCCAATTGGGCTCCTTTTGGTCAAGTCCAACCGGAAAAAAATGCATTGGGCTGGTTGATAAAAATTTGGCTGGTTTTTGATGAAAAACCCACCCAAATGTCATATATAGATGCATATAAATTCCATTAAAACAAGCTTAGAATTCTTAAACAGAATCATTGGGGTTCGAATAAAAACATTACAACCTTATTTTTGTTACTTTCGCTGTTTATTGACTGTTAATAAGAGTAAAGATAGTTCTTAATATGTTACATGGTTGGCATAAAATTGTTATTAAACTGCTGTTAACTTTATCCAGTTTATATAAAATATTTTACTACAGTATTTGGTTCAGAATCTTTTATTTCTAGATTTTCCTCCTTTAAAATTGGTGTCTTATGTTCCAGAGCGTCTTATATGACGAAAAATACGGTATACAACAGTTTGGTTATATTTATAAGTTCGGTTTATAAAGGGTTAGTTTACCCAGAAATAAAAAAAATTATCTGTTATACTTTTACTATCACCCTCATGTTGTTCCAAACCCATCAGACTTTAGTTTGTCTTCGGAACACAAATTATATTTTTGAAAGATGAAAGATATTTTCCTAATAAAAGCCCACAAAACTAAAACTTGTACGCATTACAAAGTACAAAAAGACAGTGAGATTACAATGTTTAATGTGCTTTATGTATGTATCTGTGTGTGTGTGTGTGTGCATGTAACCCTGTTTGTTGGTGTGCTTCCTCCCATAAGGACACCAAGACTGTAGTTCTGCCATAGCAGACGTTTGATTTGGTTCTCTACCCACATCAGCCAACTGTCTCAAGGAAAGAGTCCAAGGTCAAACATTCCTTTCGTCATTAATTGTAATAATCCAGTGGGAGTTTTGTATGCTGGAGTTTGACAACAGCCGGTGCTTCACATGTAGATCTGATCTCACCGTCATCGAGTCCATCTGGGATTACATGAAGAAACAGACATAAACTGAGACAGACTAAATACTGAAAAACTGAGCAATGTCTCCAAGACGCTTGAAAAAAGATCAGATCTCCATGTGGAGCACCGGCTGTTATCAGACTCCTTCTGCATACAGAAATCTCACTGGATTATTACAATTAATGGACAAAAGGAATGTTTGGAAATGTAAAGTTATATTTCCTACAGACACACTACAGCAAAAGATTTTTTGTTTGAAAATACTAAGGTGCCCAAGACTTTTGCACAGTACTGTAAAATTACACACACGCACACACACACTGGGTAGTAACTGATTACATGTAATCTGGATTATATAATCAGATTCCAAAAATTAAGTACTAGCTGATAACAAAGAATGGAATATATTTACTTTCTCTTTGTATGTTATATGTCAATATGGTATAATATTGTCCTATTCAACTTAATGGGATAAACGAGTCTGCAAACTGCAGTCTGATTATATTACCTAAAATAGATTTTGTAATGGATTACATGACTAACTATGATTTTTGTCATGTAATTTGGCATCAGTAACAGACTGCAATTTGTAAGTAAGCTAAACCCACCACTGGATATGAATAAAAGCCTAAAATAAATATGTTTATCTTGTAAAGCAACTGTGTCTTCGCAGAAGATTTGTATTAAACTTGCAGTGGAAGGATCAAAATATTTCACGTTTCATTCAAAATTTCTTCATTTGTGTTTTGACAATGAACAAAGTCTTATGGATTTGGTATGACGTAAGGGTGAGAGTAAATTATGAAAGAATTTTCTTCAACAAATTTGTATTTATTTGGTGAACTTTAAAATGATCAAAACTTTAGGTTAATACATGCCTTAAAAGCCTTTATTATTTACTATAAATGTATTTTTGGTTCATGGTATCTAATGTGGATTTTAAGAGGAAACAGCCTTTCCCACGGTTAGATTCTGTCTGATGGAATTTTTTGTCCAATACGTGTTGTCTTCCAGAGCATTGCAGGGATGATGTATTTTTGTAGGCCGAAAGTCAGATACAAGTTAGAATTATAGCACTTCTGGTTCCACTTCTGTTTTTTGTTTTTTTAAGGGCTTCTGGCTTCTAAAATATCTAAAATAAGGTCAAACACAAAAATTGACATTAAAAACACATAAAAATATAATCTTTTGTGTTCCACAGAAGAAAGAAAGTCATGCAGGTTTGGACCGATATGAGGGAGAGCATTTTTGGGTGAACTATCCCTTTAAGGTTTCTCTCGTAAATCAAGCATCAGTCCATATGAGATGTTCAGATCTGTGTCAGTGTAATAGAAATTCCATCATACCAAATGCTGCCGTTGCAATAGTAACAAGTGGCTCTGCCATTCGACTGAAAGAAGGCTCTGACTGGACAAAGAGGAGTCGCCATGTCATCATGTACGATACAGACCCTTTCCTTCTCACAGCTGAGAATGATGAGAGCCAAGTTTCCTGAAGGATAGCTATTGCCAAGCCAATAAGGACGAACAACAGAAATAGACAATAAATAAATTCATATTCAAATAACTTTAACCAGGCGAACAAGGTGGGAAGGGTTTACAAAGACAAGACACGAACACGCAGCCAATGCGGACGTGCATCGCCCCGTGTTCACATTAGACAAAAGACGACGTGCAGCTGGTGACAACCAAACTGCGCGCGCAAAACCAAAACACAACATGAAAGCACACGGTTCGTGTTTACTTCGTGTTTACATACAACACTGCACAAGGACAAGAGAGCATGTGGTACAAGCAGAGCTCGAAACCGTGCCCACTCACATAACGTAGAGTGCGTGAGAACGAGGAACCATTCATCTCACGCGCTCACGACAAGGACGAATACACGGGTCATGAATATCCGAACCCCGACACAAACCGAAACTAGACAAGACCGTCTGGGGATCGGACACTATAACCCGCACACAAGACGTAACACAGACAAGAGTGCACGCGACTCGAGCACTCGAAGCCGCGCGCATACACGCAAAACTCGAGACATTACGGTAGTGTCAGAGCTCTGCTACAACTACAAGAAATTACTAGACCGAATGTGGCAGAACCCTGACAGATATAAATGTTATAAATAAAAAAATATATTTTTTCATTTATGCATATTTCTTAATATTAAGGCTAAGTGTTTAATGTTAAATTAAATAAGCCTAAATTGCTTCAGTCCAGTAAGTGTTGAATCTTAAATATTACAAACAATATAAACGTTATGCTTATGTTTACGTTATAAAACAGCAAAAAGACGTATACCACAACCTAAAGTTTTTACTTTCTAAAAATATAAACTCAGTGAATCATGACAGAAGGCATGTAGATTGTGTGCAAAAGGTTTTTCAGAAAAGCGTTGATCATGTTGATAATTTAGAAGCCTTTTCTAACAGCTTGCACCAGCGCAAACCCTCTTTTGACATTAAAAACTACTATAAGGAACTACTGAAAAGGCATGGACAGGTATATTTTTGTAGCTGACCTTATTGTATGCATCTGCAGGAGTTTCCCTTTCAGATGCAACATTTATTATACAAGAGTATAAAAATAATAATGCAAGATGATTTAATAAGGTTTGCACTAGTCAATTTACTGCTATTTGCGGCATTATTTACTGCCCCAATAAAAGCATGCCCTAAACCAGATGCTAATTTGAGCTGCTGTTAGTAAATTGTGTTAGTCATTATGGAAATGATTTGGCTACATTTGTAATCTTTAATTTGCAAATCCTCAGTAGATCACGACTGGAACTTTCCATTCCCATCAGCATTTGGAATTGCATTCTTAGGTTAATATGCCCTGTTCAGTGAATCTGGCCCTTAGAAGTTTGGATATCATTGGCCGGATTTACTAAAGAGGGAAAATTAACATGTATAATGAGGATTAATGCTGAATGGGATCCATGTGCTGTTTATGAAAACAAAGCAAGACCAGAGTGCAGGCAGGCATGGGGTCGAAACACCAGGACAAACAACAATATCAGATGAACACAAGTAGTAGGTCGTTAAAGGTAATCCACGTCAGAGGCAAATACGGACAGAATAAAACGGGGACCAGTAACGCTCAGAAATGTAGCCGGGGCAAACAAGACGTCACAACGAATGATCATACAAGGGGTTTAAATAGTCTGAGTGATAAGGAACAGGTAAACAGTCCAGGTATGTGGGCTCTTGGGAAGTGTAGTCCAACACTAAATACTAGTACTCAGTTAAGTCAGACCTCCGGAGACCAATTGAGATATTGTATCTGGCCCGACATCTGGAATCTAGCAAATCTTGCACTTGAAATGCCTTCTCACCATCCATAATCATGGGTTTGGTCACCGCCCTACTCCTCCACCCTTGGACTAGCGGCAGGTTTCAGCATTGAAACCTAAAAACCGAGAAATGTGATGATTAACAGGCAATTCGAGGCGATATGACACCAGAATTATTTTTCTCCGAATCTTGAAAGGACCCACATACCTGGGAATGAGTTTGTTGTATGGCAAACAAAGACAAAAGTCCTGTGTTGAAAGCCACACCCACTATCCTGGAGTGTAGTTGGGGCTGAGACAGCAATGACGGTCAGATTGCTCTTTTCCCCTGACATGCTGTAGATGGACTTGTGCTTGGTTCCAAAAAGCCTCCAATTCACTGAAACTGCTCACAGAGGTACTTCAGACGATTCACCAGATCGTGGAAATAGAGGAGATTGGAACCCGAGAACACGGGTGGATGGTTTTTTTTCGTGGACGGTTTGAGGATCCAGTTCTTTGCATATTCTGCTCAGGGAAGAAAGCATCTCCAGTCAGATTGATTCTTTTTTAGAATTTGGTGAGTTCTTGATTTAGACATCCCGTGTGGCCATTAGACTGGGGATGGTAACCTGAAGTGAGACTTGTACTGACTTAAGTAATCAAAAGAAAGCTCTCCAGACTTGTGGAGGAATGCACCCAGTGGATTACCTTTTCTCAAAGACTTGGTGGAACAAACATTGAGTATAAACAAATGGGCATCTGGAGGAGATTTGGTCCCACTGGATGGGAGTTAGAATCAGAGACGATGAGCTTATGGGTTCTGGAGAGGAATTCTGATGGGGATAGTGAGTTACAAACACCAGCAAAGACTTGTGGTTTCCCCCTTTACTTCAGTGGTGAGTGGAGCAGCGACAGTGCTGAAGTTTCTGATAAATCTTCTGTAAAAGTTAATAAATCCCAAGAATTGTTGTAGTTCCTTTACTGTTGTGGGTTGAGGCCAGTAATGTCTGATGATGTAACCGAGGAAGATTGAGGTTTGATGGAATTCACATTTCTCTTCTTTGGCATAATAATAAGACAATGAGACGCCTTAAGCCTGCCTGAACCTGCTTGACGTGTTCCTCCAGAGTGTCAGAATGAATCAAGATATCATAAATATACAGTATATGCGATTAGGCACTGGTTTAACATGTCTCTGAATACGTCATTGATGAAGGATTGGAATGTACTAGACAGCCCAAACAGCGTAACATGTTATACATATTGGCCGCTACTGGTGGAAAATGCAGCTTTCATCCCCATCTGAGGTTGTACGTGCAGTGTAAATCGAGCTTGGTTTTATAACGTAGTACTTAGTACTTACCAGAGTCAATGCATATCTAATTTTGACTATTATGTCGTTTAGACCATGATAATCAATACAAGGACGCAGCCCCCCCCCCCCCCCCCCCCCATCCTTTTTCACCAAAGATCGATAAGTGGATGGACGAATTAAACCCTTGGCCAGTTCTTCTTCAATGTATGATTTCATTGCGTTCGCTTCAGGTTCAAACAATGGACAGGTTCTGCCTCTAGGTGATGTGATGTTAACAAATCAATGGCACAGTCACTCAGTCGATGAGGTGGAAGTTTTGAGGCTTTGGCTTTACAGAAAACCTAAATTAAATAAGCAAACTCACATTTGGTGCTGCATTTAACTCATTTGTTACAGCAGTGGTTCTCCCAGACACTGGAATGAAGGGCTTTAAACACTTAAACGAGCAGTTGGAGTCCCATCGCAAAATCTGTTTCTCGTGCCATAAAATGTGTTGTTTATGGTCCTCTAGGTACTGTAAACAAAGGATGACTGGATTGTGTGGAGAGTGAGTGGCGAAGTGTTTTGTTTCAGTGTGCTGCCAATGCCAATGGACTGTTGCTTGAATGAGTTGATGAAATGGTCCATTGGACCAGCTCTGATTACATTGATTGCTCTGAACATTACATGAAAAAGCCTTTATATTTGTTTGGTGCCATCAAATTCTTCTGGAAAGGCTAAATGTAGATTATACTGTGAAGAATACGACTGGTACCAGACGTGCTTGAGGCACTAGAGAAGCGGATTCAGTTGTACACCGATGGAGACTCTGTACAGATCTCACCAACTCATCTCACAAAGTTAGTGTTGTGAGTCGGTTTGGTTGTTGTTGGTGAGATGTTGTTGGGCAAAGAGTTCGCTGGACAGATGCATGAGGACCGATGGATCAGTAGGTGGCAAAGTCTTCTGTAACAAGAACTCAGGCTGAGTGTAATCCACATGTGGTTTATTAAAACAAAGCAAGCACAGAGTACAAATAGGCGTGGGTCAAAACACCAAGGCAAACAACAATATCAGAAGTAGAGTAGTAAATATGGTCATAACAGGCAAAGGATCAGGCAGGCAGCAAACAGCAAGATATTTAGTCCATTCAAAAACAAGTGGTAGGCAGGCAGTCAAACAAAGTCAATACAGTCAAACAAGTCAAACAAGGTAATACAAGGCAATACTGAGTCAAACACAGGAAGTGCATTAAGGGAGGGAATAGTACCCCTCAGAAACGTAGCCAGGACAAGAGTTTGCAGCAAAGGGTTTTAAATAGTCTGAGTGATAAGGAACATGTGTGCAGTAACCAGTCCAGGTATGTGGGCTCTTGGCAAATCTAGTTCAATAGTAATTGCTCAGTTGAGTAAGACCTTGAGTAAGGTGGCCGATTGAGGAGACTTTACCTGCTTTGAAGACAATGCAATTCTAAAAAAGCGGAATGTTTTGCATGTGATCTAAAGTACAAATTAAAGAACACAGACAAATCTGGATCATTTCCATAATCATTTAACATTTTGAGTGTTAAATAATGTCGCAAATACAAGTAAATTGACGCAATCCAAAACACCTTGTATGATTAATTATAATACTCTCCTCAAATAAATTTTGTGTCTGAAAGGGATTCTTGACTGCATATGCAACAAGGTCAGCCGCAAAAATAACCCTGTCCATGTCACAATCTTGTTGTGTTGTCTATTCACTTCCTGTTACCTCCCTTGTTCTTCCTGTGCCGTTTCCTGTACCCGTCATGGCAATCACTCACTTCCTTAGTTGTCAACTGTTCCACATTATCCCGTGTATAAATACCCTCATGTTTTCCCATGTCTTTGTCGATTTTTGACGTTGCTTACCCATGTGTGGATGTCGTCTCCGTGTTCCGTGTTTTTCTGAGAGTTTTGCACAAGTGTGCCATTTTGGTTTGTTTGTATTTAAAGTCTTTTGTTTTGCTTATTAAAGTGAGTTTCAGTTTACTCCTGCTTCCTCATCATTCCCGCATCGCACCACACCTGTTACAGTCCATGCCTTTTCAGCACTAATTCTTCACTGTGGCTTTAGTAAATCCTGACACTAGTTTTTAATGCCAAAGGAGGGTTAATGCATAAGCTGTAAGTAAATCTGGCCCCAAATATGATGCAGTAGGCTATACGAGCATAGACACTTTCACACAACTACTGCTCCTTAAAGGACCACTTGGAATTTCAGATTGTAGCCAAAAGGATACAAAACTTGTGCAGAACCATCTGGAAATACAGTGAGAAATTTACTTCCATTAGAGTAGTACTTCTCCAAGAAAACTGAATTGTTCTGAAAAATACAGACCAGATACTTAGTTTGAGGATATTATCATGGAAGCTTGTTTCTACCACAGAGAAGAAATACCATGCAATGATAATAACTTTCTAACAGAGAAAATTATTAAGGTACCTGGTGATGAGTTAAGCCAAACTCAACTGACCCCAGTGCAGAAGACTCATCACGTGTGCATTTTCCAGAGATCTTGTCCAAATGCATGTACTTTTTGACTTTCCAAAGATCCTCTTGGGGTGCACAGTTAGAGAGACGGAAACTGATGACTGTTTTATCATGAGGCACATCTGAGAAGAGAAGAGAAAGCATTTATCTACCACCTCAACATTCTGCCACTGAATGATAATAATGATAGTAATATGTCACACAAATCCTTCAAAACCATCAAATTTACACAATGAGAAATTGAAAGTGTTTGCTGCCAATCAGAAATAATGTCAGACAACATTAATTCCAAACTATCCAAGTACAGTGTAAATAACAAATGACACAACAAAAATAAACGATCTGAGAGGTTAAAATTCTTTGACCTGAGTGAAACATGACATATTTTATAAACTTTCTGATCATTTTTAACCTAGGCACAGGGACTGCTTATACATTGTAGAAATATACTTTTAGGTAACTATGTTACAGATCAATGACTTACATATGACAGATAGGATGTAATAGAATTATAATAAATGAAATGTAAGCTACTCTTTGCATCTGTGTTGGCTTCCTATCGTTTTGAGAAAAATGTTTATACTATTTTCAAGAACTTTTTACATTTAATGACTTTAAATTTAATACAAATGTAATGAGGTGCAACCATATAAGTGTGAATGTATTGTCCTGATCCCAGCCTGTGTTCCCCTGTTATGTGTGGACATTTATTTTATTTCCTGTTTTGCACTATGTTTTGTAGTCCTTTGAGTTTTTTCTTCTTAATTAGTTCCTGGTCTTTGTCAGGTTTTGTCCTTCTTTGGATGTTACTGTCAGGGATGAGCTGGCGTGCGATGTGGAGAAAAACGAGGAGAACACGGAGATGAAACAGAAAACACTTTAATCATAACAGAGAACCAAAATGGCACATAGGAGTGCAAACTTGGAGGCACGAAGAAACATCCACACTAGGGCACATGTAACATCAACAAGAGACAAAGACTAGGGAGAACAGGAGGGTTTAAATAGACAGGATAAGGGACACACCTGGAGCCACTAACGAGATGATTAACACAAGACAGGTGTGGAAGGATCTAGAAAGTCCTGGAAGTGAACAAGTGACATAACGATAGACAGGGAAGTGACAAAGACACAACATGACTGTAACAGTTACGTGCATGCGGTTTTTGTCTGTTCTGTTGGCCTTTATTGCATGTGTTGAAGAACTGTGTCCCTGTGAACTCCGCCCAGAGCCCCTTCCCCAACTTCCACCTGGGTCTCCCGACGGCATCCCGGGGAGGCCCCTCAAAAATATTGTTTGGTTTGGTCGGGTAGGAACGACACCTTGAGGGTGACACCAGAGCGCCGCCCTGGACACTCTCCTTTGCCTGGCCCCTTGTAACCCTGGCTCCATCCTGGACACTCTCCCTGACCTGGCCCCTGGTTCCGCATGCACCTCCCTGGTTCCCCATGGCCCCGGTACCCCCCTGGAGACCACCCTGACTGTGACTCTGGTTATACAGTCTCCAGGGTGCCCTCCCTCCCACCCGTGTTCTGTTATTCATGTTTATCTTGTCCTCCTCCTGTTCCCCCTCCCTCCCCTCCACAAGGTGTTAATCTCACGGTGTGGTCAGGCCTTGTGGGAGGGGGCGTGCTGTCATGATCTGGTCATGTTGTTGTCACTGTCGCGTCATGTTTCACTTCCAGGTCCCCTCTGTGTCTCGCTCCATGCCCTTCCCGCACCTGTCATCAGTATGTCATTGTTCTCCCAGGTGTTAGTCATTTCCTTGTGTATTTATTCCCACTCGTGTTCCCTTGTCTTTGTCAATCGTTGTACGTTATATAGGAAGTGTTGCGTTGTGTGGATGTCTTCCGTGTTCCGTGTCCCTTCTCCGAGTTTTTACACAACAAAGAGCTGTTTTGTTTTTGTTTTCTGAATAAAGTGTTTTGGTTTGAATCTCCTCGTCTCCTCACCTGTCTCCGCATCGCACACCAGCACCGTTGTATGACAATATATATATATATATATATATATATATATATATATATATATATACACAGTGGAGTTCCGTTTTGTCGACGGCCTCGGGGGTTGCAAAAATCATTGAGATAACAGATGATTGAGATTACCCATATAAAATATATTTCAGATTTTCCCACATATTACCCGCAGACGCAGATAATCACTCATATAATATCACTCATATAGCCAGCGGGTTTTGGGTTGTGTGTAAAAAATCGTTGGCATAACCCGCACCTATAGATTGATGTTAAGTCAAACTCAAAGAAAAAATAACTAAAAGGTATAGTGCTCGCTTAGCCAATCAGAACAGGGGGCGAGAATAGAGAAGAAAAAGTTGTGAATGCGGAATGAGTTGAGTGAGTTGGGCTATATGCTGATTAGCTGGCTGACGCAGTGCACAATAACAACATAACATCGTCAATTGGCAGCCGGTGAGAACTTTAATTAATCGGTTCGCTATAAGTGGGGAAAGAATGGCGTTGCTTTAGCGACAAATGGCGATGCAGTTCATCTTCAAATCTTTCTGTTCGGCGCCGAGAGTTCCGCGGCCTATTTTCTTTGTCTTCGCTGCATGACTAGTCAAGTTAAATGTTGTGCGAGGCAATAAATGTTATTGAGTTAACTGAAGGATACTTTTTCATCTTTGATTGTATTTGTAAGTGTTTGTCGCGAGTGTAATGTTATATATGAGAGTGATATTGAATGTTTTTCATTACTAAAGGTCACGTGATCGAGCAGATCGTTAAATCTGATGTTTAGTTTATTTTTGTAATTATGCATGCTGAGTATCAACAGAGAAATTGACACCAATCGATGTTGAATTAGCTTTATTTCCTTTCATTTTCATGTTTGTATATTTTGTTTCTCTTAAAGGTTTTTCACCTTTCACCTGTTTGCACAAATTTGGCAATAAACAGAAGAGTGAAACCTAGTTAAGGCCTCAGTTGATGGTGTGTCCTTCCCTTTCAAGCAGGGAAATCGTGTACGAAAATAAAAAGCTTCACAATTGATGAGCTTTTTTGTGTAAGACCACATTTCGAATTTCAAATGTTGTTCGCATGATGTCAATTATCCATAACTGTTCAGGCTCGGTACACAGTGCTTGTGCGCGAAATTCAAACAATAAGAGGCCTTCCAAAGATCTCAATAATCTCAATAACTTGAGGCAACAACCCTCGCAAGAAAGAAAAATGAAAATTTATTGATGTACATGATGTGAGTTATTAAATGAGAATGTACATTCTCGTGTTTTTGATGTCTTTTTACACAACAGTGTTGCTGCGATTTGTTTGATGAAGTGATCGGCATTCATAAAAAAAATGTACATACACGGTGTATATATTTGCTAACAACAAAGGAGGTGTTTCGTTTTCTCTTAACACCTCCAAACATTTTTTGAAGAAAAAAAACTGAATAGCTACAGCGTGTTATCCCTCAGGCAAGATCAACGACAGTGAAAAGAAAAATCGTCATTGGAGTAAGTGGACCGCGATGCATGTGTAATGAAAACTTAGCACCTGCGCAGTGAACTAGGTACGCTCGAGTCACGGGATTGAGAAAACCCATGTTAAGTGATGAATTTGTCCCTCTTTTGTGCTCGAGATATTAGATTTCGGCGACATAAAAGAATCGACACAACCCACAAGAAAATGCTAGGACAAATAGGGAGTTTGGCAGTTCCACTTCAAAAACGTCGACACAATAGGATTGGCGAGTTAACCGAGGTCGAGATAAGTGAACTCCACTGTATATATAAATGTTTTTTTATTCATGAAGATAAATCATGAACAACGGTATTTCATAAAGCTGTTAACATTTATGGAATTAATATGAACTTCAACTAAACAATATCTGACTTTTTTTTAAAGGACTTTTTAACTCAATTTGTACGTTATTCAAGTAGAGCGAGATTTTCACTCTTCACTCGTCTTTTTCTCATTGGGAAGCTCTCATACACATTATCCATGTTTGAGTTTGATTACCTCTGTACTTCTCATTGGTTTCATATGGATTACATCATTTTAATTGGTTACTTTAAATTTCACATTTCAAGCTTTCTATAGACATAATTCTGATTGTGACTAAAGCACAAATACACGAAGTTTCAGTTCATATTTCATACAAAATAATTACAAAATGCAATAACATGCTGTCAACATAAAAAAATTTGACTGTATGCCTCACATGGCTTGAGTCAGCATGAATAGGGAATTCACATCCAGCTTTGTGGCTTCTGCCTATTTCTTTAATTTGACTAACTGTAGTTTTCATTATGTGACATTATGAAAGGCCTGAAGGCACTGAATTGAAGGCATGAATTGAGACCACTCGAACCAGGATTGTAACTTAAACGCACAGTGTCATCTGTCATCACAGAAGCGCCGACTGTAAAAGTCGGCGGCCTCGGGGGTTGCAAAGAAGAGATAACCAACGATCAAGATAACCAACAGCCAATATGGAGATTTATTTGATGAAGTGATCGGCATGCTATAAAAATATACATACACTGTATATGTTTGCTAACAACAAAAGGCATATGTGCACCAACTAACAGCAGAGATTTACCATTATACAATAAAAAACACCTTCGATTCTCGATACAAACCTTTAATTATATTCTCCAACATTGCAAACACAATGATTGCTCACAGCGTAAACAGACACAACACACGTGTAAACACATTCGCTCAAAACATATTCGTGAGGTCATCACCCTGTACTAGATTGCATATTTTCTTGCGTTCTGCCTGCCTAATGTGCTGTCTCAACAAATTCAGCTTCGTCCCGTCTTTTAATAACTGGGTTCTTCAATCCGCAGCGGCGCTGAGCAGAGCACATGTCAGAACATAAGCAGGTGTGTGTGTTTATCTAAGCCTCATACTCATTGGTCGGTAACCGCTCGTCAAAACCAATCAAATCGGAGAAGGCGGGCTTTTTGTGCACACAGCTGTGAGTGTTTTGGGATGGGGTACAGCAGCACTTGCTGCTCGTTGAGAAGCTTAAGAGTCTCCAAAAGTCTCCAATAACTCCAGATAAAGTCATTAGATTTGTCGATAGTCGCTTTTTTGAAAATGTGGTCTGAATACTCGTTAAATATAGCGACAAAGGTGCTAAGTTGGCAACACTGTCCGCGAGTTCTTCTGCGGCTGCTCGGCTCAGTGAGTGAAGCGTCACTGGAGATTCATCGAAATAATAGGCTTGACGAGTTAACCGTGAGTCGAGCTCTACTGTATTATTATTTTATATAAATATATATATGTATATATATATATATACAGTGGTACCTCGAGATACGAAATTAATCCGTTCCGAGGCGGCCTTCGTATAATGAGTTTTTCGTATCTTGGAACACATTTTACATGTAAAATGGCTAATCCGTTCCAAGCCCTCCAAAAACACCCCTTTAAATTTCTCCCTCCTACCCTGACAGTACGTATAGAAGATGCATGATGGGAGGGATGCTGTCCAATTAGAGAGAAGGATCTCATGGCTTGGCTAGCATCAGGAACCAATGGGAGAGCAGGAGGATGGTGGCGAGTCTACTATAACTAAGATGGCGGCGTGCGGCGCGAGTTTCAAAATTGTATTTCGTATGTAGAGCAGTAAAATTTTTCGTCTTTGCTTTCATAACTTGGATTTTTGTAAGTCTGTACATATATATACAGTAATACCTCGAGAAACGAGCATAATCCGTTCCAGGGGAGAGTTCGTAACTCGAATTTCTTGTATCTAGAATCATCATGCGGATGAGGGAGGGAGGGGGTTGGTACATTGACACTTGATTCCGTATCGTACCTTACACGAACACTACATAACTTACATACACTTAAATGAACATAACTAAACTATTTTTTGTAACTTTTCTATTTTCTATTATTGTTTTGCTTGTTTTCTTCCCTTTTTTCGCCTGACTCACCTCACTTTCACTTTCACTTGGCACAGAACTTTTAACTAAATACCTCTTAAGGGAGATTTATTTCTGTCTCCCTTTAAAAATAAGGTACGCGTCGTCAAAAAGCGCCAAAGCATTTATCAGGGTGTTTCTTTTCAATGCTGAGCTCTTGCAACATCTGCATATCGTCTGCAGCTCGATCAACTCCTCAGTCGGCAGTTCCTCCGATTGCTGCTGCTGCTGCTACTACATCACTCACGCGGCACCGCGCCCATATTTATCATACATATATTCATACACTTTCTTAGAGCTCATCGATAATAAGAAAATCAGCTACTCGCGGGCGACGCGTACAGAAGTCAGCGAACATGTGAAGTGAACGTGTGTCGGCATTGGCGTCAGTATGCGTGCTCGTATCTCGAAAATGCACTCGTATCTAGAAGCAAAAATCTGCCCGAAGGCTTTCTCGTATCTTGGAATACTGGTATGTAGAGACGCTCGTATCTCGAGGTATTACTGCATATATATACAGTGGGGCAAATAATTATTTAGTCAGCCACCAATTGTGCAAGTTCTTTCACTTAAAAAGATGAGAGACGCCTGTATTTTTCATCATACTTTGATTGGCTGCATCCCCCTGGTTTCGACACCGCCCCGTCACTCATATCGCCGCCCTTCGCCAGGCTCCCGACTAGAGTGGGTGTGAAGAGAGGAGGGGCGCGGTAATGAGGAGAATTGGCGGCGTGTGGTGGGGCACACCTGAGATCCATGAACCCTTACCACCGCCGCTGATAAACGACGAGCGCGCTTCTCCTGGGGAGGCGGGTCCTTCCCCGTGCATGCACGCTGGTGTCCTCGTGGGTTCAGGAAGGGAGACGGAGGGTCGGTTTCGCAATGCGGCTGACGGGCCAGGATGCCGGGACGCTATTTCCCCGTCGTTCCAGCGCAAGGAGAGGATGCGCCGCCGGACGCGAAGCCGCCGTCCTTCATGCGTCGGACAAGAGGGAAGCACCTGCGAGCGCCGGACCCCCGCACCTCTCCTGGACCCATCCTCCTTCTCACTTCCCCTCCTTCACAAACGTTTGCACAACGAGGACACCAGGTCCCCAGTTTATTTGGACACTTTATTTACTTTCATTTTGTGTTTGGACACTATTTTGGTTTAATAAACGCCTCTCTGGGGCTTATTACCACTCCCACTGTGTCGGTCGTTGGCTCCAATCCAGAAAATCACATTGTCCGATTTTTAAAGAATGTATTTGCAAATTATGGTGGAAAATAAGTATTTGGTCACCTACAAAAAAGCAAGATTTCTGGCTCTCACAGACCTGTAACTTCTTCTTTAAGAGGCTCCTCTGTCCTCCACTCGTTACCTGTATTAACAGCACTGGTTTGAACTCATTATCAGTATAAAAGACACCTGTCCACAAACTCAAACAGTCAGACTCCAAACTCCATTATGCCCAAGACCAAAGAACTGTCAAAGGACACCAGGAACAAAATTTTAGACCTGCACCAGGCTGGGAAGACTGAGTCTGCAATAGGTAAGCAGCTTGGTGTGAAGAAATCAACTGTGGGAGCAATTATTAGAAAATGGAAGACATGCAAGACCACTGATAATCTCCCTCGATCTGGGGCGCCACGCAAGATCTCACCCTGTGGGGTCAAAATGATCACAAGAACAGTGAGCAAAAATCCCAGAACCACACGGGGGACATAGTGAATGACCTGCAGAGAGCTGGGACCAAAGTAACAAAGGCTACCATCAGTAACACACTACGCCACCAGGGACTCAAATCCTGCAGTGCCAGACGTGTCCCCCTGCTTAAGCCAGTACTGTCCGGGCCCGTCGGAAGTTTGCTAGAGAGCATTTGGATGAGGATTGGGAGAATGTCATATGGTCAGATGAAACCAAAATAGAACTTTTTGGTAAAAACTCAACTTGTCGTGTTTGGAGGAGCAAGAATGCTGAGTTGCATCCAAAGAACATCATAACTACTGTGAAGCTTTGGGGTGAAAACATCATGCTTTTGGACTGTTTTTCTGCAATGGGACCAGGACGACTGATCCGTGTAAAGGAAAGAATGCATGGGTCCATATATTGTAAGATTTTGAGTAAAAACCTCCTTCCATTAGCAAGGGCATTGAAAATGAAACATGGCTGGGTCTTTCAGCATGACAATGATCCCAAACACACCGCCCAGGCAACGAAGGAGTGGCTTCGTAAGAAGCATTTTAAGGTCCTGGAGCGGCCTAGCCAGTCTCCAGATCTCAACCCCATAGAAAATCTTTGGAGGGAGCTGAAAATCCGTGTTGCCCAGTGACAGCACCAAAACATCACTGCTCTAGAGGAGATCTGCATGGAGGAATGGGCCAAACTACCAGCAACAATGTGTAAAAACCTTGTGGAAACTTACTGTCACGGTTCATGTATTCATTGACTCCTTGTACTGCATGTGTATGACTGAGTGATGATTGTGGGAGGCATGGTTTCTGATTATCCACTCAACACTCAATCCTGTTGGTCATCACATCATGCCTTTATCAAGCCTCCACTAACTCCTGTGTTTATCAGATTGTTGGTTGTCATGCCTCCAGTTCGTTGCATCGTCCATCCCTGTGTCTGCATCCCTGGCTGTTTGTCTTCACTGTTCCTGTGTCTCCGTGTCACTCACTGGGTTTGTCTGCACTCGTCATTCTGGGTCCCTTTCTTGAACAAATACTTATTTTCCACCATAATTTGCAAATAAATTATTTAAAAATCAGACAATGTGATTTTCTGGATTTTTTTTGTGATTCTGTGTCTCATAGTTGAAGTGTACCTATGATGAAAAATACAGGCATCTCTCATCTTTATAAGTGGGAGAACTTGCACAATTGGTGGCTGACTAAATACTTATTTGCCCCACCGTATATATATATATATATATATATATATATATATATATATATATATATGAATCAGGCTAATCACTGTTCCTCAAATGCATTGTATGACTTTAGTAGACTTGGAATGTTGTCCTATGGACCACTTTTGTGATATGATGACTATAAATGGAAATGGAAATTCTTGTCATATGAGTAACAGGGGAGTATATAATTCCAGAATTTTCATATCAAGGGAACATTTTTCATGTCTGTTACTTGTCCATCCATGGACATATTGACCAACACATGATCTCTCACACATATTATGGATACTCACTGTTCTTTGATACCAATAAACTGGATCTCTGCATTTCTTGCTGCTGCTTTCTGAAACTAAGACAAAGGAATGATAGTTTTCATAAAAACATGCTCAAGTTACAACATATATAACACACATAACATGCATATGCCATGTCCACTGCTGTTCAAAAGTTTGGGGTCAGTGAGTTTTTTTTTATGTTTTTGCATGAAGTTCAACGAGGCTGCATTTATTTATCAAAAACAGCAATATTGTGAAATTGTATTCTAATTTAAAATGATATTTTTAAATGTCACAATCTCGTCATGTTGTTGTCATTTATCTCCCAGGTGTTTGTCATTCCTGTTTGTTATAAATACCCTCCTGTGATCCCATGTCTTTGTGAGTTGTTAACGTTGCTAATGTCAGGTAGTGTGTGGATGTCTCCCGTGGTCCATGTTTCCTGTTTACTTCAAGTTTTTGCACACAGAGTGTGGAGTTTTGTTTTTATTCGTTAAATAAAGAGCTTTCAGTTTGAATCCCCGAGTTTCTACATTCTCTCCGCATCGCACACCGCACATTGTGTGACAGAACAACTCAACAGCTGTGGTCACCCTCAAGACCCTGCAGTCACCGGCAATGGAGTCCCTTGTGAACGTCCTTCGGATCGCCGACGAACATCCGGACTTCCTGGAATTCTCGTGGGAGTTTTGCTTCTTTGCCACCTTCTCATCTCTCGATGATGAAACGCTCAAGACGCTGTTCTGGTTCAGGGCAAACCACCACCAGCGAAGAGACCTCCCTGACACGACAGGAATGAGTTGGCGAGAAGCCGTGTTCAAGTGTCAGGCGAGTGTCGTTGAACCGATTCCCCAGGCCATCGTTTAACCGATTCCCCAGGCCAATGATGAACTGATTCCCCAGGCAGTCATTGAACCGATTCCCCAGGCCAATGATGAACTGATTCCCGAGGGCAATGATGAACCGATTTCCCAGGCCATCATTGAACCGATTCCCCAGGCCAATGATGAACCGATTCCCCAGGCTGTCACAGTCTCGTCATGTTGTTGTCACTGTCGCGTAATATGTTTCCCTCTGTGTCTCTCCCCGTGCCCTTCCTGCACCCTTCCTGTCATTAGTATGTTGTTTATCTCCCAGGTGTTTGTCATTCCTGTGTTTGTTATAAATACTCTCCTGTGATCCCATGTCTTTGTGAGTTGTTAACGTTGCTAATGTCAGGTAGTGTGTGGATGTCTCCCGTGGTCCATGTTTCCTGTTTACTTCACGTTTTTGAAGTGAGAGTGTGGAGTTTTGTTTTCATTCATTAAATAAAGAGCTTTCAGTTTGAATCCTCGAGTCTCCACGTTCTCTCCGCATCGTACGAGAGAACACAGTCGTGTTCACACAGTCATTGTGTGACTTTAAATGGATATTAAAATGAAATTTATTCCTGTGATCAAAACTGAATTTTCAGCATCATTACTCTTCAGTGTCGCATGATTCTTCAGAAATGATTCTAAAGTGCTGATTTATTGCTCAAGAAACATTTCTTATTATAAATGTTGAAAAACAGTTCAAAACAACCATTATGCTTTTTTCAGGGTTCTTTGATTAATACAAAGAAAACAGCAATAATGTCTTTTTACTGCTACTTTTGATCAATTTAATGCTGAATAATAATTTAAAAAAATTCACATTGACCTCAAACTTTTAAGCAGGAGTGTATAGTACAACACCAACCTGTGTTTTACTCTCTCGTGTGCTTTATCTTGTAGCTCTTCATCCTTGTTGATGAATGGGTCGTCTAGTTGACCAGGTCTGCTCGTCTGCGAACGTCTCATGGACAGATGCTTTTCATGGAGCACAATCTCAAACAACTCTCTGTAGTT
Organism: Rhodeus uyekii; assembly: GCA_037043235.1. Lineage (NCBI taxonomy): Eukaryota > Metazoa > Chordata > Actinopteri > Cypriniformes > Acheilognathidae > Rhodeus > Rhodeus uyekii. The sequence goes on along the minus strand of JAWRVZ010000016.1, from coordinate 5,328,350 downwards.
CTCACAGCAGAAGTCCTGAAGTCCAATCAGACATTCATAGACTCAGGAAAAGTGTTAAAGCAATAAGAGCAGTATTGAGGTAACACATTAAATGTAACGCAAGATTACTTTTTAGTAAAGTAGCACATTACTTTTAGATTTACAATACAAGTTACTTTTTCAAATAAGTGATTCATTTACGGACTGACAGCTCTCCTGTCCCTGTGTTGAGAGAAATCAGGAGAGTAAACAAAGGAGTTTTGTGCATTGTATAAATGGTTATTCTAGACCTAGACTAATGCAGGTATTTACTCATCTCACACGCACAATAACAGATATTCGGTATTTCTCAAAAATGAATAAAAGCGATGAAATGCAAACTCACACATCATGCATCATGTTTAGAACTCATGTACCCAATTTCACTGTAACTCAGATTAATTAGATTACAGTAATTCTGTTACGGTTCATGAATGCACTGACTCTCTGTCTGCAGGTGTGTGATTATGTGGAGTGAATGTGGGAGGCGTGCCAGCTGATCACCCACTCATTCATTCATCATCACCACTTGCTCCACTTCATTACCCGGACTATATCTGGTCTTGCTAACCACCTTGTGTTTGCCAGATCGTTGTTTGTGTGCCTTGTTCCTGTATCGTCAGCTTCCTTTGTTTCCCCGTGTCTGCACTCCTATGGTTTTCTGTTATTCATGTGGATTCGTCACACTCATCGCACACCAGCTACCCATTGCATCCCTGCAACACCTGGATCTACTTGGACTCATCACTTGGACATTATTCGTTTGCTACTTGTTGTTTGTTTTACACTTCTCTGGACAATAAATCTTTCACTCGCTATTGGATCCATCTCGTTCCTTATTTCCCGTGACAGAACGATCTGGCCAAACATGAATCCAGCGAGCTCTACTAACTGGCAAGACTTCCTGGTCAACAACGCGACTTGTCTCCATCAGCAGGAGGCGCCGAGTCGCGCTGTACAGACTTCGGTGGCACAGGTATCCGAGCTCAACAACATAATACAACAACTTCCTGTTCTCACTGTGCCAGCCCCATTGTCCCTTCCCCCCCCCCACCCCATCAGCCATCTCAAGGGTCTGCACGAACCACACTTACCTCCACTAGAACATTACTTAGGTGAGGCTAATGATTGCAGATCCTTTCTGACTAAGTGTTCGGTATTTTTTTCACTTCAGCCACGGACGTACGCCACGGAGCGATCCAAAGTGGCACTTGTCATTACACTCCTTTCAAGTCGTGCGGATCTTTAGGGAATGACTGTGTGGGAGAATCAACATCAATGCTGCTCCTCGTTCCAGGCCCTGTCTGAGGAGATGAGACGGGTCTTCGGTCAGCGGTCGGTCGCAAGGCGGCACGGAAACTAGCCGACCTCCACCAAGGCGATCGATCCGTTTCTGACTATTCTATTGATTTCCGTACCCTCGCAGCCGACTCAAAATGGAGCGAGGAGGTGCAGTGGGACAGGTTCCTGCATGGGCTAGCTGACCGCATCCAGCGTGAGATTTATGCCCTGGACCTACCCCTCAGTCTCGACGGGCTAATTGAGCTGGCCCTGTGGGTGGACACACGTCTGGAGCAAAGTAAACCACAAGTTTCTCAACTCGCAGGTCCAGGGTTTCCAGCATGTCCCCCCACCCACGTCCCTGATGCGGTCAGACCACCCCAAGATCATGAGCCCATGCAGGTCGATCAAGCTCGGCTTTCCCGGGAGGAGAGATAGCATCGTAGGAGTCTGGGACTCTGCCTGTATTGTGGCAAGAAGGGCCATTTCCTGGGGCAGCGCCCGGTAAGAGGCCCACATACACCAGTAAGGAGGGGGCTACTGACAGTCAGTATCTCAATCAATCAATCAATCAATCAAATTTATTTATATAATGCCTTACAACAGCCAAAAGGTGCACTAGGCACTTTCCAAAAGAACAAAAAACAAACAAACACGAGAAAACAGGCGAGCAAGTGGCAGCCAAATATAGCGGCGCCATCTTAAACTGTCCTGTCCTGTCCTGTATACAAGAATGCAGTTTAGCAAGCATTACATAGCAAACACAACATAACATAACATGTACATGTGGTCACGTGATGGGATTTTTTTGTATGGACTGGGAGAGGAAATAGATAAGGACAGGTAGATGGATGGAAGAGGGCTGGGATCGGGATCGGGTGTGTATGGTGCGAGTGAGTCTGAGATTGTGTTGTGTGAGAGTGTTAGCCATAACTTCTATGGTTTGTCCTTGAAGGGAGATAAGGCAGTGAACAGGGAAAGATAGCAGACCAAGCTGTCAGGCTGACCTCCCAACCGAGAGATAGGGACAAGTGAGGTTCGGGTGGGGTAGTTGATTAGGTCAGGCAATTTTTTTTAATTCATTTGATGATCTTCGGTAATTTGTCCGGATCATAATCAATCAATCAGTTCTGGTCCTCAGCACTCATGTCCAGTTCGTGCAGTTCCCCCTAGACATTACGTCCAGCCTCATGGCCATACCGGTTACAGTCCGTAAAAGTTCACCGATCTGACCCCCGATGGAGCCCACTCTTCCCTGCGTATCCACAGCCTGTATCAATCTCTGATCTAATTCCTTCAAACGGTTATACACAACCCCAAAGCATTCCTTAATTTCCACAGACAGCGGCTGGGTGAATTTGCTTGCAGCTGTCTTACCAATCTTCCGATAGGTCAGGGCAATCCCAAAGCCAAAGAATAGGAACCCCGCCATCAATAATCCAATCATGTATAAATCTTCCGTATCCTCCACGGACAGAGCCTCCAGGCACAGGACTTGCCAGTTGTTCCATGCGTCCATCCCGTACCCTGCAGCAAAGGTCCCGTCCGGGCAGGTGGGTTCTCCCGGGGCACCCTTCCTTTGTGAGAAAATCCTGATCGCGCTGATTGACCAGATAATCAATTCCATTTCAGTATTTTCAGGAGTCCAGCAAGCAGCGGGTCAGAGAGGGAAAAAGAAAGACAAAATACCAAAGCGCCAGAGCACAGCAGGAGCAGAAAGAAAACACGTCTGCACAGTATGAAGGACAGAACAGAAAAATCTCAATGAATGAGACTTCCTCTTCTACTCTCCTCCTGGGAAGATTGCAATGGGCAGATTCTCATCACCGGTGTCGGGCTTTGTTGAATTCTGGGGTGGAGGGGAATTTCATGGATAAGGCACTCGCTCATCACCTCCGGATCCCCACCAGCCACCTTTTTCAACCCATCTCTGTCAACACTCTGAGTGGTCAGAGCCTCCAGGTGATCACCCTGAGAACCACCACCAGTACACTCATCACGGCAAGTAACCACTCGGAAGATATTTACTTATTTATCACTGACTCTCCCTCAGCTCCCATCGTTCTCGGCCACCCCTGGCTGGTGAAACACAATCCCAGGGTGAACTTATGTACAGAACGTCATCCTGAGTTGGAGTGATTAGTGCTTTGTCTTGGGTCTGCCCGTACATCTGTGTCTATTTCTGTGTTGCAGGAGGAGTCTGTGAATTTTGTCTAACGTGCCCCATACCTCAACCTGAAGGAAGTGTTAAGTAAATCTCTGGCAGCTTCTCTACCTCCGCATTGTCCCTACCACTGTGCTATAGATCTATTGCCATTTACGTCTCCGCCTAAGGGCAAGTTATACTCCCTTTCTGCTCCAGAGAGGGAGGCCATGGAGAAATAAATTTCAGATTCTCAAGCAGGGTTCAGAATCTCAAGCTGGGTTCATTCGCCCCTCTTCTTCTCCAGCGGGGGCAGGATTCTTTTTTGTGGGTAAGAAGGATGGTTCTCTCCGACCTTGCATTGATTACTTGTTCTTTGTTTTACATTTCTCTGGACAATAAATCTTTCACTCGCTATTGGATCCATCTCATTCCTTATTTCGAGTGACAAATACCTCAAGATACAAGCATAATTTGTTCCAGGGGGAGCTCGTAACTCGAATTGCTTGTATCTAAAATCATGTTTGATTCCACAGACATTTGATTCCGTATCGTACCTTACACAAACACTACGTAACTTACGTAAACTTCAATTAACATAACTGAACTTAGCTTCCTTTTTTTAACTTTTATATTTTATATTATTGTTTTGGTTATTATTTGTTTTCTTCCCTTTTTTCGCCTGACTACCCTCACTTTCACTTTCACTTGGCGCAGACCTTTTAACGGAATACCTATCGAGCGAAATTTGTTTCTGTCTCCCATTAAAAATAAGTAAGGCACGCGTCATCAAAAAGCGTCGAAGCACGACCAGTAGACGATTTATCAGGGTGTTTCTTGAAATCAGAAACCTTCTGCCACATAGCCATCACTGCCTTAATTTAACTTGTAGAAATGTTTTCCTCCGGTTCCCCCTCCTCCTCCTCGCCACTGATAAGCTCTTGCAACACCTGCAAATGTTCCATCGACTGCAGCTCGATCAGCTCAGTCGACAGTTCCTTCTGATGCTCATACGTGCTACATCGATCACGCGAGCAACCTTGGTCGTATTTATCCACAATTTCATGCTTCATTTCCATGGTCATCATGCGTTTCTTCTTCTCACTACCGTCCTTACAACTTACTTAAAACTCATCGTTATTATGAAGAATAATGCACAAAATAGAGAGAAAATCAGCTACTCGCGGGCGATGCATACTGAAGTCAGCGAACACGTGAAGTGAACGTGCGTCGGCATCGGCGTCAATATGCGTGCTCGTATCTCAAATATTTACCAATATCTAGAAGCAAAAATCTGAGTGAAGACTTGCTTGTATCTTGGAATACTCGTATGTAGAGATGCTCGTATCTCGAGGTATTACTGTATTACATATTAATTTGGTAGTAAAAAATAAGCTGTTTCATATTTTATTGGTGCAAAAATGAGTAGATTGTATATTTGATTGTAACATTTGCAACTGCTTTTTATTACTTAAACAGATCTTTAGAAGAAAAATGCAATGTATTGCAAAACAAATTAAAGCTCTGTAAACGCTTGCATTTTTGCAACACTGTGATGATGTCCTATCAGGTAATCAAATGTTCTATACACAATTAAGGTCTTCACGACCATTTGAACACTTGGACCAAATACAGGAAATATATAATGTATGAAGACAAGTGATCAAGTGAAAAGACCGAAAGTGTGGATATTTGTGAAATGAAGCGACGTGACAGAATCTGGTAGGTAACATGATAATGACATCTATTACATGTATGTCCAGATTACATTCATACTACACATTCAAACTATGTAGAACATACTTTGTTTTAGCAGTCATGAAATAACTAATTATTCAGAATAACTACCTACTCAAGAGACTATGTGCTTTCAGATGCAGTCATAGGCTGTGTCCAAAATCACACCCTTTACCATAAAATAGGCCATTATTTGAGGGGACACACATTTGTAATGGTGTCTGAAACCATAGTGGACACTACTGAGTACACTCATTCAATCCCATAATGCATTACAATAAAGATTATACAACTATTGTGCTAGAGAATACCCAAAATATACTGTGTGTCACACATCAAATGAATTCCTGCGTCTGACCATAAATTAGTGCAAAGATTTCCATGACAGAGTTCAAGATAATCACGAGTTTCATCACTGACGAAGATATCAAGAGTACATATCAAGATAATTCAAGAGTCTCATCTCTGGAGCTGCCAGTTTGTTCAGTTTCAAGTGATTATTTAACCATGAGCACAAACTATGCAAAAGCTGCAGCCCTTCTGGTGCACTCAGTGTAGAGAGTTGAACTTTTTTTCTTCTTCTGAGTGCCAGCATAGGTTTGTTTGAGCTGCAAATTCATATGAATTTGCTTTTCCTTCAGTCTGAGGATTATTTGTTTCACTTCTGGTGTGAAAGGGCCTTTAAATTTGCCAAACATAGAACTTTTTTGTCATTAAAAAACAAACAAGCAAGCCCAGCACAGGTGAGAAGAAGTAATGTAAAAGTAACAACATTATTTTCCACAAACAGAAACTAAGTAGTGCAACTTGTTTGTGTCGGCAACATGTCCTTTCTCAAGAGACTAACCTTTTGTGTCTCCGCATATCTCGGATCCAGAGGAGGCCAAGCTCTTGACCCACAGAACTGACAGCATATTGGAGAGTCCTGTTGAGGTTGCGGCTGAGTAAAAAACACGGTTTATTTATTCAAAATGACTAATTTTTTAAGATCTTACACTACTATTACTGGCAAAGATCAAATGTATAGTCTACCTGATGACTGCGCATCCTCTCCTGGGACTCTCTTTTGTATCTTAGGACTCCTGGAAGCCCACGACAGAGATCTGGAGAGGATTCCAGTGTTTGGAAATACTCCTGCTCCATCTGCTGGACAGTACAGAAAACAGTGTGGAGATGCCATAAGGGTGAACTGAATCAGCATAAAGAATCATTTAAAAAGCTTTCAAATTCTATAAATATATCCAGAAATGTTTCTTACACAATCAATATAATTGAGGAGTTTTCCCATCTCTGAATCCATGACTGCAGAATCAGCATCTGACAAAGTGAAAAACAACTTGATTCATTTATTTACATTTACATTAATGTATTTGGCATCTAAAGCAACTTAGATTGAATTCAAGAAACACATTAACATTCTAATCAATTCTTGCTTTCCCTGGGAATCAAACCCATGACCTACAGTTCAAGCGGAAAGCTCATTTGTTTATTCTTGCAACTTTTTTTTCTGCTATATCTGTTAAAACGTTTTTTGTTTTTTTTTTCACTTTGGAACAGTACAAGCAAACTACAAAATGTTGCTGGTTTTCTTCCAAACAACACTCAGTTCTAAACAAAGTCTACTAGACGATGAATTCACTTGCTCACCTGAATGAAAAGTTGTCCTTTGATTTTTCATATCCCATGTGTATTCCTGGGGAATGCTTAGGAGCTTATGTGTCCATTACAAGTCCAATGGTCTGGACTAATTTTTTCCTGCAGCTTCTTCTACGTGAAAATGACTGTTATTGAAAGACTGTCTAATGACGTTTTATCCCTCTTTGTCACACTGATCAATCCTCAGGGAATGAATGGTAAGACCATTTGGATTGTTCCACAGCAGTGCACTGAAGGCATGCAGTGTTGATGGTATCCATGGATATTCGAGAGCCCATACAAGAGTTGTCCAGCCTGTAATATCAAACTCTGTGGGAGACCGTAAGCGTTCAGACAGACCTGAATGTCCAAACACCAGAAGCACATTTCTGCTGCATTCGATTCTAATGATCTTTGCACAACTAATATTTTTATAAATGATTCCTCATAACTTATTTGTTTTCTCAGTATATGGTTGTATTTTGAGTTGTAGTTCATGTGCAAATTTGCATCACAAAATATCAGAGAACAACACATAATTTGAGAAGGTGGAAGTGTTCATTATCTTTCTATCTAGTCAGAACACAGTAGCAACTCCTTGCAACTAGTCTATGTCTTAGCAAGGGCTATGGAGGAAATAAAAAACTTTATTAGACCAAAAGTAAAGTTTACTATACTAAAAGGACTGTTGTCATTTAAATGTAAGCGATAGATGTTTTCAGCGCGAATAACCCAGAGAGAAAATGTGACGTGAAAAAAAATACAGGACACGCTGTGTTCGTTGATAGGAACAGGTGATTTTAATTGTGCACGTTGATTTCCATAATGTGTCAATACTTAAAGCAGCGCGCGCCATTCAGACGTGAGAGCAGCACGATGGCGTGTGGGGAAATACGAGCGAAGCTGGTCGTGTTATTCATGTGCCTTGTTTTATTCGAGTGTCGAAGTGAGCCTGTATTCCCCGGAACGCTACAAGAAGACGATGGAGGCAGCGAAAGTTTATCAGAGCGACCCGTGTTGCTCCAGGAAAGATATGAGTCTTTGGCTGATTTTCTGGACTTCGGTGACTACGCTGATGCCGCAGTTGTGAAGCCCCGATGGGCGCTTGGTTTCACTTCATTGTTGTAGCTAATGCATTAATTTTGTAAGGTGTAGGGGAGCGCGGGGTAAATAGTAATGTAGACTTTTTAGATAAAACGTACGTCATATTGCACCCTGTGCAACTAACGGGCTTCTGGCCATCTTTCGAGAAATTTCAGCGAATTTTGTTAGAATCAGAGGAAACTCTTTTTGGCAGCTTTATTTGTTGTTTCTTTCGTTTTCAAAGAAAGGACTAACATGCCTTCTCACAATCTTGTATTGTTATGATTACCATCTTCTTGACTAAAAGATGTGAAACACAGCCACTGCTAGCCGGTCCTGAGGTTAACAAGACACCGCGGGGTAACATGGTGTTGCAACTAAGCTGCACACTGCATAACCTACATCAATAATCAGATATTTTGCATTGTATTAACCAAAAAAAAAAATCATTGCATTGTTCAAAGCATAGAAAAACAACTTTTCATTCGTAAGTTATGCTTATGGTCATCAAGACTTTTTTTTTTTTTTTTTGAAGAAGAAACAAATTCATGAACGAAAATCCATTGAACAACATTCGTTACAACTAACCCTCTGTCTTGTGAACATAAGCTCCAACGAACCCCGTTCACGGGGTTAGAAGTAACATTTTACTCCTGGTGCTTTTGGTGATACTGCACAAAAACGGTAGGTCCGATGAACATGAAAAGCGTGCTCGTTTATAGGAGAGGTGTGTATGTTGTTTGTATAAAGTTATGGTTTGTCTAACCCTATTACTTAGTTCATTATTCAGCCAAAACTGAAAAGTGTTACATTGTGCCCCGTGCTCCCCTAGTTGGTTAATTCCACATGTAGAACTTGTAAAGGTTTCTCAGCTGCTGGTGGGAGAAATAAAAACCTTAATGAATTTTAGAGCTGCCAGGGGAGATGATTAATGGAGAGCTCTTCAGTTCTTCTGAGGCTGCTTGGGATGCCATGTCTCCGGAGTTGAGGTGTGGTGAGGATTTTATGAAGTTGCAACTTAACGGTCCAGAAGTGGCAGAAATTGTGCTTTGTCGAGGTAACCTGAATTTATCTGTTTGCCTAAGTTGAATCTGGCATAATGTCTGAGTTTGTACTGTTATTTACTGTCAGTGTGTCTCAACATTTAAATGTGAAACGCAGGATCAATAATTCCATGTGCTTTAAGTCCTAATCCTCTATTTTTCCCAGATAATGGTGCACCTGTTCCCCTCACTGAGTTGCCACCTCACTGTGGATACTCCAGTCCCACGTTTGGAGGTCTTGTCTATGCTACACCCTATGATGGTTGTGGTGTCATGCGACGGGTATTGTCTTTTTTTTCCCACTTATTGCAAGAGTACAGAGTAAGGAGGATCAACCTGGATGTTCATGATGTTTTTCAGGGAAGGCGTTATGTGATTCAGTTTCAGTGGCATGGAAACTTTGCAGTCGTTTCTTGTCCCATGACGTCTACAAGTGCAAATGGACCTTACCTTGAGACTAATCCTCTTGACGAGTCTACCTCCATGTCCATAGAAGTGCTGAAATCTCGAGCTCCTGGATATCCTGAGACATTTCTGCAAAGTTTTTGGCCGTACAACTATCCAGGCAAAGGTTATCCCACAGTTAAGCCAGCTGATGTTCCGACCCAGAAGCCCCAACAGCCTATCCAATCCCCAGTGTTTTGGCCCTATAACTACCCTCCGTACAACTATCCAGGCAAAGGTTATCCCACAGTTAATCCATCTTATGTTCCGACCCAGAAGCCCCAACAGCCTATCCAATCCCCAGTGTTTTGGCCGTATAACTAGCCTCCGTACAACTATCCAGGCAAAGGTTATCCCACAGTTAAGCCAGCTGATGTTCCTACCCAGAAGCACCAACAGCCTATCCAGTCCCCAGTGTTTTGGCCCTATAACTACCCTCCGTACAACTATCCAGGCAAAGGTTATCCCACAGTTAAGCCAGCTGATGTTCCGACCCAGAAGCCCCAACAGCCTATCCAATCCCCAGTGTTTTGGCCCTATAACTACCCTCCGTACAACTATCCAGGCAAAGGTTATCCCACAGTTAAGCCAGCTGATGTTCCGACCCAGAAGCCCCAACAGCCTATCCAATCCCCAGTGTTTTGGCCCTATAACTACCCTCCGTACAACTATCCAGGCAAAGGTTATCCCACAGTTAAGCCAGCTGATGTTCCGACCCAGAAGCCCCAACAGCCTATCCAATCCCCAGTGTTTTGGCCATACAACTATCCTGGTAAAGTTTATCCCAGAGCTAAACCAGCTATGGCTCAGGTTCGGTCCCAGAAGCCTCAACTTCCAGTATACCCCCCAGTGTCTTGGCCGTTTCACTACACTCATTACAGCCATCCTGGCCAATCAAAGGAACCAGCTCCAATCTCCCCATCACCAGCAAAAACCCAAAAGCTCCAGTCCAGGATGTACCCTGGAGAGCTATTCCCATAGTATAATTACTACACTTGTTATTTGCAACACCAATATCCACAATACCTAGTTCAAGCTACTACACCACCCATAACTACCACTCCTCAACCCTGTACTGCATCTGTTAAATGCAAACTGCCTCCCAACGAATTATCACAGAACTACATGCCACCCGGTTTTATGCTTGAAGGAAAAACCCTTTCGCCCCTAGATTTGTGGCCTTGACCAAAACTGCAGCTGCCTCTCCCATGAAACTTATGTGCAAACGCTGGAGACTTTCAGAAGTAGTTTGGTAGTCTGCTGCACATGTGTCTTTTGAAACATTGCATCCTGCTTTAATGCTGATGTAGGTTCATTGTGTGTGTAGATTGACTGCAAAGTGATTCTTGCTTGTGTCTGCTTCAATAAATCAAATATGGTCCCAAATTCTTGTTGGTTTTCACTTCAGCACCATTACGCTTCAATGTCGAATGACTCTAATGTGCTTTATTGCTTAACTGTTTTTATCAATGTTGGAAACCTTTGTTTGTTTTTCAGGGTTCTTTGACATTAGATAAATATCAATGTCTAACATAAGTGTCTTTTTACTGCTACTTGATCAATTAATACACCTTTGCTAAATGATTAATAAAATCATACTTTTGGAGTGTTTAGTACAACACCAACCTGTTATACTCTCAATCAACCCTCCTCTGGTGTGAAAGGGCCTTTACATTTGCCAAACATAGAATTTTTGTTATCAAAAAACAAAAATGCAAGCCCAGCACAGGTGAGAAGTAATGCAAAAGTAACGTAACATTATTTTCTATTTAAGTAGTGCAACTTGTTACTTTTGTGGGGACGATTCAGAAATCCATTGCCGTTTGTATATATTTTATTTTTCCTATTTATACCTATATTCTTTTCTTTCTTATTTTTCATATGCTTTGTCTTATTTTTCATGTTCTTTTCCTTTTTCTTATTTAAATGATTTGTAAAGAGTGATGTATAATCAAGTTAGGGATTTCTATTAGTTATATCCTTTCTTTACTTTTCTGTAGTTTTCCATCGTGTAAGGATGAATATTGTCTGCACGGCTCAACAGTTCTCAATGGTGTTATCAGAATGTTTTGGGAAGGTTCTGTTGATTGTTAGAGCCTGAGCCGAGTTCAGCCTTGGAGAAGCTGTGAATCTGTGTGTGTGTTAATATGGTCAGTATTAGTGAGGTGATTAACTGGCACCATCAGGAGACGGAATGACTTGTTCTCGACAAGCCACGTCACGAACCCGTCAACCACGTGATCAACGAAGATATGCTTCAGACTGTCTACTCTTGTGTGGAAAATTACTAGTTTTGTTTATCTGTCTTTCTTTCTTTCTTAGCCAATCAGAATCATTTAAATGTCATCATTGACGTAGTTAGCATCCTCTGTTAGAGTATAATTGCTGTAACAATGTTATTGTAAGTGGGGCGGCCTACGAACTCCTTGTGAGACCTGAAGCTGGCTTCTGCTGATGAAACTGCAAACTAAACTTCACTAAAATTTCTTTTATTGACTGCACTTCTGACTCCTGGTCTTCATTCAACATATCTGGTCCTTGGGTCTCAACTGTAAATCCCCTACAGTTAATGGTGGAGAATGCGGGCAATTCATTCTTCGATGACATCCCTGGTCGAACAACAAACAAGGTAGAAAGTGTTAGTCTGTCTGAGTGGAAGAGACTGGCGCTACTGACGCTGGTTAGATTCCAGGGGGTACAAATAATTATGCCAGCCTTATGATTTTAAAGATCATATGGTTTTTGATGGTGTAATAGTCGCTGGTATCCGTAACACTGGTTAGATTCCAGGTAAGCGGAAGACATCACCGAAACGCACTTTAAGGTGACAGGGGAAGTCGCTGACGGGAGTGTAGGACACTGGAGAAGAACACAGGTTAGATTCCTGGTTCCGGAACACGGGTTAGCTTCCCGGTTCCATACGGTTCAGTGGCACCATGAACCTGACTTCATCTCTTCCAGTTCAGACAGGGGCGCCCCGAAGTTAGGGAATCATGCATCTGGAACGATTCCTGCAAAAGTAAATTTTACGAGAAAATTTTGTGACCCGAATTGGTTTGGACCAGGATATGTGACTTGGTGTTTTTGTAGTATATTTTGTGGTTTCATCACGCAGAAGCCACAGCTGTGTTATTCAAAGATCGCCGCCTCCATCTCTTCCTACCATGACTTCAGGTGAGTATTAACTTTGACTAAAATATGGCTAACAATAACTGAGTAGTCTATTTATTACTGATTAGTTAAGTAAGCAGAAGAGAAAATGCTGTAAACAGCGCTGCTTCTCAAAGTGAATTTTCAGAGCTCAGTAGGAAAATGGTCAGTCTGTGTTTTTAATTAGGATTGTAAAAATAAGGTTGGAAGACATGATAAAATAACAAAACGGAGAAGAGGAGATATTAAAGGCTGTACACAGCTCTGCTCTTCAAAAACAAAATTTCAGAGCTCAGTAAGAAAATGCTCCTAGTTTTAATTTGATTGGAAAGTTGTGAGCAAAGAAAGAGCCTGAACGATATAAATGTCTGCTAGATGTGATAAAGTGACATATTTCTGGTGTTTAGATTTGAAAGATCAGTGTCTAATATACCAACATTTACGTTTTCGTCTGGAAAAGAACAAAATAAGATTAAAGTCTTAAGGAATTCTTTTGAAAGGAAGATTTGTAATGAGAAGTTTTATAGTGAATGGATAAGGATAAATTGCATCAAATTACAGACAATGACTTCAAAAGATGGGAGTTTCAGTAATATGTAATTCGCAAAAAGACAACTATAAAAATTGTAATTCTTTGAAAACGTATTTTTGGGCAAAGATTTCTGAAACAGGCCAGAGTCACAATAAAGTAGATAAATGTTAAATGCAGGGGCGTCACTAGGCCCTTTTTAGGGGGCTTCAGCCCAATTTTTGATCACTTCAGTCCCCTTTAAAAAAAACTCATTTGAAACGGCGGCAAGCTGCGTCAAGTTTCGGCTCCTCCCCTTATCTGAGTCTGCTTGGTTTTAGCGCATTTTTCAATCTGCAGGGGCGCCGAGCAGAGTGAACATCAAGGTGTGTGTCGTTTGTGCGTGCATTTATTGATAGATTGCTAATGCTATGATATCAGCTATGATATATGGATACCAGCAGCCATATCAACCTGTATCTTAAGACTGGTTGCCCACTAAAGCTAAGCAGGCTTGAGCCTGGTTAGTACCTGGATGGGAGACCTCCTGGGAATGACTAGGTTGCTGCTGGAAGTGGTGTTGGAAGGCCAGCAGGGGGTGCTCACCCTGCGGTCTGTGTGGGTCCTAACGCCCCAGTATAGTGACGGGGACACTGTACTGCAACAAGCACCGTCCTTCGGATGAGACGTTAAACCGAGGACCTGACTCTCTGTGGTCATTAAAAATCCCAGGATGTCCTTCGCAAGAGTAGGGGTGTAACCCCGGCATCCCTGGCCAAATCTGCCCATTGGCCTTTGTCCATCACGGTCTCCTAATCTCACCCCCTTACACTAATTGGCTTCATTGCTCTGTCTCCTCTCCTTAGCTGGTGTGTGGTGAGCGTTCTGGCACAGGTTGCCGTTGCATCATCCAGGTGGATGCTGCACACTGGCGGTTGAGGAGATCCCCCCCCCCCCCTCCCAAGTGCTTTGAGCTCTGGAAAAAGCGCTATATAAATGTAACTGATTATTATTATTACACCTGCATCGGCGCAGTTCTTTGTCATAAATGCATTGCAGTTTACATAATGTAATGTTACTGGAGTATTGGGAGCACACGGGACGGCTTGGTTTCTCATCCAATACCAATACGTTTCGCTGCGTTCACCTTCAGCCCTTGGGTGATAGTTGTTTTTTATTCCTACAAAAATGAAGTGATTAACACCCATGAAAACATACTTTAGATTCAGAAAACGAATCTATACTTTTTACAATTACAGACATATTATAATGTATTTTGACATTACATTATGCAGCCATGCACAGAAATGACACACATTGTCTGAAAGCACTAGATGGCCCAGAGAGAGAATGTGGAGTTATTTTGTTTTGTATTATTAAATATAGTTTTGTATTAAGTAATAATGAATCGGGAGGAGTGTCATGATACATAAATTAGAGTAAGCGTAGAGTAAAGGGATTTTTGATTTTCTTGATTTATACTATTTATACTAGTTTTGTACTTGATTTATACCTGATTTATACCTGTACTTGATTTTGTACCTGTGTTGTTTATATTGCTGATATGGATGATCAAAGTTTATGGCTTTTATGTTATTTTCTGGTTAAAATGTTATTTAATTTTGTCAGAAAAATTCCTATCTGAGGTTTGTATGTGAGCATAGAAATGCAAACAGTAAAATGTTGTGTTTGTACTGGAAACGTGTGCGTGTGTTTGTACAGTGAATGAATCAGGAGGTCTTCATTGTAAAAAAAAAAAATCAACATTCCCTATTTTCTAGTGGTCACATCCAATAATTATTTTTTTATTACAGTGTTGTATATGGCTCAGTCAGTACTCCTACTCCCATATATGAAATACAGGGAATAAAATGGAATAGTGGATTGCAGTAAGGTTAGTAGCATACCACCCTACCCTAATAGTCAAATAATATTTTTTTAATCATACCCTTATTGGGGGCTGAGCCCCCCTAAAATCAAAATCCTAGAATCGCCCCTGGTTAAATGTTTACAAAAATGCAGTGTTCCAGTCCTTGAATCCAGTCCAGAGTTTCTCTCTCTCATTCAAAGTCAGCTAACTGCTGTTATCTCAGTCTGTGTCATCAGTGATAAACAATTTACAGGAAGTGTTCCAGTGAAAATCATAGACACAGAGAAGTTAAAGGAAATCATGTTACAGGCAGTTCAAAACTTTTAAAAGTTCCACATTTATGATTGTGCACATTAAATTTGTTGTTAAAAGTTTCAACAAATGCCTTTAAAGAGGAGTTTTAAAATAAATTTAAATAAGTTAAATAAAAATTAAATTGTTATGACCAGTAATTTTTGTTTTGTCTCATCTTAGTCTCCACCATGGTACAAGGCTGATGGAGTAGACAATGGTGATAGCGATGCTGAGATTAAACACAGATAATAAGCTATGCTACTGTTTTGAATATGTTAATGGCTTTTACTGATAACATACTGCTGTTATTAACCGGTCTCCTTGTTTTGAACACTATCAGGCAGTCGAAATAACTCTGGTGGTTCTTGAATGCACCTTCCCTAAGCTCCAGAGAATACCTGAACCTGAAGAAAACTCGAAGATCCGCAAAGGGCGGGGACAGTTGAGCACGAGGGCGAATGCCAATGACAGGTAAGATCCCCTAATGGCCACATTGGGGACAACCTAAGCCAGGGGTTCGCCGCCGCTCCTGGGCATCTACCCAAAAACAGGGGAAGGGAGATGTTTTATGTGACTGCTGGATGAGAGTTGAGAGGATGTTTGTGGTTGGCTAGCAACATCCTTCAGATGGGGGACCTGTTAAATTGCAGAAGTCTGCCCCAAAACTGAGTTCCTCCATACCAGATCACTGCAACCGCATTCCTTGACAAGTTTCCCCAACTTGTAGATGGGGGAGTCCCTGAAGAGGTTGTTTATAAAGAGATAATGGGAATGTGCTTTCAAGAGCTGGCTGAGAACATGATGTGACTGACCTTAAGTTGTTGAGGAGACCATAACAAAACTTTATAATATCAAGAACATTATTTTTTTTTTGTTGGCTTATGGGAAAGAACTGAAAATTAATAGTGAAACTGAACTAATATGTCTCTATCATAGTTTTCACTCCTGCAGGTCGTTCGACATGGTGTGACTAAAGATGAAGAGCATTTTTACAGATTAAAGATGGTCTGGATAACAAAGGTTAAGTAAATTTTTAACAAAGTAAACTTAGTAATGCTCCTAGCATACTTTATTTGAGATTATCAAAATGGGTCTAATTGAGAGTTAAATATTTACATTTAAGAAATTTGATTATGGTTTCTAAATGACAAATAATTTACTATTGCATTCTGCCAAAAAGTTACAGTCTTAGACTGCTGAGGAAAACTGTTGGCTGAGAGAGCAAGACGAGCTTTAATTGGACTGAATATCCAGCTCTGTCTGCTAGTGGTAAATATGACTAATTTTGTCATTTATGATGTTAATTTCAAGTTATTCTCTGGATTAGTTTAAATAATTGTATAAGTTGAAATTGTGAAGCTGAAGATAGCCGTCCATTATGGGGATTAAAACCCCTGTCTAAATTCAACTGAGGGTCTAAATTTAAATACTATCAACTATGTGATCCGAGTGTTATTGACTTGATGTTATAAGACTTGACGGCAGAGATAGTGTGACACATTGGCTAAAGTCACCCTCCAAATTATCCATAGAACACCCTCATATTTATGAAAGGCCGGTGGGCGATCAGAGTGAATAAAACTTATAAAAAGTTTTTTTATTGATTTTCATCCATTAAGTAGATATATGACATTAGATCAGCCATTCATTCAAAAAGGGTTAATGAAACAGCAGATATGAGACGGTCTGTCTGTGATTTAGGGATTAAAGCACAAGTAATATGTTTAAAGATAAGTTCAAGGGCAGAACTTTTACCTACTGAGACTTAATACTTTTGAAACTCAGTTAATAATATTGAATTCGTCTAAATCTGTTATCTGCCTGTTAACAGGAATGGGGATTTTATACATGAGTTTTCTGAACTTTTACTGTTTATGTGTCACAGTCTCGTCGCGTCTGTCACATCCGGGTTCCTCAGTGTCTCCCCGATCCTTCCCACTCCTGTCTTGTTAGTGATTACCCTGTTAATTGTCAGCTGTACCCTATTTGCCCTCGTGTATAAATCCCTTTCATGTTCCCCGTGTCCTTGTCGGTGATTGTAGTGTTTTAGCGTAGGTCTGTGCATATGGTTGTAGTGGATGTTCTCCTTGTTCAGAGTTTTTGCACCCCCGCGTGCCTTTTGAGTTTTTCGTGAAAGTGTTTTGTTTTCGTTATTAAATCTGTCAGCAGTAATCCTGTCTCCTCCCGTCTCTCCGCATCACACACCAGCACAACAGGCGCTAACAGAATCACCGACCGGGGTTGGTCTCCCGCAAAGGACTATATCCAACAATGGATTTACCTGCTGTGGCGTTACTCCTGCTACAGCAGAAGGACCGCTCGCTGGAAACACACACCCAGCAATTCCTCGATCTGGCGCACTTGACGAACTACCCGGACGACGCGCTCGTGTCTTTCTACCGCGCCGGGCTGAGCGCGTCGTCCAAATTGCGCATTCCAGCGGGCGGTCCAACAAATGACTTCGCCGCCTATGTGGAGTGGGTGCTGGCAGGCAACGGCTCGCTTTTCATGAGTGAACCGACTCCAGTGAGTGAACCGACTCCAGTGAGTGAACCGACTCCCGTGAGTGAACCGACTCCAGTGAGTGAACCGTCTCCAGTGAGCGAACCGAATACCGCCAATGATGATGAGTCCGCCGTGTTTGAACTGTGTCAGAGTCCCGCGGACGCCATTGAACTGTGTCAGAGTCCCGCGGACGCCATTGAACTGTGTCAGAGTCCCGCGGACGCCATTGAACTGTGTCAGAGTCCCGGGGACGCCATTGAACTCCCGTGGCCCGAGCCCCCAGAACCTCCAGAAACCTGGGACCTCCCAGAACCTCCAGAAACCTGGGACCTCCCAGAACCTCCAGAAACCTGGGACCTCCCAGAACCTCCAGAAACCTGGGACCTCCCAGAACCTCCAGAAACCTGGGGCCTCCCAGAACCTCCAGAAACCTGGGGCCTCCCAGAAGCTCTCCACGACTCTCCTCCAGACCTCCCAGAAGCTCTCCACGACTCTCCTCCAGACCTCCCAGAAGCTTTCCACGACTCTCCTCCAGACCTCCCAGAGCCTCTCCACGACTCTCCTCCAGACCTCCCAGAGCCTCTCGACGACTCTCCTCCAGACCTCCTAGAGCCTCTCCACGACTCTCCTCCAGACCTCCCAAAACCCCTCCACGACCTTCCTCCAGACCTCCAAGACCCTCCGCTGCCCCTCGCCCTGCCGGCTCCTTTAGACCTCGTGGCCACCACCCAAAGACCACCTAGGCCTCCCAATGGTCACCCGGGGAGGCCCTTCAAGAATCTTTTTGGGGGGGGGTAGTAATGTGACTTTGAGGGTGGGTGGGGCAAAGGAGGCGGAGCCTCCGGGGAAAGCCAAGACCCCGGCTCCGCCTTGGACCCGTGCACCACCTTGGACACTTCCCCTGGACTGGCTCCTTGTTCCCCGTGCACCACCTTGGACACTCCCCCTGGACTGGCTCCTTGTTCCCCGTGCACCACCTTGGACACTCCCCCTGGACTGGCTCCTTGTTCCCCTTGCACCTCCCTGGTCCTCAGTAACCTGCACCACCCTGGAGACCTCCTGGACTCTGTGTAACCTGGTCTCCAGGGTGCCCACCCTCCCACCCGTGTTCTGATGTTTTGATTTTTTGATTTTGTATATTAGGTCTGTCTTGTCCTCCGCCTGTTCCCCCTCCCTCCCCTCCTCAAGGTGTGTCTCATACGGCGTGAGGTCACGCCTTGTGGGAGGGGGCGTTCTGTCACAGTCTCGTCGTGTCTGTCACATCCGGGTTCCTCTGTGTCTCCCCGATCCTTCCCACTCCTGTCTTGTTAGTGATTACCCTGTTAATTGTCAGCTGTACCCTATTTGCCCTCGTGTATAAATCCCTTTCATGTTCCCTGTGTCCGTGTCGGTGATTGTAGTGTTTTAGCGTAGGTCTGTGCATATGGTTGTAGTGGATGTTCTCCTTGTTCAGAGTTTTTGCACCCCCGCGTGCCTTTTGAGTTTTTCGTGAAAGTGTTTTGTTTTCGTTATTAAATCTGTCAGCAGTAATCCTTTCTCCTCACATCTCTCCGCATCACACACCAACACAACAGGCGCTAACATTATGGTCCCTTCTTTTGACAATATTTTTAATTTTGAGATTCTTCAACATACACGTTTGTTGTCCTTTAAAGCCCTTGGTGAAAGATTTTGTACATTTATTAGAGCCTTTTGATTTTTTTTTACAGTATGTTTCTGGCCCAACACACGAGCGTGATCATTAGTACAGAGTCCACTATTTTGAAAGTTATAAATGTGTGGATTTTAGAAAGAGTCCGTTACCCCTCTCTTGTATGGGGTCCTTTATGGCTCAATTTTGGAACAAGTTTTATTCTCCCTCTATATGCTCCCTTTGGCAGTGATCTTTGAAAAATATACCACTCATTATCATTTGTATGCTGATGACTCTCACATTTATTATCAAGTATCCATTCAATTTGTTTGAATGTTTAGATAGAGTTAAGTGCTGGCTAACAATTTTCTCCAGCTGAATGAGTCTGAGTTTATTTTATTTGGTATTAAGGGATGTCTTTATGATGTCATTGACTGCCTGGGATTCCTTTCAGGGAAAAATCTTTATAGTTTGAAAAACCTAGGAGCCATTTTTGACTCGGAGCTCAAATTTGATCGTCAAATTAATGAATTTGTTAGAAAGAGTTTTAATCATCTTAGCTCTATATCTAAGTTGAAGTCTATCCTCTGTTTTTATGACATGGAGAAAGTTGTGCTTTTATGCCGTTTGATTTATAATGTATCTGGGTGTGAGTCAGGTCGCTCTCTCCTGCAGCTCGTTCAGAATTCAGCTGCTAGGCTTCTAACTAAGAAGAGAGAGAACACATTCCAGTGCTTATCTAACAACAATGGCTTCCTATACGTTTCAGAATTCATTATAAGTGTTGAAAGTGCTTTATTAATAAAGGTTGAGTTAATATCATATTTTTGTTTTTAAAAAACAGTAGAGATAAGTGGGACTGAGGTTCTTGTTCAGCTTATAACAAATTTGAAAGATAGCAAACCTAATGGTCTCTGATGAGCCAAAGGACAATGAAAGGGTTTAGATTTTGGTCATAACGCATAAGCAGGTTTAACAAACTGAGATACTGAGAACAAAATTGACTTTAAAGGAAATCATTATTATTTGATTTTGAATTTTGGAATGTTAACATGGTTTGAATACTGTGAAATTCTTTGTTTCAGTGGAAATAATTATTGAAATGATTATTTGAATTTGTTTCATTTTTTATTTCTGTTTTTGAAAAAGAAAATTTTAAGATGTTCTGCAATTAAGATGGTACATGCTATTTGCCTGTTAAATGAATGACACTTTCAGTAGAAACTCAAAGCTTAAGAGGGATTATTATGGGATTTATTTATTCTTTCATTGTTTATTTTTAATTAGACCACCTTTGATTTTAATTGGTGTAGTGAAATAGATTTACCCTCTTATTTCATGTATTCTACAATGAATTGGAAATTGCTTTGTTTTTGGTTTATTTACAACAACAACAACAACATCAAAGTATATCTTGATATTTTGATGCAATGATGGGTGATTATACCAGTAGACGTGACACTTTTTAACCTAATACCTGGTGTGGGGATTTTGTTGGGAATGTAACACTATTTTCTCATTTATTCCAGCTTCTAGAATAAAAATGTATTTAATTTTTAAATCCATTTAATTTGATGATAAACTAAAATATCCAAGATTCATCTAACAGTAAGATGTTTATACAATCATGTCTTTTGTTTTGAAGGTCAATAACACACTTATTTATTTATTGATTATTGATTGATTTGATTGATTGATAGTTTGATTATTATATTGATAAGTCAAGTCTAATATTAAGTCTAATTTGGTCCGATTGGAGATGGGTTCATGATCTACACAGGGGAGGATTTTGTAGAGTCACGGTCTCCGCAGACACTTCAGGGCAGTGCTGTGCTCGTGTCCAGGTGCAGGTCCTTCATCTGATCTGGATACGGCCCAGATCCGGCTGACCACGGTAACCTCTGAATAAACAGAGAACAATATCAGCGTAGATGCCATTCTTCTTCTGATGTATCGAGTACATCAGATGTTATGGGAATGTTCCCGTTTCCGGCTGACCTACATTATGCAGCCTAACAATCATTTTACATGATTTGGATTAAAAATGTATGTATAATGTGTTATGTGTATGCCAGGTTGAAGAGATGTGTTTTTTGTCTAGATTTAAACTGACGGAGTGTGTCTGCTTCCCAAACTGTATTAGGAAGACTGTTCCAGAGTTTAGGAGCTAAATAGGAAAAAGATTGACCGCCAGCAGTTGACTTTGAGACTTGAAAACTATGTTGGCATTAATGGAGTTGCATTAGCCTGGTTCAAATCCTACTTATCTGGCCATTATCAGTTTGTAAATGCAGTAAATGAGGAGATGTCATATAAATCACAGGTTCAGTATGGAGTTCCTCAAGGTTCAGTACTAGGACCATTGCTTTTCACCTTGTACATGCTTCCTTTGGGTGCAATCATTAGGAAGCATGGCATTAGCTTTCAATGTTACGCTGATGATACTCAGCTCTATATTTCTTCTCATCCTGATGAAACGTACCAATTCACTAAATTAAGAGAATGCATAACTGATATAAAAAATTGGATGACTAATAACTTTCTACTGCTTAATTCTGAAAATACAGAGATTCTAATTATTAAACCAAAACGTTCTGCACGTAATAATCTAGACTACTGCCTAACACTCGATGGCTGATCTGTCAAGTCTTCGTCGTCAGTTAGAAACCTGGGTGTGCTCTTTGATACCAAATCTTTCATTTGAAAGCCACATTTCTAGCATCTGTAAATCGGCATTCTTCCATCTTAAAAATATATCTAAATTGCTAGGAAAAGTTAGTTTATGCGTTCATGAGTTCAAGGCTAGATTATTGTAATGCTTTACTAGGTGGTTGCCCTGCACGCTTAATAAACAAATTCCAGCTGGTCCAAAATGCAGCAGCTCGAGTTTTTAATAGAACCAGGAAGTATGAGCATATTACACCGGTTCTGTCAAACCTGCACTGATTCCTATTAATCAACGAACACATTTTAAAATCTAACTAATGACTTACAAAGCATTAAATGGTTTAGCTCCACAGTACTACCTGGCGTCCATTACAATGGACATGACATTTAACGCCCCTGTTTGTTTTACTTTTTGAGCATTTTTCCTAATTTAAAGCATGCACCCCAAGAGTGACCCTTGTCATCCTCTAGATGGCAGTAAAGTTCTGGATGTGGAAATTTAAAAAAAAAAACTACTACATTTGAAGTGAGGCACGGGGGCGCTGTTTTGCGTAATGAGTTGGAGTTTTTCGTATCTTGGAACACATTTTACATGTACAATGGCTAATCCGTTCCAAGCCCTCCAAAAACACCCCATTAAATTTCATAATAAAGCTAAATTGACCCATAAACAATGAAATAATGTAAAATGTCGATGTGGCAAGGGGGGCGTGGATATAAACGCCTGGAAGGGAAAGACGGAGAGAGAGATCCGGGCGAGACGCGAGTCGGCACGGAAGCGGTGAATGCGAGGCTCACGAGCGAAACGAAAGTGAAACCGAAACCGAGAGAGATTGCGAGTGACACGGAACTCAGAGGGAGAAGCGTGACTCAGCTGAGAGAAGCGGGACAGTGGGAGTGAAACGCACCTGCTTATGTTTATTTAAGACTCTAAAGAAATAAAAGCTTGTGAGTCTCAGTAAGCTGACCCTGCCTCCTTCCTTCTCCGTGACTAACGAACCTTACCACAGTCGAAGCTTACCTTTCGAGTGAGGCTATCTCCGAAAGTGGCGGCAGAGGAGGAGGAGGACAAACGGCAGATACCAGCTTCGTACTTCTTTATGAGCTCCATCTTTGTCTCCAAAGCTAAAGCACGCCAGCACGTACGTATAGAAGATGCGTGATGGGAGGGATGCTGTCCAATTAGAGAGAAGGATCTCATGGCTTGGCAAGCATCAGGAACCAATGGGAGAGCAGGAGGATGGTGGCGAGTTTAAAAATTGTTATGTGGTGAATCTCGGACTTTCAGAAACCTTTCGTATCTTGAAAACTTTTCTTATGTAGAGCAGTAAAAATTTTCGTCTTTGCTTTCGTAACTTGGATTTTTCGTAAGTTGAGCCTTTCGTATCTTGAGGTACTACTGTATTTTCAATCTTTTAAATGTTTGCCAAAATTTCACAGTTGGTATGTAAAATAGAGAGATTTAACTTACTAATAAAAGTAAAAAATCGATTGGAGACCGGCAAGTTTTTTCTCAGGATTTTTGGAAAAATGCATGTCCATTGTAATGGACACCAGTCTCAGTGTCACCTAATCAATGCCCATTCAGATATGCATATTGAAATTTATTATAAATCCTCTTTGCATATCTATCTGTGCATTTTATAATTTTTCTTGCTATTTGGGATATGTAGGACCTAATAAATACAATATCCACACACAAAAAAAAAAAATGTTTACAGGTATTGTACAGATGTCCTAATGTGGTATCATAATGTTATTTGCTGTTAAGGCCAGTGGGGGCATATGAGAAAAAATTATTAAAAAATAAAAAACAGTGGTGTAATGTTGTGAAATCCCCACCAGATGGGGTGGCCAACAGCGCTAAGATTGACAGAATGGGCTATTATTGTTTCAAGAGTCAAATATGTAATGTTCTGAGATATGAGATAAAAAAATACAGTTATCACAGTAATACTACATTTTTGAAAAAATGTCATATGCAGAATATACAATTCTGTGATCAGTGCAAGGTGCACTACTGCTCTGTGCCACTTGGGAATACCTGGAAAGAACATAGGCGGAGTTTCACTTTTTGTGCTTGGGGGGCACCAGACCACGAGCTCAGTTTTTTTTATATCATATTTATATATCATTAATTTTAAATATAAAATACATTTAAAATGAACAATGACTTTATACCAGTGCTTCTCAATTATTTTCTGTCACGCCCCCCTAGGAAGAGGTAAACATTTCGCTGCAAAAACTTTCGCCTTATTGTTTCCATGGTAACGCGTCATGCTTATCACGTGACACATGAACACCGGCGTGATCGTACACGTCAAAGGGTGAGGGGATGATTATCTGAACTTCTGCTCTTGTTCAGTGCAAGAAAACCTACTTCCTGGCAAAAAAAAAGCATGTACCCCAGGGTAACGTGCGCCCCACTATTTGAGAACCACTGCTTTATACAAAGAATAGCGAATAGAACAGACTCTTTGTAGTTGCTGTTTTGTTTTGCATCTGCAGTGATAGGGTTAACACGGGGAGTCCAGAAGTGCGGCAAAAAGTGTGTTAGACGGGTGCGCTTGTTACAGTGTGTTGTTCTTCGTTCCGATTAAAGTTAATAAACAGATCCTCCCTTGACCTGTCATAGAACTACTTCAGACATTACAATACCTAATGCAGAAGAAGCCGCCTCTTTTTCCGAGATGCGTAGATGTCCACTGTCTTCTCTTCTGATAGATTTGACACTTTTAGTAGTGGATTTATTAAAAAAACGATGAACGTCCATTTTGTTTATTCAGCGCGTAAAACAGAACGAGAAGAGCGTCCACTCACGTACCGCGATACTTTGACATTCGCAAATCGCGGGAGAAATGTAATAAAGCTACAGTAATAAAAAATTAAATACAGTAATAAAAAATTAATTAGCCACATCTTACTCATTCTATACACAGAACTAATAAGATAAAACAAATAAAACGAGAAAATATGAATTCTGTAATAACAAAAAAACATATTCAAAGCACATTAATTGGCTCTGGTCTGGGGGGGCAGTGCCCCCCCCCAGCCCCCAGCCCCCCCCAAACTCCGCCTATGGGAAAGAAACACACAGCCTATGTGTGTGTGTAAAGTCACTGGATGCAGTCTCCCAATGCATTTCCTATGAGAGGTGTATTTTGTTAAAAATGTGCAAATCTGTACAAAAAAAACCTCAAAATTAGTTGAAATGTTATATTGTTCAGGTTCTTGACCTAGAAATGTAAAAAAAATAAAAATAATATATAACATTGTTTAATTGTCTATAGGACTTTATAGCAACCTGATTTACAACACTTTAGTCCCAAAAATTTCTATGAAGGAGTTATGAATTAAATTTTTTTTTTATTATTTATGCCTAATTTAATGGGATTTTTTTTTTTTTTTTTTTTACCTAGAACCTAATTCAGGTCTGAAGGGGTAGTCCTTCACGTCTATTGCGACCCCAATATACTGACCATCTTATAATACCTAGAATATCAAAGTCAACTGCTGGCGGACGATCTTTTTCCTATTTAGCTCCTAAACTCTGGAACAGTCTTCCTAATACAGTTCGGGAAGCAGACACACTCTGTCAGTTTAAATCTAGACTAAAAACACATCTCTTCAACCTGGCATATACATAACACATTATACATACATTTTTAATCTAAATCATGTAAAATGATTGTTAGGCTGCATAATTTAGGTCAGCCGGAACCGGGAACATTCCCATAACATCTGCTGTACTCGATACATCAGAAGAAGAATGGCATCTATGCTGATATTGTTCTCTGTTTATTCCAAGGTTACCGTGGTCAGCCGGATCCGGGCCGTAAGTTTTGATTATTGATCGATTTGATTGATTGATAGTTTGATTATTATATTGATAATTCAAGTCTAATATTAAGTCTAATTTGGTCCGATTGGAGATGGGTTCATGATCTACACAGGGGAGGGTTTTGTAGAGTCACGGTCTCCGCAGACACTTCAGGGCAGTGCTGTGCTCGTGTCCAGGTGCTTTTGTTTCTTAGAACTGTGGCTACTTGATTCGTAGCGGAAACACGATTGGTACTGCGCATGTGCGAAAACGCAAATTTCGTTCTGCGCATGCGTGATTCTATGACCACTTCCTCTTATTTTACGACAGCTTCGTACCTGCATGATTTGTACTGCGCATGTGCGCGCTTTATAGTGACGTCATTTGGTGGTGAGGGACAATATGGATTTTTATACGTTTTATGATGGAATGCAAGAATTTTTTTCAAAGAGAAAAATTCCTGACAACTTTACACAGCGTCTGAAGATGACACGGGCGTCTACTAATTTAACCAAGGTGATTTTTAGGTACTGAGAGAATTTATAATGGGAAAAAGAGGTCTGTTCTTACAGAGTGCCACATTAACTCTGGGACTGGCACTCACAGTGGAGTCAGAGACACTCAAAACAGGGTTATTGCTGCTACTGTTGGTCTGCTATCCAGAGTGTGAAAGAATGGGTAATGTATTACAGAGATGATATAAGAACTTTTAATAATAACTTTAATACTTTAATTTAATAACTTTTCTTATTCATTCTCAGTTTTCTTGAGTTTTCTTATTCATTCTGATCATTTAATTACACATTATGTATTTTCTTTGTATTTCTTATGTATTTCCTTCATTGATCCTGGACTGAAAAAACAGGAAGAGACCTTAGGGTACGTTTTACATGATGTATCCATAAATTTTTTAATTAGTTTTACACATGTCAAATAATGCTAGTATGTATTGTTTGTTTTATAAAGTAACTGTCTGAACTTTTCCAGTTTTTTCCTCAACAGTCCTCAGACAATTCCTGTGAAGTATTCCTGTAGATAATTCTACATGTTGATGGTAAAATTGTTTAATTTTTCAAACCTGTTGGATAATCTACAATCAAAGCCTTACAGTGTGATTTGTATTTCGCAGTTCACTCTCAGCACCTGTACGTCATGTCCATGAACATTCACAGAGGTAAGCTGGATTTTCACACACAAGTAGTTTCAAACTACTAGTATGTGTCGATTATTTATGTATTTTTGGTGTGTGTTTTTAGGAGGAGGTGCCATTGATTCTCCAGTGGTGGTGCATTCGGCATATGGAGAGGTTTTGCCTGGAAGGGAATGACTGACTAAAATGTCAGTGTCTTGGCTGTATTGTTACTTTTGGTAAAGTGATACTATAAAGTTATTGTATGAATAGTGCCTACACATTTACATGTTTTCTAAAGGCATGGACAGAGATTTGCATACTGGACAGAAGCAGCATCCCCATTTCTTCAGGGAACGCTTGTGCCTGTTTTTAGGGTGTCAAAATGCATCGGCACCAAACCGTCGCTCAACAGAAGAGATCAGGAAGAGGACACTGATAAGGTAAATGATTTTAGTCGTCACATACCAAGCAGTTGCATGTATGCTGGATACATATTTTAATTGGTTTGTGACATTTCATATGTATTTATTTTACCAGGTGCAACAGCCAGCCATTGCGAGAGACCTTCGTACAGCGTGGAGCTGCTAAACACAGACTCATGCCGTGAGATGACACAGCCTGCTTTTCTCCAGATGAACTGTGATGATCAACAACATGCCCTCAGGAAGGTCCTAGGGAGTGACTTATCCGAAGCAAAGCATGACTTTTTATTTATATTTCAGTGTCAAGAGGACATGGAAACATGTTTGTCATACTATGCTGATGAGTAAGGACTGAAAGTCAATGCCATGTTACTCAATCAGCGAGTGTGTGTGTATGTGTGAAGGAATTAATAAATGTTTGAATAAATAAAATTGAATAAATTAATATCTTTATTTTGTTTTTCTTAAATGCAGACATTTAAGCATACTGATATAAGTTGAATCTATCTTTTGAAAGTTAAATATTAAATGTAAACTCTTATACAAAGTATTATGTACACATCTGTGTTTCCAAAAATGTGGTCTAACAAATGTAAAACTAAATACTAAAAATAAATAAATAATAAATACTAAAACTAAATACTTTGTATTTAGTTTGATTAAATTTAATGATATATTTTACCTTTTGTGTGTGTTTAAATGCTTTATTAAAAAATAGTATGTATAAGGTTAACATTAATATTATATCATAACATTTGCTTCACAATACAGTTGAGATTACATAAAATGTGTTGTTTTTAGATTTTGAAATCACATCTATGCACATTTTAATCTCCTTAAGCACTAAAACTGGGTTTTCCATTTTAAAATTTATATTTCTGTATATTAAATTTGCATTAAAATAAAATGTATTCAGGCACCATTTAAGCGTAAAAAGTGTCAAAGTGTAAATTTCTGAAATATTTCCGGTACGGATCGAGTAGTCACGTGATTGTGATCTGCCGTAAATTGTTTCGCACAGCTCAGACAGGAAGTAGACGCGTTTTTGCGCATGCGCGGTACCAATCGTGTTTCCGCTACGAATCAAGGAGCCACAAGGACTCCTGGAAGCCCACGACAGAGATCTGGTGAGGATTCCAGTGTCAAATAATGAACAAAGCAATTGGGTTAGACAAACCATATTTTTATACAGACAACACACAAGCCTCTCCTACAAATGAGCACTGGTTTGATGTTCGTCGGACCTACAGTTTCTGCGCAGTATCACCAAAAGCGCAAGGAGTGAAATGTGACAACTTACCCCGTTTGCGGGGCTCGTTTTAACAGACAGCGGGTTAGTTGTAACACCATGTTATCCAATGGGTGTTCATTGGCGTATTTTTATTTCTTAATAAAAGTTGAGTCTTAATGATTATAAGCATAACTTATGAATGGAATATATTTTTTTCTTTTATTTATTACATTGTTATGCTTTGAACAATGTAATGACATGAAAAAACGTTTTAATAGGTTAATACAATGCAAAATATATGATGCGGCTTAGTTGTAACGCCGTGTTACAACAAACCCCGCGCTGTCTTGTTTACTTCAGGACCAGATAGCAGTCACTGCGTGTTTTTCACATCTTTCAAAATGTTACCGTCTTTTAGCCAAGAAGATGGTAATCATAACAATATAAGATTGAACTAACATACTTTCACACATTCTTTGAAAATCGAAAAACAACTACTAAAACAAAAAATATTTTCATGCTTTCAAAAGAGTTTTTCCTGTGGTTCTCATCCAAATTTCGCTGAAATTTCTCGAAAGATGGCCAGAAGACGTGTGCAAACAGTGTGCCCGTTAGCACGTCACATTTAAGACCGTGCAACTATCTAAAAAGTCTGCGTTACTATTTACCCCGCGTTACTTTGTGCCCCGCGCTCCCCTATTTGGCATCTAAAGCAACTTAGATTGAATTCAAGAAACACATTAACATTCTAATCAATTCTTACTTTCCCTGGGAATCAAACCCATGACCTACAGTTCAAGCGGAAAGCTCATTTGTTTATTTTTGCAACTTTAATTTTTTTGTCTTGTTTTTTCTATATCTGTTAAAACGTTTTTTTTTTCACTTTGGAACAGTATAAGCAAACTACAAAACGTTGCTGGTTTTCTTCCAAACAACACTCAATTCTAAACAAAGACTGCAATAGACGATGAATTCACTTGCTCATGTAACGCTCTGCGTCCTGAACTTTCCAGGAAAGCGCTCGACTCCAAATTGTTGTTGCTCTTTATTGTCTGCAGCAATCACATCCGATTTCTGAGAAAATATTCAATGGAATACATACATTTAACAGAATAAACAGCAGACGTTAACTGCAGCAATCTCATCCGAATTCTGCTGAGCTCGTAACAAATATAACAATTACATTTTAACAGAAACAAAACATGAAAATCACATACCTGAAAAAATATTCAATGGAATACATACATTTAACAGAATAAACAGCAGACGTTAACTACAAAAGAAAAACATAAAATAAAGTCACTCTCCATAAACCTCACTATAATTGGACTTTTTTAAAACTCATAAACAGGAGAGAAGAAAATCGCGCTCACCTGCAGCAATCTCATCCGAATTCTGCTGAGCTATGGTACATCACTTCACTGAAGAACCTCCCATAAAAGGACAGTCAATAAGAAAATTATCCCATTAGGATGAATTGGTAAGGGAGTAGCGCTAAGCTCCCATATCAACATTCGACAGCAGAATGTCCACATACATTCCACAATATTCTTCCGCAACCTCATTCACTGAATATAAACAAATTAAATGAAATAACAAAACAGCAAATAAAGATAACCCCCAATGGTCAAATGAAGTATCCCACATCCTCAGATATTTGACGTGAACATAAACCAAGACTTAAACAAGTCCAGCCAAACTAAGAAGAAGAGAACAAATAAATTGAATAAATTCCTACATACTCCATAAAAGGAGACTCACTTTTCTAATTAGTGAAAGCACGAAACATAGATCTGCAGACTGCCTCAACATTACGCTTTGCATCCTGAATCACAGCTTGTCCTGACATTGTTTGAATTAACCTGTCAACTGGCTTGATGACACGGCCAAAACGTGATATGACCTGCCTGGTGGAGCTACATTCAGATGGTACAAATGTAGTTGTAGTCACATCAGTACGTGAAGCGGACAGCAAATGTGTTTGTGCAGGCATAACAGTACTTGTAGATTCTAAGCTTCCTGAATCTGAACTGCATTCATTATCAGAGACCATCACATCAGCTGTTCCTACATCTGATCTCACGGACACACTCTCAGAAGACATTTCAGGAGGACTTTGAGGTATTAAGTCAACGACATCATCAGAGGCTATAGTGGAAGTAGATTCCTGATTCACAACAGGTAAGTGAGAAACCCAACTCAATGTTCTATTAGTATCATCATTCATGACACAGGTCAGAGGAACATTCTCGCTGGCAATGTCATCGTCCATGTGTGCAGGTGAGGCTCCACTTAACAGCACTGAGCAGTCTCTCAGGCTTGATGATGAACTTGAAGGCATGCTACAGGGATCAGCAGAAACTGGACAAGTCACAGGGTTCTCTTCAGGCAGAGGAAGAAAATTTACCAGCAGCAACAGATTGCGATGAACCACCTTCTCCTGACCAGTGGTAGGGTTCCTAATCCTGTAGGTGTGAGTTTGAGGTTTGCGGTCCACCACGGTGTACACAGCAGACTCCCACCGGTCCGCAACTTTCCTTTTACCCCTCTCAGCCTTGTTCGCCAACAACACTTGGTCTCCCACATCGATGATGAGCCCCTTCACACGACGGTTATATAACGCTGCATGTCTCCTCTGTTCCTTGGTGGCATGTTCTTGTGCAATCACCATGGCCTCTTTGAGATCTGTAACAAGCATGTTCACAAACTTGTCATAGCTGAGCACATTCTGATCACTCAAGACTGAGCGGAAGAGAACATCTACTGGAAGACGTGGCACCCGTCCAAACATCAAGTAAAAGGGTGCGTAGCCTGTCGACTCGTGCGTTGTGCAATTATACAAGAACGTCAATGTCTGCAAACGTCTCGGCCAATCTCTCTTGACATCCGGAGATAGAGCACGGATCATGTTGCCTAGCGTCCTGTTAAAACGTTCCACACTACCATTGCCCATAGGGTGGTAAGGTGTGGTGTGTGATTTCTCCACTCCTGATACCTTGAGCAGTTCTTTTATCAGCCGACTCTCAAAACTTGCTCCCTGGTCACTGTGGATACGTTCCGGCAGGCCATAGATACAAAAATATTTGTCCCACAGAACTCTGGCAACTTGCTTGGCAGATTGGTCTCGACACACAAATGCCTGAGCCAGCCTTGTAAAGTGGTCAGTTACAACCAAGACATCGACAGACTTATTCTTAGCATCTTCTGCCGACCAAAAATCGATGCAGACCAACTCCAGCGGTCTCGTAGTTGTTATATTCTCCAAAGGAGCTCTACTAGCAGGATCAGGACATTTGCTTATGATGCAGCGTTGACAGTGACGGACATAATCACGTACTCCACGCTCCATGTTTAGCCAGAAAAAGCGTTGTTTTGCCAAACTAACGCTCCTGAACTGACCTTGATGGCCACTGTCATCATGGATACTTCTCAAAATCATATTCACCAACGAGTCTGGGACAACATACTGAAAACGTTTAGACTTTGACAGCCGGTCACGAGACACTCTGTAGAGAACACCATTCCTCACAGTCAACTTCTCCCAGTGTTTGAGGTAACGAAGCACTGCTGATGACTCTCCTGCTCTTTCACGTCTTGTAGGTCTTCTGCAACACTCAACGTAAGACATAACTCTTGACAGCACTTTATCATTAATTTGTTTGTCACGCAGGTCTTCAGTAGAAAACGCTGGTAATGTGTCCTGGCCCATCGGGACCAACTGAGGCAAGTGATCCACAACAGCCATAGCCCGTGTACCAGCACCAAGTTCCCACTCCACATGCGAAGTCAAGAGAGCAGAAACTTCAGAGCTTGCAGCAGTAAGATGATCCATGTTAAAATCATCATTGAATGTGCATGATTGTCGCTGTTGGATAACACTCTCTTCCTGATCTTTACCACAAGACCATCTAAAGGCATCCTGCACAGAGTTTGATGACATCCCTCTCATTTCTGTCAACATTGTATCATAGGGCATTTGAAGCAGTCTTTGTGTCACCCCACTCTTGACAAAAGGGACTCTGCTGAGGGAATCAGCAATGACATTCTGAGGACCAGGAACATATCTGATGTCAAAGTCATAGCTGGCCAGTTTTGCCACCCAACGCTGTTCACAGCAATCAAGCTTGGGCTTCGTGAGGATATGAGCCAGTGGATTGTTGTCTGTTAAAACGGTGAAATTATGCCCCTTGAGCCAATGGCTAAACTTTTCGCAGATGGACCATTTTAGGGCCAGAAATTCCAACCGATGTGCTGGATAGTTCCGCTGTGAACGTGATAGGGACTTGCTGGCGAAAGCAACTGGTCTTGCTCTTGTCTCCCCCTCCTGAACTTGTGAAAGTACAGCTCCGATACCATCCAAGGAAGCGTCAGTTGCCAGAATGAAGTGACGTGAAAAATCCGGGTGAGCTAGCACAACACTCTCAACCAGAGACATTTTCAGCTGCTCAACCGCATCATGCTGAGCTTGAGTCCAATCCTCTGGTCTCAACTTCCTGTTTTGACACGATACCTTCCCTGTCTTCTTTTTCCGTCCCCTGGCCTTCTGGCCTTGAAGAAGATCAAAGAGTGGTTTCGCTTTGACGGAATATCTCGGAATGAAATGCTGATAATAGTTCACCATTCCCAAAAATGACCGGATTCTCTTCTGAGAAGGTGTTTTCCCATCTGCTTCCATCAGGTCAGAACTGTTCAGCTTGGAAATGCACTCTACTTTATCAGGGTCTGTAGACACACCATCTTGGTTTATCACATGCCCCAGGAACTTCACAGATGCTCTCAGGAGGTGACATTTTTTTGGAGCGAGTTTCAAGCTATTGGCTCTTAGTCTTCCGAACACCATCTCCAACCGATCAAGTGCAACCTGCTCATTCGGGCCAAAGACAATCAGATCGTCTATGTAACACAAAATACTGAGAAAGTTTTGATCGCCGAAAATACTGTTCATCATCCTCATGAAGCTTCCAGGGCTATTGCAAAGACCTTGAGGTAGTCTGTTGTACTCAAACAGTCCCATTGGTGTGGTAAAGGCAGTAAATTTACGATCGTCCTCATGTAGTGGCATGTTGTAAAAACCTGACGTGAGGTCCATCGTACTAAACAGTGCATTCCCACCAAGCGCTGCCAGACAATCTGCCTGATGTGGAAGAGGGTGGGCATCCTTTAATGTTCTTCTGTTCAACCAACGGAAGTCGGTACAAACCCGAAGATCCCCATTCTTCTTCCACACTAAAACAAGCGGAGATGCATATTCACTAGTAGAACGACGAATTATCTCCTTTTCTTCCATCTCAGTCAGGACCTGGCGTAGCTTGTGATATTGGCTAGGGGCTACACGCCTGAATGGAAGGCGGAACGGCCTGGGATCCGTAAGGTGGATTCTATGTACGAAGCCCTTAGCTTCACCACAGTCGAGGTGATCTCTCGAAAAGATGTCCTCATAGGTCAGTATCAAACTCACCAATCGCTGCCTACACTGGTCAGAAACGTCACATGATCCCACATCAAGATCAGAGAGTCCAATGGATTTCAACCTTTCACTTGCAGATGTTAACTGAGCCCCGCTATCAGACAAACCCATGTGACAACTAAGAAGCGGCGGTTCGACTGCGTCCACGCTGTCAATGTCCTCTAGAGCTATGCAAGGATATAGATCAGCTAGTTTAGCATTGCGCCTCAGCAGCACAGATTTCCCTGACGTGTTGATCACTTTCAAAGGGATCCATCCGTCGTTCCACAATGATGTAACTAGTCTGGCTACCATGACACCCCTGGGGACTGAATGAGAAGTGGTGGGCTCTGTCATGACAGCACTGCCTGGTGATCCAACAGCAGATTTTGATAATCTCCCCCATACCAGATATTCTCTACCAGGCTCAAGACAAACAGCCGAATTGGATCTTACTGTTCCGAGTTTCTCAGGCACATCGATTCCTCTCCAGCGATTTAATCCAGCAAGCATAGACAAAAAACTCTCACATTCAGGATTGTTTGATGAAGGGCCCGACACAGCTTTCCAGAAATCCTCACACTGCTTGAAATGTCGCAGAACATGTTTGATGACATTAGTCCCGATTATGAGTTCGTCGTGTTGGCCAGAAACCACTAAAGTCGGTACAATCATTTTCAAGCCATAAACTTCCATGGTCAGATTGTAAACGGATTTAGGCTTGACACGCAATCCACCACAGCCCACTAGAACTACATCAGTGCTCTGTTCACTGCTTCCATCAACTACTCCGGCTTTTCTCAGCTTCAGCTCTGCCGCATCATTTATGGTGCACGCCATTGATCCGCTATCCATCATGGCTCCCAAGGTCACTTTTTCTCCGACTTTTACAGGTGTATAAAAGAGGCTATCGTGTCCCCCGACGACATGCATGTTCTGATACACTAAATTGAGTTTTTCACCATCATTTTCAATCGATCGGCATATATCTTCAACCTCAGTAACAACTTGGGAGTTACAAAAATGACCCGTACTGCCTCCCTCCGAATACAGGTCAACTAGTTTCCCGCCACGTCATCCCGGACAGAAGAACGTTTTTGACAATCACGTTTTGTATGTCCAGGTAAGAAGCATTCAAAACACAACTTATCCGTCATGCAGTGCATTACTGTGCTGTGCTTGCTGTCTTTGCATACCATACAAGTATTTCTGCTGTAGCGACGTTGCAACCTTGAGCTGTCTCTGTTAGTGGGAGCATCACGTGATTGAACTTTATCCATCAGTTGCTCCAACATCTCCATCATGCGAGAGAGCACTTGACTTTCAGGCTGCTGTGCATTCTGTGACACAGTCTGAGCTGCAGGCAAGTTCGGAGCAGGACATGACCGGCATTGAGCTATACTGGGCTCCACCAAGAGTCCCGGCTGCTTACATGCATTTGCCACCAGTGAAGAACTCAATGTGTCCTGAACAGCAGACTGCGGAAAACTCACAAGGTGATCATGCATAGAACATTCCTTGTTAAGCACTACTGAGGCATGGCTTTTAACATACGCACCAGCACGCCCCATGTACTCTCTCTGATAATCATCAATTCTGCTCTGTATGTCTTTAGCTCTCCACTCATGAATCGGTTTACATCTGAATACACTAGCCAAACCCGGGTCGGGACAGTGCTTGATGAACATTCGTGTCACCTCTTCACTCATATCGGCCAACTGCTTCCCTTGTCTATGAAGACCATCATTTGCCTGATCAGCAGCCTTGTTGATCCGAATCCAATAGTCCACAGGATTCTCTCCAGCTCTGGGAAGAGTAGCATAGAAATCTGCAAGAGGTAGGCATGATGAAGTCTCACTGAAATACTGTAGCAGAATATTGTAAATCAGCTCAGGATTCTGCTGTACATCAAGCGTGCAGTCACTACGCAGACTGATCTTAACGACATCTTTCGCTTTTCCAGCGAGTCTGCTCATTATTTCCTCAGCTTGTTCGGAAATGGGACATTTCTGTTTTCTTATGTAAGCTTTGGTTCTATCAATCCACTCTTTAACACCATACTTGTCAGACCGGTCACCACGGAACATATCTTGTTCTGACCCCACATGTACTGACACTTGTGGTACCATAACTGGCATAGACTGTTCTGGTCTCATCTGTGATCGGGTGTGGTCTAGTGAATCGCTCTGGAAGTTGTTGCCTGTATTTACTAGACCTGCTGAAAGCAACTTGGAAACTATTGATTCTCCAATCTGTGAACCTAACTGACCCACCATTTCTGTGAGATGGCTAAGAGTGTCCCTCTCAGTGTCAGGTGTTGAAGTACAAGGGAACTCAGCAGCAGCATGCCCAACAGGGGAAATGTTTGCAGTTAGATTTAAACCACGACCCACACACTGGTCAGCGAGTGTTCTTGACTGACCCACCCCTCTTCTGCCACCTTCACTGAAACCACCATTCCCAGAAGCACCAACAAGCCAACCTCCCCTCCCTCTAGGAAAATCAGTGGCTTCCAAGAATGTTCTATCCATATCTGTATTACAATTCTTTCTTTCAGACATAACTCAGTAAAATTGTTACTAATGAGCAACAAGGAAAATAAACAACTGTGCAGTTGAGTTCTAACAGTGGAGATGACAAAATGACACAACACTCCAGTTGAGAGAGCAAAATCAGTGTAAGTGTGCAAACAAGTCCGCAATCAGTGTGTGAAATGACGTGTAGGTGAATACTGTATTTGTCCACAGCATCAAGTCCAATTGGGGTAAAGCAGCCGAAGAGCAGTAACCACGGTCGATCTGCGTCGAGCTGATCAGGGCGATCCAAAGAGTCACGGCACCAATGTAACGCTCTGCGTCCTGAACTTTCCAGGAAAGTGCTCGACTCCAAATTGTTGTTGCTCTTTATTGTCTGCAGCAATCACATCCGATTTCTGAGAAAATATTCAATGGAATACATACATTTAACAGAATAAACAGCAGACGTTAACTGCAGCAATCTCATCCGAATTCTGCTGAGCTCGTAACAAATATAACAATTACATTTTAACAGAAACAAAACATGAAAATCACATACCTGAGAAAATATTCAATGGAATACATACATTTAACAGAATAAACAGCAGACGTTAACTACAAAAGAAAAACATAAAATAAAGTCACTCTCCATAAACCTCACTATAATTGGACTTTTTTAAAACTCATAAACAGGAGAGAAGAAAATCGCGCTCACCTGCAGCAATCTCATCCGAATTCTGCTGAGCTATGGTGCGCCTGTGGGAGACGTAAGCGTTCAGACAGACCTGAATGTCCAAACACCAGAAGCACATTTCTGCTGCATTCGATTCTAATGCTCTTTGCACAACTATTTTCATGAACGATTCCTCATAACCTATTTGTTTTCTCAGTATATTGTTGTATTTTGAGTTGTAGTTCATGTGCAAATTTCCATCACAAAATATCAGCAAACAACACATAATTTGAGAAGGTGGAAGTGTTCATTATCTTTCTATCTAATCAGAACACAGTAGCAACTCCTTGCAACCAGTCTATGTCTTAGCAAGGGCTATGGAGGACTTAAAAACTTTATTAGACCAAAAGTAAAGTTTACTATACTAAAAGGACTGTTGTCATTTAAATGTAAGCGACAGATGTTTTCAGTGCGAATAACCCAGAGAGAAAATGTGACGTTAAAAAAAACAGCACACGCTGTGTTCATTGATAGGAACAGGTGATTTTAATTGTGCGCGTTGATTTCCATAATGTGTCAATGCTTAAAGCAGCGCGCGCCACTCAGACGTGAGAGCAGCACGATGGCGTGTGGGGAAATACGAGCGAAGCTGGTCGTGGTTTTCATGTGCCTTGTTTTAATCGAGTGTCGAAGTGAGCCTGTATTCCCCGGAACGCTAGAAGAAGACGATGGAGGCAGCGAAAGTTTATCAGAGCGACCCGTATTGCTCCAGGAGGAATTTGATGAGTCTTTGGCTGATTTTCAGGATCTTGGTGACTACGCTGTTGCCGCAGGTGTGAAGCCCCAATGGGCGCTTGGTTTCACTTCATTGTTATAATGCAGTTTTTTTGGTTTTCAGCGCGGGGCACAACGTAACACTTTTTGGTTTTAGCCAAATAATTAACAAAGTAATGGGGTTAGACAAACCATATTTTTACACAAGCACACAAGCCTCTCCTACAAATGAACACTGGTTTGATGTACGTCGGACCTACAGTTTCTGTGCAGTATCACCAAAAGCGCCAGGAGTGAAATGTGACAACTTGCCCCGTGAGCGGGGCTCGTTGTAACAGACAGCGTGTTAGCTGTAACACCATGTTATCCAATGGGTGTTCATTGGCGTATTTTTATTTCTTAAAAGTTGAGTCTTGACGATTATAAGCATAACTTATGAATGGAATCTATATTTGTAATGCTTTGAACAATGTAATGACATGACAAACTTTTGAATAGGTTAATACAATGCAAAATATATGATTATTGATGCAGCCTGTTCAATGCGGCTTAGCTGTAACACCGTGTTACAACTAACCACGCGTTGTCTTGTTTACTTCAGGACCGGCTAGCAGTCACGTCTTTCAAAATGGTATCATCTTTTAGCCAAGATGGTAATCATAACAATATAAGAGTGGACTAACACACTTTCTCACATTCTTTGAAAATCGAAAAACAACTGCTATTACAAATTTACACGCTGCCAAAAGAGTTTTTCCTTTGGTTCTCATCCAAGCTTCGCTGAAACTTCAGTGTGGTGAAAAGCCATTTGCATGTCACATTTAAGACCGTGCAACTATCTAAAGTCTGTTACTATTTACGCCGCGTTACTTTGTGCCCCGCGCTCCCCTACTTTCTTACAATCTTATTTTGTTATGATTACCATCTTGACTAAAAGATGGTACCATTTTTGAAAGATGTGAAACACAGCGACTGCTCGCCGGTCCTGAGGTTAACAAGACACCGCGGGCTAACATGGTGTTGCAACTAAGCTGCACACTGCATAACCTACATAAATAATCAGATATTTTTCTTGTATTAACTTGTACAAATCTTCATTACATTGTCCAAAGCATAGAAAAAAGGTTTCATTCATAAGTTATGTTTATGACCACTGAGACTTAAAAAAAAAAATTATGAAACACAAATTCAGTAATGAACATCCATTGAATAACATGCCTCACAACTAACCCTCTGTCTGTTACAACGAGCCCCGCTCAGAGGGTAAGAAGTAACATTTTACTCCTGGTGCTTTTGGCGATACTGCACAGAAACGGTAGGTCCGACGAACATAGAGATGAGACGTAGAGATGTGAGAAATGGCGCCGAACATGGCTGCCGTGTTGCGAGCCCCAAGCAAACTTTGCAGTTTTTCATTTGTTTTACTTGTTTTATTGTTGTGCTGCGTGTTGGATGTTGTTTGTATAACGGTCTACGACAGACACACGCTTCTAAGCATAGGTTCCTACGTCGCGGAACGCGAACCGGACTTTGAGTTCTTGAACGCTGGCGCCCAGTTTATGGACACCGCATCAGAGCCCTTTGTCTGGGCCGCACGGGCGCGACCAAAGAAACGTCGCCGGAAAAGAGGGAAGAGAGCCGGCGTCCTTGTAAGACTCAGACGTCGTCCCCTCCGACCTCCTCTCCCAACCATTTTGCTGGCTAACGTTCAGTCACTGGACAACAAACTCTGTGAACTGCGGGCACGTATCTCATACCAACAAGAAACAAGGGACTGTTGCATTATTTGCCTCACAGAAACCTGGATGTCTGCAGTGGTTCCAGACTCAGCCATCGAACTTACGGGGTTCTCCGTGTACCGCTCGGACCGAACGAAAGAGCTCACGGGGAAAAGCAGAGGTGGGGGTGTTTGTTTATTTGTCAACCACTCGTGGTGTGACGAAAGGAACCTACACTCCATTAAATCCTTCTGCTCCCCTGACCTGGAATTTCACATGCTTCTGTGTCGACCATTCTGGCTACCGAGGGAATTTACAGCAGTCATAATGACAGCTGTTTATATTCCTCCTCAAGCCAACACAGATCAGGCACTCAAGGAACTGTATGGGAACATAAGTGAGCAGGAAACCGCGTACCCAGATGCAGCGTTTATTGTTACGGGGGACTTTAACAAAGCTAACTCTAGAACAATAGCTCCAAAATACTTCCAACACATCACCATCAAGACGCGCGGCGATCGAGTACTGGACCATTGTTACTCTCCCTTTCGGGATGCATGCAAATCTCTCCCGCGC
Source organism: Rhodeus uyekii (assembly GCA_037043235.1). Taxonomy (NCBI): domain Eukaryota; kingdom Metazoa; phylum Chordata; class Actinopteri; order Cypriniformes; family Acheilognathidae; genus Rhodeus; species Rhodeus uyekii. The sequence continues at coordinate 5,288,031 of JAWRVZ010000016.1, read as the reverse complement.
CCACCTTTCGGCAAATCAGATCACTCCTCCATCCTGCTCCTGCCTGCTTATAGGCAGAAACTGAAACGGGAAGCACCCGCCCTCAGGACAATTCAATGCTGGTCGGACCAATCAGAAGCTACACTACAGGACTGTTTTGATCACGTGGACTGGGACATGTTTCGTGCAGCGTCTGATGACGACATAGAGGTGTACTCAGAGACTGTAATGTTTCATCAGGAAGTGTGTGGAAGATGTTGTACCGACAAAAACAATTCGTATCTACCCCAACCAAAAACCGTGGATTAATAGCGATGTTCGAATAGCCTTGTCAGCACGAACATCCGCTTTTAAATCCGGTAATGCTGATGGTCGCAAACAAACCAGTTACGATCTCAGAAAATCCATCAAAGCCGCGAAAAGGGTATATAAAATCAAAGTTGAAGAACAATTCAACAACGATCCAAGTATGTGGCAGGGAATCAGTAACATCACAGACTTTAAAGGGACTAAACCAGCTATGGTGAACATTGCCGCCTCTCTGCCGGATGAGCTTAACTTTTATGCTCGTTTCGAGGCTCACAACACCGCCCACACAGAGAGCGCTCCAGCGGCTGCTGCAGGAGACGCGAGTGCATTCACCGTCTCCGTCGCGGATGTAACCCGATCCTTCCGACGGGTAAATATCCGCAAGGCTGCAGGTCCTGATGGCATTCCAGGCCGCGTGCTCAGAGCATGCGCATTCCAACTAGCCGGTGTCTTCACAGACATTTTCAATCTCTCCCTCTGTCTGTCTGTGGTTCCCTCGTGCTTTAAAAAATCCACCATTGTGCCCATACCAAAGAAAAGCAAAACCACCTGCTTAAATGACTGGAGGCCCGTAGCTCTCACACCCATTTACAGCAAGTGTTTTGAGAGACTCGTCAGAGACTACATCTGCTCTGTGCTGCCTTCCTCACTGGATCCACTACAATTTGCGTATCGTAGTAACCGTTCTACAGATGACGCTATTGCTTTCACCCTACACACTGCTCTCTCCCACCTGGAAAACAGGAACACCTATGTGAGAATGCTGTTTGTGGACTACAGCTCTGCATTTAACACCATAGTGCCCACTACACTTGTTGTGAAGCTCCAGACTCTGGGACGAAACAGATCTCTGTGCAGCTGGATCCTGGACTTCCTGACAGGCAGAAGTCAGGTGGTCAGAATGGGCAACAAAACATCATCCCCGCTGACCCTCAACACTGGTGCTCCTCAGGGCTGTGTCCTCAGCCCACTCCTGTACTCCTTGTACACACATGACTGTACAGCCACACACAGCTCCAACGTCATTGTCAAATTCGCCGACGACACAACGGTGATAGGCCTGATCACTGACAACGATGAAACGGCCTATAGAGAGGAGGTAAGCACCTTGACTAAATGGTGTCAGGAGAACCACCTCTCACTCAACACCGACAAGACTAAGGAGCTGGTGGTGGATTTCAGGAGACAGAGCCGAGAACACAGACCCATCACCATCGACAAGACACCTGTGGAGCGGGTAAGCAGCTTTAAGTTCCTCGGCGTTAACATCAGCGAGGATCTCACCTGGACTGCACACACTGACGCAGTGCTGAAGAAGGCACATCAACGCCTCTTCTTCCTGAGACGGCTGAGGAAGTTTGGAATGAGCTCCAGCATCCTCAGATCGTTTTACACTTGTACTATAGAGAGCATCCTGACGGGCTGCATCACCGCCTGGTTTGGAAACAGCACCGCTGGCAACCGTAAAGCTCTGAAGAGGGTCGTGCGAACTGCCAGCCACATTGTTGGAGGTGAGCTTCCCTCCCTCCAGGACATCTACACCAGGCGGTGTGTAAGGAAAGCCCGGAGGATCACCAGTGACTCCAGCCACCCGTCCCATAGACTGCTCTCTCTGCTGCCCTCAGGAAGACGTCTCCGCAGCATCCGGTCCCGCACTAGCAGACTTAGGGACAGCTTTTTCCCACAGGCTATTAGATTACTAAACAGTCAAAACTAATACACCCTACAGCATACCCCCACAATAAGGCACACCACACACCGCACTTAACTTTGAGTCAACACTGCACTATATACACACACTGCATTTAACATCTACCTGTTACATCAGGCACATCCATCACATCTCTTTCCAGTTCACGTACAATCTGTGGCACTTCAGCATTTTTATGTGTATATATGTCAATAATGTAGTTTGTATATTCTGTGTAATTGCGTAAACAATGTATAGTGTAATGTGATGTTAACTGTATGTATAATGTGTAGTGTAGCACTAACTGTAAGCATGCCAATGGTACACTGTGTGTACTGACTATGTTTGTGCACATTGCACATTTTACCTGTTGAAGTTTGTATACTTATGTTAACTGTTAATAAAAAAAATAAAATGTACAATAAAAAAAAAAACACTTGAATTTGAACATGAAAACCGTGTTCATTTATAAGAGAGGCTTTCATGTTGTTTGTCTAACCCTATTACTTTGTTCATTATTTGTCCAAAACTGAAAAGTGTTACGTTGTGCCCCGTACTCCCCTAGTTGGTTAATTCCACATGTAGAACTTGTAAAAGTTTCTCAGATGCTGGTGGGAGAAATAAAAACCTTATAAATGAATTTCAGAGCTGCCGGGGGAAATGACTAATGGGGAGCTCTTCAGTTCTTCGGAGGCTGCTTGGGATGCCATGTCTCCGGAGTTGAGGTGTGGTGAGGATCTCATGAAGCTGCATCTTAACGGTCCAGAAGTGGCAGAAATTGTGCTTTGTCGAGGTAACCTAAATTTATTATTGCTAAAGTTGAATCTGGCACGATGTCTGAGTTTATACTGTCAGTTTGTCAACTTTTTAAATGTGAACTGCTGGATCAATAATTCCATGTGTAAGTCATAATCCTTTTTTTTTTTTTTTCCCAGATAATGGTGCACCTGTTCCCCTCACTGAGTTGCCATCTCATTGTGGATACTCCAGTCCCACTTTTGGAGGTCTTGTCTATGCTACACCCTATGATGGATGTGGTGTCATGCAACAGGTATTGTTTTTCCCAATTCCACTTATTGTGAGTACAGAGTAAGGAGGATCAACCTGGATGTTCATGATGTTTTTCAGGGAAGGCGTTATGTGATTCAGTTTCAGTGGCATGGACACTTTGCAGTCGTTTCTTGTCCCATGATGTTTAGAAGTGCAAATGGACCTTACCTTGGGACTAATCCTCTTGAAGAGTCTACCTCCACGTCCATAGAAGTGCTGAAACCTCGAGCTCCTGGATATCCTGAGACATTTCTGCAAAGTTTTTGGCCGTATAACTACCCTCCGTACAACTATCCTGGTAAAGGTTATCCCACAGTTAAGCCAGCTGATGTTCCAACCCAGAAGCCCCAACAGCCTATCCAATCCCCAGTGTTTTGGCCGTACAACTATCCAGGCAAAGGTTATCCCACAGTTAAGCCAGCTTATGTTCCGACCCAGAAGCCCCAACAGCCTATCCAATCCCCAGTGTTTTGGCCGTATAACTACCCTTCATACAACTATCCAGGCAAAGGTTATCCCAGAGCTAAACCAGCTATGGCTCAGGTTCGGTCCCAGAAGCCTCAACTTCCAGTATACCCCCCAGTGTCTTGGCCGTTTCACTACACTCAATACAGCCATCCTGGCCAATCAAAGGAACCAGCTCCAATCTCCCCATCACCAGCAAAAACCCAAAAGCTCCAGTCCAGGATGTACCCTGGAGAGCTATTCCCATAGTATAATTACTACCCTTGTTGTTTGCAACACAAATATCCACAATACCCAGTTCAAGCTACTACACCACCCATAACTACCACTCCTCAACCCTGTACTGCATCTGTTAAATGCAAACTGCCTCCCAACGAATTATCACAGAACTACATGCCACCCGGTTTTATGCTTCTTGAAGGAAAAACCCCTTCGCCCCTAGATTTGTGGCCTTGACCAAAACTGCAGCTGCCTCTCCCATGAAACTTATGTGCAAATGCTGGAGACTTTCAGAATTAGTTTGGTAGTCTACTGCACATGTGTCTTTTGAAACATTGCATCCTGCTTTAATGCTGATGTAGGTTCATTGTGTGTGTAGATTGACTGCAAAGTGATTCTTGCTTGTGTCTGCTTCAATAAATCAAATATGGTCCCAAATTCTTGTTGGTTTTCACTTCAACACCATTACTCTTCAGTGTCGAATGACTCTAATGTGCTTTATTGCTTAACTGTTTTTATCAATGTTGAAAACATTTGTGCTGCTTAATATTTTGGTGGAAACCTTTGTTTGTTTCAGGGTTCTTTGACATTAGATAAATATCAATGTCTAACATTATAAATGTCTTTTTACTGCTACTTGATCAATTAATACACCTTTGCTAAATGATTAATAAAATCAAACTTTTGGAGTGTTTAGTACAACACCAACCTGTTATACTCTCTTGTGTGCTTTATCTTGTAGCTTTTCATCCTTGATGAAGGTGTTGACCAGGTCTGCTTGACTGCGCCTCAGAACATCTCATGGACGGATGCATTTCATTGTAGCACAATCTCAAACAACTCTCTGTAGTTCTCACAGCAAGTCCAATCAGACATAGACTCAGGAAAAATGTGTTAAAGCAATAAGAGCAGTGTTGGGGTAATGCATTTAATGTAACGCAAGATTACTTCGTAGTAAAGAAGTGCATTACTTTTACATTTATAATACAAGTTATTTTTTTTTCAAAGAAGTGTTGCAAGTTACTGAAGACAAGTGGTCATGACTGAATTTGGTAGGTCTCATGATAATGACATCTATTACATTTATGTTTAGATTACGTTCATACTACATACACGCAAACTATGTAAAACATGCTTTTAGCAGTCATGAAATAACTACTTATTCAGAATAAGTACCTACTTGACCTGTACGGCTGATTGTTTCAGGCGGACCATATTGACTGCTGCCGTTTCCTGTTTGCTCGAGTGGATTGCGTTTGTTTGCGTCGTATAAACTTGTTTTTGTTTTAGATTTTAAACTCGACGTTCGTTCTTATTGCTCAATACAATACTAAATTATTTAATAAACTTTAATCGTTAGCTTTAATCTTAGTCGCTAAACGCATTAGCATTTTGCTATCTTACTGTCCGTGCATACAGCGTTTTCTTGCTTGCGCCTTTTTTCCGAGTTCATCAAACAACTGGTGAAATGGATCAACACACACGGTGAGTCATGTCATCTCTTATAATTGTTACATGTACTGCCTGCTTCATGCATACTCTATCTCTGTCAGCAGCCAGGGCTTTACATGTGATAAATGTAGGGACATAGTCAGGCTGACAGAGAAGATCTCAGAATTAGAGACACTCATCCAAACTTTAATCGAGGATAGTAAGAATGCAAGGGCTTTGCATACTGCTTTGGATGCGACTAGCTTTGCAAACCCTGTACAATGTTCGGTTCCGGCTGTAGAGCCCGTGCAGCAGGGCAACTGGGTGACTGTGAGACGGCATAATCGTGGGTAAAAAAAACACTGTTCCATTCCGATTAGAACATCAAACAGGTTCTTCCACTCAGTGACGCACCCACTGAGAAATCTGTTGAAAGTGCCCTTGTGATTGGCGATTCTATAACTCGGAATGTGAAAATAGAGACTCCAGCCACCATAGTCACATGTTTGCCAGGAGCCAGAGAGCCTGACGTCAAAGCAAATTTAAAAGTGCTGGCTAAGGCTAATCGTAAATATTCTAAGATTGTTATTCACGTCGGCGCTAATGATGTCCGACTTCGCCAGTCGGAGATCACTAAAACTAATATTAAAGAGGTGTGTGAACTCGCAAGTACGATGTCAGGCACTGTAATTTGCTCTGGCCCTCTTCCTATGCGCAGGAGTGATGAGATGCTTAGCAGATTATCTTCACTCAATGGCTGGATGTCTAAGTGGTGCCCGCAGAACATAGGGTTCATAGACAATTGGAAAAGTTTTTGGGGCAGACCTGACCTGTTGAAAAGAGATGGTATTCACCCTACCTGGGATGGTGCCGCTCTTCTCTAGTAATTTTGCACATAGTCTTAGAGCTAAACCTTGACTAACTGGGGTCCAGGTCAGGAAGAAGACAAACTGGCTAAACCGACCGTCTGCTAGCTGTCTCACGTCACAGAGGTCAGATAAATTACAACACATAGAGACTCACCTAGATATCATCCTATAGAGACTTTGTCTGCTTCCCGAATTAGCAAATACCAAAAATTCTCACAACCGTTTAAGGGTAAAAATTTAATTGATTTACAAACAACTACAAACGGATATAACACAAATTAACAAATGATAAGGCTTGGGTTACTGAATATACGATCCCTTTCCTCAAAAGCACTTATTGTAAATTATATGATTACAGATCATAAACTAGATGTGCTGTGTTTGACAGAAACCTGGCTAAAACCAGATGATTACGTTACTTTAAATGTATATTGTACATTACTTTAAATGAGTCCACCCCTCAAGATTACTGTTATAAACATGAGCCTCGTCTGAAAGGTAAAGGAGGAGGTGTTGCTGTCAAGTCAAGTCACCTTTACTTATATAGCGCTTTTTACAATACAGATTGTTTCAAAGCAGCTTTACAGTGGTCACATGAAAACATGTTTGGCTGAGCGGCAGCCTTAAAAGAGCAGGCAAATTAATACAATTGATGAATATTAAGTGTTAAGTTTTGATTATTGATTGATTTGATTGATTGATAGTTTGATTATTATGTTGATAATTCAAGTCTAATATTAAGTCTAATTTGGTCCGATTGGAGATGGGTTCATGATCTACACAGGGGAGGGTTTTGTAGAGTCACGGTCTCCGCAGACACTTCAGGGCAGTGCTGTGCTCGTGGATACGGCCCAGATCCGGCTGACCATGGTAACCTCGGAATAAACAGAGAACAATATCAGCGTAGATGCCATTCTTCTTTTGATGTATTTAGTACATCAGATGTTATGGGAATGTTCCCGTTTCCGGCTGACCTACATTATGCAGCCTAACAATCATTTTACATGATTTGAATTACAAATGTATGTGTTATGTGTATGCCAGGTTGAAGAGATGTGTTTTTAGTTTAGATTTAAACTGGCGGAGTGTGTCAGCTTCCCAAACTGTTTTAGGAAGACTGTTCCAGAGTTTTGAAGCTAAATAGGAAAAAGATCGACCGCCAGCAGTTGACTTTGAGACTTGAAAACTATGTTGGCATTAATGGAGTTGCATTAGCCTGGTTCAAATCCTACTTATCTGACCGTTATCAGTTTGTAAATGCAGTAAATGAGGAGATGTCATATCAATCACGGGTTCAGTATGGAGTTCCTCAAGGTTCAGTACTAGGACCATTGCTTTTCACCTTGTACATGCTTCCTTTGGGTGCAATTATTAGGAAGCATGGCATTAGCTTTCAGTGTTATGCTGATGATACTCAGCTCTATATTTCTTCTCATCCTGATGAAACGTACCAAAAAAATATATATATAAAAAATAAAATATAAAAAATATAAAAAAATATATATAAAAAAATTGGATTACTAATAACTTTCTACTGCTTAATTCTGAAAATACAGAGATTCTAATTATTAAACCAAAAAGTTCTACACGTAATAATGTAGACTACTGCCTAACACTCGATGGCTGATCTGTCAAGTCTTCGTCGTCAGTTAGAAACCTGGGTGTGCTCTTTGATACCAATCTTTCATTTGAAAGCCACGTTTCTAGCATCTGTAAAACGGCATTCTTCCATCTTAAAAATATATCTAAATTGCTAGGAAAAGTTAGTTCATGCGTTCATGAGTTCAAGGCTAGATTATTGTAATGCTTTACTAGGTGGTTGCCCTGCACGCTTAATAAACAAATTCCAGCTGGTCCAAAATGCAGCAGCTCGAGTTTTTACTAGAACCAGGAAGTATGAGCATATTACACCAGTTCTGTCAAACCTGCACTGGATTCCTATTAATCAACGAATACATTTTAAAATCTTGCTAATGACTTCCAAAGCATTAAATGGTTTAGCTCCACAGTACTACCTGGCGTCCATTACAGTGGACATGACATTTCACGCCCCTTTTTGTTTTACTTTTTGAGCATTTTTCCTAATTTAAAGCATGCACCCCAAGAGATTAGACCCTTGTCATCCTCTAGATGGCAGTAAAGTTCTGGATGTGGAAATTTAAAAAAAAAACACTACATTTGAAGTGAGGCACGGGGGCGCTGTTTTTCACCTACAGAAGGAAGCTGCATTTTCTACAGTTATACAGTGGTATCTCGAGATACGAAATTAATCCGTTCCGAGGCGGCCTTCGTATAATGAGTTTTTCGTATCTTGGAACACATTTTACATGTAAAATGGCTAATCCGTTCCAAGCCCTCCAAAAACACCCCATTAAATTTCATAATAAAGCTAAATTGACCTATAAACAATGAAATAACGTAAAATGTCGATGTGGCAAGGGGGGCGTGGATATAAACAGCCTGGAAGGGAAAGACGGAGAGAGAGATCCGGGCGAGACGCGAGTCGGCACGGAAGCGGTGAATGCGAGGCTCACGAGCGAAACGAAAGTGAAACCGAAACCGAGAGAGATTGCGAGTGACACGGAACTCAGAGGGAGAAGTGGGAGTGGGACAGTGGGATTGAAACGCACCTGCTTATGTTTTGTTTTGTGTTTTGATTTATTTAAGACTCTAAAGCAATAAAAGCTTGTGAGTCTCAGTAAGCTGACCTTGCCTCCTTCCTTCTCCGTGACTAACGATATCTATCTGTGCATTTTATAATTTTTCTTGCTATTTGGGATATGTAGGACCGAATATATACAATATCTACAAAAAAAAATGTTTACAGGTATTGTCCTAATGTGGTATCATAATGTTATTTGCTGTTAAGGCCAGTGGGGGCATATGAGAAAAAAAAATAAAAATAAAAAACAGTGGTGTAATGTTGTGAAATCCCCACCAGATGGGGTGGCCAACAGCGCTAAGATTGACAGAATGGGCTATTATTGTCTCGAGAGTCAAATATGTAATGTTCTGAGATATGAGATAAAAAAAATACAGTTATCACAGTAATACTACATTTTTGAAAAAATGTCATATGCAGAATATACAATTCTGTGATCAGTGCAAGGTGCACTACTGCTCTGTGCCACTTGGGAATACCTGGAAAGAAACACACAGCCTATGTGTTGGGGATTGCACCCCTGAATGCCGGTAGTTATAGTTTTGACCGCTGCAGAACTCTGGTTAGGGAGTCGGAGTCATCAGATTGATTTAGCCGTTTATTTTACAAGTGACCATATACACTTCGTAGTGTACTTGAGGTAGTTTCTGCAATAAACAAATACCAGAAACACTTTACAATCAAACACAAATTACAATCAAATAAACATCTTTTAACTGTGCGAATATATGAAATATAAACCAAGAATATCAGTCTAAAGTAGCACGAATCAGTGGCGGTTCTAGACCATTTCAACTGGGGGGGCCAAGCTGGGGCCAGTTGTACTGTTAGAGGGGCCAGTTATATTTAAACCTTATTGTTGTCATATCATTTTCTTCACTGCACTGCAGGCATTAACAGGCAAAATACAATGTTTATAATCATTCAAAAATGTATTTGCATTTCAATTTTATTTTTTACATTTGCATTACATATTCAGTATTAGTCACAGTAACGATTTGATTTTAATTATATTTTTACATTTGCATTACATATTCAGTATCATTCACATTAACTGTAATTGCATTTCTATTATATTTTTACATTTGCATTACAGATTCAGTATCATTCACAGTAACTGTATTCTACGATTTTTGTGTTTTTTTGCAAAAAGATCAGCAAATTCATCTAGATTTAAGGCCTTTGCCCTCCTTGACTCAATACTTAGAACACCTAAATTGCTTAATCTGTCATCTGACATTGTGGACCTGAGATAGGTTTTCACCAGCTTTAGTGCAGAAAAACTCCGTTCACAAGAAGCGGTACTAACAGGGATTGAAACAGCTATCTTGCATAGTTTAAAAAGCTCAAAGAAAACTTCTTTATAAGGTTCAATGAATAATGCCAGCTCTACTACACTGGAGGGTTTCTGCATGCCACTCTGTATTTTCCTTTCTAAAATTCTTCTGAACTGATGTAGTTCATACCCCAAGTCCTCAATATTTGATTCATACATTCTAGCAAATGGAAACAGGGACTTTTCTTTGAGAAACACATCACTTGTGGGGTTTAGAGTTTGGATGCCAGTCATTATTTCACAGTTTTTGCTAGAAAACCTTCTGTTAAGCTCATTAAGCATCTGATCTAAAACAGGGTAGAAAAGGGTTGTACGAAAACTATCTTTTTCTCGTTCTGAATCTGACCTCTGACCCACTGTACTGAGTACACAGTCTGCATTAAATTGAGAGCTTAGCTTTTTTGGTCGTTTTGCAGGGGGCTGTACTGCAGTATCACATTGCTCAGCTGTGTTCAACACTTCACTCCATAGGTCATCAAAAAATGACTCATCCCTGTAGTCATTCAAAGTCTGAACTAAGGCTTCAACTAAATCAACAGCCTTTGACAGATCAAGTGATGAAGACTGTAGCATATCTGACAGAAATTTTGCTTCTCCAAACACTTTATGGAGGGTAACAAGGCACACAATGAACTGTAAATCTATCTGTGCAAGCAGACCTCTAGCCTCAACAGATCTGTCACCACTGTGTTCTTGGACTATATCTTGCAGGACTCGCTTAATGGCAGGCAATCTATCCATAATAGTATGTAGAGCCATATATCGACATGCCCAGCGAGTGTCACTTAGTCTCTGAAGCTCTCTAGCTGGTGCACCTGGGTACATCTCTTTCTGTATGCTCAGCCATTTTTGATGCACATATGACCCAGATGTGAAGACATACAGTCTTTCTAGTAAGGAGAAGAACTCTCCTACCTCAGGGATAGCTTTGACTGTGTCCACTAAAACTAAATTCAGACAGTGTGCATTGCAGTGGATGTAAAAGGCATGCTTTGCTTGTTCTTTAATGCGTGCCTGGACACCTGAATGCTTCCCACTCATAACTGAAGCACCGTCATATGCTTGACCTACTAGGTTGTTTTTGTATTCAAGACCATGACTTTCTAATATGTGTATGATTCTGTCAGTAAGCCCCGCTGCATCTAGTCGATCAGCCGATTCAAAGTGGAGAAAGCTCTCATGGACAGCTCCACTGAAATAGTACCTGAGTACTAGAGATATCTGCTCCTTTTTTTTTACATCTTTTGTTTCATCTGCCATTATGCTATAGACCTCACTGTCTTTCACTTCTTCTATAATTTTTGTTCGAACCATGTCTGCCAAACAACTCAGAACCTCATTCTGAATCCCTTTGCTGGTATATTTTGCATTATGAATGGAAGTCAGCCTTTTTTGCACAGTTTTGTCATGCTTAGCTATTGTTTCTAAGATTGCCATGAAGTTCCCTTTATTATCTGACTCTGTAGACTCACCGTGTCCTCTTTGTGCAATGTTTTGTGTGGCTGTAAGTAGTAGTATTTCTCCTATTGTTTTAATATAGTCCCGATTTTCTTGAACCTGTTTGTTGTGTTCCTTGTTTAGGGCATTTACCAGTGTTGCATTACTTTTTACAGCTTTCTGATAGTCTCTCCATGTAATCATTGCTTGTTTGTGCCGCTCAGACCTTGCATGAATTGCAAATCCCCCCTGTTTGTAAGTTGCCTTCTTCCAATTGTTAAAACCCAATTTTGAATCAAATACTGTCTCTGAGACTTTGGGAGGGCTAAAATGCCTGCAGGCATAACAAAACACAGAGTCTGATTGTTTGGAATATTCAAGCCAGGGGTGGATATGGTACCAGGCTGCCTTGAAGCTCCTCCTCCGGTCCCCCATCAGAGTTCTTGGGTATATATTCATCATTGGCTGCACAGGTGGTTCTTCCCGGGATTTGCTGATATCTGCCAAAGAAAATATATATATAAATAATAAAAGTATACCCGTTTCGTTACAGCAAATAGTTTTTATATTCATAAATGTTGAAAATTCAGTTTTAAGTGCACTTACTACTTCATCTGTCTATCTTGGTATTTTTTAGTTTTCCATTATTTGCTGATGAGAATGTATTTATATATTTTACCACCTTCATTTTTACTCTTTGTCATGTCTTTTTGTTGTTTTTACTACTGTTGTGATTACTTATGCCTGTTTATTTGTTTGTTTACTGTTTTTTCTTCTCTTTTCTTTTTTCTTTTCTTTTTTTACCTTGAATGTATGATAAAATCATAAATCATAAAAAGTATGTATTTGGTTAGTTTTAGATATATAATTACCATCAGGCAACTTCTGAAATCCATCTGATATCACAAGCTCATAGCATGTTAAATAAGATTTAATTTCAATCACAAACTGATTAATTTCTATACACCATATAAACTGACTTATTGCACTGCTTTACAGATGTATTTAACAGCACAAACCTGATGGTCCACTGCTAGTGGACACACAAGGCTCCTCTGTTGGTGTATCACTCTCAGCCTCAGTCTCTCCATCTGTCTCACTTTCCTCCTCTACTATTCCTTCACTCTCAGTCTCTCCAATGGACAACTCCTCCTGCTCTCTCTCTGCAGACTCTCTGCTCTCTCTTGCTCTCTCCACACCTGAACCATCTGGCTCTGTCTCACTGCCTACCTTATCTTTTCTTTGGAAGAACGACATGATGTCTTTCTTTCTCTTCATTTTGGTGAGAACTATAGAGCAAAAGCAATGGGGACCAAGAAACTTATGAATTAATTTACTGAAAATAACTGACTTGCCAGGTAACTATGTCTAAACATTTAATGTTACAACTCGTTTACCGAGTAAAAACACTCAGAACCATGAGTTTGTTGATCATATATTTTATCCCTTTTCAAACTGCCACAAGCTAACAAACGGCAAAAAATTAGCTGATCTAACTTTATGCATTTACATATGCATTACTTCTGTATTGCATTTAATACAAATAAAAAATATAAACAACTTTACTCACCTCTATATTTCCTTCTTTGCTTGAAGTATTCAACTATAATATTCGCGCAAATCTTCCACCAACTTCTGAGTAGAAAAAAAACTTGCAGATGCATGTTCTACGATACTGTTGTGTTCCGCTTTAATCAGTCCCTCCCTCTAGAAAATGTGTGGGTTACATTTCTGTTCCGCGTTGCTACTGTCTAATCATAGACTGTGTCTAATAACGGATGTAAAAAACAACGATCGCAAAAAAAAAAAAAAAAAAAAAAAAAAAAAGCAGTTTTGTAAAAATTATTTCACACTCCAGATTTAGGGGGGCCACAAGGGGGTCCAAGCTTGTTGTCACAGGGGCACTGGCCCCCCCTGGCCCCCCCCTAGAACCGCCCTTGTTCCGCGTTGCTACTGTCTAATCATAGACTGTGTCTAATAACGGATGTAAAAAACAACGATCGCAAAAAAAAAAAAAAAAAAAAAAAAAAAAGCAGTTTTGTAAAAATTATTTCACACTCCAGATTTAGGGGGGCCACAAGGGGGTCCAAGCTTGTTGTCACAGGGGCACTGGCCCCCCCTGGCCCCCCCCTAGAACCGCCCTTGCGTTATACAATTCATCCATCTGTCCATCTGGCGGATATAGATGCAATTCGATAGATAGATAGATAGATAGATAGATAGATAGATAGATAGATAGATAGATAGATAGATAGATAGATAGATAGATAGATAGATAGATAGATAGATAGATAGATAGATAGATAGATAGATAGATAGATAGATAGATAGATAGATAGATAGATAGATAGATAGATAGATAGAATAATTGCCCACTGGGGAATCATATTTCCGCCACATAAAAATAAAATAAATAAAAAATGCGCATGAAAACTAGAAATTATGACATATTAAATCGAAATTATGACTTTCTGTCTTGCGAGCACATTGATCCAAACTACACAGGGTGAACTGTGAACACATTAAGAAATAGCCTACTTTAATCGTGGTATTACCAATGATGAAATTCTCGCATTATTCGTGGAACGAGATGGAATATCGCTGAGCAAATGTCTTGAAACGATTTGGCGCAGAAAGAACGAAACGGACGTTGCAGCGGTGGCAGCTTTCATTGAACAACAACTTTAAACCTCTGGCCAATGTCATAGTTATAGATGGATCCACAAAGTTAGGACCACGGCTGATACACACGCCTCCTCAGTCTCTAATAAACCCCTTCACATCTAAAAGCTGCAACAGAACTCGAGTTCGATCGAGCGATCGCACCGTTTCCCTATCAATTACAATATAATTGTTTGGTGCATCCATCTATAACCACGACATTGGCCAGAGGTTAGAAGTTGATATTTTATCATTAGTAAAACTACGATTAAAGTATTCCTTATTATGTTATTAAGACTTTTCAAATCTCATAATTATGACACAGTAAGTCATCATTTCGATTTAGAAAATCATAATTATAACTTAATTATGTCAATTTCGATTTACTATGTCATAATTTCGATTTAGTAAGTCATAATTTTGATGTAGAATGTGATTTGATGCGATTTTTTTCTTCTTCTGTGGCGAAAATAAGCTTCCATACCCCACACTGTGCCGTCCAGACAACATTTTTCTCCTCTTTTCCACCTTGCCAAAGATAACTTCTACTTCACATTGAGTGAAGTTACATTTTTTTGATTTCCTCTCTGTGTTTGCCATGACTTCGCATGCCATGAATATTAATTTGTGGGTGTTTTCACGGACTATTTATGGGCAAATATGGGCGTGACATGAAGCTGCAAAAGCTGCTCTACATTTAGAATTGATTGTGATTTATAAAGGGAAACCCGCGTAGGATGTGCGTGCACATGGTTTAATAAATCCGAATATTTCTGTGCGCACGCACGTCCTATGTTTCATCCTTACGCAACTTCTGACGTAAATCCTAGGCAAAGTTTTATAAATGAGGCCCCTGGTGAGGATTCCAGTGTTTGGAAATACTCCTGCTCCATCTGCTGGACAGTACAGAAAACAGTGTGGAGATGCCATAAGGGTGAACTGAATCAGCATAAAGAATCATTTAAAAAGCTTTCAAATTCTAGAAATATCTCCAGAAATGTTTCTTAAACATTCAATATAATTGAGGAGTTTTACCATCTCTGAATCCATCACTGCAGAATCAGCATCTGACAAAGTGAAAAACAACTTGATTCATTTATTTACATTTACATTAATGTATTTGGCATCTAAAGCAACTTAGATTGAATTCAAGAAACACATTAACATTCTAATCAATTCTTATTTTCCCTGGGAATCAAACCCATGACCTACAGTTCAAGCGGAAAGCTCATTTGTTTATTTTTGCAACTTTAATTTTTTTGTTCACCTGTTCAAACGTTTTTTTTTCTAACTTTGGAACAGTACAAGCAAACTACAAAACGTTGCTGGTTTTCTTCCAAACAACACTCAATTCTAAACAAAGTCTGCAATAGACGATGAATTCACTTGCTCACCTGGCTGAAAAGTTGTCCTTTGATTTTTCATATCCCATGTGTATTCCTGGGGAATGCTTAGGAGCTTATGTGTCCATTACAAGTCCAATGGTCTGGACTAATTTTTTCTTGCAGCTTCTTCTACGTGAAAATGGCTGTTACTGAAAGACTGTCTAATGACGTTTTATCCCTCTTTGTCACACTGATCAATCCTCAGGGAATGAATGGTAAGACCATTTGTATTGTTCCACAGCAGTGCACTGAAGGCATGCAGTGTTGATGGTTTTTATGGATATTCGAGAGCCCATACAAGAGTTGTCCAGCCTGTAATATCAAACGCTGTGGGAGACGTAAGCGTTCAGACAGACCTGAATGTCCAAACACCAGAAGCACATTTCTGCTGCATTCGATTCTAATGCTCTTTGCACAACTATTTTCATGAACGATTCCTCATAACCTATTTGTTTTCTCAGTATATTGTTGTATTTTGATTTGTAGTTCATGTGCAAATTTCCATCACAAAATATCAGCAAACAACACATAATTTGAGAAGGTGGAAGTGTTCATTATCTTTCTATCTAATCAGAACACAGTAGCAACTCCTTGCAACCAGCAAGGGCTATGGAGGACTTAAAAACTTTATTAGACCAAAAGTAAAGTTTACTATACTAAAAGGACTGTTGTCATTTAAATGTAAGCGACAGATGTTTTCAGTGCGAATAACCCAGAGAGAAAATGTGACGTTAAAAAAAAACAGCACACGCTGTGTGTTCATTGATAGGAACAGGTGATTTTAATTGTGCGCGTTGATTTCCATAATGTGTCAATGCTTAAAGCAGCGCGCGCCAGTCAGACGTGAGAGCAGCACGATGGCGTGTGGGGAAATACGAGCGGAGCTGGTCGTGGTTTTCATGTGCCTTGTTTTACTCGAGTGTCGAAGTGAGCCTGTATTCCCCGGAACTCTAGAAGACGATGGAGGCAGCGAAAGTTTATCAGAGCGATCCGTGTTGCTCCAGGAGGAATTTGATGAGTCTTTGGCTGATTTTCAGGATCTCGGTGACTACGCTGATGCCGCAGGTGTGAAGCCCCGATGGGCGCTTGGTTTCACTTGTTGTTATAATGCAGTTTTTTTTTTGGTTTTCAGCGCGGGGCACAACGTAACACTTTTTGGTTTTAGCCAAATAATGAACAAAGTAATGGGGTTAGACAAACCATATTTTTACACAAGCACACAAGCCTCCCCTACAAATGAACACTGGTTTGATGTACGTCGGACCTACAGTTTCTGTGCAATATCACCAAAAGCGCCAGGAGTGAAATGTGACAACTTGCCCCGTGAGCGGGACTCGTTGTAACAGACAGCGTGTTAGCTGTAACACCATGTTATCCAATGGGTGTTCATTGGCGTATTTTTGTTTCTTAAAAGTTGAGTCTTGACGATTATAAGCATAACTTATGAATGGAATCTATATTTGTAATGCTTTGAACAATGTAATGACATGACAAACTTTTGAATAGGTTAATACAATGCAAAATATGATTATTGATGCAGCCTGTTCAATGCGGCTGAGCTGTAACACCGTGTTACAACTAACTACGCGTTGTCTTGTTTACTTCAGGACCGGCTAGCAGTCACGTCTTTCAAAATGGTATCATCTTTTAGCCAAGATGGTAATCATAACAATATAAGAGTGGACTAACACACTTTCACACATTCTTTGAAAATCGAAAAACAACTGCTATTACAAATTTACACGCTGCCAAAAGAGTTTTTCCTTTGGTTCTCATCCAAACTTCGCTGAAACTTCTGTAGCCCGGTGACACTAAAGGCAGCAATATTTTTGTTTACATTATAATTTACATCATAATGTGCATTTTATTTTATTTACTTTGTGCTTTACAGTGTTTACATTCTGTATATAAATAGTTATATTTAAACAATATTGTTTAATGTTGGATGCGTTGATGTATCACGTGTAAAGGAGGGAGTGGGCGTGGCGAAGGAGAGTGAGAGGAGTGAGGATTGAGATAGTAGAGAGAAAAGGAATCTTCTACCCGAAAATCCTGTTAACTACAGATTTAATCCATAGTGTTTGTCTGAGTAGTACTGATATTGAGTAAATATCGGAGATATTCGGAAAGACGGAGAGTCGCACGACGATACCGCGTGCTCGTGTGGTGAGAAGCGCGAGCCGAATTGACGCTGAGACGGATCGTAAAACCAGATAGCGCTCCGGGTGACCGGAAAAGCCCGGGGTTCCTCTGGCTTCGAGGGACAGTTCGTCACAACAGATAGCGCTCCGGATGACCGGGAAAGCCCGGAGTTCCTCTGTTGCAACGCGAGAGTGCAAGGCAGCCGCTATCATCTGACTATCAGGCCTGCAACGTAGGGTGTGTGAGTGAGCGCGTGAGTGTGGGCCCATTTAAGAGAGTTTTGTTCGGAAAATATTGTTTACTCTTAATATCTAATTGCAAGATTGAGTTATTTAGTGGGACGAATATTTATTTTGTTGAGAGTGTTTAAATACTGTTCTTTTCATTGGTATCCTATAAAGGGTTTACTTTACACTGAATTTGCTTTTCAAAAAGTGTACTTTTATAATTTATCTTTCTTATTGTTTTACTGTTTTCATTTTTTTGTTCATTTACGTATATAAACGACTCATAAGATATTTACAGGATTTCTTATTCTTTATTGCTGCTGAAGGGAAGGGAAAAATCTATTTGATTATTATAGGTAATCATACCTGTTAAGCTAATACTTACCCAGGCCCCAGCTTTAACAAGGCGGGCACCGTTACTGGGGTTACATAAATTGGAGGCACCGCTGGGATTTTATTCCTTATTACTTCAGTAGTAGCATTTAAAAACAAACAAAATAGAATCAAAGTTTTATTGCAACATACTTTAAGTGGCTCAGTTATAGAGATGGCTCGTAGGCAGACCCCTTTTTCAGTCCCTGATTTGGAAAGTTGGTGCCGAGGTGAAGGCATTAATCCAGATAATGCCCTCATTGTGAGTGGTATTCCAGAAGATACAGATGTTTCTAAAATTGAAGAAGCTATGCAGTCTATCAAAGCCCTTGGAAGAGTCAGGGTAAGAGGACGGATGTATAGCCAAGTGACACAGTCACTAATAGTGCTCTGTGAATGTCGTGAGAAGGTGCGTGTAGAGAGACTCCCTCTTGATGTATTACCTGCTGATGGATCAGACCCCTGGATCTTGAGTGTTAATAGAATTGTGGGTGGGGGAGATAATTTAGTTTCACCTGATGAATCAGAGCAAAGGGAAGAACCTCAAGAATCAAGTTCACCTAACTTGTTGAATGCTTCTACGCCCGAGTCTATCATCAGAGCGGTAGGTGATTTGCTTGCAAAAACCACCAAAATCTCCAGTGATAGTAGTTCCTTCAGACGTCTGAGAACCTTTTCAGGGATTGTTCCTATTCCGGCTGGAGAGGATAATTTGGAGAATTGGATGGAACAAGCCATGCTCATGGTTGAGGAAAGTGATCGTTCTGAAAAAGAAAAGAAGTTAAGGATAGTGGAGAGTTTGCGAGGACCAGCATTGGAGATTATCCAAGCAGTAAGGTTTACAAATGCTGAAGCATCTCCAAAAGAGTACCTAGCAGCTATTGAAAGTGCTTTTGGAAGCTCAGAGTCTAGTGAAGATCTGTATTTCAAGTTTCGAGCACTAAGGCAACGTCATGGAGAATTTTTGTCAGACTTTCTGAGGAGAATCGAGAAAATCTTAATCAGAGTTGTACAAAGAGGAGGCTTACCTGCCCAGTCTGCTGGCAGAGCACGCCTGGAACAACTCATCAGAGGAGCCACCCAGTCTGACATGCTGCTACAGTTACGCTTAAGGGAACGAAAGAATAACCCTCCTGATTTCCTAGATCTGCTACAGGAGATTCGGCAAGTTGGAAGTGAGAAATTCAAAGACCCTGTCTTTCAAGGTTTGGCAACTGAGCTCAGAGAATTACAAACTTTGGTGGCAGAGTTAACTTTCAAGGCAGAGAATGAAGCAATTTCTGACAAGAATCAGAAAAGCCAACAAGCTCCAGAGTTCGCTGATGAAAGCTATGAGGTAAAAGCTCTGAAGAAAGAGGTGAAAAAACTCAGACAACAAGTGAAAGTGATGACTGTACAACCACCGGCCGAGGTAGAGAAAGAAATGTCTCCACAAGGAAACCAAGCGTGTTCAGTTAAGTTTACCCGATCAAAAGTGACTGAATCTTCTAAAAGCTATGAGGATTACTTCTGCTACAACTGTGGGGGTGACGGACACATTGCTTCAAAGTGCAGAGCTCCAGTAAATGAGAAGAAAGTGATTCAGAAACTCATTCAATCTCTGCGAAAAGTTAAGGGAAAACAAAGGAATGAGGAGGCTTTTGAGGAGGAGCATCATTGTTCTGTGAAAAGAAGTGCAGTTCAAGTCAAACCAACCACCAGTATCCCGGAAGGATTAGTGGGACCATCTTCAGTTATTCCGGTGAAGGTAAATGGAACGCCTTGTCAAGCTTTGCTGGATAGTGGATCAGTAGTAACTATTATCTTTGAGGAGTGGTATAACAGAAACCTTGCTGATACCCCAATTCACCCCATTTCTGGGCTAGCTGTCTGGGGCTTAAGTGATTCTAGTTTCCCCTATCGTGGCTATGTAGAAATAGAGCTGCAATTTCCAGAAAAGTTGACAGGAGTACCACAATCCATTAGTGTATTGGCTTTAGTGTGTCCAGAGCCGCATGGACCCAAACAGGTCCCCTTACTCATTGGTACTAATGCGAGTATGTTCCAGAGGTTAGCGCATCTTTGCAAAGAGTCTGCTGGAGTAGACATTTTCCACACAATGTCAGTAAATCTTCAGAAGTCAACTATGTCTGAAAGGGAAGACGGAGAACAAAAAGTCTCAGAAGATGTGGTGGTGGAAGTTCAATGGAATGGTCCAGGTCCACTCAGTATTCCACCAAGAAGTGAGTGTCAAGCTACTTGCAAAGTCAATGTGATGCAATCCATAGACAAGAGTATCCTAGACTTCAAATAGTCCGGCTGATGTTCTAGTAAAGCCTACCATCATTCCTTCTTCAGCCATCCAGGTGGACCGATTTCCTGTACTACTAAAGAATATATCACAGAAAGAGATCAGTATCCCTGTTGGTTCTGTGGTGGCGCACGGATACACCACTGAAGTTGCTACTACCGTGGAGAAAGACACTTCAGCCAGAGGGTCGCCTATAGATCCATGCGTGTTTGACTTTGGAGACTCACCCATTCCAAAATATTGGAAGGACAGGTTATCACAAAAACTGTCTGAGAGAGCGAATGTCTTTTCACTTCATGAGTGGGATGTTGGTTCTGCAAAAGGGGTGGAGCATCGCATTCAACTTAGTGACCACACACCTTTTCGAGAGAGATCCCGTCGACTGGCACCTGCCGACATCGATGACATACGTCGCCATCTTCACGAGTTGTTGGCGGCAGGAATCATCAAAGAGTCCAGAAGTTCATATGCTTCCCCCATTGTTGTGGCCAGGAAGAAGAACGGAACAGTGCGTATGTGTATCGACTATAGAACCTTAAATTCAAGAACCATCCCTGATCAGTATACTGTGCCGAGGATTGATGAAGCTTTGGATTGTCTTACAGGCAGTAAGTGGTTCTCTGTTTTAGACCTACGGAGTGGGTATTATCAGATCAAAATGGCTGATGAAGACAAGGCCAAGACTGCTTTCATTTGTCCACTTGGGTTCTATCAGTTTGAAAGGATGCCGCAGGGAATCTCAGGAGCCCCTGCTACGTTCCAAAGATTGATGGAAAAGGCTGTTGGGGACATGAATCTGCTGGAAGTACTTGTGTACTTAGATGATCTTATAGTGTTTGGAAAAACACTGGAAGAACATGAGGAACGTCTGCTTAAAGTCCTTGATAGACTTGAAGAAAATGGATTAAAAGTCTCACTGGACAAGTGCCAGTTCTGTCAACCGCAGGTAAAATATGTGGGGCATATAATCTCCCAAAAGGGTATTGCCACCGATCCGACAAAGATTGAAGCTGTAACAAATTGGAAACAACCAACTGATTTGAAATCCCTTAGATCATTCTTGGGATTCTGTGGGTACTACAGGCGGTTCATAGCTAATTACTCTGCTATCGTCAGACCCCTTACCGAACTTACCAAGGGATATCCATCTACTCAGCATGGGAAGAAAGCAGTAAAGAGCAATGGGATGTACTACAGGGAGTCTGAAGCATTTGGTGACCGGTGGACAGAAGAGTGTACAGAGGCGTTCCAGAAGATCATCCATTGTCTTACTAACGCACCAGTGTTGGCCTTTGCTGATCCAACCAGGCCTTACATTCTACATGTAGATGCTAGCCTGAATGGTTTGGGAGCAGTTTTAAACCAGGAGCACCCCGAAGGTTTGAGGCCGGTAGCCTTTGCCAGCCGTAAGCTAAAGGCATCTGAACAGCGTTACCCTGTCCACCAACTTGAGTTTTTAGCCCTCAAGTGGGCAGTGGTAGACAAATTCCATGACTATTTATATGGTGCACGATTTACAGTAAGAACAGACAACAACCCACTTACTTACATACTTACCACGGCAAAACTCAATGCTGCTGGTCACAGATGGTTGGCAGCGTTGTCCACATATGACTTCCATGTACAGTATAAACCGGGAAAAAACAACATTGATGCTGACGCTTTGTCCCGCAACCCCTCTTCCACTACTGAGGAACAATATTGGCAAGAA
Organism: Rhodeus uyekii; assembly: GCA_037043235.1. Taxonomy (NCBI): domain Eukaryota; kingdom Metazoa; phylum Chordata; class Actinopteri; order Cypriniformes; family Acheilognathidae; genus Rhodeus; species Rhodeus uyekii. Next base: position 5,265,796 of record JAWRVZ010000016.1, on the reverse strand, counting down.
ATATCGCCTTCGGGTATCAAGGCCCTGTGCAAAGCTGTGAACACTCAAAAGTGTGTAGAGCAGCTGGGAGTGTCTCCTGAAGGTATACCCGAATGTTATGCCTATCCTACCAGGCTTGACATTGGTTCACTTGAGCAGTTGAGTTCTCAGGACTTAATAAAAGCTCAGGAAGAAGACCTTGCTATTTCTCGAGTGAGACATGCTGTGTCTAAAGGGCAGTTATTATCATTGTCTGGAGAGAAAAATCCAGAAGTACATCTACTACAGAAAGAAGGATCCAAACTGGTTGTAAGGAGAGGACTGTTATTTAGAGTAGTTCAGAGTCAACAACAGGAAGAGTGTATTCAGCTTGTCTTACCGCAGAAGTATCGGTCCATGATCTTACAGTCCCTGCATGATGAAACTGGACATCTAGGAGTAGATAAGACCACTGCGTTAATAAGAGATCGTTTCTATTGGCCAAAAATGTCAAATGAAATTGAACAGTATGTGAAGAACTGTGGAAAGTGTATTCTTCGTAAAACGCAGCCCCAAAGAGCAGCCCCGTTGAAGCAGATTACCAGCAATGGGCCTATGGATCTTGTTTGTATTGACTTTTTGTCCCTGGAACCCGATTCGAAAGGAGTATTCAACATCCTAGTAGTCACTGATCACTACACTAGGTATGCTCAAGCCTTTCCAACAAAAGACCAAAAAGCTCTCACGGTAGCCAAAGTATTATGTGAAAAGTACTTTGTTCATTACGGATTACCAGCCCGTATACATTCAGATCAGGGACGTGATTTTGAAAGCAAGCTAATCCATGAGTTGCTGAAGATGTTGGGCATTCAAAAATCGAGAACGACTCCATACCATCCTCAGGGGGACCCGCAGCCAGAACGATTCAACAGAACTTTGCTCTCAATGCTTGGGACGCTTGACAAATCGCAGAAGCAAAAATGGAGTCAGCATGTCAGTCAACTCGTACATGCTTATAATTGTACCAGAAATGATGCGACTGGATATTCCCCCTATGTCCTCATGTTTGGGCGGGAAGCAAGACTCCCGATTGATCTCTGCTTCTCTGTGTCATCTGAAGGTGAAGCAGAAAATTACCAACAGTATGTATCGAAGCTGAGAACAGACCTAAAAAAGGCCTACCACATAGCTTCCGAGGCTGCAGACAAGAGCCATCAAAAGAACAAAAGACTTCATGATAAGAGAGTTCGAGATCACATACTGGAAGAAGGGGATCGAGTTCTGATGAGAAGTCTAGGAGTCACAGGAAAGAACAAATTAGGAAATAAATGGTGTTCCTTCCCGTATGTTGTTGTCAGTAAGATGCCAAACTTACCCGTCTACCGTGTAAAACCTGAGAAAGGTAGGGGAACTGTCAAGACAGTGCATAGAAACCATCTTCTGCCTATCGGGTACCTGGTGAGAATGCCAACAGAGACAGAGGAAAAGAAAGTACAACAGAGACCATTGACAAGATCACAGAATTGTCAACAAACACCTCTCCATGAAACGGGAACAGACTATGCAGAATGGAGTTATGACGAGGCTGAGGTGTCTTCAGATTATGAGGATGAGAGTGCACACATACCTCTGGAGGCCTTGAAAGAAGTTTGGAGATTTCCAGAATCTCTGAATCCGAAATCTGTTCAACAGGAAAGAATAGTGTCTATTCCTGTAGAAGGTGAACCATCTGTGAGCTTTGGCAATAGTGAAGGTCAAACTATACACTCTGTTGAAGATCCTGAGCAAGTGAGAAATGGAGATACTCTGGAAAGAGAAAGACCTAACACTCAAGTTGTAGAGGGAAATAACTTACCTTTTACTGAAGCACCTGATGTTGAACCAAATTCAAATGATCTAGAACCCTCACGAGAAATTAGGTCTAAGAGAAAATTGAAGCCTGTAGTTAAACTCAGTTATGATGAGTTGGGAAAATCCACAAACCATCCAATACATACCATTACCCATGGTATGCCAGTACACTGTAGTCTGGTTTCAGAGGGTAACATAAGTAATTGTAACACTGTTTGGTGCCACCCTCTTGCTACTTGCCATAAATGCAGCAGCAAATAGGACATGAAAAAAGAAAGAATTAAACTCCTGTAAAGTCCCAAAAGTTTGATGAGGACCTCAAACATTTAGAAGGGGGAGGGTGTAGCCCGGTGACACTAAAGGCAGCAATATTTTTGTTTACATTATAATTTACATCATAATGTGCATTTTATTTTATTTACTTTGTGCTTTACAGTGTTTACATTCTGTATATAAATAGTTATATTTAAACAATATTGTTTAATGTTGGATGCGTTGATGTATCACGTGTAAAGGAGGGAGTGGGCGTGGCGAAGGAGAGTGAGAGGAGTGAGGATTGAGATAGTAGAGAGAAAAGGAATCTTCTACCCGAAAATCCTGTTAACTACAGATTTAATCCATAGTGTTTGTCTGAGTAGTACTGATATTGAGTAAATATCGGAGATATTCGGAAAGACGGAGAGTCGCACGACGATACCGCGTGCTCGTGTGGTGAGAAGCGCGAGCCGAATTGACGCTGAGACGGATCGTAAAACCAGATAGCGCTCCGGGTGACCGGAAAAGCCCGGGGTTCCTCTGGCTTCGAGGGACAGTTCGTCACAACAGATAGCGCTCCGGATGACCGGGAAAGCCCGGAGTTCCTCTGTTGCAACGCGAGAGTGCAAGGCAGCCGCTATCATCTGACTATCAGGCCTGCAACGTAGGGTGTGTGAGTGTGGGCCCATTTAAGAGAGTTTTGTTCGGAAAATATTGTTTACTCTTAATATCTAATTGCAAGATTGAGTTATTTAGTGGGACGAATATTTATTTTGTTGAGAGTGTTTAAATACTGTTCTTTTCATTGGTATCCTATAAAGGGTTTACTTTACACTGAATTTGCTTTTCAAAAAGTGTACTTTTATAATTTATCTTTCTTATTGTTTTACTGTTTTCATTTTTTTGTTCATTTACGTATATAAACGACTCATAAGATATTTACAGGATTTCTTATTCTTTATTGCTGCTGAAGGGAAGGGAAAAATCTATTTGATTATTATAGGTAATCATACCTGTTAAGCTAATACTTACCCAGGCCCCAGCTTTAACAAGGCGGGCACCGTTACTGGGGTTACACTTCAGTGTGGTGAAAAGCCATTTGCACGTCACATTTAAGACGTGCAACTATCTAAAGTCTGTTACTATTTACGCTGCGTTACTTTGTGCCCCGCTCTCCCCTACTTACAATCTTATTTTGTTATGATTACCATCTTGACTAAAAGATGGTACCATTTTTGAAAGATGTGAAACATAGCGACTGCTAGCCGGTCCTGAGGTTAACAAGACACCGTGGGGTAACATGGTGTTGCAACTAAGCTGCACACTGCATAACCTACATAAATAATCAGATATTTTGCTGTGTATTAACTTGTACAAATCTTCATTACATTGTCCAAAGCATAGAAAAAAGGTTTCATTCATAAGTTATGCTTATGACCATTGAGACTTAAAAAAAAAAATTATGAAACACAAATTCATGAATGAACATCTATTGAATAACATGCGTCACAACGAGCCCCGCTCAGAGGGTAAGAAGTAACATTTTACTCCTGGTGCTTTTGGCGATACTGCACAAACGGTAGGTCCGACGAACATGAAAACCGTGTTCATTTATAAGAGGCTTTCATGTTGTTTGTCTAACCCTATTACTTTGTTCATTATTTGGCCAAAACTGAGAAGTGTTACGTTGTGCCCCGTACTCCCCTAGTTGGTTAATTCCACATGTAGCACTTGTAAAAGTTTCTCAGATGCTGGTGGGAGAAATAAAAACCTTATAAATGAATTTCAGAGCTGCCGGGGGAAATGACTAATGGGGAGCTCTTCAGTTCTTCGGAGGCTGCTTGGGATGCCATGTCTCCGGAGTTGAGGTGTGGTGAGGATCTCATGAAGCTGCAACTTAACGGTCCAGAAGTGGCAGAAATTGTGCTTTGTCGAGGTAACATAAATTTATTTTTGCTAAAGTTGAATCTGGCACGATGTCTGAGTTTATACTGTCAGTTTGTCAACTTTTTAAATGTGAACTGCTGGATCGATAATTCCATGTGTAAGTCATAATCCTTTTTTTTTTTTTTCCAGATAATGGTGCACCTGTTCCCCTCACTGAGTTGCCATCTCATTGTGGATACTCCAGTCCCACTTTTGGAGGTCTTGTCTATGCTACACCCTATGATGGATGTGGTGTCATGCAACAGGTATTGTTTTTCCCAATTCCACTTATTGTGAGTACAGAGTAAGGAGGATCAACCTGGATGTTCATGATGTTTTTCAGGGAAGGCATTATGTGATTCAGTTTCAGTGGCATGGAAACTTTGCAGTCGTTTCTTGTCCCATGATGTCAAGAAGTGCAAATGGACCTTACCTTGGGACTAATCCTCTTGAAGAGTCTACCTCCACGTCCACAGAAGTGCTGAAACCTCGAGCTCCTGGATATCCTGAGACATTTCTGCAAAGTTTTTGGCCGTATAACTACCCTCCGTACAACTATCCTGGTAAAGGTTATCCCACAGTTAAGCCAGCTGATGTTCCGACCCAGAAGCCCCAACAGCCTATTAAATCCCCAGTGTTTTGGCCGTATAACTACCCTCCGTACAACTATCCTGGTAAAGGTTATCCCACAGTTAAGCCAGCTGATGTTCCAACCCAGAAGCCCCAACAGCCTATTAAATCCCCAGTGTTTTGGCCGTATAACTACCCTCCGTACAACTATCCTGGTAAAGGTTATCCCACAGTTAAGCCAGCTGATGTTCCGACCCAGAAGCCCCAACAGCCTATTAAATCCCCAGTGTTTTGGCCGTATAACTACCCTCCGTACAACTATCCTGGTAAAGGTTATCCCACAGTTAAGCCAGCTGATGTTCCAACCCAGAAGCCCCAACAGCCTATTAAATCCCCAGTGTTTTGGCCGTATAACTACCCTCCGTACAACTATCCTGGTAAAGGTTATCCCACAGTTAAGCCAGCTTATGTTCCGACCCAGAAGCCCCAACAGTCTATCCAATCCCCAGTGTTTTGGCCGTATAACTACCCTTCATACAACTATCCTGGTAAAGTTTATCCCAGAGCTAAACCAGCTATGGCTCAGGTTCGGTCCCAGAAGCCTCAACTTCCAGTATACCCCCCAGTGTCTTGGCCGTTTCACTACACTCAATACAGCCATCCTGGCCAATCAAAGGAACCAGCTCCAATCTCCCCATCACCAGCAAAAACCCAAAAGCTCCAGTCCAGGATGTACCCTGGAGAGCTATTCCCATAGTATAATTACTACCCTTGTTGTTTGCAACACAAATATCCACAATACCCAGTTCAAGCTACTACACCACCCATAACTACCACTCCTCAACCCTGTACTGCATCTGTTAAATGCAAACTGCCTCCCAATGAATTATCACAGAACTACATGCCACCCGGTTTTATGCTTCTTGAAGGAAAAACCCCTTCGCCCCTAGATTTGTGGCCTCGACTAAAACTGCAGCTGCCTCTCCCATGAAACTTATGTGCAAACGCTGGAGACTTTCAGAATTAGTTTGGTAGTCTACTGCACATGTGTCTTTTGAAACATTGCATCCTGCTTTAATGCTGATGTAGGTTCATTGTGTGTGTAGATTGACTGCAAAGTGATTCTTGCTTGTGTCTGCTTCAATAAATCAAATATGGTCCCAAATTCTTGTTGGTTTTCACTTCAGCACCATTACTCTTCAGTGTCGAATAACTCTAATGTGCTTTATTGCTTAAGAAATGTTTTTATCAATGTTAAACATTTGTGCTGCTTAATATTTTGGTGGAAACCTTTGTTTGTTTTTCAGGCTTCTTTGACATTAGATAAATATCAATGTCTAACATTATAAATGTCTTTTTACTGCTACTTGATCAATTAATACACCTTTGCTAAATGATTAATAAAATCATACTTTTGGAGTGTTTAGTACAACACCAACCTGTTATACTCTCTTGTGCTCTATCTTGTAGCTTTTCATCCTTGATGAAGGTGTTGACCAGGTCTGCTTGACTGCGCCTCAGAACGTCTCATGGACGGATGCATTTCATTGTAGCACAATCTCAAACAACTCTCTGTAGTTCTCACAGCTGAAGTCCAATCAGACATTGACTCAGGAAAAGTGTTAAAGCATTAAGAGCAGTTTTGGGGTAATGCATTTAATGTAACGCAAGATTACTTCGTAGTAAAGAAGTGCATTACTTGTACATTTATAATACAAGTTATTTTTTTTTCAAAGAAGTGTTGCAAGTTACTGAAGACAAGTGGTCATGACTGAATTTGGTAGGTCTCATGATAATGACATCTATTACATTTATGTTTAGATTACGTTCATACTACATACACGCAAACTATGTAAAACATGCTTTTAGCAGTCATGAAATAACTACTTATTCAGAATAAGTACCTACTTGACCTGTACGGCTGATTGTTTCAGGCGGACCATATTGACTGCTGCCGTTTCCTGCTCGAGTGGATTGCGTTTGTTTGCGTCGTATAAACTTGTTTTTGTTTTAGATTTTAAACTCGACGTTCGTTCTTATTGCTCAATACAATACTAAATTATTTAATAAACTTTAATCGTTAGCTTTAATCTTAGTCTCTAAACGCATTAGCATTTTGCTATCCTACTGTCCGTGAATACAGCGTTTTCTCGCTTGCGCCTTTTTTCCGAGTTCATCAAACAACTGGTGAAATGGATCAACACACACGGTGAGTCATGTCATCTCTTATAATTGTTACATGTACTGCCTGCTTCATGCATACTCTGTCTATCTCTGTCAGCAGCCAGGGCTTTACATGTGATAAAATGTAGGGACATAGTCAGGCTGACAGAGAAGATCTCAGAATTAGAGACACTCATCCAAACTTTAATCGAGGATAGTAAGAATGCAAGGGCTTTGCATACTGCTTTGGATGCGACTAGCTTAGCAAACCCTGTACAATGTTCGGTTCCGGCTGTAGAGCCCGTGCAGCAGGGCAACTGGGTGACTGTGAGACGGCATAATCGTGGGTAAAAAAAACACTGTTCCATTCCGATTAGAACATCAAACAGGTTCTTCCACTCAGTGACGCACCCACTGAAAAATCTGTTGAAAGTGCCCTTGTGATTGGCGATTCTATAACTCGGAATGTGAAAATAGAGACTCCAGCCACCATAGTCACATGTTTGCCGGGAGCCAGAGCGCCTGACGTCAAAGCAAATTTAAAAGTGCTGGCTAAGGCTAATCATAAATATTCTAAGATTGTTATTCACGTCGGCGCTAATGATGTCCGACTTCGCCAGTCGGAGATCACTAAAACTAATATTAAAGAGGTGTGTGAACTCGCAAGTACGATGTCAGGCACTGTAATTTGCTCTGGCCCTCTTCCTATGCGCAGGAGTGATGAGATGCTTAGCAGATTATCTTCACTCAATGGCTGGATGTCTAAGTGGTGCCCGCAGAACATAGGGTTCATAGACAATTGGAAAAGTTTTTGGGGCAGACCTGACCTGTTGAAAAGAGATGGTATTCACCCTACCTGGGATGGTGCCGCTCTTCTCTCTAGTAATTTTGCATATAGTCTTAGAGCTAAACCTTGACTAACTGGGGTCCAGGTCAGGAAGAAGACAAACTGGCTAAACCGACCGTCTGCTAGCTGTCTCACGTCACAGAGGTCAGATAAATTACAACACATAGAGACTCACCTAGATATCATCCTATAGAGACTGTGTCTGCTTCCCGAATTAGCAAATACCAAAAATTCTCACAACCGTTTAAGGGTAAAAATTTAATTGATTTACAAACAACTACGAACGGATATAACACAAATTAACAAATGATAAGGCTTGGGTTACTGATTATACGATCCCTTTCCTCAAAAGCACTTATTGTAAATTATATGATTACAGATCATAAACTAGATGTGCTGTGTTTGACAGAAACCTGGCTAAAACCAGATGATTACGTTACTTTAAATGTATATTGTACATTACTTTAAATGAGTCCACCCCTCAAGATTACTGTTATAAACATGAGCCTCGTCTGAAAGGTAAAGGAGGAGGTGTTGCTGTCAAGTCAAGTCACCTTTACTTATATAGCGCTTTTTACAATACAGATTGTTTCAAAGCAGCTTTACAGTGGTCACATGAAAACATGTTTGGCTGAGCGGCAGCCTTAAAAGAGCAGGCAAATTAATACAATTGATGAATATTAAGTGTTACGTTTTGATTATTGATTGATTTGATTGATTGATAGTTTGATTATTATGTTGATAATTCAAGTCTAATATTAAGTCTAATTTGGTCCGATTGGAGATGGGTTCATGATCTACACAGGGGAGGGTTTTGTAGAGTCACGGTCTCCGCAGACACTTCAGGGCAGTGCTGTGCTCGTGGATACGGCCCAGATCCGGCTGACCATGGTAACCTCGGAATAAACAGAGAACAATATCAGCGTAGATGCCATTCTTCTTTTGATGTATTTAGTACATCAGATGTTATGGGAATGTTCCCGTTTCCGGCTGACCTACATTATGCAGCCTAACAATCATTTTACATGATTTGAATTACAAATTTATGTGTTATGTGTATGCCAGGTTGAAGAGATGTGTTTTTAGTTTAGATTTAAACTGGCGGAGTGTGTCAGCTTCCCAAACTGTTTTAGGAAGACTGTTCCAGAGTTTTGAAGCTAAATAGGAAAAAGATTGACCGCCAGCAGTTGACTTTGAGACTTGAAAACTATGTTGGCATTAATGGAGTTGCATTAGCCTGGTTCAAATCCTACTTATCTGACCGTTATCAGTTTGTAAATGCAGTAAATGAGGAGATGTCATATCAATCACAGGTTCAGTATGGAGTTCCTCAAGGTTCAGTACTAGGACCATTGCTTTTCACCTTGTACATGCTTCCTTTGGGTGCAATTATTAGGAAGCATGGCATTAGCTTTCAGTGTTACGCTGATGATACTCAGCTCTATATTTCTTCTCATCCTGATGAAACGTACCAAAAAAAATATATATATAAAAAATAAAATATAAAAAATATAAAAAAATATATATATAAAAAAATTGGATCACTAATAACTTTCTACTGCTTAATTCTGAAAATACAGAGATTCTAATTATTAAACCAAAAAGTTCTACACGTAATAATCTAGACTACTGCCTAACACTCGATGGCTGATCTGTCAAGTCTTCGTCGTCAGTTAGAAACCTGGGTGTGCTCTTTGATACCAATCTTTCATTTGAAAGCCACGTTTCTAGCATCTGTAAAACGGCATTCTTCCATCTTAAAAATATATCTAAATTGCTAGGAAAAGTTAGTTCATGCGTTCATGAGTTCAAGGCTAGATTATTGTAATGCTTTACTAGGTGGTTGCCCTGCACGCTTAATAAACAAATTCCAGCTGGTCCAAAATGCAGCAGCTCGAGTTTTTACTAGAACCAGGAAGTATGAGCATATTACACCAGTTCTGTCAAACCTGCACTGGATTCCTATTAATCAACGAATACATTTTAAAATCTTGCTAATGACTTACAAAGCATTAAATGGTTTAGCTCCACAGTACTACCTGGCGTCCATTACAGTGGACATGACATTTCACGCCCCTTTTTGTTTTACTTTTTGAGCATTTTTCCTAATTTAAAGCATGCACCCCAAGAGATTAGACCCTTGTCATCCTCTAGATGGCAGTAAAGTTCTGGATGTGGAAATTTAAAAAAAAACACTACATTTGAAGTGAGGCACGGGGGCGCTGTTTTTCACCTACAGAAGGAAGCTGCATTTTCTACAGTTATACAGTGGTATCTCGAGATACGAAATTAATCCGTTCCGAGGCGGCCTTCGTATAATGAGTTTTTCGTATCTTGGAACACATTTTACATGTAAAATGGCTAATCCGTTCCAAGCCCTCCAAAAACACCCCATTAAATTTCATAATAAAGCTAAATTGACCTATAAACAATGAAATAACGTAAAATGTCGATGTCGCAAGGGGGGCGTGGATATAAACAGCCTGGAAGGGAAAGACGGAGAGAGAGATCCGGGCGAGACGCGAGTCGGCACGGAAGCGGTGAATGCGAGGCTCATGAGCGAAACGAAAGTGAAACCGAAACCGAGAGAGATTGCGAGTGACACGGAACTCAGAGGGAGAAGTGGGAGTGGGACAGTGGGATTGAAACGCACCTGCTTATGTTTTGTTTTGTGTTTTGATTTATTTAAGACTCTAAAGCAATAAAAGCTTGTGAGTCTCAGTAAGCTGACCTTGCCTCCTTTCTTCTCCGTGACTAACGATATCTATCTGTGCATTTTATAATTTTTCTTGCTATTTGGGATATGTAGGACCTAATAAATACAATATCTACAAAAAAAATGTTTACAGGTATTGTACAGATGTCCTAATGTGGTATCATAATGTTATTTGCTGTTAAGGCCAGTGGGGGCATATGAGAAAAAATAAATAAAAATAAAAAACAGTGGTGTAATGTTGTGAAATCCCCACCAGATGGGGTGGCCAACAGCGCTAAGATTGACAGAATGGGCTATTATTGTCTCGAGAGTCAACTATGTAATGTTCTGAGATATGAGATAAAAAAATACAGTTATCACAGTAATACTACATTTTTGAAAAAATGTCATATGCAGAATATACAATTCTGTGATCAGTGCAAGGTGCACTACTGCTCTGTGCCACTTGGGAATACCTGGAAAGAAACACACAGCCTATGTGTTGGGGATTGCACCCCTGAATGCCGGTAGTTATAGTTTTGACCGCTGCAGAACTCTGGTTAGGGAGTCGGAGTCATCAGATTGATTTAGCCGTTTATTTTACAAGTGACCATATACACTTCGTAGTGTACTTGAGGTACTTCGTAGTGTACTTGAGGTAGTTTCTGCAATAAACAAATACCAGAAACACTTTACAATCAAACACAAATTACAATCAAATAGACATCTTTTAACTGTGCGAATATATGAAATATAAACCAAGAATATCAGTCTAAAGTAGCACGAATCAAACTTATAATAACAACAAAGGCTGCATAGTGCAATAGGGATCAACGGATATGCATTATATTATATAAATAAAGACATCTGACTGTATCCTTAGTAGGAGCAGCAAGTTACACACAAATGTAATAAACAGTGTTATTACGAGCCGCGGCGCGCGGGACAGCGCGCAAATATACATAATACAAGCGGCATCAAAGATCGATGAATATCCGCACAATCTAACAACAAACATTATGATTTACACATATGGTAATTCCCGTTAACCATCTACGTATTACTAACAAACAGAAATATAAACTTACAGTGTCATAAACTTTCTTGCACATAACATGAGTTGAGCACGCGGTTCTGTTTGGTTCTGAGTCACTTAGGGAATATCCTGTTACGCTGCTTACGTATGCACTGGGAACGCGGCGCTACGTTATTTGCGCACACTGTAATGAAAACGTCATACCAACCACTGCGCTAAAAGGGGAGAATTCACAACACTATGTGTGTGTGTAAAGTCACTGGATGCAGTCTCCCAATGCATTTCCTATGAGAGGTGTATTTTGTTAAAAATGTGCAAAAATGTGCAATCTTTTTTTGTAAAAAAAACCCTCAAAATTAAAGTTGAAATGTTATATTGTTCAGGTTCTTGACCTAGAAATATAAAAAAAAAATTTATATAACATTTTTTAATTGTCTATAGTACTTTATAGCAACCTGATTTACAACGCTTTAGTCCTGATGTCCATTACAATGGACATCAAAAATTTCTATGAAGGAGTTATGAATTAAATTTTTTTTTAATTATTTATGCCTAAATTAATGGGAGTTTTTTATTTTTTTTATTTTTTTTACCTAGAACCTAATTCAGGTCTGAAGGGGTAGTCCTTCACGTCTATTGCGATCCCAAAATACTGACCATCTTAGAATATCAAAGTCACCTGCTGGCGGACAATCTTTTTCCTACTTAGCTCCTAAACTCTGGAACAGTCTTCCGAATACAGTTCGGGAAGCAGACACACTCTGTCAGTTTAAATCTAGACTAAAAACACATCTCTTCAACCTGGCATACACATAACACATTATACATACATTGAATATATACATATTTAATCCAAATCATGTAAAAGGATTGTTAGGCTGCATAATTTAGGTCAGCCGGAACCGGGAACATTCCCATAACATCTGCTGTACTCGATACATCAGAAGAAGAATGGCATCTATGCTGATATTATTCTCGGTTTATTCCAAGGTTACCATGGTCAGCCGGATCCGGGCCGTATCCAGATCAGATGAAGGACCTGCACCTGGACACGAGCACAGCACTACCCTGAAGTGTCTGCGGAGACCGTGACTCTACAAAACCCTCCCCTGTGTAGATCATGAACCCATCTCCAATCGGACCAAATTAGACTTAATATTAGACTTGAATTATCAATATAATAATCAAACTATCAATCAATCAAATCGATCAATAATCAAAACTTAACACTTAATATTCATCAATTGTATTAATTCACCTGCTCTTTTAAGGCTGCCGTTTAGCCAAACACACTTTGTTTATAATGTTTTCATGTGACCATTGTAAAGCTGCTTTGAAACAATCTGTATTGTAAAAAGCGCTACATTGTAAAGGTGACTTGACTTGACTCAAGAGAGTATGTGATTTCAGACACAGTCATAGGCTGTGTCCAAAATCACACCCTTTACCATAAAATAGGCCATTATTTGAGGGGACACACATTTGTAATGGTGTCTGAAACCATAGTGGACACTACTGAGTACACTCATTCAATCCCATAATGCACTGCAATACAGATTATACAACTATTGTGCTAGAGAATACCTAAAATATACTGTGTGAATCATGCATCACATTAATTCCTGCATCTGATAAATTGGTGCCCAGATTTCCATGAGAGAGTTCAAGATAATCACGAGTTTCATCACTGACGAAGATATCAAGAGTACATATCAAGATAATTCAAAAGTTTAATCTCTGGAGCTGCCAGTTTGTTCAGTTTCAAGTGATTATTTAACCATAAGCACAAACTATGCAAAATCTGCAGCCCTTCTAGTGCACTCAGTGTAGAGAGTTGAACTTTTCTTCTTCTGAGCGCCAGCATAGGTTTGTGTGAGCTGCTCTCTCTACTATATAGATATGAATTTGCCTTTCCTTCAGCCTGAGGATTATCTGTTTCACTTCTGGTGTGAAAGGGCCTTTACATTTGCCAAACATAGAACTTGTTTTGTTATTAAAAAACTAAAATGCAAGCCCAGCACAGGTGAGAAGAAGTAATGCAAAAGTAACGTAACATTATTTTCTATTTAAGTAGTGCAACTTGTTACTTTATTAGGGAGTAACGCAACATTAAAGCATCTTAAAACTAAAGGTAACTTTTCCCAACATTGAATAATGTTTGTGTCGGCTACATGTCCTTTCTCAAGAGACTAACCTTTTGTGTCTCCGCATATCTCGGATCCAGAGGAGGCCAAGCTCTTGACCCACAGAACTGACAGCATATTGGAGAGTCCTGTTGAGGTTGCGGCTGAGTAAAAAACACGGTTTATTTATTCAAAATGAGTAATTTTTTAAGATCTTACACTACTATTACTGGCAAAGATCAAATGTATAGTCTACCTGATGACTACGCATCTTCTCCTGGGACTCTTTTGTATCTTAGGACTCCTGGAAGCCCACGACAGAGATCCTCATTTATAAACGTTGCGTGCGCACAAAAGAAGGCGCACGCTGCTCTCTACGCAATAATTGGTATTTATAAAAAGCAAACTTGACGGGAAAATGTGCGGTCCTTTACGGAAGCTCTGACCCAGGCGTACGAACAAAAACGGGTGAAATGAGAAATGGCGACACCGTTGGCAGATGGAAGAAACACGTGAAAGTGAAACTAGACCACTGTTTTTTAACCTTTATTGAGCCACTGTACATTTTTTCACAAGGCACACTGCCAACTTAAAATTAAAAAAAAGTGAAACTCTGTAGCCTATATTAACAATGGTCATTCTTATCAAAGTGTATTGAATGGGAATCAAATACACACAAAGAATATAAAGTATTTTAGGATTTAAAAAAAAAAGTTTTTAGACCAATTAGTAAAAATTGAATCATTTTCCACTGCACACCTGACGATCTCTCACGGCACACTAGTGTTCCACGGCACAGTGGTTGAAAAACACTACTGTGGACTGTTGCGTAAAATAAATGTCAATACCGCCTCTCATAAATAACATGAAGACTTCACAAAGCAAGTCTTACAATTAACAGCCCACATGAATACCCGTTTGATCGATCTGCAGTGTAAAACAAACAAAATCAAACGAAAATTACAACAGAAATGCAAATTAACACATATTTGCAAAAAGAAAAGTGAAATATGTTCTGCAATAATATTGGCATGTTATACAATTCATCCATCTGTCCATCTGGCGGATATAGATGCAATTCGATAGATAGATAGATAGATAGATAGATAGATAGATAGATAGATAGATAGATAGATAGATAGATAGATAGATAGATAGATAGATAGATAGATAGATAGATAGATTAATTGCCCACTGGGGAATCATATTTCCGCCACATAAAAATAAAATAAATAAAAAATGCGCATGAAAACTAGAAATTATGACATATTAAATCGAAATTATGACTTTCTGTCTTGCGAGCACATTGATCCAAACTACACAGGGTGAACTGTGAACACATTAAGAAATAGCCTACTTTAATCGTGGTATTACCAATGATGAAATTCTCGCATTATTCGTGGAACGAGATGGAATATCGCTGAGCAAATGTCTTGAAACGATTTGGCGCAGAAAGAACGAAACGGACGTTGCAGCGGTGGCAGCTTTCATTGAACAACAACTTTAAACCTCTGGCCAATGTCATAGTTATAGATGGATCCACAAAGTTAGGACCACGGCTGATAAACATGGCTTTTCAAATCTCATAATTATGACACAGTAAGTCATAATTTCGATTTAGTAAATCATAATTATAACTTATGTCAATTTCGATTTACTATGTCATAATTTCGATTTAGTAAGTCATAATTTTGATGTAGAATGTCATAATTTGGAGTTTTCATGCGCGATTTTTTTCTTCTTCTGTGGCGGAAATAAGCTTCCATACCCCACACTGTGCCCTCCAGACAACATTTTTCTCCTCTTTTCCACCTTGCCAAAGATAACTTCTACTTCACATTGAGTGAAGTTACATTTTTTTTATTTCCTCTCTGTGTTTGCCATGATTTCGCATGCCATGAATATTAATTTGTGGGTGTTTTCACGGACTATTTATGGGCAAATATGGGCGTGACATGAAGCCGCAAAAGCTGCTCTACATTTAGAATTGATTGTGATTTATAAAGGGAAACCCGCGTAGGATGTGCGTGCACATGGTTTAATAAATCCGAATATTTCTGTGCGCACGCACGTCCTATGTTTCATCCTTACGCAACTTCTGACGTAAATCCTAGGCAAAGTTTTATAAATGAGGCCCCTGGTGAGGATTCCAGTGTTTGGAAATACTCCTGCTCCATCTGCTGGACAGTACAGAAAACAGTGTGGAGATGCCATAAGGGTGAACTGAATCAGCATAAAGAATCATTTAAAAAGCTTTCAAATTCTAGAAATATCTCCAGAAATGTTTCTTTCACAATCAATATAATTGAGGAGTTTTACCATCTCTGAATCCATCACTGCAGAATCAGCATCTGACAAAGTGAAAAACAACTTGATTCATTTATTTACATTTACATTAATGTATTTGGCATCTAAAGCAACTTAGATTGAATTCAAGAAACACATTAACATTTTAATCAATTCTTACTTTCCCTGGGAATCAAACCCATATCCTACAGTTCAAGCGGAAAGCTCATTTGTTTATTTTTGCAACTTTAATTTTTTTGTTCACCTGTTCAAACGTTTTTTTTTCTCACTTTGGAACAGTATAAGCAAACTACAAAACGTTGCTGGTTTTCTTCCAAACAACACTCAATTCTAAACAAAGTCTGCAATCGACGATGAATTCACTTGCTCACCTGGCTGAAAAGTTGTCCTTTGATTTTCCATATCCCATGTGTATTCCTGGGGAATGCTTAGGAGCTTATGTGTCCATTACAAGTCCAATGGTCTGGACTAATTTTTTCCTGCAGCTTCTTCTACGTGAAAATGGCTGTTACTGAAAGACTGTCTAATGACGTTTTATCCCTCTTTGTCACACTGATCAATCATCAGGGAATGAATGGTAAAACCATTTGGATTGTTCCACAGCAGTGCACTGAAGGCATGCAGTGTTGATGGTATTTATGGATATTCGAGAGCCCATACAAGAGTTGTCCAGCCTGCAATATCAAACGCTGTGGGAGACGTAAGCGTTCAGACAGACCTGAATGTCCAAACACAAGAAGCACATTTCTGCTGCATTCGATTCTAATGCTCTTTGCACAACTAGTATTTTCATGAACGATTCCTCATTACCTATTTGTTTTCTCAGTATATTGTTGTATTTTGAGTTGTAGTTCATGTGCAAATTTCCATCACAAAATATCAGCAAACAACACATAATTTGAGAAGGTGGAAGTGTTCATTATCTTTCTATATAATCAGAACACAGCAGTGGCGCAGCCACGGGGGGGCCTGGGTGGGCCTGGGCCCCCTCATTTACATGTCCGGCCCCCTCAGATTTTCAATTGTTTAAAATCGCGGCTGTGAAAATTAAAGTGAAACAATAACCAGAATTGGCTGAGAGGTTAAGGCGATAGACTAGCGATCAATTGGTGTCTCCCCGCTCAGGTTCGAAACTTGCTTACTACATTATGCTCAGGCCCTCTCATTTTAAGCTGGGCCCCCTCTAAAATAAATTTCTGGCTACGCCCCTGCTATGGAGGACTTAAAAACTTTATTAGACCAAAAGTAAAGTTTACTATACTAAAGGGACTGTTGTCATTTAAATGTAAGCCACAGATGTTTTCAGTGCGAATAACCCAGAGAGAAAATGTGACGTTAAAAAAAAACAGCACACGCTGTGTGTTCATTGATAGGAACAGGTGATTTTAATTGTGCGCGTTGATTTCCATAATGTGTCAATGCTTAAAGTAGCGCGCGCCACTCAGACGTGAGAGCAGCACGATGGCGTGTGGGGAAATACGAGCGAAGCTGGTCGTGTTTTTCATGTGCCTTGTTTTACTCGAGTGTCGAAGTGAGCCTGTATTCCCCGGAACGCTAGAAGAAGACGATGGAGGCAGCGAAAGTTTATCAGAGCGATCCGTATTGTTCCAGGAGGAATTTGATGAGTCTTTGGCTGATTTTCAGGATCTCGGTGACTACGCTGATGCCGCAGGTGTGAAGCACCGATGGGCGCTTGGTTTCACTTCATTGTTATAATGCAGTTTTTTTGGTTTTCAGCGCGGGGCACAACGTAACACTTTTTGGTTTTAGCCAAATAATGAACAAAGTAATGGGGTTCGACAAACCATATTTGTACACAAACAGACAAGTCTCTCCTACAAATGAACACTTACTGGTTTGATGTACGTCGGACCTACAGTTTCTGTGCAGTATCACCAAAAGCGCCAGGAGTGAAATGTGACAACTTGCCCCGTGAGCGGGGCTCGTTGTAACAGACAGCGTGTTAGCTGTAACACCATGTTATCCAATGGGTGTTCATTGGCGTATTTTTATTTCTTAAGTTGAGTCTTGACTATTATAAGCATAACTTATGAATGGAATCTATATTTGTAATGCTTTGAACAATGTAATGACATGAAAAACTTTTGAATAGGCTAATACAATGCAAAATATATGATTATTGATGCAGCCTGTTCAATGCGGCTTAGCTGTAACACCGTGTTACAACTAACTACGCGTTGTTTTGTTTATTTCAGGACCGGCTAGCAGTCACGTCTTTCAAAATGGTATCATCTTTTAGCCAAGATGGTAATAACAATATAAGAGTGGACTAACACACTTTCACACATTCTTTGAAAATCGAAAAACAACTGCTATTACAAATTTACACGCTGCCAAAAGAGTTTTTCCTTTGGTTCTCAGCCAAACTTCGCTGAAATTTCAGTGTGGTGAAAAGCCGTTTGCACGTCACATTTAAGACGTGCAACTATCTAAAGTCTGTTACTATTTACGCCGCGTTACTTCGTGCCCCGCGCTCCCCTGCTTTCTTACAATCTTATTTTGTTATGATTACCATCTTGACTAAAAGATGGTACCATTTTTGAAAGATCTGAAACACAGCGACTGCTAGCTGGTCCTGAGGTTAACAAGACACCGCGGGGTAACATGGTGTTGCAACTAGGCTGCACACTGCATAACCTAAATTAAATAATCGGATATTTTGCCGTGTATTAACTTGTACAAATCTTCATTACATTGTCCAAAGCATAGAAAAAAGGTTTCACTCAGTTATGCTTATGACCATTGAGACTTAAAAAAAAAAAAATGAAACACAAATTAATGAATGAACATCCATTGAATAACATGCGTTACAACGAGCCCCGCTCAGAGGGTAAGAAGTAACATTTTACTCCTGGTGCTTTTGGCGATACTGCACAGAAACGGTAGGTCCGACGAACATGAAAACTGTGCTCATTTATAGGAGAGGCTTTCATGTTGTTTGTCTAACCCTATTACTTTGTTCATTATTTGGCCAAAACTGAAGTGTTACGTTGTGCCCCGTACTCCCCTAATTGGTTAATTCCACATGTAGCACTTGTAAAAGTTTCTCAAATGCTGGTGGGACAAATAAAAACCTTATAAACAAATTTCAGAGCTGCCGGGGGAGATGATTAATGGAGAGCTCTTCAGTTCTTCTGAGGCTGCTTGGGAGGCCATGTCTCCGGAGTTGAATTGTGGTGAGGATCTCATGAAGCTGCAACTTAATGGTCCAGAAGTGGCAGAAATTGTACTTTGTCGAGGTAACCTGAATTTATTTGTTTGCTAAAGTTGAATCTGGCATAATGTCTGAGTTTGTACTGTTTACTTTCAGTGCGTCAACATTTAAATGTGAACTGCAGGATCAATAATCCCACGTGCTTTAAGTCCTAATCCTCTGTTTTTCCCAGATAATGGTGCACCTGTTCCACTCACTGAGTTGCCACCTCATTGTGGATACTCCAGTCCCACTTTTGGCGGTCTTGTCTATGCTACACCCTATGACGGTTGTGGTGTCATACAAAAGGTATTGTTTTTCTCAATTCCACTTATTGCGAGAGTACAGAGTAAGGAGGATACACCTGGATGTTCTTGATATTTTTCAGGGAAGGCGTTATGTGATCCAGATTCAGTGGCAAGGAAACTTTGCAGTCGTTTCTTGTCCCATAATGTCTACAAGTGCAAATGGACCTTGAGACTAATCCTCTTGACGAGTCTACCTCCACGTCCATAGAAGTGCTGAAACCTCGAGCTCCTGGATATCCTGAGACATTTCTACAAAGTTTTTGGCCGTATAACTACCCTCCGTACTATCCAGGCGACGGTTATCCCAAAGTTAAGCCAGCTGATGTTCCGACCCAGAAGCCCCAACAGCCTATTAAATCCCCAGTTTTTTGGCCCTATAACTACCCTCCGTACAACTATCCTGGTAAAGGTTATCCCACATTTAAGCCAGCTGATGTTCCGACCAAGAAGCCCCAACAGCCTATTAAATCCCCAGTTTTTTGGCCCTATAACTACCCTCCGTACAACTATCCTGGTAAAGGTTATCCCACATTTAAGCCAGCTGATGTTCCGACCCAGAAGCCCCAACAGCCTATCCAATCCCCAGTGTTTTGGCCCTATGACTACCCTCCGTACAACTATCCTGGTAAAGGTTATCCCACAGTTAAGCCAGCTTATGTTCCGACCCAGAATCCCCAACAGCCTATCCAATCCCCAGTGTTTTGGCCGTATAACTATCCTGGTAAAGGTTATCCCACAGTTATGCCAGCTGATGTTCCGACCCAGAATCCCCAACAGCCTATCCAATCCCCAGTGTTTTGGCCGTATAACTATCCTGGTAAAGGTTATCCCACAGTTATGCCAGCTGGTGTTCCGACTCAGAATCCCCAACAGCCTATCCAATCCCCAGTGTTTTGGCCCTATAACTACCCTTCATACAACTATCCTGGTAAAGTTTATCCCAGAGCTAAGCCAGCTATATCTCAGGTTCGGTCCCAGAAGCCTCAACTTCCAGTATACCCCCCAGTGTCTTGGCCGTTTTACTACACTCATTCCAGCCATCCTGGCCAATCAAAGGAACCAGCTCCAATCTCCCCATCACCAGCAAAAACCCAAAAGCTCCAGTCCAGGATGTACCCTGGAGAGCTATTCCCATAGTATAATTACTACACTTGTTGTTTGCAACACAAATATCCACAATACCCAGTTCAAGCTACTACACCACCCATAACTACCACTCCTCAACCCTGTACTGCATCTGTTAAATGCAAACTGCCTCCCAACGAATTATCACAGAACTATATGCCACCCGGTTTTATGCTTCTCAAAGGAAAAACCCCTTCGCCCCTAGATTTGTGGCCTTGACCAAAACTGCAGCTGCCTCTCCCATGAAACTTATGTGCAAACGCTGGAGACTTTCAGAATTAGTTTGGTAGTCTACTGCACATGTGTCTTTTGAAACATTGCATCCTGCTTTAATGCTGATGTAGGTTCATTGTGTGTGTAGATTGACTGCAAAGTGATTCTTGCTTGTGTCTGCTTCAATAAATCAAATATGGTCCCAAATTCTTGTTGGTTTTCACTTCAACACCATTACTCTTCAGTGTCGAATGACTCTAATGTGCTTTATTGCTTAAGAAATGTTTTTATCAATGTTGAAAACATTTGTGCTGCTTAATATTTTGGTGGAAACCTTTGTTTGTTTTTCAGGGTTCTTTGACATTAGATAAAGATCAATGTCTAACATTATAAATGTCTTTTTACTGCTACTTGATCAATTAATACACCTTTGCTAAATGATTAATAAAATCATACTTTTGGAGTGTTTAGTACAACACCAACCTGTTATACTCTCTTGTGTGCTTTATCTTGTAGCTTTTCATCCTTGATGAAGGTGTTGACCAGGTCTGCTTGACTGCGCCTCAGAAGATCTCATGGATGGATGCATTTCATTGTGCTACAATCTCAAACAACTCTCTGTAGTTCTCACAGCTGAAGTCCAATCAGACATTGACTCAGGAAAAGTGTTAAAGCAATAAGAGCAGTGTTGGGGTAATGCATTTAATGTAATGCAAGATTACTTTGTAAAGAAGTGCATTGCTTTTACATTTATAATACAAGTTATTTTTTTTGAAAGAAGTGTTGCAAGATACTGAAGACAAGTGGTCATGACTGAATTTGGTAGGTCGTATGATAATGACATCTATTACATTTATGTTTAGATTACGTTCATACTACATACACGCAAACTATGTAAAACATGCTTTTAGCAGTCATGAAATAACTACTTATTCAGAATAAGTACCTACTTGACCTTCTGTACGGCTGATTGTTTCAGGCGGACCATTTTGACTGCTGCCGTTTCCTGTTTGCTCGAGTGGATTGCATTTGTTTGCGTCGTATAAACTTGTTTTTGTTTTAGATTTTAAACTTGACGTTCGTTCTTATTGCTCAATACAATACTAAATTATTTAATAAACTTTAATCGTTAGCTTTAATCTTAGTCGCTAAACGCATTAGCATTTTGCTATCTTATTGTCCGTGCATACAGTGTTTTCTCGCTTGCGCCTTTTTTCCGAGTCCATCAAACAACTGGTGAAATGGATCAACACACACAGTGAGTCATGTCATCTCTTATAATTGTTACATGTACTGCCTGCTTCATGCATACTGTCTATCTCTGTCAGCAGCCAGGGCTTTACATGTGATAAATGTAGGGACATAGTCAGGCTGAAAGAGAAGATCTCAGAATTAGAGACACTCATCCAAACTTTAATCGAGGATAGTAAGAATGCAAGGGCTTTGCATACTGCTTTGGATGCGACTAGCTTAGCAAACCCTGTACAATGTTCAGTTCCGGCTGTAGAGCCCGTGCAGCAGGGCAACTGGGTGACTGTGAGACGGCATAATCGTGGGTAAAAAAAAAAACACTGTTCCATTCCGATTAGAACATCAAACAGGTTCTTCCACCCACTGAGAAACCTGTTGAAAGTGCCCTTGTGATTGGCGATTCTATAACTCGTAATGTGAAAATAGAGACTCCAGCCACCATAGTCACATGTTTGCCGGGAGCCAGAGCGCCTGATGTCAAAGCACATTTAAAAGTGCTGGCTAAGGCTAATCGTAAATATTCTAAGATTGTTATTCACGTCGGCGCTAATGATGTCCGACTTCGCAAGTCGGAGATCACTAAAACTAATATTAAAGGTGTGTGAACTCGCAAGTACGATGTCAGGCACTGTAATTTGCTCTGGCCCTCTTCCTATGCGCAGGAGTGATGAGATGCTTAGCAGATTATCTTCACTCAATGGCTGGATGACTAAGTGGTGCCCGCAGAATAACATAGGGTTCATACACAATTGGAAATGTTTTTGGGGCAGACCTGACCTGTTGAAAAGAGATGGTATTCATCCTACCTGGGATGGTGCCGCTCTTCTCTCTAGTAATTTTGCACATAGTCTTAGAGCTAAACCTTGACTAACTGGGGTCCAGGTCAGGAAGAAGACAAACTGGCTAAACCGACCATCTGCTAGCTGTCTCACGTCACAGAGGTCAGATAAATTCCAACACATAGAGACTCTTTCACCTAGATATCATCCTATAGAGACTGTGTCTGTTCCCCGAATTAGCAAATACCAAAAATTCTCACAACCGTTTAAGGGCAAAAATTTAATTGATTTACAAACAACAAAGAACGGATATAACACAAATTAACAAATGATAAGGCTTGGGTTACTGAATATACGATCCCTTTCCTCAAAAGCACTTATTGTAAATTATATGATTACAGATCATAAACTAGATGTGCTGTGTTTGACAGAAACCTGGCTAAAACCAGATGATTACGTTACTTTAAATGTATATTGTTGTTACACCCCGTCTAGGGAAAAGGGTGCAACATGAAAAACACAAAAAGGTAATATTTTAAAAATGATAAATTTATTAATCTTAATGTTGGGACATAAGATTCAGGAGCCGACAAGGCCAAAACAACAAACAAAAATTCCTTGTTTCAAAACCTCTTACTTAAACCCTAACCTCAAAGTAAAGAAAAGAAAATACAATGTACAAACCTAACTCCCTAACCAAAAACAAAGATCAAACAACTTACAATAAACAAAAATGGCGTCGGTCTCCCTACTTTCCCAAATAATAATAAGTATTTACAATATGTACAATCAGGCGACCAAACTTTGAAAGGGCAATCCAAAATCAGTGTCAAACAGGCAAATTAGTCAAATCCAACAATCTCTTCAAACACAAACTAATTCAAACAAAGACTCACAGTTTTCAACACTTAACAAATTCAACTCTCTCAACAATAACACAGCTTCTACAACATGCATCAAACAACCTCTCTCCATTCTCCCCAATATCTCTCTCTAGAGGAAGTGATGACATGCTTCTTTTAAAGTGCTGTGCACCAATCAGGAGAGAGCATCAATCAGCGTGTAGTAGCCAATCAACATGAGGTTTCTAGACAGAGACACAGACACATAGAGATACTAACAGAAAAACAGAGAAATAACAATACAGAACCATAGGGTCGTAACAATTGTACATTACTTTAAATGAGTCCACCCCTCAAGATTACTGTTATAAACATGAGCCTCGTCTGAAAGGTAAAGGTGGAGGTGTTGCTGTCAAGTCAAGTCACCTTTACTTATATAGCGCTTTTTACAATACAGATTGTTTCAAAGCAGCTTTACAGTGGTCACATGAAAACATGTTTGCCTGAACAGCAGCCTTAAAAGAGCAGGCAAATTAATACAATTGATGAATATTAAGTGTTAAGTTTTGATTATTGATTGATTTGATTGATTGATAGTTTGATTATTATATTGATAATTCAAGTCTAATATTAAGTCTAATTTGGTCCGATTGGAGATGGGTTCATGATCTACACAGGGGAGGGTTTTGTAGAGGCACGGTCTCCGCAGACACTTCAGGGCAGTGCTGTGCTCGTGTCCAGGTGCAGGTCCTTCATCTGATCTGGATACGGCCCAGATCCGGCTGACCACGGTAACCTCGGAATAAACAGAGAACAATATCAGCGTAGATGCCATTCTTCTTCTGATGTATCGAGTACATCAGATGTTATGGGAATGTTCCCGTTTCTGGCTGACCTACATTATGCAGCCTAACAATCATTTTACATGATTTGGATTAAAAATTTATGTATAATGTGTTATGTGTATGCCAGGTTGAAGAGATGTGTTTTTAGTTTAGATTTAAACTGACGGAGTGTGTCTGCTTCCCAAACTGTATTAGGAAGACTGTTCCAGAGTTTAGGAGCTAAATAGGAAAAAGATCGACCGCCAGCAGTTGACTTTGAGACTTGAAAACTATGTTGGCATTAATGGAGTTGCATTAGCCTGGTTCAAATCCTACTTATCTGACCGTTATCAGTTTATAAATGCAGTAAATGAGGAGATGTCATATCAATCACGGGTTCAGTATGGAGTTCCTCAAGGTTCAGTACTAGGACCATTGCTTTTCACCTTGTACATGCTTCCTTTGGGTGCAATTATTAGGAAGCATGGCATTAGCTTTCAATGTTACGCTGATGATACTCAGCTCTATATTTCTTCTCATCCTGATGAAACGTACCAATTCACTAAATTAAGAGAATGCATAACTGATATAAAAAATTGGATGACTAATAACTTTCTACTGCTTAATTCTGAAAATACAGAGATTCTAATTATTAAACCAAAAAGTTCTGCACGTAATAATCTAGACTACTGCCTAACACTTGATGGCTGATCTGTCAAGTCTTCGTCGTCAGTTAGAAACCTGGGTGTGCTCTTTGATACCAATCTTTCATTTGAAAGCCACGTTTCTAGCATCTGTAAAACGGCATTCTTCCATCTTAAAAATATATCTAAATTGCTAGGAAAAGTTAGTTCATGCGTTCATGAGTTCAAGGCTAGATTATTGTAATGCTTTACTAGGTGGTTGCCCTGCACGCTTAATAAACAAATTCAAGCTGGTCCAAAATGCAGCAGCTCGAGTTTTTAATAGAACCAGGAAGTATGAGCATATTACACCAGTTCTGTCAGACCTGCACTGGATTCCTATTAATCAACGAATACATTTTAAAATCTTGCTAATGACTTACAAAGCATTAAATGGTTTAGCTCCACAGTACTACCTGGCGTCCATTACAATGGACATGACATTTCACGCCCCTTTTTGTTTTACTTTTTGAGCATTTTTCCTAATTTAAAGCATGCACCCCAAGAGATTAGACCCTTGTCATCCTCTAGATGGCAGTAAAGTTCTGGATGTGGATTTTTTTTTTAAAAAACTACTACATTTGAAGTGAGGCACGGGGGCGCTGTTTTTCACCTACAGAAGGAAGCTGCATTTTCTACAGTTATACAGTGGTATCTCGAGATACGAAATTAATCCGTTCCGAGGCGGCCTTCGTATAATGAGTTTTTCGTATCTTGGTACACATTTTACATGTAAAATGGCTAATCCGTTCCAAGCCCTCCAAAAACACCCCATTAAATTTCATAATAAAGCTAAATTGACCTATAAACAATGAAATAACGTAAAATGTCGATGTGGCAAGGGGGGCATGGATATAAACAGCCTGGAAGGGAAAGACGGAGAGAGAGATCCGGGCGAGACGCGAGTCGGCACGGAAGCGGTGAATGCGAGGCTCACGAGCGAAACGAAAGTGAAACCAAAACCGAGAGAGAGTGACACGGAACTCAGAGGGAGAAGCATGACTCAGCTGAGAGAAGCGGGACAGTGGGAGTGAAACGCACCTTCTTATGTTTCGTTTTGTGTTTTGATTTATTTAAGACCCTAAAGAAATAAAAGCTTGTGAGTCTCAGTAAGCTGACCCTGCCTCCTTCCTTCTCCGTGACTAACGAACCTTACCACAGTCGAAGCTTACCTTTCGAGTGAGGCTATCTCCGAAAGTGGCGGCAGAGGAGGAGGAGGACAAACGGCAGATACCATCTTCGTATGTCTTTATGAGCTCCATCTTTGTCTCCAGAGCTAAAGCACGCCAGCACGTACGTATAGAAGATGCATGATGGGAGGGATGCTGTCCAATTAGAGAGAAGGATCTCATGGCTTGGCTAGCATCAGGAACCAATGGGAGAGCAGGAGGATGGTGGCGAGTTTCAAAATTGTTATGGGGCGAATCTCGGACTTTCAGAAACCTTTCGTATCTTGAAAACTTTTCTTATGTAGAGCAGTAACATTTTTCGTCTTTGCTTTCGTAACTTGGATTTTTCGTAAGTTGAGCCTTTCGTATCTTGAGGTACTACTGTATTTTCAATCTTTGAAATGTTTGCCAAAATTTCACAGTTGGTATGTAAACTAGAGAGATTTAACTTACTAATAAAAGTAAAAAATCGATTGGAGACTGGAAAGTTTTTTCTCAGGATTTTTTGAAAAATGCATGTCCATTGTAATGGACACCAGTCTCAGTGTCACCTAATCAATGCCCATTCAGATATGCATATTGAAATTTATTATAGATCCTCTTTGCATATCTATCTGTGCATTTTATAATTTTTCTTGCTATTTGGGACCTAATAAATACAATATCCACAAAAAAGTGGGGTGGCCAACAGCGCTAAGATTGACAGAATGGGCTATTATTGTCTCGAGAGTCAAATATGTAATGTTCTGAGATATGAGATAAAAAAATACAGTTATCACAGTAATACTACATTTTTGAAAAAATGTCATATGCAGAATATACCATTCTGTGATCAGTGCAAGGTGCACTACTGCTCTGTGCCACTTGGGAATACCTGGAAAGAAACACACAGCCTATGTGTGTGTGTAAAGTCACTGGATGCAGTCTCCCAATGCATTTCCTATGAGAGGTGTATTTTGTTAAAAATGTGCAAATCTGTAAAAAAAAAAAACTTCAAAATTAAAGTTGAAATGTTATATTGTTCAGGTTCTTGTATAAATGTATATAACATTTTTTAATTGTCCATAGGACTTTATAGCAACCTGATTTACAACGCTTTAGTCCTGATGTCCATTACAATGGACATCAAAAATTTCTATGAAGGAGTTATGAATTTAAAAAAAAAATTTTTTTGACTCCTTAATTTATGCCTAATTTATCGGGATTTTTTTTTTTAATTTTTTTTTACCTAGAACCTAATTCAGGTCTGAAGGGGTAGTCCTTCACGTCTATTGCGATCCCAAAATACTGACCATCTTATAATACCTAGAATATCAAAGTCACCTGCTGGCGGACGATCTTTTTCCTACTTAGCTCCTAAACTCTGGAACAGTCTTCCTAATACATTTCGGGAAGCAGACACACTCTGTCAGTTTAAATCTAGACTAAAAACACATCTCTTCAACCTGGCATATACATAACACATTATACATACATTTTTAATCCAAATCATGTAAAAGGATTGTTAGGCTGCATAATTTAGGTCAGCCGGAACCGGGAACATTCCCATAACATCTGCTGTACTCGATACATCAGAAGAAGAATGGCATCTATGCTGATATTATTCTCTGTTTATTCCGAGGTTACCATGGTCAGCCGGATCTGGGCCGTATCCAGATCAGATGAAGGACCTGCACCTGGACACGAGCACAGCACTGCCCTGAAGTGTCTGCGGAGACCGTGACTCTACAAAACCCTCCCCTGTGTAGATCATGAACCCATCTCCAATCTGACCAAATTAGACTTAATATTAGACTTGAATTATCAATATAATAATCAAACTATCAATCAATCAAATCAATCAATAATCAAAACTTAACCCTTAATATTCATCAATTGTATTAATTCACCTGCTCTTTTAAGGCTGCCGTTCAGCCAAACACACTTTGTTTATAATGTTTTCATGTGACCATTGTAAAGCTGCTTTGAAACAATCTGTATTGTAAAAAGCGCTATATAAATAAAGGTGACTTGACTTGACTCAAGAGAGCATGTGATTTCAGACACAGTCATAGGCTGTGTCCAAAATCACATCCTTTACCATAAAATAGGCCATTATTTGAGGGGACACACATTTGTAATGGTGTCTGAAACCATAGTGGACACTACTGAGTACACTCATTCAATCCCATAATGCACTGCAATAAAGATTATACAACTATTGTGCTAGAGTATACCCAAAATATACTGTGTGAGTCACACATCAAATGAATTCCTGCGTCTGACCATAAATTAGTGCCCAGATTTCCATGAGAGAGTTCAAGATAATCACGAGTTTCATCACTGACGAAGATATCAAGAGTACATATCAAGATAATTCAAGAGTTTAATCTCTGGAGCTGCCAGTTTGTTCAGTTTCAAGTGATTATTTAACCATAAGCACAAACTATGCAAAATCTGCAGCCCTTCTGGTGCACTCAGTGTAGAGAGTTGAACTTTTCTTCTTCTGAGCGCCAGCAGAGGTTTGTGTGAGCTGCTCTCTCTACTGTATAGATATGAATTTGCCTTTCCTTCAGCCTGAGGATTATCTGTTTCACTTCTGGTGTGAAAGGGCCTTTACATTTGCCAAACATAGAACTTGTTTTGTTATTAAAAAACAAAAATGCAAGCCCAGCACAGGTGAGAAGAAGTAATGCAAAAGTAACGTAACATTATTTTCTATTTAAGTAGTGCAACCTGTTACTTTATTAGGGAGTAACGCAACATTAAAGCATCTTAAAACTAAAGGTAACTTTTCCCAACATTGAATAATGTTTGTGTCAGCTACATGTCCTTTCTCAAGAGACTAACCTTTTGTGTCTCCGCATATCTTGGATACAGAGGAGGCCAAGCTCTTGACCCACAGAACTGACAGCATATTGGAGAGTCCTGTTGAGGTTGCGGCTGAGTAAAAAACACGGTTTATTTATTCAAAATGAGTAATTTTTTTAAGATCTTACACTACTATTACTGGCAAAGATCAAATGTATAGTCTACCTGATGACTGCGCATCCTCTCCTGGGACTCTTTTGTTTCTTAGGACTCCTGGAAGCCCACGACAGAGATCTGGGGCCTCATGTACTAACACTTGCGTTGAATTCATACTGACACATTACGTACGGACAAAGCTGTGAATGTGCAAACGCACAAAAAAATCCAAATGCATCAATCTCTGCGTTTGAAGGATCCCGCGCATATTCTCTTTGTACATCCCGATTAACGTAAAAATGAGCGCACATGCACGAGCGCAACACTCCACCCAGTCTCCTCCCCTAATTAAACTGAAAATGTAATTATGGTAATGAGTCCACTTGGGCAAAAGCAAGCGGCACAAAACGAAAGAGAAAGTACAGAAAGTGAATTGGAGGTGCTACTATCGGAGGTAGAAATTAGAAAAAAAAAATATTTGGAACTTTGTTCTCCGGAATTAATAACAAAAGGAAAAAAAATATGAGTTGGGGAGTTTGGCTGATGCCGTCAATGCGGTTGGATCTGAAAGTCACACTGTAAATGATCTTAAAAAGAAATGGTCTGATAATTGTCTTTAGTGGATAAACGCGTCTCCTGAAGGGTTGTTGTATAATTAAATGCAAAAAAAAAAGTACTATTAGATAGATCCATAACATTAAATATCATCACTCACCAAGAAGCCACCCATCGCGCACCCTGCCAGCTGCTACCCAACCATGCTGTTTGTAAGGATATTTGAATCATGGGTTGACCCAGGCCACCATGCCACAATATTTTTTAGGCGTATTTGCGCATCACATATAATCTGCACATTTATTGAATGGAAATGTTTCCGATTCTCGTATGCAAATTCATCTTCAGATGGTGCCTTATATGTGTGTGCAGTCGATCGCTCCGATTACATTAGGGAACCCAAGTTGCATTTTAATGTTTGGCTGGTCAACTGCATCATACAGGAACCATCAAATGGGCATTGCGCGGCGTTGCGCGGCGTTGCGCGGCTCAAAGACGACTCGCTTATTTCTGAGCGGTCTGCCAGTTCCCTTTAGAAATAATCATTTGCCAGGAAACCAAGCGTTGTCAGCACCTGTAACGGAATGGGTATTGCGTGTTTCCTCGCAGTCTCTCTCTCTAGATTCGGACCCAATTAGATTCGGAGGATAGCCCTTGTAAATCTGAAATGGCTGATAAGGCAGTCATCCTGGACCAGAAAATCATTGTGGTCCCTAAAAACTCATTCTCTTCGGATTCTGCCAATAGCAATGTCCTCTAATATTGCCAAAGCTGCCATTGCCATAGACTAATTGTTCATTTTACCCTTCAATTTGCACGTGCTTTTATATGTTCTTACTTAATTGCATAATTTATAGAATATTCCCATAAGGCTTGTGTGACAATATATATATAAATATAAATGATTTTATACATTGCAAATAAATAGCAATGCTTCACACAGACTTATAGAAAAATTCGTTGTATAATGTTTGCAGCTTCACTTCATTGCTTATAGGAGTCGCCAATGGACAAAACAATGAGATATGTACTTACGCCTGACATGAACTTGCCGTGGAGAAACGCACATTGTCACGTTAGTTTCACTTTTAGTACATCCGACCGTGAGCGTGAAAGCTGGCGAACGCAACGTTTTTGTGCGTAAGTAGTGTTGATACATGAGGCCCCTGCTCCATCTGCTGGACAGTACAGAAAACAGTGTGGAGATACCATAAGGGTGAACTGAATCAGCATAAAGAATCATTTAAAAAGCTTTCAAATTCTAGAAATATCTCCAGAAATGTTTCTTACACAATCAATATAATTGAGGAGTTTTACCATCTCTGAATCCATCACTGAAGAATCAGCATCTGACAAAGTGAAAAACAACTTGATTCATTTATTTACATTTACATTAATGTATTTGGCATCTAAAGCAACTTAGATTGAATTCAAGAAACACATTAACATTCTAATCAATTCTTACTTTCCCTGGGAATCAAACCCATGACCTACAGTTCAAGCTGAAAGCTCATTTGTTTATTTTTGCAACTTTAATTTTTTTGTCTTGTTTTTTCTATATCTGTTAAAAAGGTTTTTTTCCCCACTTTGGAACAGTACAAGCAAACTACAAAACGTTGGTGGTTTTCTTCCAAACAACACTCAATTCTAAACAAAGACTGCAATAGACGATGAATTCACTTGCTCACCTGGCTGAAAAGTTGTCCTTTGATTTTTCATATCCCATGTGTATTCCTGGGGAATGCTTAGGAGCTTATGTGTCCATTACAAGTCCAATGGTCTGGACTAATTTTTTCCTGCAGCTTCTTCTTCATGAAAATGACTGTTACTGAAAGACTGTCTAATGACGTTTTATCCCTCTTTGTCACACTGATCAATCCTCAGGGAATGAATGGTAAGACCATTTGGATTGTTCCACAGCAGTGCACTGAAGGCATGCAGTGTTGATGGTATCCATGTATGAGAGCCCATACAAGAGTTGTCCAGCCTGTAATATTAAACGCTGTGGGAGACGTAAGTGTTCAGACAGACCTGAATGTCCAAACACCAGAAGCACATTTCTGCTGCATTCGATTCTAATGCTCTTTGCACAACTATTTTCATGAACGATTCCTCATAACCTATTTGTTTTCTCAGTATATGGTTGTATTTTGAGTTGTAGTTCATGTGCAAATTTGTCCCAGAACAACATATAATTTGAGAAGGTAGAAGTGTTCATTATCTTTCTATTTAATCAGAACACAGTAGCAACTCCTTGCAACCAGTCTATGTCTTAGCAAGGGCTATGGAGGACTTAAAAACTTTATTAGACCAAAAGTAAAGTTTACTATACTAAAAGGACTGTTGTCATTTAAATGTAAGCGACAGATGTTTTCAGTGCGAATAACCCAGAGAGAAAATGTGACGTTAAAAAAAACAGCACACGCTGTGTGTTCATTGATAGGAACAGGTGATTTTAATTGTGCGCGTTGATTTCCATAATGTGTCAATGCTTAAAGCAGCGCGCGCCAGTCAGACGTGAGAGCAGCACGATGGCGAGGGGGGAAATACGAGCGGAGCTGGTCGTGGTTTTCATGTGCCTTGTTTTACTCGCGTGTCGGAGTGAGCCTGTATTCCCCGGAACGCTAGAAGACGATGGAGGCAGCGAAAGTTTATCAGAGCGATCCGTGTTGCTCCAGGAGGAATTTGATGAGTCTTTGGCTGATTTTCAGGATCTCGGTGACTACGCTGATGCCGCAGGTGTGAAGCCCCGATGGGCGCTTGGTTTCACTTCATTGTTATAATGCAGTTTTTTTTTTTGGTTTTCAGCGCGGGGCACAACGTAACACTTTTTGGTTTTAGCCAAATAATGAACAAAGTAATGGGGTTAGACAAACCATATTTTTACACAAGCACACACGCCTCTCCTACAAATGAACACTGGTTTGATGTACGTCGGACCTACAGTTTCTGTGCAGTATCACCAAAAGCGCCAGGAGTGAAATGTGACAACTTGCCCCGTGAACGGGGCTCGTTGTAACAGACAGCGTGTTAGCTGTAACACCATGTTATCCAATGGGTGTTCATTGGCGTATTTTTATTTCTTAAAAGTTGAGTCTTGACGATTATAAGCATAATTTATGAATGGAATGTATATTTGTAATGCTTTGACCAATGTAGTGACATGAGAAACTTTTGAATAGGCTAATACAATGCAAAATATATGATTATTGATGCAGCCTGTTCAATGCGGCTTAGCTGTAACACCGTGTTACAACTAACCACGCGTTGTTTTGTTTACTTCAGGACCGGCTAGCAGTCACGTCTTTCAAAATGGTATCATCTTTTAGCCAAGATGGTAATCATAACAATATAAGAGTGGATTAACACACTTTCACACATTCTTTGAAAATCGAAAAACAACTGCCATTACAAATTTACATGCTGCCAAAAGAGTTTTTCCTTTGGTTCTCATCCAAACTTCGCTGAAATTTCAGTGTGGTGAAAAGCCATTTGCACGTCACATTTAAGACGTGCAACTATCTAAAGTCTGTTACTATTTACGCCGCGTTACTTTTTGCCCCGCGCTCCCCTACTATCTTACAATCTTATGTTATGATTATTATCTTGACTAAAAGATGGTACCGTTTTTGAAAGATGTGAAACACAGCGACTGCTAGCCGGTCCTGAGGTTAACAAGACACCGCGGGGTAACATGGTGTTGCAACTTAGCTGCACACTGCATAACCTAAATTAAATAATCGGATATTTTGCCGTGTATTAACTTGTACAAATCTTCATTACATTGTCCAAAGCATAGAAAAAAGGTTTCATTCATAAGTTATGCTTATGACCATTGAGACTTAAAAAAAAAAGTTATGAAACACAAATTCATGAATGAACATCCATTGAATAACATGCGTTACTACTAACCCTCTGTCTGTTACAACGAGCCCCGCTCAGAGGGTAAGAAGTAACATTTTACTCCTGGTGCTTTTGGCGATACTGCACAGAAACGGTAGGTCCGACGAACATGAAAACTGTGCTCATTTATAGGAGAGGCTTTCATGTTGTTTGTACCCTATTACTTTGTTCATTATTTGGCCAAAACTGAAAAGTGTTACGCTGTGCCCCGTACTCCCCTAGTTGGTTAATTCCACATGTAGAACTTGTAAAAGTTTCTCAGATGCTGGTGGGAGAAATAAAAACCTTATAAATGAATTTCAGAGCTGCCGGGCGAGATGACTAATGGGGAGCTCTTCAGTTCTTCGGAGGCTGCTTGGGATGCCATGTCTCCGGAGTTGAGGTGTGGTGAGGATTTCATGACGCTGCAACTTAACGGTCCAGAAGTGGCAGAAATTGTGCTTTGTCGAGGTAACCTAAATTTATTTTTGCTAAAGTTGAATCTGGCACGATGTCTGAGTTTATACTGTCAGTTTGTCAACTTTTTAAATGTGACCTGCAGGATCAATAATTCCATGTGTAAGTCATAATCCTCTTTTTTTTCTTTTTTTTTTCCCCCCAGATAATGGTGCACCTGTTCCCCTCACTGAGTTGCCATCTCATTGTGGATACTCCAGTCCCACTTTTGGAGGTCTTGTCTATGCTACACCCTATGATGGTTGTGGTGTCATGCAACGGGTATTGTTTTTTTCCAATTCCACTTATTGTGAGAGTACAGAGTAAGGAGGATCAACCTGGATGTTCATGATGTTTTTCAGGGAAGGCGTTATGTGATTCAGTTTCAGTGGCATGGAAACTTTGCAGTCGTTTCTTGTCCCATGATGTCTAGAAGTGCAAATGGACTTTACCTTGGGACTAATCCTCTTGAAGAGTCTACCTCCACGTCCATAGAAGTGCTGAAACCTCGAGCTCCTGGACATCCTGAGAAATTTCTGCAAAGTTTTTGGCCGTATAACTACCCTCCGTACAACTATCCAGGCAAAGGTTATCCCACAGTTAAGCCAGCTGATGTTCCAACCCAGAAGCCCCAACAGCCTATCCAATCCCCAGTGTTTTGGCCGTATAACTACCCTCCGTACAACTATCCAGGCAAAGGTTATCCCACAGTTAAGCCAGCTGACGTTCCGACCCAGAAGCCCCAACAGCCTATCCAATCCCCAGTGTTTTGGCCGTATAACTA
Organism: Rhodeus uyekii; assembly: GCA_037043235.1. Lineage (NCBI taxonomy): Eukaryota > Metazoa > Chordata > Actinopteri > Cypriniformes > Acheilognathidae > Rhodeus > Rhodeus uyekii. The sequence continues at coordinate 5,231,034 of JAWRVZ010000016.1, read as the reverse complement.
CCCTCCGTACAACCATCCAGGCAAAGGTTATCCCACAGTTAAGCCAGCTTATGTTCCGACCCAGAAGCCCCAACAGCCTATCCAATCCCCAGTGTTTTGGCCGTATAACTACCCTCCATACCACTATCCAGGCAAAGGTTATCCCACAGTTAAGCCAGCTGATGTTCCAACCCAGAAGCCCCAACAGCTTATCCAATCCCCAGTGTTTTGGCCATATAACTACCCTCCGTACAACTATCCAGGAAAAGGTTATCCCACAGTTAAGCCAGCTGATGTTCCAACCCAGAAGCCCCAACAGCCTATCCAATCCCCAGTGTTTTGGCCGTATAACTACCCTCCATACCACTATCCAGGCAAAGGTTATCCCACAGTTAAGCCAGCTGATGTTCCAACCCAGAAGCCCCAACAGCTTATCCAATCCCCAGTCTTTTGGCCATATAACTACCCTCCGTACAACTATCCAGGAAAAGGTTATCCCACAGTTAAGCCAGCTTATGTTCCGACCCAGAAGCCCCAACAGCCTATCCAATCCCCAGTGTTTTGGCCGTATAACTACCCTTCATACAACTATCCTGGTAAAGCTTATCCCAGAGCTAAACCAGCTATGGCTCAGGTTCGGTCCCAGAAGCCTCAACTTCCAGTATACCCCCCAGTGTCTTGGCCGTTTCACTACACTCATTACAGCCATCCTGGCCAATCAAAGGAACCAGCTCCAATCTCCCCATCACCAGCAAAAACCCAAAAGCTCCAGTCCAGGATGTACCCTGGAGAGCTATTCCCATAGTATAATTACTACACTTGTTATTTGCAACACCAATGTCCACAATACCTAGTTCAAGCTACTACACCACCCATAACTACCACTCCTCAACCCTGTACTGCATTTGTTAAATGCAAACTGCCTCCCAACGAATTATCACAGAACTACATGCCACCCGGTTTTATGGTTCTTGAAGGAAAAACCCTTTCGCCCCTAGATTTGTGGCCTGGACCAAAACTGCAGCTGCCTCTCCCATGAAACTTGTATACAAACGCTGGAGACTTTCATAATTAGTTTGGTAGTCTGCTGCACATGTGTCTTTTGAAACATTGCATCCTGCTTTAATGCTGATGTAGGTTCGATTGTGTGTAGATTGACTGCAAAGTGATTCTTGCTTGTGTCTGCTTCAATAAATCAAATATGGTCCCAAATTCTTGTTGGTTTTCACTTCAGCACCATTACTCTTCAGTGTCGAATGACTCTAATGTGCTTTATTGCTTAACTGTTTTTATCAATGTTGAAAACATTTGTGCTGCTTAATATTTTGGTGGAAACCTTTGTTTGTTTTTCAGGGTTCTTTGACATTAGATAAATATCAATGTCTAACATTATAAATGTCTTTTTACTGCTACTTGATCAATTAATACACCTTAGCTAAATGATTAATAAAATCATACTTTTGGAGTGTTTAGTACAACACCAACCTGTGTTATACTCTCTTGTGCTTTATCTTGTAGCTTTTCATCCTTGATGAAAGTGTTGACCAGGTCTGCTTGACTGCGCCTCAGAACATCTCATGGACGGATGTATTTCATTGTAGCACTGTTATGTTGGTCTCTTTGTAATTTTTATTTTGAGCCTGCAGGTGGCCTTGAGAGGGGAAATCCCCTATTATCGGAATGCCGTGACGTCATCAGTGACTCCGGATATAAAGCCGTCGGTTGAGACAATGATGGTGTGTCTCACTCCCTCCATCTTTTGGCCCATCGTCTCTCGACGCCGCACCTTTAGAGCTTCGCCTTTTTGTTGCTTTCTAGTTTAGTTGTCTTTGTTGGTCTTTTGAGAAGTTTTGTATTTCTTGTTATTCGTTATTGTTCTTATTTTTAGTAACTGGTAGTGGTTTTTGTTTGTTAGCTCACGTTTTGTTAGTTAGTTAGAACAGTGAGGGAAGCAGATGCCCGGAAGACTCACCTGTTCTTTTATCGAGAGCCAGGTAAGAACTGCTGGTAAGAACAGGTGTAGGCAAGGGTCTGTTTCCTTAGCTACGCTACCAGTTTACTGTTGTTTATTTATTTGTTTGTTGAATAACTTTTGGTTGACATATGTTGTATTCACTTCACTTTTGTTGATCAAGTAAAAGTAGGCGCTTGGGCGTCTTAAACCGCATCTAGTCTCTGTGGGTTATTTATATGTTCGGTCCATCACCATTCTTCGTCCTATCCAAAATCAACGAGCTATTGTTTGGTTATGGGCCGTAACATATTTGGGGGCACGTCCGGGATCTGAACGATCTAAAAGATCCTCGTAGTTCTTTGTTTTCGCGCAGCTTCGTTTGATCGTGTTGATCTGCCTGCGCGTTTTTGAAATTGTTACTTTGTAACTTTGATAACCACAGATTCTTGATTTGTTTCGCTCGTAGTACTCTTTATAAGTTTTTTTTTTTCTCTCTAATCCTGTCAGACGTTAATCGACACCATGTTTGATTTAACGGACTTTATTGCGAATCCGACGCAAACGGAGTTGTTTCAAGTTAACAGAGTAGACCTTATGAAAATTGCTGCTCATTATAGAGTCAGTTTTCGGAACACCATGTCTAAACGTGAACTTCAACTCTTGCTTGTGTATTCGTTATATAACCAGGGCGTCTTTGGTGAGGAGGAAAAATTAACAGAGAATCCTGAATTGGCTGAGGTTAGTTCAGGAGATCTTACATTGCAGATTAAAAAACTTGAACTGCAAGCTGAAGAGCACGAAAGAGTTTTGTTACGGGAAAGAGAAGAATGGGAGCGTGAGAGACATGAACTTGAGCTGAAAAAGCTTGAAATGGAACAAGCTTGTCGACTCAAAGAACTTGAGTTAAAAGCTCGTGAGAGGGGTGTAACCGATGTTTCCGTTTTTGACGTGAGTCGTAATATCCGCATCGTTCCTCCTTTTCGAGAGCAAGAGGTAGACAAGTTTTTTGCTCTTTTTGAACGTGTTGCCACTAACATGAAATGGCCACAAACATTTTGGCCCATGTTACTGCAGTGTGTTTTTGTGGGTAAATCTCAGGAAGCATATTCTTCGTTGTCAGTTGACGTGAGTCTCTTGAATATGAACATGTGAAAGCTGCTGTTTTTCGGGTCTATGAATTAGTGCCTGAGGCATATCGCCAGAAGTTCCGCAATCATCGAAAAACTGACGAGACTTATGTTGAATTCGTTCGTGAGAAGGAATCATTGTTTGATCGTTGGTGTTCATCGATGAAAGTGAAAACTTTTGAAGAGCTCCGCGAACTGATTCTTTTAGAAGAATTTAAGAACTGCCTACCAGAACGCGTTGCCACGTACATTAATGAGCATAAAGTTCTAAAAAGTTACGCTGCTGCTGCATTAGCGGATGAGTATGTGCTTACACATAAGAACGTGTTTAATCTAGCACTGAAAACTCCATCTGGTAGCAAAAGTCCTCGATCTTTTAAACGTAACTTTGAGCGCGCTCCGCCTGTTGAAACCGCGGCGGATAAGTCTTCGTCCTCACCTGTTTGTTTTTACTGCAGGAAACGTGGACACATTATTTCTGAGTGTGCGGTGCTCAAAAAGAAAAATGTCCCTAAGCCTGTAGGTTTACTGACGACGTCCTCGCCTCCGTTAGGAAGACTGGAGTTGTTGGCTTCACAAGCTGACATGTGTGAAAATCAGGGGTATATGCCGTTCTTAACGGACGGATTTGTATCTTTGGCAGGTAATGCTAGCTCGCGTAAACCTGTCAAAATTCTCCGTGATACTGGTGCTTCTCAGAGTTTTATTCTAGAAGGCATATTGCCGTTGTCTGAAGAAAGCTCTATCGGCTCCAGCGTCTTAGTGCAGGGTTTTGAAATGGGCTTTGTGAACGTGCTTTTGCACGAAATTGAAATTGAATCTTCCCTTGTTGGCGGCCGCGTTATTGTTGGAGTGCGACCGTGTCTTCCCGTTTGAGATGTCACATTTATTTTAGGGAATGACTTAGCGGGAGGGAAAGTTTTTGCCAGCCCTGAGGTAACAGATGTTCCTCTTCCTTGCCCTACTCCTGATCAGTTGGCTCAGAAATACCCTGAGGTATTTTCTTCGTGTGCTGTCACTCGCGCTACGACACAGAGAATTAAAGAGAAAAATCTTGGTAAATCGGATAGTGAGTGGAATTTTGATTTGAACAATACGTTCCTCTCTAATTCTGATTTTTGTGACATTGAGTGTTCAAACTCTATTGACTGTTCAGGCATCGCCGTTTCTAAACGAGATGAACATTTAATTAGCCTTGATCACCTGTCTCTGTCGCGTGAGCAGCTCATTGTTGAGCAGAGGAATGAGAATAAACTGTCATCCCTCTTTGAATTTGTTCCAAGTGAGCAACTCGAACATGTATCGCAAGGATACTTTGTGGAAGACTGTGTGCTGATGAGGAAATGGAGACCGTTAACTGCATCTGCTGATGATGAGTGGCAAATCGTGAAGCAGGTGGTAGTTCCGTCCTCATATCGCTTCGAAATTCTGCAACTCTCACACAATATTCCTTTTGCCGGTCATTTAGGAGTAAATAAAATATTCGATCGTGTACTCCTAAATTTTTTCTGGCCGGGTTTGAAAACCATTTTGTGCATTTTAACATCTGACCGAAGAAAGAAGTCTCGTTTGTGTCACATTAACATGCTGAAGCCGTATATTGAGAGACCTCCGGATTCGTCTGGAAAGACGGCTGTGTTAACTGTTTCACCCGCAGATTCTTCGGTGACCCAAGGGCGGGCGCTGTCCAGTGCTGAACCTTTGGCCCATCTTGTGTGTTCTGTTGATGATGTTCCATCTACTCTAGAAGATGACATTGAGTTTCCTTCTACAGAACTGGTGGCGGGAAGGTTGAAAAATTCCAAAATAATTCAGCACCTTGACTCTTATTTCTCACATTTAACTGCTAATGAAAGCGATGACATGACTAAAATCATTCGGATGTACGGTAATTTATTTTCTGACGTTCCTTCTCGTACTACTCTGATTGAACACGATATTGATGTTGGTGATTTGTTACCTATTAAGCAACATGCGTATCGTGTAAGTCCGGAGAAGAGAACCCAGTTGCAAAAAGAGGTGGCCTTCATGCTTGAAAATAACATCGCGGAGCCAAGCTTTAGTCCCTGGAGCTCACCTTGTTTGCTAGTCAAAAAGTCCGACGATACGTTTCGTTTCTGTACTGATTTTAGACGCGTTAATTCTGTCACTAAACCAGACAGCTATCCATTGCCTCGCATGGAGGATTGCGTAGATCGTGTTGGTAATGCTGCTTTTGTGACAAAGATCGATCTGCTCAAAGGTTACTGGCAGGTGCCTTTGTCAGAGCGCGCAAAAGAGATAAGTGCATTTGTAACACCAGATTATTTTTTACATTACACTGTAATGGCTTTCGGATTGCGAAATGCCCCGGCAACCTTTCAGAGGTTGGTTAATCGTGTCATCGAGGGGATGCGCAACGTTGAAGCTTATTTAGATGATCTGGTTATTTACAGCGCGTCTTGGTCAGAACATCTAGAACAACTTGAGACGTTGTTCAGTCGTTTATCTCGTGCTAACCTTACGGTTAATTTGGCAAAGTGTGAATTTGGCCGAGCAACAGTAACCTATTTAGGTAAGATTGTTGGTGGGGGACAAGTTCGACCTGTCGAATCGAAGGTGGAAGCTATTACCGATTTTCCTGTGCCCAAAACGGGTATGGTTGGGTACTACAGAAATTTTTGTAAGAATTTTTCTGCAGTTGCTTTGCCCTTGACTGACTTACTCAGCCCTAAGGTATCATTTCAATGGTCTAATAAGTGTCAAATGAGTTTTGAAGGAGTCAAAGCTCTTCTGATTAATTCCCCTGTTTTGTCTGCTCCTGATTTTTCCACTCCATTTTGTCTTTCTGTTGATGCAAGTGACACAGGTGCTGGAGCTGTATTACTTCAACGAGATCAAGCTGGTGTTGAACATCCGGTTTGCTATTTCTCGCGCAAATTCAATAAACATCAGCGATGTTACTCCACTATCGAGAAAGAGGCGCTCGCACTGATCCTTGCGATTCAAGATTTTGATGTTTATATTGGTTCCGTTTCGTATCCTTTGATTGTTTACACAGATCACAACCCCTTGGTTTTTTTGAGTTGAATGAAAAATAACAACCAACGATTAATGCGTTGGAGTTTGTTTTTACAAACTTTTGAGGTGTACATTCGGCACATTCGTGGTAAGGATAACGTCATTGCTGACGCGTTATCACGTGTTTGAATAAATTGTAGATGTATGAGGTAAGATCTTTTTTTTCATATACTTAATTTTGAATTCCTACAATTTATTCACTTAAGGGTGAGGGTGTTATGTTGGTCTCTTTGTAATTTTTATTTTGAGCCTGCAGGTGGCCTTGAGAGGGGAAATCCCCTATTATCAGAATGCCGTGACGTCATCAGTGACTCCGGATATAAAGCCGTCGGTTGAGACAATGATGGTGCGTCTCACTCCCTCCATCTTTTGGCCCATCGTCTCTCGACGCCGCACCTTTAGAGCTTCGCCTTTTTGTTGCTTTCTAGTTTAGTTGTCTTTGTTGGTCTTTTGAGAAGTTTTGTATTTCTTGTTATTCGTTATTGTTCTTATTTTTAGTAACTGGTAGTGGTTTTTGTTTGTTAGCTCACGTTTTGTTAGTTAGTTAGAACAGTGAGGGAAGCAGATGCCCGGAAGACTCACCTGTTCTTTTATCGAGAGCCAGGTAAGAACTGCTGGTAAGAACAGGTGTAGGCAAGGGTCTGTTTCCTTAGCTACGCTACCAGTTTACTGTTGTTTATTTATTTATGTTTGTTGAATAACTTTTGGTTGACATATGTTGTATTCACTTCACTTTTGTTGATCAAGTAAAAGTAGGCGCTTGGGCGTCTTAAACCGCATCTAGTCTCTGTGGGTTATTTATATGTTCGGTCCATCACCATTCTTCGTCCTATCCAAAATCAACGAGCTATTGTTTGGTTATGGGCCGTAACATATTTGGGGGCTCGTCCGGGATCTGAACGATCTAAAAGATCCTCGTAGTTCTTTGTTTTCGCGCAGCTTCGTTTGATCGTGTTGACCATTTTGACTGCTGCACTGCTGCTGTTTCCTGTTTGCTCGAGTGGATTGTGTTTGTTTGTCGTATAAACTTGTTTTTGTTTTAGATTTTAAACTCGATGTTCGTTCTTATTGCTAAATACAATACTAAATTATTTAATAAACTGTAATCGTTAGCTTTAATCTTAGTCGCTAAACGCATTAGCATTTTGTTATCTTACTGTCCGTGCATTCAGCGTTTTCTCGCTGCGCCTTTTTTCCGAGTTCATCAAACAACTGGTGAAATGGATCAACACACACGGAGAGTCATGTCATCTCTTATAATTGTTACATGTACTGCCTGCTTCATGCATACTCTGTCTGTCTATGTCAGCAGCCAGGGCTTTACATGTGATAAATGTAGGGACATAGTAAGGCTGACAGAGAAGATCTCAGAATTAGAGACACTCATCCAAACTTTAATCGAGGATAGTAAGAATGCAAGGACTTTGGATACTGCTTTGGATGCGACTAGCTTAGCAAACCCTGTACAATGTTCGGTTCCGGCTGTAGAGCCCGTGCAGCAGAAGGCATAATCGTGAATAAAAAAAACACTGTTCCATTCCGATTTGAACATCAAACAGGTTCTTCCACTCAGTGACACACCCCCTGAGAAACCTGTTGAAAGTGCCCTTGTGATTGGCGATTCTATAACTCGAAATGTGAAAATAGAGACTCCAGCCACCATAGTCACATGTTTGCCGGGAGCCAGAGCGCCTGATGTCAAAGCACATTTAAAAGTGCTGGCTAAGGCTAATCGTAAATATTCTAAGATTGTTATTCACGTCGGCGCTAATGATGTCCGACTTCGCCAGTCGGAGATCACTAAAACTAATATTAAAGAGGTGTGTGAACTCGCAAGTACGATGTCAGGCACTGTAATTTGCTCTGGCCCTCTTCCTATGCGCAGGAGTGATGAGATGCTTAGCAGATTATCTTCACTCAATGGCTGGATGTCTAAGTGGTGCCTGCAGAATAACATAGGGTTCATAGACAATTGGAAAGGTTTTTGGGGCAGACCTGACCTGTTGAAAAGAGATGGTATTCATCCCACCTGGGATGGTGCCGCTCTTCTCTCTAGTAATTGTAATAGTCTAGTAATAGTCTTAGAGCTAAACCTTGACTAACTGGGGTCCAGGTCAGGAAGAAGACAAACTGGCAAAACCGACCGTCTGCTAGCTGTCTCACGTCACAGAGGTCAGATAAATTCCAACACATACACAGACTCTTTCACCTAGATATCATCCTATAGAGACTGTGTCTGTTCCCCGAATTAGCAAATACCAAAAATTCTCACAACCGTTTAAGGTTAAAAATTTAATTGATTTACATACAACTAAGAACGGATATAACACAAATTAACAAATGATAAGGCTTGGGTTACTGAATATACGATCCCTTTCCTCAAAAGCACTAATTGTAAATTATATGATTACAGATCATAAACTAGATGTGCTATGTTTGACAGAAACCTGGCTATAACTAGATGATTACGTTACTTTAAATGTATTTTGTACATTACTTTAAATGAGTCCACCCCTCAAGATTACTGTTATAAACATGAGCCTCGTCTGAAAGGTAAAGGGGGAGGTGTTGCTGTCAAGTCACCTTTACTTATATAGCGCTTTTTACAATACAGATTGTTTCAAAGCAGCTTTACAGTGGTCACATGAAAACATGTTTGGCTGAACGGCAGCCTTAAAAGAGCAGGCAAATTAATACAATTGATGAATATTAAGTGTTAAGTTTTGATTATTGATTGATTGATAGTTTGATTATTATATTGATAATTCAAGTCTAATATTAAGTCTAATTTGGTCCGATTGGAGATGGGTTTATGATGTACACAGGGGAGGGTTTTGTAGAGTCACGGTCTCCGCAGACACTTCAGGGCAGTGCTGTGCTCGTGTCCAGGTGCAGGTCCTTCATCTGATCTGGATACGGCCCAGATCCGGCTGACCACGGTAACCTCGGAATAAACAGAGAACAATATCAGCGTAGATGCCATTCTTCTTCTGATGTATCGAGTACATCAGATGTTATGGGAATGTTCCCGTTTCCGGCTGACCTACATTATGCAGCATAACAATCATTTTACATGATTTGGATTAAAAATTTATGTATAATGTGTTATGTGTATGCCAGGTTGAAGAGATGTGTTTTTAGTTTAGATTTAAACTGACGGAGTGTGTCTGCTTCCCAAAATGTATTAGGAAGACTGTTCCAGAGTTTAGGAGCTAAATAGGAAAAAGATCGACCGCCAGCAGTTGACTTTGAGACTTGAAAACTATGTTGGCATTAATGGAGTTGCATTAGCCTGGTTCAAATCCTACTTATCTGACCGTTATCAGTTTGTAAATGCAGTAAATGAGGAGATGTCATATCAATCAGAGGTTCAGTATGGAGTTCCTCAAGGTTCAGTACTAGGACCATTGCTTTTCACCTTGTACATGCTTCCTTTGGGTACAATTATTAGGAAGCATGGCATTAGCTTTCAATGTTACGCTGATGATACTCAGCTCTATATTTCTTCTCATCCTGATGAAATGTACCAATTCACTAAATTAAGAGAATGCATAACTGATATAAAAAATTGGATGACTAATAACTTTCTACTGCTTAATTCTGAAAATACAGAGATTCTAATTATTAAACCAAAAAGTTCTGCACGTAATAATCTAGACTACTGCCTAGCACTCGATGGCTGATCTGTCAAGTCTTCGTTGTCAGTTAGAAACCTGGGTGTGCTCTTTGATAGCAATTTTTCATTTGAAAGCCACATTTCTAGCATCTGTAAAACGGCATTCTTCCATCTTAAAAATATATCTAAATTGCTAGGAAAAGTTAGTTCATGCGTTCATGAGTTCAAGGCTAGATTATTGTAATGCTTTACTAGGTGGTTGCCCTGCACGCTTAATAAACAAATTCCAGCTGGTCCAAAATGCAGCAGCTCCAGTTTTTACTAGAGCCAGGAAGTATGAGCATATTACACCAGTTCTGTCAGACCTGCACTGGATTCCTATTAATCAACGAATACATTTTAAAATCTTGCTAATGACTTACAAAGCATTAAATGGTTTAGCTCCACAGTACTACCTGGCGTCCATTACAATGGACATGACATTTCACGCCCCTTTTTGTTTTACTTTTTGAGCATTTTTCCTAATTTGAAGCATGCACCCCAAGAGATTAGACCCTTGTCATCCTCTAGATGGCAGTAAAGTTCTGGATGTGGAATTTTTTTAAAAAAAACTACTACATTTGAAGTGAGGCACGGGGGCGCTGTTTTTCACCTACAGAAGGAAGCTGCATTTTCTACAGTTATACAGTGGTATCTCGAGATACGAAATTAATCCGTTCCGAGGCGGCCTTCGTATAATGAGTTTTTCGTATCTTGGTACACATTTTACATGTAAAATGGCTAATCCGTTCCAAGCCCTCCAAAAACACCCCATTAAATTTCATAATAAAGCTAAATTGACCTATAAACAATGAAATAACGTAAAATGTCGATGTGGCAAGGGGGGCGTGGATATAAACAGCCTGGAAGGGAAAGACGGAGAGAGAGATCCGGGCGAGACGCGAGTCGGCACGGAAGCGGTGAATGCGAGGCTCACGAGCGAAACGAAAGTGAAACCGAAACCGAGAGAGATTGCGAGTGACACGGAACTCAGAGGGAGAAGCGTGACTCAGCTGAGAGAAGCGGGACAGTGGGAGTGAAACGCACCTGCTTATGTTTTGTTTTGTGTTTTGATTTATTTAAGAAATAAAATTATCTAAAGAAATAAAAGCTTGTGAGTCTTAGTAAGCTGACCCTGCCTCCTTCTCCGTGACTAACGAACCTTACCACAGTCGAAGCTTACTGTAAGATTTGTATCAGATGTAGTATCAGAACTGAAAATACATGAATGGGTTTTTGTGTTAGATGTCAACATATGCATATGGACCATTAGGTGAACATGGGGATGAATCTCCACTTCTATTGTAAAGGAAAAGAAGGGCCAGCAGGGCCCCAATGTATTCGTGGTAAAACTTGGACAACTGACCATATATAGACTTGGTTCTGGCATGTATAGAAATTCCTATATGATTTTATCATGTTTGAGATTCCTATATGACGTTATCTATATTCTCTCATTGGTTGACTCTGTTACTAGAGTATGACCATATTAGCCTGGTTCTGCAAACACTGCAATTGCGCCCTATTAAACAATGTGTACTTTTTTAAATCTTGCCAATTACACACATAGCACTAAATTGTTTACCTTCATGTGCATTGCGATCGCAAAAATCTGGCCAGTTGAATAATAATTAATACCTAGAATATCAAAATCAACTGCAGGCAGTAGATCCTTTTCGTATTTAGCACCTAAACTCTGGAACAGTCTTCCCAGCATTGTTCGGAAAGCTGGCACACTCTGTCAGTTTAAATCTAGACTAAAAACACATCTCTTCAACCTTACATACAAAAAGCAAATTTAAATTTCTATAATTCAAATCATGCAAAATAAGGTCAGCTGGAACCGGAAAACTTCCCATAGCATAAGAAGAACGGCATCTAAGCTGATATTAGTCTCTCTGTTTATCCCGAGGTTGACCGTAGTTAGTCATATCCAGATCAGATGAAAAACCTGCAGGTAGACAACCACAAAACAGCCCTGAAGTGTCAGCAGTGAATGTGACTCTACTTGACCCTCCTTTTGACGGCACAAGTTGCCATTGGCACAGATCCTCAACAAAACCAGTCTCCATACCAGAGTAAGGATTTTAATCTTCAACCAGATGGAACTAAATTAAATATTTTGAATGTCTCTATCTCAATCTGACTTCTGACCCGAAATACTGTCTATATCATAATCATGCACTGTTCATTTGTTGGCCAGATGATTTCTCCCACTTTTTTCTCTATTCTGTCACCTGATGGAGTCGCCTCTGCTTAGTCAGGGACACTTAACATTCATCAATATTATTGATCGGCTTGCTCTTCTATAGCTGCTGTACAGCTGAAACAAACTTTTTTTGACTATATATATATATATATATATATATATATATATATATATATATATAAATGATTTTATACATTGCAAATAAATAGCAATGCTTCACACAGACTTATAGGACAATTCGTTGTAGGGGAGCGCGGGGACAAACGTAACACTTTTTGGTTTTGGCCAAATAATGAACAAAGTAATAGGGTTAGACAAACCATATTTTTATACAAACAACACACAAGCCTCTCCTAGAAATGAGCACTGGTTTGATGTTCGTCGGACCTACAGTTTCTGCGCAGTGTCACCAAAAGCGCAAGGAGTAAAATGTGACAACTTACCCCGTGTGCGGGGCTCGTTGTAACACCATGTTATCCAATGGGTGTTCATTGGCTTATTTTTATTTCTTAATAAAAGTTGAGTCTTAATGATTATAAGCATAACTTATGAATGGAATATATTTATTTTATTTTATTTATTACATTGTTATGCTTTGAACAATTTAATGACATGAAAAACGTTTTAATAGGTTAATACAATGCAAAATATATGATTATTGATGCAGCCTATTCAATGCGGCTTAATTGTAACACCGCGTTACAACTAACCCCGCGGTGTCGTGTTCACTTCAGGACCGGCTAGCAGCCACTGTGTGTTTTTCACATCTTTCAAAATAGTACCATCTTTTAGCCAGGAAGATGGTAATCATAACAATATAAGATTAGACTAACATACTTTCGCACATTCTTTGAAAATCGAAAAACAACTACTATAACAAAAAATATTTTCATGCTTTCAAAAGAGGTTTTCCTGTGGTTCTCATCCAAATTTCGCTGAAATTTCTCGAAAGATGGCCAGAAGACGCATGCAAACAGTGTGATGAAAAGCCCGTTAGCACGTCACATTTAAGACCGTGCAACTATCTAAAAAGTCTGTGTTACTATTTACCCCGCGTTACTTTGTGCCCCGCGCTCCCCTATAATGTTTGCAGCTTCACTTCATTGTCTGTAGGAGTCGCCAATGGACAAAACAATGAGATATGTACTTACGCCTGACATGAACTTGCCGTGGAGAAACGCACATTGTCACGTTAGTTTCACTTTTAGTACATCCGACCGTGGGCGTGAAAGCTGGCGAACGCAACGTTTTTGTGCGTAAGTAGTGTTGATACATGAGGCCCCATTGGTGACTCCTACAGGCAATGAAGTGAAGCTGCAAACATGACAACGAATTCTTCTACAAGTCTGTGGGAAACATTGCTATTAATTTGCAATGTATAAAATCATTTATATATATATATATATATATATATATATATATATATATATATATATATATATATATATTGTCACAAGCCTTATGGGAATATTCTATAAATTATGCAATTAAGTAAGAACATATAAAAGCACGTGCAAATTGAAGGGTAAAATGAACAATTAGTCTATGGCAATGGCAGCTTTGGCAATATTAGAGGACATTGCTAATGGCAGAATCCGAAGAGAACGAGTTGTAGGGGATTTACAGTTAAGACCCGAGGACCAGATATGTTGAATGAAGACCAGGAGTCAGAAGTGCAGTCAATAGAAGAAAGTTTAGTTTGCAGTTTCATCAGCAGAAGCCAGCTTCAGGTCTCACAAGGAGTTTGTAGGCCGCCCCAAATACAATAACATTGTTTCAGCAATTATACTCTAACAGAGGGTGCTAACTACGTCAATGATGACGTTTAAATGATTCTGATTGGCTAAGAAAGAAAGAAAGACAGATAAACAAAACTAGTAATTTTCCACACAAGAGCAGACAGTCTGAAGCATATCTTCGTTGATCACGTGGTTGACGGGTTCGTGACGTGGCTTGTCGAGAACAAGTCATTCCGTCTCCTGATGGTGCCAGTTAATCACCTCACCAATACTGACCATATTAACACACACACAGATTCACAGCTTCTCCAAGGCTGAACTCGGCTCAGGCTCCAACAATCAACAGAACCTTCCCAAAACATTCTGATAACACCATTGAGAACTGTTGAGCCGTGCAGACAATATTCATCCTTACACGATGGAAAACTACAGAAAAGTAAAGAAAGGATATAACTAATAGAAATCCCTAACTTGATTTTAAAATCACTCTTTACAAATCATTCAAATAAGAAAAAGGAAAAGAACATATGAAAAATAAGACAAAGAAGCATATGAAAAACAAGAAAAAGAAAAGAATATAGGTATAAATAGGAAAAATAAAAGAATAATATATACAAGCGGCAATGGATTTCCGAATCGTCCCCACAGAGTTTTTAGGGACCACAATGATGTTCTGGCCCAGGACTGCCTTATCAGCCATTTCAGATTTACAAGGGCTATCCTCCGAATCTAGATGGGTCCGAAGCTAGAGAGAGAGACAGCGAGGAAACAGGCAATACCCGTTCCGTTACAGGTGCTGACAACGCTTGGTTTCCTGGCAACTGATTCTTTCCAAAGGGAACTGACAGACCGCTCAGGAATCAGCGAGTCGTCTTTGAGCCGCGCAAAGCCAGCTGTCCCCATATGATACAGTTGACCAGCCAAACATTAAAATGCAATTTACAGCGATAGCCGGTTTCCCTAATGTAATCGGAGCGATCGACTGCACACACATATAAGGCACCATCTGAAGATGAATTTGCATACGAGAATCGGAAACATTTCAATTCAATAAATGTGCAGATTATATGTGATGCGCAAATACGCCTAAAAAATATTGTGGCAAGGTGGCCTGGGTCAACCCATGATTCATATATCCTTACAAACAGCATGGTTTTGGGTGGCAGCTGGTAGCTGGCAGGGTGCGTGATGGGTGGCTTCTTGGTGAGTGATGTTATTTAAAGTTATGGTTCTATCTAATAGTACTTTTTATTTTTATTTATTTGCATTTAATTATACAACAACCCTTCAGGAGACGCGTTTATGCACTAAAGACAATTATCAGACCATTTCTTTTTAAGATCATTTACAGTGCGACTTTCAGATCCCACCGCATTGACGGCATCAGCCCAAATCTCCCACACATTTTTTTTTCTTTCGTTATTAATTCCGGAGAACAAAGTTCCAAATATTTTTTTTTTCTAATTTCTACCTCCGATAGTAGCACCTCCAATTCACTTTCTGTACTTTCACTTTCGTTTTGTGCCGCTTGCTTTTGCCCAAGTGGATTCATTACCATATTTAAATCAGTTTAATGAAGGGAGGAGACTGGGTGGAGTGTTGCGCTCGTGCATGTGCGCTCAATTTCACGTTAATCGGGATGTACAAAGAGAATATGCGCGGGATCCTTCGAACGCAGAGATTGATACATCTGGATTTTTTTGTGCGTTCGCACATTCACAGCTTTGTCCGTACGTGATGTGTCAGTATGAATTCAACGCAATTGTTAGTACATGAGGCCCCTGGTGAGGATTCCTGTGTTTGGAAATACTCCTGCTCCATCTGCTGGACAGTACAGAAAACAGTGTGGAGATACCATAAGGGTGAACTGAATCAGCATAAAGAATCATTTAAAAAGCTTTCAAATTCTAGAAATATCTCCAGAAATGTTTCTTACACAATCAATATAATTGAGGAGTTTTACCATCTCTGAATCCATCACTGAAGAATCAGCATCTGACAAAGTGAAAAACAACTTGATTCATTTATTTACATTTACATTAATGTATTTGGCATCTAAAGCAACTTAGATTGAATTCAAGAAACACATTAACATTCTAATCGATTCTTACTTTCCCTGGGAATCAAACCCATGACCTACAGTTCAAGCGGAAAGCTCATTTGTTTATTTTTGCAACTTTAATTTTTTTGTCTTGTTTTTTCTATATCTGTTAAAACGTTTTTTTTTTTCCACTTTGGAACAGTACAAGCAAACTACAAAACGTTGGTGGTTTTCTTCCAAACAACACTCAATTCTAAACAAAGACTGCAATAGACGATGAATTCACTTGCTCACCTGGCTGAAAAGTTGTCCTTTGATTTTTCATATCCCATGTGTATTCCTGGGGAATGCTTAGGAGCTTATGTGTCCATTACAAGTCCAATGGTCTGGACAATTTTTTTCCTGCAGCTTCTTCTTCATGAAAATGACTGTTATTGAAAGACACTGATCACACTGATCAATCCTCAGGGAATGAATGGTAAGACCATTTGGATTGTTCCACAGCAGTGCACTGAAGGCATGCAGTGTTGATGGTATTTATGGATATTCGAGAGCCCATACAAGAGTTGTCCAGCCTGTAATATCAAACGCTGTGGGAGACGTAAGCGTTCAGACAGACCTGAATGTCCAAACACCAGAAGCACATTTCTGCTGCATTCGATTCTAATGCTCTTTGCACAACTAGTATTTTCATGATTGATTCCTCATAACCTACACTGTAAAAAAAAAATTGTTCATTCAACTTACATTTTTTAGTTATCTTTTTGCTTTGACTCAGTTAAGTTTTATGAACTTAATCTACAAAGTATTTTCAACTTAAAAACTTTAGTTGATATAGGTAAAATAGTTGATCCAACAACTTATTTCAAGTAACTTGTACTTCCAAAGTTTAGTTGAAATATGAAAACTTACATTTTCAAGTTTTCTGTACTAAACTTTTTGTTCATTGAACTTCATTTGGTATATTTTCTCAACTTGTAATAGCTCCTTCAACCAAATAAATAAACAAACACATTTTCCATATAAACATATTTTATTGTCCCTTACAAATCAATAAATGGACAACATTAACATATTCAAAGGACATATTCAAAATGAATTTTCTGAATATTTGTAAATGCAAACTAAAAAGTAGAATATAGAAATTAGAGAATTTCTCAAATAAAACAAATAATGAATCTATCAAATAAAATGCAATAATATTACAAAAACTTAAATATTTTAAATGAAATCTGTGAGCTTTCTGTCCCTTATTTGACAGCCTACGCAACTAGCACATTCAAGGTCCAGAAAAGACATACTTAAAGTAATCCAAGTGATTTCAGTGGTTTAACCTCAGTTTTATGAAGCATTGTGAGTGTTTCATTGCATGTTAACAAGAGCATAACAGCACATGCTTCTTGTGTGTATGCAAATGCACACTGTTGCATGTAAATATATAAACCACTGGAGTCACTTGGATTACTTTAAGGATATCTTCTTACTATCTTTGCAGACCTTGAATGTGCTAGTTGCATAGACTGTCAAAGGAGAGACAGAAAGCTCACAGATTTCATTAAAATGATCTTCCTTTATAATTCAAGGATAAACAAAAAAAATTTGTTTGGTAAACTAACACTTTTCACATTAATAATATCCCTTTAACTGTGAAATAACTTTAAAACGCATAACATCTTGACAAAAAATATGAAAATGGATGTCAGGCCATTGATGCAGAGAACTGTAAAATGCAAACACAGGCTCTTGGTAGAAATGCATAACACCTTACCTCCACAACATCTTCAAATTAACAGTGTATTTTTAAGGGAGTGCACTCTTGCACTGCAGGTATCCGCTCCAATGTCCATCAACAGCCTCTGAATCACTTCAAACGTGTATTTGAGGTTTTTCGGGTAATTTATGTTGAGAGCATAAAGCAATCCCATCATGTTCAGATACGCATTTGGTATGTCACCAAGTCCTCGCAGAACAACTGCTTCTTCGATGACAAGGGCCACATCACTGGGGTTGCAGGGAATGGGATCCGTCACATCTTCCACCATTGTGATGATTCCAAGAGTCATGCCCCTGATCATATGTTCCTCAGAATCAGTGTGCTGTATTAAAAAATGACAATCTTTAAAATGTGCTTTCACATTCAAAGACTTAAACACAACATTAGTACACCAAGTCTTAATTACCATAAGTCAACAAATCATATATTTTTGTAAAGTGCCAGCCAACATGTCTCATGAAAAGGGGTGCTCGAATAACCATTTAAATCACTTTGAGAATATTTCTCAATCATTAACTCTATTTGGACAGTAATTGTTTTTCATAAGCATTTCATAAACAACTATTTTCATTGACATTTCAACATTTACAAAGGCTAGTATGAGATTGTCTTTTCTTCCCAGAACTTGCTCCTCCACTGTGAATAAATCATCATCCAGATGTATGGGTGTTATCACTGAGTCCATGCAAATTAATTTTTAAGATGTCCCCAAGGGAAACAAGTACATACCTTGTAGAATATAGAGTCCTCTCTGTTTTGGAGATGAGTCTTTAAGTGTGTGAAATATTGAGTAATGTCAAGGTCTCTGAGAAAGCACAAAGATCACAGTTCAACGTGAAGGCCGCAACACAGAGTCGGACAGATTGTTTATGGTTCCTGGCCAAATATTATTTTTAGAGCAAACTCAGTTCTAAATGAACACACACAGTCTTTATAGATGCAGGGAAGCGGACAATTACTTGCGTGATGGCAGTGCTTCAGCTTGTAGTGCCTTATGACAATGCGTTGATTGGTTGTTGTGAAATAACAGAACTTGCAGCTCCACTTCATTGATCAAGGGCAAATGCCCCTCACTGCTTGCGGCACTGCCTTAAGTAATTCTATGAAGAAAAGAAAAATTAAGTCAACCAACATTTAATAAACAGAGTACACAAATCAAGATTAGAGTACTAGAACTACAGTAATAGTTTCTCACAAAATTTCTTGATATATATTTATTGACGTGTATTTGTAAAATCAAAAATGTAATGTTATAGAGTTGTTTTATTTCCTCTAAACAATCATACTAAACTACATTTGAGTGTGAGGAATGTTAGTTTTATTTACTGTGTTAGCTTGGTGGCTGTCTGAGAAACTTGCACTAAGATAGATCAACATTAGAATTTATTAATAAAAGCTGGTAAACTGGTGGTGCTGAACCATGCAATCAATTAATTTTAAAAGATATTGCATAGTCAAAACAATTCTGTATTACTGCTACTACAGATACTAACTACTTTACTATCTTTGCTACTATACTTTTCTATCCATCCTAAATAGTAGAGGTGAATATGACCAAAACCTTATTTCACGGTAAGATAATTAATTTTTTTAATAATATGATTGACAAGCCAGTTTAAACGGTGACAGGATGGACCTATCTAAACAACAGAGCTGTCCATTAAAGATGCAGCTATAACGTATATCCCAAAGCTTGACCTGTACACAGAAGCGTTCATAAGAGTAGGCTACATGATTATAGGAAAGTTTTATAGGTGTAGTTTGGCGAAACACGGACACGTAATCATTTCACTAACGTTATCGTTTTTGGGAACACACGGTAAAACTAGAGCTGAACAACTTTTCAGTTATGGAGCATCCAGCTTGAAAACCGGAGGATTATGATAACCCTGCCGCACCACACAGTTTTACATTAAATTACATTATATTTGTCAGCTCGTTGATATTATACTCACGCGTCGAAGCTGCTTTTGGCTTTAAGGTGATTAATGTTAGACTCGCTGATTTGGCGGAAAGAACTGGAACACGACAGTGATTATGAACGCGCGTATGCCATTCATCCGTAGCCTATCACAGTATTTCTCACATAACTATTATTACTTGTTCTCACATAACAAAATTTCATTCAGAGAATATTTCGAGATTATTACACCAATATGAACGAATATTTACTTACCAGATTTGATGATGATGGGAAGATTAAATCATCTGCTGATAAACTCGATCCTGCATGGCAGTTGAACGAGACCTGTTTCCCGCTTCACGTGATCACGCGATAAATAATGAGAACTCATATATACTAACTTTCTTAGCATACTTACTTATGTTCTTAAGTTGAGATGACACATACTCTAGTTAAGTCAACTTACGGACTAGTTGAGACAGTGAAAACTTAACATGTTAAGTTGAATTAACAAATTCAGAAACTGCAAGTTGTATTAACTTACAAAATTACGTTGAAATAACTAAAATGCGGAATTATTTTTTACAGTGTATTTGTTTTCTCAGTATATGGTTGTATTTTGAGTTGTAGTTCATGTGCAAATTTCCATCACAAAATATCAGCAAACAACACATAATTTGAGAAGGTGGAAGTGTTCATTATCTTTCTATATAATCAGAACACAGCAGTGGCGTAGCCACGGGGGGGCCTGGGTGGGCCTGGGCCCCCTCATTTACATGTGCGGCCCCTCAGATTTTCAGTTGTTTAAAAACTGAAGTGAAAACACATATCAGCTGAGAGGTTAAGGCGATAGACTAGAAATCCATTACCGTTTTTGCGCGCAGGTTGGAATACAGCCGATTACGTTATGCTCAGGCCCCCTCTTTTTAAGCTGGGCCCCCTCAAAAATAAAATTCTGGCTACGCCCCTGGAACACAGTAGCAACTCCTTGCAACCAGTCTATGTCTTAGCAAGGGCTATGGAGGACTTAAAAACTTTATTAGACCAAAAGTAAAGTTTACTATACTAAAAGGACTGTTGTCATTTAAATGTAAGCGATAGATGTTTTCAGTGCGAATAACCCAGAGAGAAAATGTGACGTTAAAAAAAACAGCACACGCTGTGTGTTCATTGATAGGAACAGGTGATTTTAATTGTGCGCGTTGATTTCCATAATGTGTCAATGCTTAAAGCAGCGCGCGCCACTCAGACGAGAGAGCAGCACGATGGCGTGTGGGGAAATACGAGCGAAGCTGGTCGTGTTTTTCATGTGCCTTGTTTTACTCGAGTGTCGAAGTGAGCCTGTATTCCCCTTAACGCTACAAGAAGACGATGGAGGCAGCGAAAGTTTATCAGAGCGATCCGTGTTGCTCCAGGAGGAATTTGATGAGTCTTTGGCTGATTTTCAGGATCTCGGTGACTACGCTGTTGCCGCAGGTGTGAAGCCCCGATGGGCGCTTGGTTTCACTTCATTGTTATAATGCAGTTTTTTTTGGTTTTCAGCGCGGGGCATAACGTAACACTTTTTGGTTTTAGCCAAATAATGAACAAAGTAATGGGGTCAGACAAACCATATTTTTACACAAACACACAAGCCTCTCCTACAAATGAACACTTACTGGTTTGATGTACGTCGGACCTACAGTTTCTGTGCAGTATCACCAAAAGCGCCAGGAGTGAAATGTGACAACTTGCCCCGTGAGCGGGGCTCGTTGTAACAGACAGCGTGTTAGCTGTAACACCATGTTATCCAATGGGTGTTCATTGGCGTATTTTTATTTCTTAAAAGTTGAGTCTTGATGATTATAAGCATAACTTATGAATGGAATATATATTTGTAATGCTTTGAACAATGTAATGGGTATAATTTTGGGAGATTGAGTTTGAAAAATTCTGGGAAAAAATATATTTACAAAATATTATCTTTTCTGATAAATCATCCCTGAAATATTTAGTGTTTAGTCATTGCCAAGCTCAGGCATAATTGATTTCAGATATTTAGTTTTAAAAACATGAAGATTACTCATTATTTGGTCAACTATGTTACGGACAAAACCTATAGGTTTTAACTTTAGGTAAATGGCAGACATTTAAAAAAAAATCATTATTCTTGGAAGAACGTGTCTATTTACCTACCCTTTCAAGTAAAATACCCAATTAATTAAGAAAATGCATATTTTGTTCAATTGATACCCCAAATTTCAAGTACTGCAGTAAACGGTCTGTATATTTTGTTTCCAAACTGCTGGATTCTTGATTAACTTATGCTGAGGTATATATTTGACAGCTACTCATTTTATAAATATTTACTTGGAGATTAGGGAACCATTAAAATACATAGATTTTTAAAAAACTTAATGGTAACTTAACTGACAGCCCAGTATCATAGTTGACTGGACATGACAAAGTATGATGTATTTAACAAAAACAATCCTAAACTATATAAATTGTTAGCTAATATTTTATTCCATTTAATCAAGACCTGTTGAATATTTCAAGACATAAAGGATAAATACAGACGCACATCAGTTTACAAGGATCAATCACAACTTTATTAACAAGCACATATATCATAAGCAAGAGATCCCAACATAGAAAACAACAATAACAGTCTCAAACCGCACTTGCACAAAAATTCCACCATGTAAACATTTTGAAAATCTTGTTTGTGGAATGAAATACAGTAGTGCATTGTATTGAACAAAAATAAGTAACAATAACCAAATAGTGTTTTATTCTGTTGGTTAACAGAATAAGTGTGCTGTTTTGGATCACAATTTTAATAGTGCAAACAGTTGTATCTCAAAAACATTCATATGTCAGAACCCAAGTAAACCATTGGCATACCCTCCAACGTCCAGGCACCCATGAAACCGGCGGAGACAGAACACACTCCACATTTTCTAACCCAAGAACATGGCTAATTATGGATTGTTTTTCAATGACTTTGTCAAGCTCAATCAAGTAATCTTTGTGTGTGTGTGTGTCCTTAGCCATGAAGATATGATTTGGCAATATCTTCCCACATCTTTTTATTTCAACATGACGCGCAGTCACGTTGTGTGGGGCAGGAATCAACCTGAGCACATCCTCAAATGGATACCAGAGCGCATCCTCTCGCATTGGCTAGTAGTAACGATTGTGTCCCACTCTGTGCATGCACTTAACATGAACCTGTGTCTCACTCACTTCAACAATGGTTCCAGGGTAAATCTCATCATATCTGATGACGCACCACTGACCAACAATGTTATCTCTATCCCACTGTACTTCATGGTCTGGTTGTTCTTGGTGCAATGCAGGAACAGCAGAGTTGATTTTGAAGTCGAAGGCTTGTGCTTGTTAACACTGACATTGCAAAATCTGCCTTGTTGAACACAGGCAGCTCACATCACGGTATGTAAGTTTCCCTGGTGCTTGCGTGATGACCTGGTGAATCCGCATAGTGCATGGTACAGCGGGGAGTCGTTGTAGCATCTGCTGTATGGCCTTTTCCACTGTAGCCTCTTCAATGTAGAAGATCTTGACAGCTGTATTGGTGTTTACCAATGCATTGAAAAGATGTTTAGCAGTGGAAATGTCTTCACCTTGGCTCACCAATCTGTCAGCTGTTCTCTTCAGAAGGCCTCCTACGCCATCGGGGGCACCCTTTCCATGACTGGCCTCAAAAAAGTTGACACTTTTGGGCATGTTTCTTTGAGATGGTTAAGTACTGGGGAGAGGTGTGCCCATATGGCAGGTGGACCCTTTTCTTTACTTGGTGAAATTGTTGTGAAGCACAAGTGGTCTTCCCCACCACCAATGTAGAGGACCCCTGTAAGAGTTGCTTGTTGATGAGAAGAGGCAAAATGGACAGCTTGAATCTCTTTGTAAAACTTGCAAGAGTAGTTTTCAGAGAAATCAATGTGTATGAGGCATTCATTACTCTTCATGTTCTTTTTCAATTCCCTGTAGTAGTTAAACTGGGTCTTGATGTTGAACAAGTGCCTTTTGAACTTGTTGAGCTGTTTCTGGAAAGTCTCAATCAGGTCCTCCAAAGAACTCTCCATTTCCCTCTTCACTGTGATATTCACAGGCAACTTTTCTTTGCTGTCACCACTTTTCTTCTCTCTTTCAGTTGTCCAGTGCACAAAATAAACTTGGGTTTGACCATCATAGCCAGACTGAATCTTGAGGTCTTGTAGCCTGCAGTTCTCGCATTCTGCATACATGCATGGCTTAAATGTTGGATTACAGCAAGTTTCCTCAG
Organism: Rhodeus uyekii; assembly: GCA_037043235.1. Taxonomy (NCBI): domain Eukaryota; kingdom Metazoa; phylum Chordata; class Actinopteri; order Cypriniformes; family Acheilognathidae; genus Rhodeus; species Rhodeus uyekii. Next base: position 5,207,305 of record JAWRVZ010000016.1, on the reverse strand, counting down.
CAAGAGATTCCAACTCTGTTCTCTCCAGAAGTTTAAGTCCATGAAGTTTCTCCACAATAAATTCCAAGTTTTCATGCACCTTACATAGACGCGTATCTCTGTCTGCAATGGTTGGATGGACTACCCAGTATGGGTGCATTCGGCAGAAGAGTGTATAGGAAAGTTTGCTAGAGACGTTTTCCAGCAGGAATTTCCTATGGAGGTTTTTCATGGTGTCAGTCATAAACTGCTTCTGCTTTTTTACTTGTCCCTTTGTTACGGTCTGCTTTTTACCTGCTGTTGAACGACTTGCGTCATCCCTTGTGTAAAAGGCAACAACCTGGTCTTGCAGTTTTGAGTATGTGGATATGTATTTCTTCCTGGCAAAACAGGCTATTTCGTCCCCATTTGTGTTCACATTCTTGCAAAATCGTTTGGCTGAGACACCCAGTGTGTCATGATGTTCTGGAACCTGTATTTTTTTTCAATATTTTTCCAGATACGATTCTGGCGATTAGGTTCCTGGTCTTTTCTTTTGCTGCACACTGAAATTGTTTGAGGCTTTTCACAAGTGCATGATGATAGACCAGAGTTCTCCGCACATCATTACTGACAGGACTTTTTCCGAGCATCCTTTTTGCTCTTTTCCTAGGGGAGTCGACACAGCTGTTCATAGCGCTTACGGTATTTGTCTGTTTTTGTTTGAGCTTTAAGCTTTTCCTTGAGTTTGTGCTTCTCAATGTATATTTTCTGGTACTGTCTTCTAGTCCTTCTTCCTTGTATTCTCTGTCTGAAAGTACATGAAGACTTTATTTTTTTTTTTTACATTGCAGGTGTCATTTAAAGCATTTGAAATTAATTGTCACCATGTAATTTTGCATTTTAATCTAACAAGTACTTTTTCATGAGACATTGTTCTTTCTACATAACCTTCTAACCTTCCTGGTTGTGGAACTTGTTGTTCCTCGCTGTCAGGACTCAGTGGTGGGGTAACACTAGCAGATGCCTGTTTCTTTCTGCGTCTGCTCTGTTCCTGGGCTATTCTCCAGGCCTTTCTCTTGGCACGTTTTTCCCTCTCACTCTGTTCAGATATGTGCTTATAGTATGCACCTTGCTCCCTCTTTTCTCTCCCTTTTTGCCGGCCTTTTTCCAAATATGCCTCCCTTTTTGCAGGATCAGCATCTCGCCGTGCACGATAACGGCGCTGCTTTTCTGCAGCAGATAATCGTGGCATTTGCCTGAAAACAAGTTTACTTTTATAATATTTATTGCAAAGTATTTTATAGTTACTGTACAATTAGAACATTAAATGAACTCCTGAAAACTATAAGAACATGTCATGAATGTCAACTATATTACTCTTGGGCAACTAAGTTACCTTTGCAGAGTAACATAGGTGACTGGTAACCTAGTTGACATTTTTGCTGTTTTCAGAGATAATCAAAATGGTTGCCTAGCACCAGACACCACATGACATTTTACGGAGAGGTTCTTCTAAATAATAAATGTACAACTGCGTACAATTGCAATTTAATGGTATTTATGAATTCATTGTAGTAACATTGTTGACATATGAGAAGTACACATTTGCCCCAAGCACTAATTTAGGTGAAATAACTGAAAATGAGGAGGGAGAACTTGCCTTGGAGTCTTGCTAGTTTTATCTTTAGAAGGAAATTACATCATGTGGAGCAGGTCATGTGATTTGGAAAACACACTCTACCTTGAGGGGTGTATTTGCTATGGGTAACTTAGATGACAGTGACTTCTCGGACACATTCAATTTGTCAATTTCTATTGAAAATGTGACATATTGCCCAAAAAGACACATTGCTCACAATTACCTCAATGTAAACAATATAATTAACTTTTTTTTGAATAAGTGTTTTTTTTAAGTAATGAGATTGTGGTTGTAATTCATTTCGGACGGTTATTTAGTTGACATTTTAGGGATATCTAGTAAATATATAAATGTTTATTTCCATAATACTTAACTATGGAATTTGTAAAGACAAGATCATGAAGAACACTGAAGACTTTTAAAATTTTATTTTAATAAGCATGTTTGCCAGATAAATGTCATGGACATGAAAACTCCCTCAATTATATATTGACCCTTATGACATGAAAAACTTTTGAATAGGTTAGTGCAATGCAAAGTATATGATTATTGATGCAGCCTGTTCAATGCGGCTTAGCTGTAACACCGTGTTACAACTAACCACGCGTTGTTTTGTTTACTTCAGGACCGGCTAGCAGTCACGTCTTTCAAAATGGTTTAATCTTTTAGCCAAGATGGTAATCATAACAATATAAGAGTGGACTAACACACTTTCACACATTCTTTGAAAATCGAAAAACAACTGCTATTACAAATTTACACGCTGCCAAAAGAGTTTTTCCTTTAGTTCTCATCCAAACTTCGCTGAAATTTCAGTGTGGTGAAAAGCCATTTGCACGTCACATTTAAGACGTGCAACTATCTAAAGTCTGTTACTATTTACGCCTCGTTACTTTGTGCCCCGCGCTCCCCTACTTTCTTACAATCTTATTTTATGATTACCATCTTGACTAAAAGATGTGAAATACAGCGACTGCTAGCCGGTCCTGAGGTTAACAAGACACCGCGGGGTAACATGGTGTTGCAACTAAGCTGCACACTGCATAACCTAAATTAAATAATCGGATATTTTGCCGTGTATTAACTTGTACAAAATCTTCATTACATTGTCCAAAGCATAGAAAAAAGGTATCATTCATAAGTTATGCTTATGACCATTGAGACTTAAAAAAAAAAGTTATGAAACACAAATTCATGAATGAACATCCATTGAATAACATGCGTTATAACTAACCCTCTGTCTGTTACAACGAGCCCCGCTCAGAGGGTAAGAAGTAACATTTTACTCCTGGTGCTTTTGGCGACACTGCACAGAAACGGTAGGTCCGACGAACATGAAATCTGTGCTCATTTATAGGAGAGGCTTTCATGTTGTTTGTCTAACCCTATTTCTTTGTTCATTATTTGGCCAAAACTGAAAAGTGTCACGTTGTGCCCCGTACTCCCCTAGTTGGTTAATTCCACATGTAGAACTTGTAAAAGTTTCTCAGATGCTGGTGGGAGAAATGAGAACCTTATTAATGAATTTCAGAGCTGCCGGGGGAGATGACTAATGGGGAGCTCTTCAGTTCTTCTGAGGCTGCTTGGGATGCCATGTCTCCGGAGTTGAGGTGTGGTGAGGCTCTCATGAAGCTGCAACTTAACGGTCCAGAAGTGGCAGAAATTGTGCTTTGTCGAGGTAACCTAAATTAATATTTGCTAAAGTTGAATCTGGCACCATGTCTGAGTTTATACTGTCAGTTTGTCAACTTTTTAAATGTGAACTGCAGGATCAATAATTCCATGTGTTTAAGTCATAATCCTCTTTTTTTTTTTTCAGATAATGGTGCACCTGTTCCCCTCACTGAGTTGCCACCTCATTGTGGATACTCCACTCCCACTTTTGGAGGTCTTGTCTATGCTACACCCTATGATGGTTGTGGTGTCATGCAACAGGTATTGTTTTTTTCCAATTCCACTTATTGCTAGAGTACAGAGTAAGGAGGATCAACCTGGATGTTCATGATGTTTTTCAGGGAAGGCGTTATGTGATTCAGTTTCAGTGGCATGGAAACTTTGCAGTCGTTTCTTGTCCCATGATGTCTAGAAGTGCAAATGGACCTTACCTTGGGACTAATCCTCTTGAAGAGTCTACCTCCACGTCCATTGAAGTGCTGAAACCTCGAGCTCCTGGATATCCTGAGACATTTCTGCAAAGTTTTTGGCCGTATAACTACCCTCCGTACAACTATCCAGGCAAAGGTTATCCCACAGTTAAGCCAGCTGATGTTCCGACCCAGAAGCCCCAACAGCCTATTAAATCCCCAGTATTTTGGCCGTATAACTACCCTCCGTACAACTATCCAGGCAAAGGTTATCCCACAGTTAAGCCAGCTGATGTTCCGACCCAGAAGCCCCAACAGCCTATTAAATCCCCAGTATTTTGGCCGCATAACTACCCTCTGTACAACCATCCTGGTAAAGATTATCCCACAGTTAAGCCAGCTGATGTTCCGACCCAGAAGCCCCAACAGCCTATTAAATCCCCAGTATTTTGGCCGCATAACTACCCTCTGTACAACCATCCTGGTAAAGGTTATCCCACAGTTAAGCCAGCTGGTGTTCCGACCCAGAATCCCCAACAGCCTATCCAATCCCAAGTGTTTTGGCCCTATAACTACCCTCCGTACAACCATCCTGGTAAAGGTTATCCCACAGTTAAGCCAGCTGGTGTTCCGACCCAGAATCCCCAACAGCCTATCCAATCCCCAGTGTTTTGGCCCTATAACTACCCTCCATACAACTATCCTGGTAAAGGTGATCCCACAGTTAAGCCAGCTGGTGTTCCGACCCAGAATCCCCAACAGCCTATCCAATCCCCAGTGTTTTGGCCCTATAACTACCCTCCATACAACTATCCTGGTAAAGGTTATCCCACAGTTAAGCCAGCTGGTGTTCCGACTCAGAATCCCCAACAGCCTATCCAATCCCCAGTGTTTTGGCCGTATAACTACCCTCCGTACAACTATCCAGGAAAAGGTTATCCCACAGTTAAACCAGCTTATGTTCCGACCCAGAAGCCCCAACAGCCTATCCAATCCCCAGTGTTTTGGCCGTATAACTACCCTTCATACAACTATCCTGGTAAAGTTTATCCCAGAGCTAAACCAGCTATGGCTCAGGTTTGGTCCCAGAAGCCTCAACTTCCAGTATACCCCCCAGTGTCTTGGCCGTTTTACTACACTCATTCCAGCCATCCTGGCCAATCAAAGGAACCAGCTCCAATCTCCCCATCACCAGCAAAAACCCAAAAGCTCCAGTCCAGGATGTACCCTGGAGAGCTATTCCCATAGTATAATTACTACACTTGTTATTTGCAACACCAATGTCCACAATACCCAGTTCAAGCTACTACACCACCCATAACTACCACTCCTCAACCCTGTACTGCATCTGTTAAATGCAAACTGCCTCCCAACGAATTATCACAGAACTACATGCCACCCGGTTTTATGCTTCTTGAAGGAAAAACCCCTTCGCCCCTAGATTTGTGGCCTTGACCAAAACTGCAGCTGCCTCTCCCATGAAACTTATGTGCAAATGCTGGAGACTTTCAGAATTAGTTTGGTAGTCTACTGCACGTGTGTCTTTTGAAACATTGCATCCTGCTTTAATGCTGATGTAGGTTCATTGTGTGTGTGTGTGTGTGTGTAGATTGACTGCAAAGTGATTCTTGCTTGTGTCTGCTTCAATAAATCAAATATGGTCCCAAATTCTTGTTGGTTTTCACTTCAACACCATTACTCTTCATTGTCGAATGACTCTAATGTGCTTTATTGCTTAAGAAATGTTTTTATCAATGTTAAACATTTGTGCTGCTTAATATTTTGGTAGAAACCTTTGTTTGTTTTTCAGGGTTCTTTAACATTAGATAAATATCAATGTCTAACATTATAAATGTCTTTTTACTGCTACTTGATCAATTAATACACCTTTGCTAAATGATTAATAAAATCATACTTTTGGAGTGTTTAGTACAACACCAACCTGTTATACTCTCTTGTGTGCTTTATCTTGTAGCTTTTCATCCTTGATGAAGGTGTTGACCAGGTCTGCTTGACTGCGCCTCAGAAGATCTCATGGATGGATGCATTTCATTGTGCTACAATCTCAACCAACTCTCTGTAGTTCTCACAGCTGAAGTCCAATCAGACATTGACTCAGGAAAAGTGTTAAAGCAATAAGAGCAGTGTTGGGGTAATGCATTTAATGTAACGCAAGATTACTTTGTAGTAAAGAAGTGCATTGCTTTTACATTTATAATACAAGTTATTTTTTTTCAAAGAAGTGTTGCAAGATACTGAAGACAAGTGGTCATGACTGAATTTGGTAGGTCGTATGATAATGACATCTATTACATTTATGTTTAGATTACGTTCATACTACATACACGCAAACTATGTAAAACATGCTTTTAGCAGTCATGAAATAACTACTTATTCAGAATAAGTACCTACTTGACCTTCTGTACGGCTGATTGTTTCAGGCGGACCATTTTGACTGCTGCCGTTTCCTGTTTGCTCGAGTGGATTGCATTTGTTTGCGTCGTATAAACTTGTTTTTGTTTTAGATTTTAAACTCGACGTTCGTTCTTATTGCTCAATACAATACTAAATTATTTAATAAACTTTAATCGTTAGCTTTAATCTTAGTCGCTAAACGCATTAGCATTTTGCTATCTTATTGTCCGTGCATAGTGTTTTCTCGCTTGCGCCTTTTTTCCGAGTTCATCAAACAACTGGTGAAATGGATCAACACACACGGTGAGTCATGTCATCTCTTATAATTGTTAAATGTACTGCCTGCTTCATGCATACTGTCTATCTCTGTCAGCAGCCAGGGCTTTACATGTGATAAATGTAGGGACATAGTCAGGCTGACAGAGAAGATCTCAGAATTAGAGACACTCATCCAAACTTTAATCGAGGATAGTAAGAATGCAAGGGCTTTGCATACTGCTTTGGATGCGACTAGCTTAGCAAACCCTGTACAATGTTCGGTTCCGGCTGTAGAGCCCGTGCAGCAGGGCAACTGGGTGACTGTGAGACTGCATAATCGTGGGTAAAAAAAAACACTGTTCCATTCCGATTAGAACATCAAACAGGTTCTTCCACCCACTGAGAAACCTGTTGAAAGTGCCCTTGTGATTGGCGATTCTATAACTCGGAATGTGAAAATAGAGACTCCAGCCACCATAATCACATGTTTGCCGGGAGCCAGAGCACCTGATGTCAAAGCACATTTAAAAGTGCTGGCTAAGGCTAATCGTAAATATTCTAAGATTGTTATTCACGTCGGCGCTAATGATGTCCGACTTCGCCAGTCGGAGATCACTAAAACTAATATTAAAGGTGTGTGAACTCGCAAGTACGATGTCAGGCACTGTAATTTGCTCTGGCCCTCTTCCTATGCGCAGGAGTGATGAGATGCTTAGCAGATTATCTTCACTCAATGGCTAAGATGTCTAAGTGGTGCCCGCAGAATAACATAGGGTTCATACACAATTGGAAAAGTTTTTGGGGCAGACCTGACCTGTTGAAAAGAGATGGTATTCATCCTACCTGGGATGGTGCCGCTCTTCTCTCTAGTAATTTTGCACATAGTCTTAGAGCTAAACCTTGACTAACTGGGGTCCAGGTCAGGAAGAAGACAAACTGGCTAAACCGACCGTCTGCTAGCTGTCTCACGTCACAGAGGTCAGATAAATTCCAACACATAGAGACTCTTTCACCTAGATATCATCCTATAGAGACTGTGTCTGTTCCCCGAATTAGCAAATACCAAAAATTCTCACAACCGTTTAAGGGTAAAAATGTAATTGATTTTTAACATTGAACAACAAAGAATGGTTATAACACAAATTAACAAATGATAAGGCTTGGGTTACTGAATATACGATCCCTTTCCTCAAAAGCACTTATTGTAAATGATATGATTACAGATCATAAACTAGATGTGCTGTGTTTGACAGAAACCTGGCTAAAACCAGATGATTACGTTACTTTAAATGTATATTGTTGTTACACCCCGTCTAGGGAAAAGGGTGCAACATGAAAAACACAAAAAGGTAATATTTCAAAAATGATAAATTTATTAATCTTAATGTTGGGACATAAGATTCAGGAGCCGACAAGGCCAAAACAACAAACAAAAATTCCTTGTTTCAAAACCTCTTACTTAAACCCTAACCTCAAATTAAAGAAAAGAAAATACAATGTACAAACCTAACTCCCTAACCAAAAACAAAGATCAAACAACTTACAATAAACAAAAATGGCGTCGGTCTCCCTACTTTCCCAAATAATAATACGCATTTACAATATGTACAATCAGGCGACCAAACTTTGAAAGGGCAATCCAAATCAGTGTCAAACAGGCAAATTAGTCAAATCCAACAATCTCTTCAAACACAAACTAATTCAAACAAAGACTCACAGTTTTCAACACTTAGCAAATTCAACTCTCTCAACAATAACACAGCTTCTACAACATGCATCAAACAACCTCTCTCCATTCTCCCCAATATCTCTCTCTAGAGGAAGTGATGACATGCTTCTTTTAAAGTGCTGTGCACCAATCAGGAGAGAGCATCAATCAGCGTGTAGTAGCCAATCAACATGAGGTTTCTAGACAGAGACACAAACACATAGAGATACTAACAGAAAAACAGAGAAATAACAATACAGAACCATAGGGTCGTAACAATTGTACATTACTTTAAATGAGTCCACCCCTCAAGATTACTGCTATAAACATGAGCCTCGTCTGAAAGGTAAAGGAGGAGGTGTTGCTGTCAAGTCAAGTCACCTTTACTTATATAAAGCTTTTTACAATACAGATTGTTTCAAAGCAGCTTTACAGTGGTCACATGAAAACATGTTTGGCTGAACGGCAAACAGGCAAATTAATACAATTAATACAATTGATGAATATTAAGTGTTAAGTTTTGATTATTGATTGATTTGATTGATTGATAGTTTGATTATTATATTGATAATTCAAGTCTAATATTAAGTCTAATTTGGTCCGATTGGAGATGGGTTCATGATCTACACAGGGGAGGGTTTTGTAGAGGCACGGTCTCCGCAGACACTTCAGGGCAGTGCTGTGCTCGTGTCCAGGTGCAGGTCCTTCATCTGATCTGGATACGGCCCAGATCCGGCTGACCACGGTAACCTCGGAATAAACAGAGAACAATATCAGCGTAGATGCCATTCTTCTTCTGATGTATCGAGTACATCAGATGTTATGGGAATGCTCCCGTTTCTGGCTGACCTACATTATGCAGCCTAACAATCATTTTACATGATTTGGATAAAAAATTTATGTATAATGTGTTATGTGTATGCCAGGTTGAAGAGATGTGTTTTTAGTTTAGATTTAAACTGACGGAGTGTGTCTGCTTCCCAAACTGTATTAGGAAGACTGTTCCAGAGTTTAGGAGCTAAATAGGAAAAAGATCGACCGCCAGCAGTTGACTTTGAGACTTGAAAACTATGTTGGCATTAATGGAGTTGCATTAGCCTGGTTCAAATCCTACTTATCTGACCGTTATCAGTTTATAAATGCAGTAAATGAGGAGATGTCATATCAATCACGGGTTCAGTATGGAGTTCCTCAAGGTTCAGTACTAGGACCATTGCTTTTCACCTTGTACATGCTTCCTTTGGGTGCAATTATTAGGAAGCATGGCATTAGCTTTCAATGTTACGCTGATGATACTCAGCTCTATATTTCTTCTCATCCTGATGAAACGTACCAATTCACTAAATTAAGAGAATGCATAACTGATATAAAAAATTGGATGACTAATAACTTTCTACTGCTTAATTCTGAAAATACAGAGATTCTAATTATTAAACCAAAAAGTTCTGCACGTAATAATCTAGACTACTGCCTAACACTTGATGGCTGATCTGTCAAGTCTTCGTCGTCAGTTAGAAACCTGGGTGTGCTCTTTGATACCAATCTTTCATTTGAAAGCCACGTTTCTAGCATCTGTAAAACGGCATTCTTCCATCTTAAAAATATATCTAAATTGCTAGGAAAAGTTAGTTCATGCGTTCATGAGTTCAAGGCTAGATTATTGTAATGCTTTACTAGGTGGTTGCCCTGCACGCTTAATAAACAAATTCCAGCTGGTCCAAAATGCAGCAGCTCGAGTTTTTAATAGAACCAGGAAGTATGAGCATATTACACCAGTTCTGTCAGACCTGCACTGGATTCCTATTAATCAACGAATACATTTTAAAATCTTGCTAATGACTTACAAAGCATTAAATGGTTTAGCTCCACAGTACTACCTGGCGTCCATTACAATGGACATGACATTTCACGCCCCTTTTTGTTTTACTTTTTGAGCATTTTTCCTCATTTAAAGCATGCACCCCAAGAGATTAGACCCTTGTCATCCTCTAGATGGCAGTAAAGTTTTGGATGTGGAATTTTTTTTTTTTAAACTGCTACATTTGAAGTGAGGCACGGGGGCGCTGTTTTTCACCTACAGAAGGAAGCTGCATTTTCTACAGTTATACAGTGGTATCTCGAGATACGAAATTAATCCGTTCCGAGGCGGCCTTCGTATAATGAGTTTTTCGTATCTTGGTACACATTTTACATGTAAAATGGCTAATCCGTTCCAAGCCCTCCAAAAACACCCCATTAAATTTCATAATAAAGCTAAATTGACCTATAAACAATGAAATAACGTAAAATGTCGATGTGGCAAGGGGGGCATGGATATAAACAGCCTGGAAGGGAAAGACGGAGAGAGAGATCCGGGCGAGACGCGAGTCGGCACGGAAGCGGTGAATGCGAGGCTCACGAGCGAAACGAAAGTGAAACCAAAACCGAGAGAGAGTGACACGGAACTCAGAGGGAGAAGCGTGACTCAGCTGAGAGAAGCGGGACAGTGGGAGTGAAACGCACCTGCTTATGTTTTGTTTTGTGTTTTGATTTATTTAAGACCCTAAAGAAATAAAAGCTTGTGAGTCTCAGTAAGCTGACCCTGCCTCCTTCCTTCTCCGTGACTAACGAACCTTACCACAGTCGAAGCTTACCTTTCGAGTGAGGCTATCTCCGAAAGTGGCGGCAGAGGAGGAGGAGGACAAACGGCAGATACCAGCTTCGTACTTCTTTATGAGCTCCATCTTTGTCTCCAGAGCTAAAGCACGCCAGCACGTACGTATAGAAGATGCATGATGGGAGGGATGCTGTCCAATTAGAGAGAAGGATCTCATGGCTTGGCTAGCATCAGGAACCAATGGGAGAGCAGGAGGATGGTGGCGAGTTTCAAAATTGTTATGGGGCGAATCTCTGACTTTCAGAAACCTTTCGTATCTTGAAAACTTTTCTTATGTAGAGCAATACAATTTTTCGTCTTTGCTTTCGTAACTTGGATTTTTCGTAAGTTGAGCCTTTCGTATCTTGAGGTACTACTGTATTTTCAATCTTTGAAATGTTTGCCAAAATTTCACAGTTGGTATGTAAAATAGAGAGATTTAACTTACTAATAAAAGTAAAAAATCGATTGGAGACCGGAAAGTTTTTTCTCAGGATTTTTTGAAAAATGCATGTCCATTGTAATGGACACCAGTCTCAGTGTCACCTAATCAATGCCCATTCAGATATGCATATTGAAATTTATTATAGATCCTCTTTGCATATCTATCTGTGCATTTTATAATTTTTCTTGCTATTTGGGACCTAATAAATACAATATCCACAAAAAAGTGGGGTGGCCAACAGCGCTAAGATTGACAGAATGGGCTATTATTGTCTCGAGAGTCAAATATGTAATGTTCTGAGATATGAGATAAAAAAATACAGTTATCACAGTAATACTACATTTTTGAAAAAAATGTCATATGCAGAATATACCATTCTGTGATCAGTGCAAGGTGCACTACTGCTCTGTGCCACTTGGGAATACCTGGAAAGAAACACACAGCCTATGTGTGTGTGTAAAGTCACTGGATGGAGTCTCCCAATGCATTTCCTATGAGAGGTGTATTTTGTTAAAAATGTGCAAATCTGTAAAAAAAAAAAAAAAAAACTTCAAAATTAAAGTTGAAATGTTATATTGTTCAGGTTCTTGTATAAATGTATATAACATTTTTTAATTGTCCATAGGACTTTATAGCAACCTGATTTACAACGCTTTAGTCCTGATGTCCATTACAATGGACATCAAAAATTTCTATGAGTTATGAATTTAAAAAAAAAAAATTTTTTGACTCCTTAATTTATGCCTAATTTATTGGGATTTTTTTTAATTATTTTTTTTTTTACCTAGAACCTAATTCAGGTCTGAAGGGGTAGTCCTTCACGTCTATTGCGATCCCAAAATACTGACCATCTTATAATACCTAGAATATCAAAGTCACCTGCTGGCGGACGATCTTTTTCCTACTTAGCTCCTAAACTCTGGAACAGTCTTCCTAATACATTTCGGGAAGCAGACACACTCTGTCAGTTTAAATCTAGACTAAAAACACATCTCTTCAACCTGGCATATACATAACACATTATACATACATTTTTAATCCAAATCATGTAAAAGGATTGTTAGGCTGCATAATTTAGGTCAGCCGGAACCGGGAACATTCCCATAACATCTGCTGTACTCGATACATCAGAAGAAGAATGGCATCTATGCTGATATTATTCTCTGTTTATTCCGAGGTTACCATGGTCAGCCGGATCTGGGCCGTATCCAGATCAGATGAAGGACCTGCACCTGGACACGAGCACAGCACTGCCCTGAAGTGTCTGCGGAGACCGTGACTCTACAAAACCCTCCCCTGTGTAGATCATGAACCCATCTCCAATCTGACCAAATTAGACTTAATATTAGACTTGAATTATCAATATAATAATCAAACTATCAATCAATCAAATCAATCAATAATCAAAACTTAACCCTTAATATTCATCAATTGTATTAATTCACCTGCTCTTTTAAGGCTGCCGTTCAGCCAAACACACTTTGTTTATAATGTTTTCATGTGACCATTGTAAAGCTGCTTTGAAACAATCTGTATTGTAAAAAGCGCTATATAAATAAAGGTGACTTGACTTGACTCAAGAGAGCATGTGATTTCAGACACAGTCATAGGCTGTGTCCAAAATCACATCCTTTACCATAAAATAGGCCATTATTTGAGGGGACACACATTTGTAATGGTGTCTGAAACCATAGTGGACACTACTGAGTACACTCATTCAATCCCATAATGCACTGCAATAAAGATTATACAACTATTGTGCTAGAGAATACCTAAAATATACTGTGTGAGTCACACATCAAATGAATTCCTGCGTCTGACCATAAATTAGTGCCCAGATTTCCATGAGAGAGTTCAAGATAATCACGAGTTTCATCACTGACGAAGATATCAAGAGTACATATCAAGATAATTCAAGAGTTTAATCTCTGGAGCTGCCAGTTTGTTCAGTTTCAAGTGATTATTTAACCATAAGCACAAACTATGCAAAATCTGCAGCCCTTCTGGTGCACTCAGTGTAGAGAGTTGAACTTTTCTTCTTCTTCTGAGTGCCAGCATAGGTTTGTTTGAGCTGCAAATTCATATGAATTTGCTTTTCCTTCAGCCTGAGGATTATCTGTTTCACTTCTGGTGTGAAAGGGCCTTTACATTTGCCAAACATAGAACTTGTTTTGTTATTAAAAAACTAAAATGCAAGCCCAGCACAGGTGAGAAGAAGTAATGCAAAAGTAACGTAACATTATTTTCTATTTAAGTAGTGCAACTTGTTACTTTATTAGGGAGTAACGCAACATTAAAGCATCTTAAAACTAAAGGTAACTTTTCCCAACATTGAATAATGTTTGTGTCGGCTACATGTCCTTTCTCAAGAGACTAACCTTTTGTGTCTCCGCATATCTTGGATACAGAGGAGGCCAAGCTCTTGACCCACAGAACTGACAGCATATTGGAGAGTCCTGTTGAGGTTGCGGCTGAGTAAAAAACACGGTTTATTTATTCAAAATGAGTAATTTTTTTAAGATCTTACACTACTATTACTGGCAAAGATCAAATGTATAGTCTACCTGATGACTGCGCATCCTCTCCTGGGACTCTTTTGTTTCTTAGGACTCCTGGAAGCCCACGACAGAGATCTGGGGCCTCATGTACTAACACTTGCGTTGAATTCATACTGACACATTACGTACGGACAAAGCTGTGAATGTGCGAACGCACAAAAAAAATCCAAATGCATCAATCTCTGCGTTTGAAGGATCCCGCGCATATTCTCTTTGTACATCCCGATTAACGTAAAAATGAGCGCACATGCACGAGCGCAACACTCCACCCAGTCTCCTCCCCTAATTAAACTGAAAATGTAATTATGGTAATGAGTCCACTTGGGCAAAAGCAAGCGGCACAAAACGAAAGAGAAAGTACAGAAAGTGAATTGGAGGTGCTACTATCGGAGGTAGAAATTAGAAGAAAAAAAAAATATTTGGAACTTTGTTCTCCGGAATTAATAACAAAAGGAAAAAAAATATGAGTTGGGGAGTTTGGCTGATGCCGTCAATGCGGTTGGATCTGAAAGTCGCACTGTAAATGATCTTAAAAAGAAATGGTCTGATAATTGTCTTTAGTGGATAAACGCGTCTCCTGAAGGGTTGTTGTTTAATTAAATGCAAAAAAAAAAGTACTATTAGATAGATCCATAACATTAAATATCATCACTCACCAAGAAGCCACCCATCACGCACCCTGCCAGCTGCCACCCAACCATGCTGTTTGTAAGGATATATGAATCATGGGTTGACCCAGTCCACCTTGCCACAATATTTTTTAGGCGTATTTGCGCATCACATATAATCTGCACATTTATTGAATGGAAATGTTTCCGATTCTCGTATGCAAATTCATCTTCAGATGGTGCCTTATATGTGTGTGCAGTCGATCGCTCCGATTACATTAGGGAACCCAAGTTGCATTTTAATGTTTGGCTGGTCAACTGCATCATATAGGAACCATCAAATGGGCATTGCGCGGCGTTGAGCGGCGTTGCGCTGCTCAAAGACGACTCGCTTATTTCTGAGCGGTCTGCCAGTTCCCTTTAGAATTAATCATTTGCCAGGAAACCAAGCGTTGTCAGCACCTGTAACGGAATGGGTATTGCGTGTTTCCTCGCAGTCCCTCTCTCTAGATTCGGACCCAATTAGATTCGGAGGATAGCCCTTGTAAATCTGAAATGGCTGATAAGGCAGTCATCCTGGGCCAGAAAATCATTGTGGTCCCTAAAAACTCATTCTCTTCGGATTCTGCCAATAGCAATGTCCTCTAATATTGCCAAAGCTGCCATTGCCATAGACTAATTGTTCATTTTACCCTTCAATTTGCACGTGCTTTTATATGTTCTTACTTAATTGCATAATTTATAGAATATTCCCATAAGGCTTTTGTGACAATATATATATATATATAAATATAAATGATTTTATACATTGCAAATAAATAGCAATGCTTCACACAGACTTATAGAAAAATTCGTTGTATAATGTTTGCAGCTTCACTTCATTGCCTATAGGAGTCGCCAATGGACAAAACAATGAGATATGTACTTACGCCTGACATGAACTTGCCGTGGAGAAACGCACATTGTCACGTTAGTTTCACTTTTAGTACATCCGACCGTGAGCGTGAAAGCTGGCGAACGCAACGTTTTTGTGCGTAAGTAGTGTTGATACATGAGGCCCCTGCTCCATCTGCTGGACAGTACAGAAAACAGTGTGGAGATACCATAAGGGTGAACTGAATCAGCATAAAGAATCATTTAAAAAGCTTTCAAATTCTAGAAATATCTCCAGAAATGTTTCTTACACAGTCAATATAATTGAGGAGTTTTACCATCTCTGAATCCATCACTGAAGAATCATTATCTGACAAAGTGAAAAACAACTTGATTCATTTATTTACATTTACATTAATGTATTTGGCATCTAAAGCAACTTAGATTGAATTCAAGAAACACATTAACATTCTAATCAATTCTTACTTTCCCTGGGAATCAAACCAATGACCTACAGTTCAAGCTGAAAGCTCATTTGTTTATTTTTGCAACTTTAATTTTTTTGTCTTGTTTTTTCTATATCTGTTAAAACGGTTTTTTTTTCCACTTTGGAACAGTATAAGCAAACTACAAAACGTTGCAGGTTTTCTTCCAAACAACACTCAATTCTAAACAAAGACTGCAATAGACGATGAATTCACTTGCTCACCTGGCTGAAAAGTTGTCCTTTGATTTTTCATATCCCATGTGTATTCCTGGGGAATGCTTAGGAGCTTATGTGTCCATTACAAGTCCAATGGTCTGGACTAATTTTTTCCTGCAGCTTCTTCTTCATGAAAATGACTGTTACTGTAAGACTGTCTAATGACGTTTTATCCCTCTTTGTCACACTGATCAATCCTCAGGGAATGAATGGTAAGACCATTTGGATTGTTCCACAGCAGTGCACTGAAGGCATGCAGTGTTGATGGTATCCATGGATATTCGAGAGCCCATACAAGAGTTGTCCAGCCTGTAATATCAAACGCTGTGGGAGACGTAAGTGTTCAGACAGCCCTGAATGTCCAAACACCAGAAGCACATTTCTGCTGCATTCGATTCTAATGCTCTTTGCACAACTATTTTCATGAACGATTCCTCATAACCTATTTGTTTTCTCAGTATATTGTTGTATTTTGATTTGTAGTTCATGTGCAAATTTCCATCACAAAATATCAGCAAACAACACATAATTTGAGAAGGTGGAAGTGTTCATTATCTTTCTATCTAATCAGAACACAGTAGCAACTCCTTGCAACCAGCAAGGGCTATGGAGGACTTAAAAACTTTATTAGACCAAAAGTAAAGTTTACTATACTAAAAGGACTGTTGTCATTTAAATGTAAGCGACAGATGTTTTCAGTGCGAATAACCCAGAGAGAAAATGTGACGTTAAAAAAAACAGCACACGCTGTGTGTTCATTGATAGGAACAGGTGATTTTAATTGTGCGCGTTGATTTCCATAATGTGTCAATGCTTAAAGCAGCGCGCGCCAGTCAGACGTGAGAGCAGCACGATGGCGAGGGGGGAAATACGAGCGGAGCTGGTCGTGGTTTTCATGTGCCTTGTTTTACTCGAGTGTCGAAGTGAGCCTGTATTCCCCGGAACTCTAGAAGACGATGGAGGCAGCGAAAGTTTATCAGAGCGATCCGTGTTGCTCCAGGAGGAATTTGATGAGTCTTTGGCTGATTTTCAGGATCTCGGTGACTACGCTGATGCCGCAGGTGTGAAGCCCCGATGGGCGCTTGGTTTCACTTGTTGTTATAATGCAGTTTTTTTTTTGGTTTTCAGCGCGGGGCACAACGTAACACTTTTTGGTTTTAGCCAAATAATGAACAAAGTAATGGGGTTAGACAAACCATATTTTTACACAAACACACAAGCCTCTCCTACAAATGAACACTGGTTTGATGTACGTCGGACATACAGTTTCTGTGCAGTATCACCAAAAGCGCCAGGAGTGAAATGTGACAACTTGCCCCGTGAGCGGGGCTCGTTGTAACAGACAGCGTGTTAGCTGTAACACCATGTTATCCAATGGGTGTTCATTGGCGTATTTTTATTTCTTAAAAGTTGAGTCTTAACGATTATAAGCATAATTTATGAATGGAATGTATATTTGTAATGCTTTGACCAATGTAGTGACATGAAAAACTTTTGAATAGGTTAATACAATGCAAAATATATGATTATTGATGCAGCCTGTTCAATGCGGCTTAGCTGTAACACCGTGTTACAACTAACCACGCGTTGTCTTGTAAACTTCAGGACCGGCTAGCAGTCACGTCTTTCAAAATGGTTTCATCTCTTAGCCAAGATGGTAATCATAACAATATAAGAGTGGACTAACACACTTTCACACATTCTTTGAAAATCGAAAAACAACTGCTATTACAAATTTACATGCTGCCAAAAGAGTTTTTCCTTTGGTTCTCATCCAAACTTCGCTGAAATTTCAGTGTGGTGAAAAGCCGTTTGCACGTCACATTTAAGACGTGCAACTATCTAAAGTCTGTTACTATTTACGCCGCGTTACTTTGTGCCCCGCGCTCCCCTACTATCTTACAATCTTATTTTGTTATGATTACCATCTTGACTAAAAGATGGTACCATTTTTGAAAGATGTGAAACACAGCGACTGCTAGCCGGTCCTGAGGTTAACAAGACACCGCGGGGTAACATGGTGTTGCAACTAAGCTGCACACTGCATAACCTAAATTAAATAATCGGATATTTTGCCGTGTATTAACTTGTACAAATCTTCATTACATTGTCCAAAGCATAGAAAAAAGGTTTCATTCATAAGTTATGCTTATGACCATTGAGACTTAAAAAAAAAAGTTATGAAACACAAATTCATGAATGAACATCCATTGAATAACATGCGTTACTACTAACCCTCTGTCTGTTACAACGAGCCCCGCTCAGAGGGTAAGTAACATTTTACTCCTGGTGCTTTTGGCGATACTGCACAGAAACGGTAGGTCCGACGAACATGAAAACTGTGCTCATTTATAGGAGAGGCTTTCATGTTGTTTGTCTAACCCTATTACTTTGTTCATTATTTGGCCAAAACTGAAAAGTGTTACGCTGTGCCCCGTACTCCCCTAGTTGGTTAATTCCACATGTAGAACTTGTAAAAGTTTCTCAGATGCTGGTGGGAGAAATAAAAACCTTATAAATGAATTTCAGAGCTGCCGGGGGAAATGACTAATGGGGAGCTCTTCAGTTCTTCGGAGGCTGCTTGGGATGCCATGTCTCCGGAGTTGAAGTGTGGTGAGGATTTCATGAAGCTGCAACTTAACGGTCCAGAAGTGGCAGAAATTGTGCTTTGTCGAGGTAACCTAAATTTATTTTTGCTAAAGTTGAATCTGGCACGATGTCTGAGTTTATACTGTCAGTTTGTCAACTTTTTAAATGTGACCTGCAGGATCAATAATTCCATGTGTAAGTCATAATCCTCTTTTTTTTTTTCCCAGATAATGGTGCACCTGTTCCCCTCACTGAGTTGCCATCTCATTGTGGATACTCCAGTCCCACTTTTGGAGGTCTTGTCTATGCTACACCCTATGATGGTTGTGGTGTCATGCAACAGGTATTGTTTTTTTCCAATTCCACTTATTGTGAGAGTACAGAGTAAGGAGGATCAACCTGGATGTTCATGATGTTTTTCAGGGAAGGCGTTATGTGATTCAGTTTCAGTGGCATGGAAACTTTGCAGTCGTTTCTTGTCCCATGATGTCTAGAAGTGCAAATGGACTTTACTTTGGGACTAATCCTCTTGAAGAGTCTACCTCCACGTCCATAGAAGTGCTGAAACCTCGAGCTCCTGGATATCCTGAGACATTTCTGCAAAGTTTTTGGCCGTATAACTACCCTCCGTACAACTATCCAGGCAAAGGTTATCCCACAGTTAAGCCAGCTTATGTTCCGACCCAGAAGCCCCAACAGCCTATCCAATCCCCAGTGTTTTGGCCGTATAACTACCCTCCATACCACTTTCCAGGCAAAGGTTATCCCACAGTTAAGCCAGCTGATGTTCCAACCCAGAAGCCCCAACAGCCTATTAAATCCCCAGTGTTTTGGCCGTATAACTATCCAGGCAAAGGTTATCCCACAGTTAAGCCAGCTTATGTTCCGACCCAGAAGCCCCAACAGCCTATCCAATCCCCAGTGTTTTGGCCGTATAACTACCCTCCATACCACTATCCAGGCAAAGGTTATCCCACAGTTAAGCCAGCTGATGTTCCAACCCAGAAGCCCCAACAGCCTATCCAATCCCCAGTGTTTTGGCCATATAACTACCCTCCGTACAACTATCCAGGAAAAGGTTATCCCACAGTTAAACCAGCTTATGTTCCGACCCAGAAGCCCCAACAGCCTATCCAATCCCCAGTGTTTTGGCCGTATAACTACCCTTCATACAACTATCCTCGTAAAGTTTATCCCAGAGCTAAACCAGCTATGGCTCAGGTTCGGTCCCAGAAGCCTCAACTTCCAGTATACCCCCCAGTGTCTTGGCCGTTTCACTACACTCATTACAGCCATCCTGGCCAATCAAAGGAACCAGCTCCACTCTCCCCATCACCAGCAAAAACCCAAAAGCTCCAGTCCAGGATGTACCCTGGAGAGCTATTCCCATAGTATAATTACTACACTTGTTGTTTGCAACACCAATGTCCACAATACCTAATTCAAGCTACTACACCACCCATAACTACCACTCCTCAACCCTGTACTGCATCTGTTAAATGCAAACTGCCTCCCAACGAATTATCACAGAACTACATGCCACCCAGTTTTAGGCTTCTTGAAGGAAAAACCCTTTCGCCCCTAGATTTGTGGCCTGGACCAAAACTGCAGCTGCCTCTCCCATGAAACTTGTGTACAAACGCTGGAGACTTTCAGAATTAGTTTGGTAGTCTGCTGCACATGTGTCTTTTGAAACATTGCATCCTGCTTTAATGCCGATGTAGGTTCAGTGTGTGTAGATTGACTGCAAAGTGATTCTTGCTTGTGTCTGCTTCAATAAATCAAATATGGTCCCAAATTCTTGTTGGTTTTCACTTCAGCACCATTACTCTTCAGTGTCGAATGACTCTAATATGCTTTATTGCTTAACTGTTTTTATCAATGTTGAAAACATTTGTGCTGCTTAATATTTTGGTGGAAACCTTTGTTTGTTTTTCAGGGTTCTTTGACATTAGATAAATATCAATGTCTAACATTATAAATGTCTTTTTACTGCTACTTGATCAATTAATACACCTTTGCTAAATGATTAATAAAATCATACTTTTGGAGTGTTTAGTACAACACCAACTTGTGTTATACTCTCTTGTGCTCTATCTTGTAGCTTTTCATCCTTGATGAAAGTGTTGACCAGGTCTGCTTGACTGCGCCTCAGAATATCTCATGGACGGATGCATTTCATTGTAGCACAATCTCAAACAACTCTCTGTAGGTCTCACAGCTGAAGTCCAATCAGACATTCATAGACTCAGGAAAAGTGTTAAAGCTATAAGAACAGTGTTGGAGTAACGCAAGATTACTTTGTAGTAAAGAAGTGCATTACTTTTACATTTATAATACAAGTTTTTTTTTTTTCAAAGAAGTGTTGCAAGTTACTGAAGACAAGTGGTCATGACTGAATTTGGTAGGTCTCATGATAATGACATCTATTACATTTATGTTTTAGATTACGTTCATACTACATACACGCAAACTATGTAAAACATGCTTTTAGCAGTCATGAAATAACTACTTATTCAGAATAAGTACCTACTTGACCTTCTGTACGGCTGATTGTTTCAGGCGGACCATTTTGACTGCTGCACTGCTGCTGTTTCCTGTTTGCTCGAGTGGATTGTGTTTGTCGTATAAACTTGTTTTTGTGTTAGATTTTAAACTCGATGTTCGTTCTTATTGCTAAATACAATACTAAATTATTTAATAAACTGTAATCGTTAGCTTTAATCTTAGTCGCTAAACGCATTAGCATTTTGCTATCTTACTGTCCGTGCATACAGCGTTTTCTCGCTCGCGCCTTTTTTCTGAGTTCATCAAACAACTGGTGAAATGGATCAACACACACGGTGAGTCATGTCATCTCTTATAATTGTTACATGTACTGCCTGCTTCATGCATACTCTGTCTATGTCAGCAGCCAGGGCTTTACATGTGATAAATGTAGGGACATAGTCAGGCTGACAGAGAAGATCTCAGAATTAGAGACACGCATCCAAACTTTAATCGAGGATAGTAAGAATGCAAGGACTTTGGATACTGCTTTGGATGCGACTAGCTTAGCAAACCCTGTACAATGTTCGGTTCCGTCTGTAGAGCCCGTGCAGCAGGGCAACTGGGTGACTGTGAGAAGGCGTAATCGTGGATAAAAAAAACACTGTTCCATTCCGATTTGAACATCAAACAGGTTCTTCCATTCAGTGACACACCCCCTGAGAAACCTGTTGAAAGTGCCCTTGTGATTGGCGATTCTATAACTCGAAATGTGAAAATAGAGACTCCAGCCACCATAGTCACATGTTTGCCGGGAGCCAGAGCGCCTGACGTCAAAGCACATTTAAAAGTGCTGGCTAAGGCTAATCATAAATATTCTAAGATTGTTATTCACGTCGGCGCTAATGATGTCCGACTTCGCCAGTCGGAGATCACTAAAACTAATATTAAAGAGGTGTGTGAACTCGCAAGTACGATGTCAGGCACTGTAATTTGCTCTGGCCCTCTTCCTATGCGCAGGAGTGATGAGATGCTTAGCAGATTATCTTCACTCAATGGCTGGATGTCTAAGTGGTGCCCGAAGAATAACATAGGGTTCATAGACAATTGGAAAAGTTTTTGGGGCAGACCTGACCTGTTGAAAAGAGATGGTATTCATCCCACCTGGGATGGTGCCGCTCTTCTCTCTAGTAATTGTAATAGTCTAGTAATAGTCTTAGAGCTAAACCTTGACTAACTGGGGTCCAGGTCAGGAAGAAGACAAACTGGCTAAACCGACCGTCTGCTAGCTGTCTCACGTCACAGAGGTCAGATAAATTCCAACACATACACAGACTCTTTCACATAGATATCATCCTATAGAGACTGTGTCTGTTCCCCGAATTAGCAAATACCAAAAATTCTCACAACCGTTTAAGGTTAAAAATTTAATTGATTTACATACAACTAAGAACGGATATAACACAAAATTAAAAAATGATAAGGCTTGGGTTACTGAATATACGATCCCTTTCCTCAAAAGCACTTATTGTAAATTATATGATTACAGATCATAAACTAGATGTGCTGTGTTTGACAGAAACCTGGCTATAACCAGATGATTACGTTACTTTAAATGTATTTTGTACATTACTTTAAATGAGTCCACCCCTCAAGATTACTGTTATAAACATGAGCCTCGTCTGAATGGTAAAGGAGGAGGTGTTGCTGTCAAGTCAAGTCACCTTTACTTATATAGCGCTTTTTACAATACAGATTGTTTCAAAGCAGCTTTACAGTGGTCACATGAAAACATGTTTGGCTGAACGGCAGCCTTAAAAGAGCAGGCAAATTAATACAATTGACGAATATTAAGTGTTAAGTTTTGATTATTGATTGATTTGATTGATTGATAGTTTGATTATTATATTGATAATTCAAGTCTAATATTAAGTCTAATTTGGTCCGATTGGAGATGGGTTTATGATCTACACAGGGGAGGGTTTTGTAGAGTCACGGTCTCCGCAGACACTTCAGGGCAGTGCTGTGCTCGTGTCCAGGTGCAGGTCCTTCATCTGATCTGGATACGGCCCAGATCCGGCTGACCACGGTAACCTCGGAATAAACAGAGAACAATATCAGCGTAGATGCCATTCTTCTTCTGATGTATCGAGTACATCAGATGTTATGGGAATGTTCCCGTTTCCGGCTGACCTACATTATGCAGCATAACAATCATTTTACATGATTTGGATTAAAAATTTATGTATAATGTGTTATGTGTATGCCAGGTTGAAGAGATGTGTTTTTAGTTTAGATTTAAACTGACGGAGTGTGTCTGCTTCCCAAAACTGTATTAGGAAGACTGTTCCAGAGTTTAGGAGCTAAATAGGAAAAAGATCGACCGCCAGCAGTTGACTTTGAGACTTGAAAACTATGTTGGCATTAATGGAGTTGCATTAGCCTAGTTCAAATCCTACTTATCTGACCGTTATCAGTTTGTAAATGCAGTAAATGAGGAGATGTCATATCAATCACAGGTTCAGTATGGAGTTCCTCAAGGTTCAGTACTAGGACCATTGCTTTTCACCTTGTACATGCTTCCTTTGGGTGCAATAATTAGGAAGCATGGCATTAGCTTTCAATGTTACGCTGATGATACTCAGCTCTATATTTCTTCTCATCCTGATGAAATGTACCAATTCACTAAATTAAGAGAATGCATAACTGATATAAAAAATTGGATGACTAATAACTTTCTACTGCTTAATTCTGAAAATACAGAGATTCTAATTATTAAACCAAAAAGTTCTGCACGTAATAATCTAGACTACTGCCTAACACTCGATGGCTGATCTGTCAAGTCTTCGTCGTCAGTTAGAAACCTGGGTGTGCTCTTTGATAGCAATTTTTCATTTGAAAGCCACATTTCTAGCATCTGTAAAACGGCATTCTTCCATCTTAAAAATATATCTAAATTGCTAGGAAAAGTTAGTTCATGCGTTCATGAGTTCAAGGCTAGATTATTGTAATGCTTTACTAGGTGGTTGCCCTGCACGCTTAATAAACAAATTCCAGCTGGTCCAAAATGCAGCAGCTCGAGTTTTTACTAGAACCAGGAAGTATGAGCATATTACACCAGTTCTGTCAGACCTGCACTGGATTCCTATTAATCAACGAATACATTTTAAAATCTTGCTAATGACTTACAAAGCATTAAATGGTTTAGCTCCACAGTACTACCTGGCGTCCATTACAATGGACATGACATTTCACGCCCCTTTTTGTTTTACTTTTTGAGCATTTTTCCTAATTTAAAGCATGCACCCCAAGAGATAAGACCCTTGTCATCCTCTAGATGGCAGTAAAGTTCTGGATGTGGAAATTAAAAAAAAAAATGCTACATTTGAAGTGAGGCACGGGGGCGCTGTTTTTCACCTACAGAAGGAAGCTGCATTTTCTACAGTTATACAGCGGTATCTCGAGATCCGAAATTAATCCGTTCCGAGGCGGCCTTCGTATAATGAGTTTTTCGTATCTTGGAACACATTTTACATGTAAAATGGCTAATCCGTTCCAAGCCCTCCAAAAACACCCCATTAAAATTCATAATAAAGCTAAATTGACCTATAAACAATGAAATAACGTAAAATGTCGATGTGGCAAGGGGGGCGTGGATATAAACAGCCTGGAAGGGAAAGACGGAGAGAGAGATCCGGGCGAGACGCGAGTCGGCACGGAAGCGGTGAATGCGAGGCTCACGAGCGAAACGAAAGTTAAACCGAAACCGAGAGAGATTGCGAGTGACACGGAACTCAGAGGGAGAAGCGTGACTCAGCTGAGAGAAGCGGGACAGTGGGAGTGAAACGCACCTGCTTATGTTTTGTTTTGTGTTTTGATTTATTTAAGACTCTAAAGAAATAAAAGCTTGTGAGTCTCAGTAAGCTGAGCCTGCCTCCTTCTCCGTGACTAACGAACCTTACCACAGTCGAAGCTTACTGTAAGATTTGTATCAGATGTAGTATCAGAACTGAAAATACATGAATGGGTTTTTGTGTTAGATGTCAACATATGCATATGGACCATTAGGTGAACATGGGGATGAATCTCCACTTCTATTGTAAAGGAACAGAAGGGCCAGCAGGGCCCCAATGTATTTGTGGTAAAACTTGGACAACTGACCATATATAGACTTGGTTCTGGTATGTATAGAAATTCCTATATGATTTTATCATGTTTGAGATTCCTATATGACGTTATCTATATTCTCTCATTGGTTGACTCTGTTACTAGAGTATGACCATATTAGCCTGGTTCTGCAAACACTGCAATTGCGCCCTATTAAACAATGTGTACTTTTTTAAATCTTGCCAATTACACACATAGCACTAAATTGTTTACCTTCATGTGCATTGCGATCGCAAAAATCTGGCCAGTTGAATAATAATTAATACCTAGAATATCAAAATCAACTGCAGGCAGTAGATCCTTTTCGTATTTAGCACCTAAACTCTGGAACAGTCTTCCCAACATTGTTCGGAAAGCTGGTACACTCTGTCAGTTTAAATCTAGACTAAAAACACATCTCTTCAACCTTACATACAAAAAGCAAATTTAAATTTCTATAATTCAAATCATGCAAAATAAGGTCAGCTGGAACCGGAAAACTTCCCATAGCATAAGAAGAACGGCATCTAAGCTGATATTAGTCTCTCTGTTTATCCCGAGGTTGACCGTAGTTAGTCATATCCAGATCAGATGAAAAACCTGCAGGTAGACAACCACAAAACAGCCCTGAAGTGTCAGCAGTGAATGTGACTCTACTTGACCCTCCTTTTGACGGCACAATTTGCCATTGGCACAGATCCTCAACAAAACCAGTCTCCATACCAGAGTAAGGATTTTAATCGTCAACCAGATGGAACTAAATTAAATATTTTGAATGTCTCTATCTCAATCTGACTTCTGACCCGAAATACTGTCTATATCATAATCATGCACTGTTCGTTTGTTGGCCAGATGATTTCTCCCACTTTTTTCTCTATTCTGTCACCTGATGGAGTCGCCTCTGCTTAGTCAGGGACACTTAACATTCATCAATATTATTGATCGGCTTGCTCTTCTATAGCTGCTGTACAGCTGAAACAAACTTTTTTTTTTTTGACTATATATATATATATATATATATATATATAAATATAAATGATTTTATACATTGCAAATAAATAGCAATGCTTCACACAGACTTATAGGACAATTCGTTGTATAATGTTTGCAGTTTCACTTCATTGTCTGTAGGAGTCGCCAATGGACAAAACAATGAGATATGTACTTACGCCTGACATGAACTTGCCGTGGAGAAACGCACATTGTCACGTTAGTTTCACTTTTAGTACATCCGACCGTGGGCGTGAAAGCTGGCGAACGCAACGTTTTTGTGCGTAAGTAGTGTTGATACATGAGGCCCCATTGGTGACTCCTACAGGCAATGAAGTGAAGCTGCAAACATGACAACGAATTCTACAAGTCTGTGGGAAACATTGCTATTAATTTGCAATGTATAAAATCATTTATATATATATATATATATATAGTCACACAAGCCTTATGGGAATATTCTATAAATTATACAATTAAGTAAGAACATATAAAAGCACGTGCAAATTGAAGGGTAAAATGAACAATTAGTCTATGGCAATGGCAGCTTTGGCAATATTAGAGGACATTGCTAATGGCAGAATCCGAAGAGAACGAGTTGTAGGGGATTTACAGTTAAGACCCGAGGACCAGATATGTTGAATGAAGACCAGGAGTCAGAAGTGCAGTCAATAGAAGAAATTTTAGTGAAGTTTAGTTTCCAGTTTCATCAGCAGAAGCCAGATTCAGGTCTCACAAGGAGTTTGTAGGCTGCCCCAAATACAATAACATTGTTTCAGCAATTATACTCTAACAGAGGGTGCTAACTACGTCAATGATGACGTTTAAATGATTCTGATTGGCTAAGAAAGAAAGAAAGACAGATAAACAAAACTAGTAATTTTCCACACAAGAGCAGACAGTCTGAAGCATATCTTCGTTGATCACGTGGTTGACGGGTTCGTGACGTGGCTTGTCGAGAACAAGTCATTCCGTCTCCTGATGGTGCCAGTTAATCACCTCACCAATACTCACCATATTAGCGCACACACAGATTCACAGCTTCTCCAAGGCTGAACTCGGCTCAGGCTCCAACAATCAACAGAACCTTCCCAAAACATTCTGATAACACCATTGAGAACTGTTGAGCCGTGCAGACAATATTCATCCTTACTGTCATGATGGACTCAAGGACACAGAAGTTAGTACACAATACAGGTTTATTGAAGTCAGGACATGAAACAGTGAGCTGGTGAACAGGTGAGCACACAGGGAATAGTGAGAGGCTTTACTTGAATGGTGAGTACGGAGAATCTTGGAAGCAGGTCTATGGAAATCCAGGAGTAGCACAGAGCAGCAAGGAAGTCTGAATAGCGTGAGCTGTGACCAGACACTGAGTGCAGGATGAGGGCTGGTGATATAGGGTTTCTGTGATTGGGAACAGGTGCAGGTGCTTAGTATTCAGGTGACTGGGAACGAGTGGGCGGAGCGTGGGAGCCTGGTGCAGGGGGCGTGGCTGAGTCCGTGACAGTACCCCCCCCCCTCACGGGCAGCTCCAGAGGACCAGACGAGGACGGCCTCGGTCCCGAGGCGCTGGACGGTCCGGATGGGCGGCGTGGAAATCGTCCAAGAGCGAGGGATCCAGAATGTTGTCCCGTACCACCCACGAGCGTTCCTCGGGGCCGAATCCTTCCCAATCCACGAGATACTGTAAAGAGCCGCCTCGTCGTCGGGAGTCGAGGATGGTGGTGACGCGGTAGATGTTTTGGTCCGCCGGGTCCACCGGAGGGGGAGGTACCGTGTCTGCACCAGACTCTGTGGAGGAAGGTAGAACAGGGTCAGTGTAAGGCTTGAGTAGGGACACGTGAAAGGAGGGTGAGATGCGATACTGTACTGGTAACTGTAACCTGTAGGTGACCTCGTTGATCTGCCTCAGAATCTTAAAGGGACCAATATAGCGGGGACTCAGCTTGCGGCTGGGCAGCCGTAGGCGAATGTCTCGGGTAGATAACCATACCAACTGGCCGGGATGGTATCTGGGGGTTAGTCCACGATGACGGTCAGCCTGAGTCTTCTGCCTACGGACTGCCCGTTGTAGATGGACGTGTGCTGAGTCCCACACCCTCTCACTCTCCTGAAACCAATGATGGACAGCTGGAACATCCGTGGGCTCTCCAGACCAAGGGAACAGTGGGGGTTGGAAACCTAGAATACATTGAAAGGGGGTGAGGTGAGTTGATTCTTGACGAAGTGAGTTTTGTGCATACTCAGCCCACGGAAGGAAGCGGTTCCAGCTGTCCTGGTGACGGCCACAGTAGGCTCGGAGGTATCTCCCAATTTCCTGTATCTTCCGCTCAGTCTGGTCGTTGGATTGGGGGTGATATCCAGAGGAGAGACTGACTGTGACACCCAGGAGTGAGAAGGATTTCCAAACCCGTGAGATGAATTGTGGGCCCCTGTCAGAGACAATGTCTTCGGGGAGGCCGTAGTTTCGAAAGACGTGGTGGAATAGGGCCTCTGCTGTTTCTAGTGCCGTGGGAAGTCCTGACAGGGGAATGAGTTTGCATCCTTTTGAGAAGCGATCGACGACAACTAGGATACAGGTATGACCATCAGAGGGAGGGAGATCAGTGAGGAAATCGATACCAAGATGTGACCAGGGACGGCGTGGGATGGGTAAGGGGACCAGCTTGCCTTCAGGGAGGTGACGGGGAGTGTTGGTGGTGGCACAGACTGAGCATCCACGAACGAAGCGGGAGATGTCCTGAGCCATACTGGGCCACCAGTAGCGTCCTTGAATGAGCGAGAGGGTACGCTGGCTGCCTGGGTGTCCAGATCCCGGAGAGGAATGTGCCTGGTCCATGAGGGACGGTCGGAGACTTGCTGGAACATAGGTCCGCCCCTCAGGACATCCCGGCGGAACTGGGTCATCGTGAGTTGCGGCGGCAATATGTTGATCGAGGGACCACTGGATGGGGCTGACAATGACGGCTGGAGGAAGGATGGGTTCAGGTTGTGCAGAGGGATGGTCGGGTAAGAACTGGCGAGAGAGGGCGTCAGCTTTGATGTTTTTCTCTCCAGGGCGGTAGGTTACAGAGAAATCAAACCGGGTGAAAAACAGTGCCCATCTGGCCTGTCGTGGGTTGAGTCTTTTGGCCTCTCTCAAGTACTCCAAGTTCCGGTGGTCGGTGATAACCTGGAATGGGTGTTTGGCTCCCTCCAGCCAATGTCGCCACTCTTCCAAAGCCAGCTTGATGGCAAGCAACTCACGATTCCCGATGTCGTAGTTGCGTTCCGCCGGGGACAGCTTCTTGGAGAAGTAGGCACATGGATGGAGTTGTGGAGGCTCACCCTGCCGCTGGGACAGTACGGCCCCTACCCCCATACTTGAAGCGTCCACTTCCACAATGAATGGGATCTCTGGATCAGGATGAACGAGGGCAGGAGCCGTACTGAAGGCTTCTTTGAGCTGGTGGAAGGCTTGCTGGGCTTCAGGGGTCCAGGACAGGGACTTGGGGCCACTTCGGAGCAGTGCGGAGAGGGGTGCTGCAATGGTGCTGAATTGATGGATGAACCGGCGGTAGAAATTGGCGAATCCCAGGAAACGTTGGAGGTCTTTGATTGTGGTGGGTTGGGGCCAGCTCCGCACTGCTCGGACCTTCCCCTGGTCCATCTTGACGCCGCTCTGGTCCACGATGTATCCGAGGAATTGGGTGGAGCTGCGGTGGAACTCACATTTTTCGAGCTTCAGGTATAGATGGTGTTTACGGAGTCGTTGGAGGACCTGCGCAACGTGGTGGTGATCTGTTATGTTAGGGGAGTAAACCAGGATGTCATCAATGTAGACTATTACAAATTTGTTGAGGAAATCACGGAGAATCTCATTCATGAACCCTTGGAAAATTGCTGGGGCGTTGGATAGTCCAAATGGCATGACTTTATACTCATAATGTCCAGATGGGGTGATGAAAGCAGTTTTCCATTCGTTGCCCTCTCTGATTCTGATGAGGTTATAGGCGCTGCGCAGGTCCAACTTGGTGAAATAGCGAGCTCCCCGCAGCTGCTCCAGAGCGGCAGGAACCAGGGGAAGTGGGTACCTGATCTTGACTGTTTGGTCATTGAGCTTCCGATAGTCAATGCACGGCCTCAAGCCCCCATCCTTCTTGCCCACGAAGAAAAAACTGGAAGCGGCAGGGGAGTTGGATGGTTGAATGAACCCTTGGTCGAGTGCCTCCCTGATGTACTCCTCCATGGCCTGTTGCTCCGGGATGGACAGGGGGTAGATGCGTCCATTGGGTAGTGACGCCCCAGGCAGCAGATCAATAGCACAGTCCCATGGCCGATGAGGGGGAAGTTCGGTGGCCCGTTGCTTACTGAACACGTCCTGGAACGCCCGATACTCAAAGGAAATGGGTTGCTCAGGAGCAGAAGCCGGTCTGTCCAGGGATGTGGCAGCCATGGTAATGGAGTTGGATTCTGGCGGTGAAGCGGGAGTGCTGTTTCTCTGGATGGCCAGTAGGCAATTCTGCTTGCAGGCGTCACTCCATCGCAATACTTCCCCAGTGGACCAGTCCATGGTGGGCGAATGTACAGTAAGCCACGGGCGTCCCAGGACGAGATCAGTGGTAGATCCCTCCAGCACCAGTAGGGAAAGTTGTTCCTGATGGAGACAGCCGATCTGTACTGTCAGCGGGTCTGTGACGTAGCGAATGCACCTCCGACCCAGCGGTTTTCCCAAGATGGAATGTGCTTGGTATGGACTTGACAGGGAGGATGTCTTGACGTGAATCTTGAGTAGCATTTCTGAAGAAACGAAGTTGCCTGCTGAGCCAGAGTCAATGAGGGCTTTTGCTGAAACAGAACCAAATGGGGTAGTTAACACAACGGTGGTTTCAGGAAGGGACAGCATTACAGGGTCAGTGTGAATAGTACTCACCGCTGGGTGCGGGGGTCGGGTCGGGCAAGTGACTCGGTAATGACCTGACTCCCCGCAGTAGAGACAGAGGTGCAAACGCATACGTCGTTCTCTTTCCATGGGAGTTAAACGATGATGGTCAATTTGCATGGGTTCTGGTGCTGGAGGGGTTGACTCCCACGGTGGAGCCGGGGAATGCAACGGATGAACCGGGTTATTGCTGGCAGCGAGATTTTGAGATACTAGGGTTGCTTGGTGTATGAAGTTTTCTAGACCAAAGTGGTTGTCATGGATAGCAAGGGAAACTTGGAGTTGAGAGTTTAAACCAGCACGGTAGACAGCAAGCAGAGCAGGCTCATTCCATCCGCTCGCGGCGGCTAGGGTGCGGAAGTAGATATTGTAATCATGGAGAGATTGGGTACCTTGTTGGAGCTTTAACAGTTGATTGTGTATGGTGGTGGTTCCGGAAGTCCAGCTGAATACTTCACGGAAGTGGCGAGTGAAGGCTTCAATAGACTGAGTTGCAGGGCTGTTGGCATCCATGATAGCGTTGGCCCATTGAAGCGCCCTTCCGGAGAGGTGGGTAATGATAAAGGCAATTTTGGATCGGTCGGTGGGGAATTGATGTGCCTGCATTTCAAAGTAGAGAGAACATTGCAAGAGAAAACCGTTGCATTTCCCCACCTCACCAGCATAGGGCGCTGGTCGGGCCACGGGACTGGCTGAGGCAGTCAACGAGGAAAATCCCAGATGCATGCTTTGCAGGAAGGCTTGGGTGAGCTCGGTGAGTGGAAGTGATGCCGGTGACAGGGGATCACCAGCCACTGCTTCGGCCTGACTGCTGGTCTGGTCATCTGTCATGATGGACTCAAGGACACAGAAGTTAGTACACAATACAGGTTTATTGAAGTCAGGACACGAAACAGTGAGCTGGTGAACAGGTGAGCACACAGGGAATAGTGAGAGGCTTTACTTGAATGGTGAGTACGGAGAATCTTGGAGTCTTGGAATCACTTGGAATCTTTGAAGCAGGTCTATGGAAATCCCGGAGTAGCACGGAGTAGCACGGAGTAGCACGGAGTAGCACGGAGTAGCACGGAGTAGCACGGAGTAGCACGGAGTAGCACGGAGTAGCACGGAGTAGCACGGAGTAGCACGGAAGTCTGAATAGCGTGAGCTGTGACCAGACACTGAGTGCAGGGTGAGGGCTGGTGATATAGGGCTTCTGTGATTGGGAACAGGTGCAGGTGCTTAGTATTCAGGTGACTGGGAACGAGTGGGCGGAGCGTGGGAGCCTGGTGCAGGGGGCGTGGCTGAGTCCGTGACACTTACACGATGGAAAACTACAGAAAAGTAAAGAAAGGATATAACTAATAGAAATCCCTAACTTGATTATAAAATCACTCTTTACAAATCATTCAAATAAGAAAAAGGAAAAGAACATATGAAAAATAAGACAAAGAAGCATATGAAAAACAAGAAAAAGAAAAGAATATAGGTATAAATAGGAAAAATAAAAGAATAAAATATACAAGCGGCAATGGATTTCCGAATCGTCCCCACAGAGTTTTTAGGGACCACAATGATGTTCTGGCCCAGGACTGCCTTATCAGCCATTTCAGATTTACAAGGGCTATCCTCCGAATCTAGATGGGTCCGAAGCTAGAGAGAGAGACAGCGAGGAAACAGGCAATACCCGTTCCGTTACAGGTGCTGACAACGCTTGGTTTCCTGGCAACTGATTCTTTCCAAAGGGAACTGACAGACCGCTCAGGAATCAGCGAGTCGTCTTTGAGCCGCGCAAAGCCAGCTGTCCCCATATGATGCAGTTGACCAGCCAAACATTAAAATGCAATTTACAGCGATAGCCGGTTTCCCTAATGTAATCGGAGCGATCGACTGCACACACATATAAGGCACCATCTGAAGATGAATTTGCATACGAGAATCGGAAACATTTCCATTCAATAAATGTGCAGATTATATGTGATGCGCAAATACGCCTAAAAAATATTGTGGCAAGGTGGCCTGGGTCAACCCATGATTCATATATCCTTACAAACAGCATGGTTTTGGGTGGCAGCTGGTAGCTGGCAGGGTGCGTGATGGGTGGCTTCTTGGTGAGTGATGTTATTTAAAGTTATGGTTCTATCTAATAGTACTTTTTATTTTTATTTATTTGCATTTAATTATACAACAACCCTTCAGGAGACGCGTTTATGCACTAAAGACAATTATCAGACCATTTCTTTTTAAGATCATTTACAGTGCGACTTTCAGATCCCACCACATTGACGGCATCAGCCAAAATCTCCCACACATATTTTTTTCCTTTCGTTATTAATTCCGGAGAACAAAGTTCCAAATATTTTTTTTTTCTAATTTCTACCTCCGATAGTAGCACCTCCAATTCACTTTCTGTACTTTCACTTTCGTTTTGTGCCGCTTGCTTTTGCCCAAGTGGATTCATTACCATATTTAAATCAGTTTAATGAAGGGAGGAGACTGGGTGGAGTGTTGCGCTCGTGCATGTGCGCTCAATTTCACGTTAATCGGGATGTACAAAGAGAATATGCGCGGGATCCTTCGAACGCAGAGATTGATACATCTGGATTTTTTTGTGCGTTCGCACATTCACAGCTTTGTCCGTACGTGATGTGTCAGTATGAATTCAACGCAATTGTTAGTGCATGAGGCCCCTGGTGAGGATTCCTGTGTTTGGAAATACTCCTGCTCCATCTGCTGGACAGTACAGAAAACAGTGTGGAGATACCATAAGGGTGAACTGAATCAGCATAAAGAATCATTTAAAAAGCTTTCAAATTCTAGAAATATCTCCAGAAATGTTTCTTACACAATCAATATAATTGAGGAGTTTTACCATCTCTGAATCCATCACTGAAGAATCAGCATCTGACAAAGTGAAAAACAACTTGATTTGTTTATTTACATTTACATTAATGTATTTGGCATCTAAAGCAACTTAGATTGAATTCAAGAAACACATTAACATTCTAATCGATTCTTACTTTCCCTGGGAATCAAACCCATGACCTACAGTTCAAGCGGAAAGCTCATTTGTTTATTTTTGCAACTTTAATTTTTTTGTCTTGTTTTTTCTATATCTGTTAAAACGGGGTTTTTTTCCACTTTGGAACAGTACAAGCAAACTACAAAACGTTGGTGGTTTTCTTCCAAACAACACTCAATTCTAAACAAAGACTGCAATAGACGATGAATTCACTTGCTCACCTGGCTGAAAAGTTGTCCTTTGATTTTTCATATCCCATGTGTATTCCTGGGGAATGCTTAGGAGCTTATGTGTCCATTACAAGTCCAATGGTCTGGACTAATTTTTTCCTGCAGCTTCTTCTTCATGAAAATGACTGTTACTGAAAGACACTGATCACACTGATCAATCCTCAGGGAATGAATGGTAAGACCATTTGGATTGTTCCACAGCAGTGCACTGAAGGCATGCAGTGTTGATGGTATTTATGGATATTCGAGAGCCCATACAAGAGTTGTCCAGCCTGTAATATCAAACGCTGTGGGAGACGTAAGCGTTCAGACAGACCTGAATGTCCAAACACCAGAAGCACATTTCTGCTGCATTCGATTCTGATGCTCTTTGCACAACTAGTATTTTCATGAACGATTCCTCATAACCTATTTGTTTTCTCAGTATATGGTTGTATTTTGAGTTGTAGTTCATGTGCAAATTTCCATCACAAAATATCAGCAAACAACACATAATTTGAGAAGGTGGAAGTGTTCATTATCTTTCTATATAATCAGAACACAGCAGTGGCGTAGCCACGGGGGGGCCTGGGTGGGCCTGGGCCCCCTCATTTACATGTGCGGCCCCTCAGATTTTCAGTTGTTTAAAAACTGAAGTGAAAACACATATCGGCTGAGAGGTTAAGGCGATAGACTAGAAATCCATTACCGTTTTTGCGCGCAGGTTGGAATACAGCCGATTACGTTATGCTCAGGCCCCCTCATTTTAAGCTGGGCCCCCTCAAAAATAAAATTCTGGCTACGCCCCTGGAACACAGTAGCAACTCCTTGCAACCAGTCTATGTCTTAGCAAGGGCTATGGAGGACTTAAAAACTTTATTAGACCAAAAGTAAAGTTTACTATACTAAAAGGACTGTTGTCATTTAAATGTAAGCGACAGATGTTTTCAGTGCGAATAACCCAGAGAGAAAATGTGACGTTAAAAAAAACAGCACACGCTGTGTGTTCATTGATAGGAACAGGTGATTTTAATTGTGCGCGTTGATTTCCATAATGTGTCAATGCTTAAAGCAGCGCGCGCCAGTCAGACGTGAGAGCAGCACGATGGCGTGTGGGGAAATACGAGCGAAGCTGGTTGTGTTTTTCATGTGCCTTGTTTTACTCGAGTGTCGAAGTGAGCCTGTATTCCCCGGAACTCTAGAAGACGATGGAGGCAGCGAAAGTTTATCAGAGCGATCCGTATTGTTCCAGGAGGAATTTGATGAGTCTTTGGCTGATTTTCAGGATCTCGGTGACTACGCTGATGCCGCAGGTGTGAAGCCCCGATGGGCGCTTGGTTTCACTTCATATAATGCAGTTTTTTTGGTTTTCAGCGCGGGGCACAGCGTAACACTTTTTGGTTTTAGCCAAATAATGAACAAGGTAATGGGGTTAGACAAACCATATTTTTACACAAACACACAAGCCTCTCCTACAAATGAACACTTACTGGTTTGATGTACGTCGGACCTACAGTTTCTGTGCAGTATCACCAAAAGCGCCAGGAGTGAAATGTGACAACTTGCCCCGTGAGCGGGGCTCGTTGTAACAGACAGCGTGTTAGCTGTAACACCATGTTATCCAATGGGTGTTCATTGGCGTATTTTTATTTCTTAAAAGTTGAGTCTTGATGATTATAAGCATAACTTATGAATGGAATATATATTTGTAATGCTTTGAACAATGTAATGGGTATAATTTTGGGAGATTGAGTTTGAAAAATTCTGGGAAAAAATATATTTACAAAATATTATTATCTTTTCTGATAAATCATCCCTGAAATATTTAGTGTTTAGTCATTGCCAAGCTCAGGCATAAAAACATGAAGATTACTCATTATTTGGTCAACTATGTTACGGACAACCTATAGGTTTTAACTTTAGGTTAATGGCAGACATTTAAAAAAAATCATTATTCTTGGAAGAACGTGTCTATTTACCTACCCTTTCAAGTAAAATACCCAATTAATTAAGAAAATACATATTTTGTTCAATTGATACCCCAAATTTCAAGTACTGCAGTAAACGGTCTGTATATTTTGTTTCCAAACTGCTTGATTCTTGATTAACTTATGCTGAGGTATATATTTGACAGCTTAACTTAATTTAACTTAACTGACAGCCCAGTATCATAGTTGACTGGACACGACAAAGTATGATGTATTTAACAAAAACAATCCTAAACTATATAAATTATGTTAGCTAATATTTTATTCCATTTAATCAAGACCTGTTGAATATTTCAAGACATAAAGGATAAATACAGACGCACATCAGTTTACAAGGATCAATCACAACTTTATTAACAAGCACATATATCATAAGCAAGAGATCCCAACATAGAAAACAACAATAACAGTCTCAAACCGCACTTGCACAAAAATTCCACCATGTAAACATTTTGAAAATCTTGTTTGTGGAATGAAATGCAGTAGTGCATTGTATTGAACAAAAATAAGTAACAATAACCAAATAGTGTTTTATTCTGTTGGTTAACAGAATAAGTGTGCTGTTTTGGATCACAATTTTATTAGTGCAAACAGTTGTATCTCAAAAACATTCATATGTCATAACCCAAGTAAACCATTGGCATACCCTCCAACGTCCAGGCACCCATGAAACCGGCGGAGACAGAACACACTCCACATTTTCTAACCCAAGAACATGGCTAATTATGGATTGTTTTTCAATGACTTTGTCAAGCTCAATCAAGTAATCTTTGTGTGTGTGTGTGTCCTTAGCCATGAAGATATGATTTGGCAATATCTTCCCACATCTTTTTATTTCAACATGACGCGCAGTCACGTTGTGTGGGGCAGGAATCAACCTGAGCACATCCTCAAATGGATACCAGAGCGCATCCTCTCGCATTGGCTAGTAGTAACGATTGTGTCCCACTCTGTGCATGCACTTAACATGAACCTGTGTCTCACTCACTTCAACAATGGTTCCAGGGTAAACCTCATCATATCTGATGACGCACCACTGACCAACAATGTTATCTCTATCCCACTGTACTTCATGGTCTGGTTGTTCTTGGTGCAATGCAGGAACAGCAGAGTTGATTTTGAAGTCGAAGGCTTGTGCTTGTTAACACTGACATTGCAAAATCTGCCTTGTTGAACACAGGCAGCTCACATCACGGTATGTAAGTTTCCCTGGTGCTTGCGTGATGACCTGGTGAATCCGCATAGTGCATGGTACAGCGGGGAGTCGTTGTAGCATCTGCTGTATGGCCTTTTCCACTGTAGCCTCTTCAATGTAGAAGATCTTGACAGCTGTATTGGCGTTTACCAATGCATTGAAAAGATGTTTAGCAGTGGAAATGTCTTCACCTTGGCTCACCAATCTGTCAGCTGTTCTCTTCAGAAGGCCTCCTACGCCATCGGGGGCACCCTTTCCATGACTGGCCTCAAAAAAGTTCCACGACAAAAAAGTTGACACTTTTGGGCATGTTTCTTTGAGATGGTTAAGTACTGGGGAGAGGTGTGCCCATATGGCAGGTGGACCCTTTTCTTTACTTGGTGAAATTGTTGTGAAGCACAAGTGGTCTTCCCCACCACCAATGTAGAGGACCCCTGTAAGAGTTGCTTGTTGATGAGAAGAGGCAAAATGGACAGCTTGAATCTCTTTGTAAAACTTGCAAGAGTAGTTTTCAGAGAAATCAATGTGTATGAGGCATTCATTACTCTTCATGTTCTTTTTCAATTCCCTGTAGTAGTTAAACTGGGTCTTGATGTTGAACAAGTGCCTTTTGAACTTGTTGAGCTGTTTCTGGAAAGTCTCAATCAGGTCCTCCAAAGAACTCTCCATTTCCCTCTTCACTGTGATATTCACAGGCAACTTTTCTTTGCTGTCACCACTTTTCTTCTCTCTTTCAGTTGTCCAGTGCACAAAATAAACTTGGGTTTGACCATCATAGCCAGACTGAATCTTGAGGTCTTGTAGCCTGCAGTTCTCGCATTCTGCATACATGCATGGCTTAAATGTTGGATTACAGCAAGTTTCCTCAGCAAGAGATTCCAACTCTGTTCTCTCCAGAAGTTTAAGTCCATGAAGTTTCTCCACAATAAATTCCAAGTTTTCATGCACCTTACATAGACGCGTATCTCTGTCTGCAATGGTTGGATGGACTACCCAGTATGGGTGCATTCGGCAGAAGAGTGTATAGGAAAGTTTGCTAGAGACGTTTTCCAGCAGGAATTTCCTATGGAGGTTTTTCATGGTGTCAGTCATAAACTGCTTCTGCTTTTTTACTTGTCCCTTTGTTACGGTCTGCTTTTTACCTGCTGTTGAACGACTTGCGTCATCCCTTGTGTAAAAGGCAACAACCTGGTCTTGCAGTTTTGAGTATGTGGATATGTATTTCTTCCTGGCAAAACAGGCTATTTCGTCCCCATTTGTGTTCACATTCTTGCAAAATCGTTTGGCTGAGACACCCAGTGTGTCATGATGTTCTGGAACCTGTATTTTTTTTCAATATTTTTCCAGATACGATTCTGGCGATTAGGTTCCTGGTCTTTTCTTTTGCTGCACACTGAAATTGTTTGAGGCTTTTCACAAGTGCATGATGATAGACCAGAGTTCTCCGCACATCATTACTGACAGGACTTTTTCCGAGCATCCTTTTTGCTCTTTTCCTAGGAGAGTCGACACAGCTGTTCATAGCGCTTACGGTATTTGTCTGTTTTTGTTTGAGCTTTAAGCTTTTCCTTGAGTTTGTGCTTCTCAATGTATATTTTCTGGTACTGTCTTCTAGTCCTTCTTCCTTGTATTCTCTGTCTGAAAGTACATGAAGACTTTATTTTTTTTTTTACATTGCAGGTGTCATTTAAAGCATTTGAAATTAATTGTCACCATGTAATTTTGCATTTTAATCTAACAAGTACTTTTTCATGAGACATTGTTCTTTCTACATAACCTTCTAACCTTCCTGGTTGTGGAACTTGTTGTTCCTCGCTGTCAGGACTCAGTGGTGGGGTAACACTAGCAGATGCCTGTTTCTTTCTGCGTCTGCTCTGTTCCTGGGCTATTCTCCAGGCCTTTCTCTTGGCACGTTTTTCCCTCTCACTCTGTTCAGATATGTGCTTATAGTATGCACCTTGCTCCCTCTTTTCTCTCCCTTTTTGCCGGCCTTTTTCCAAATATGCCTCCCTTTTTGCAGGATCAGCATCTCGCCGTGCACGGTAACGGCGCTGCTTTTCTGCAGCAGATAATCGTGGCATTTGCCTGAAAACAAGTTTACTTTTATAATATTTATTGCAAAGTATTTTATAGTTACTGTACAATTAGAACATTAAATGAACTCCTGAAAACTATAAGAACATGTCATGAATGTCAACTATATTACTCTTGGGCAACTAAGTTACCTTTGCAGAGTAACATAGGTGACTGGTAACCTAGTTGACATTTTTGCTGTTTTCAGAGATAATCAAAATGGTTGCCTAGCACCAGACACCACATGACATTTTACGGAGAGGTTCTTCTAAATAATAAATGTACAACTGCGTACAATTGCAATTTAATGGTATTTATGAATTCATTGTAGTAACATTGTTGACATATGAGAAGTACACATTTGCCCCAAGCACTAATTTAGGTGAAATAACTGAAAATGAGGAGGGAGAACTTGACTTGGAGTCTTGCTAGTTTTATCTTTAGAAGGAAATTACATGTGGAGCAGGTCATGTGATTTGGAAAACACACTCTTCCTTGAGGGGTGTATTTGCTATGGGTAACTTAGATGACAGTGACTTCTCGGACACATTCAATTTGTCAATTTCTATTGAAAATGTGACATATTGCCCAAAAAGACCCATTGCTCACAATTCATTTCGGACGGTTATTTAGTTGACATTTTAGGGATATCTAGTAAATATATAAATGTTTATTTCCATAATACTTAACTATGGAATTTGTAAAGACAAGATCATGAAGAACACTGAAGACTTTTAAAATTTTATTTTAATAAGCATGTTTGCCAGATAAATGTCATGGACATGAAAACTCCCTCAATTATATATTGACCCTTATGACATGAAAAACTTTTGAATAGGTTAGTGCAATGCAAAGTATGATTATTGATGCAGCCTGTTCAATGCGGCTTAGCTGTAACACCGTGTTACAATTAACCACGCGTTGTTTTGTTTACTTCAGGACCGGCTAGCAGTCACGTCTTTCAAAATGGTTTCATCTTTTAGCCAAGATGGTAATCATAACAATATAAGAGTGGACTAACACACTTTCACACATTCTTTGAAAATCGAAAAACAACTGCTATTACAAATTTACACGCTGCCAAAAGAGTTTTTCCTTTAGTTCTCATCCAAACTTCGCTGAAATTTCAGTGTGGTGAAAAGCCATTTGCACGTCACATTTAAGACGTGCAACTATCTAAAGTCTGTTACTATTTACGCCTCGTTACTTTGTGCCCCGCGCTCCCCTACTTTCTTACAATCTTATTTTATGATTACCATCTTGACTAAAAGATGTGAAATACAGCGACTGCTAGCCGGTCCTGAGGTTAACAAGACACCGCGGGGTAACATGGTGTTGCAACTAAGCTGCACACTGCATAACCTAAATTAAATAATCGGATATTTTGCCGTGTATTAACTTGTACAAAATCTTCATTACATTGTCCAAAGCATAGAAAAAAGGTATCATTCATAAGTTATGCTTATGACCATTGAGACTTAAAAAAAAAAGTTATGAAACACAAATTCATGAATGAACATCCATTGAATAACATGCGTTATAACTAACACTCTGTCTGTTACAACGAGCCCCGCTCAGAGGGTAAGAAGTAACATTTTACTCTTGGTGCTTTTGGCGACACTGCACAGAAACGGTAGGTCCGAACATAAACTGTGCTCATTTATAGGAGAGGCTTTCATGTTGTTTGTCTAACCCTATTACTTTGTTCATTATTTGGCCAAAACTGAAAAGTGTCACGTTGTGCCCCGTACTCCCCTAGTTGGTTAATTCCACATGTAGAACTTGTAAAAGTTTCTCAGATGCTGGTGGGAGAAATGAGAACCTTATTAATGAATTTCAGAGCTGCCGGGGGAGATGACTAATGGGGAGCTCTTCAGTTCTTCTGAGGCTGCTTGGGATGCCATGTCTCCGGAGTTGAGGTGTGGTGAGGATCTCATGAAGCTGCAACTTAACGGTCCAGAAGTGGCAGAAATTGTGCTTTGTCGAGGTAACCTAAATTAATATTTGCTAAAGTTGAATCTGGCACAATGTCTGAGTTTATACTGTCAGTTTGTCAACTTTTTAAATGTGAACTGCAGGATCAATTCCATGTGTTTAAGTCATAATCCTCTTTTTTTTTTTTCAGATAATGGTGCACCTGTTCCCCTCACTGAGTTGCCACCTCATTGTGGATACTCCACTCCCACTTTTGGAGGTCTTGTCTATGCTACACCCTATGATGGTTGTGGTGTCATGCAACAGGTATTGTTTTTTTCCAATTCCACTTATTGCGAGAGTACAGAGTAAGGAGGATCAACCTGGATGTTCATGATGTTTTTCAGGGAAGGCGTTATGTGATTCAGTTTCAGTGGCATGGAAACTTTGCAGTCGTTTCTTGTCCCATGATGTCTAGAAGTGCAAATGGACCTTACCTTGAGACTAATCCTCTTGACGAGTCTACCTCCACGTCCATTGAAGTGCTGAAACCTCGAGCTCCTGGATATCCTGAGACATTTCTGCAAAGTTTTTGGCCGTATAACTACCCTCCGTACAACTATCCAGGCAAAGGTTATCCCACAGTTAAGCCAGCTGATGTTCCGACCCAGAAGCCCCAACAGCCTATTAAATCCCCAGTATTTTGGCCGCATAACTACCCTCTGTACAACCATCCTGGTAAAGGTTATCCCACAGTTAAGCCAGCTAGTGTTCCGACCCAGAAGCCCCAACAGCCTATTAAATCCCCAGTATTTTGGCCGTATAACTACTCTCCAGGCAAAGGTTATCCCACAGTTAAGCCAGCTGATGTTCCGACCCAGAAGCCCCAACAGCCTATTAAATCCCCAGTATTTTGGCCGCATAACTACCCTCTGTACAACCATCCTGTTAAAGGTTATCCCACAGTTAAGCCAGCTGGTGTTCCGACCCAGAATCCCCAACAGCCTATCCAATCCCCAGTGTTTTGGCCCTATAACTACCCTCCGTACAACTATCCTGGTAAAGGTTATCCCACAGTTAAGCCAGCTGGTGTTCCGACCCAGAATCCCCAACAGCCTATCCAATCCCCAGTGTTTTGGCCCTATAACTACCCTCCATACAACTATCCTGGTAAAGGTGATCCCACAGTTAAGCCAGCTGGTGTTCCGACCCAGAATCCCCAACAGCCTATCCAATCCCCAGTGTTTTGGCCCTATAACTACCCTCCATACAACTATTCTGGTAAAGGTGATCCCACAGTTAAGCCAGCTGGTGTTCCGACCCATAATCCCCAACAGCCTATCCAATCCCCAGTGTTTTGGCCCTATAACTACCCTCCATACAACTATTCTGGTAAAGGTTATCCCACAGTTAAGCCAGCTGGTGTTCCGACTCAGAATCCCCAACAGCCTATCCAATCCCCAGTGTTTTGGCCCTATAACTACCCTCCGTACAACTATCCAGGAAAAGGTTATCCCACAGTTAAACCAGCTTATGTTCCGACCCAGAAGCCCCAACAGCCTATCCAATCCCCAGTGTTTTGGCCGTATAACTACCCTTCATACAACTATCCTGGTAAAGTTTATCCCAGAGCTAAACCAGCTATGGCTCAGGTTCGGTCCCAGAAGCCTCAACTTCCAGTATACCCCC
Source organism: Rhodeus uyekii (assembly GCA_037043235.1). NCBI lineage: Eukaryota > Metazoa > Chordata > Actinopteri > Cypriniformes > Acheilognathidae > Rhodeus > Rhodeus uyekii. The sequence continues at coordinate 5,164,213 of JAWRVZ010000016.1, read as the reverse complement.
CAGTGTCTTGGCCGTTTTACTACACTCATTCCAGCCATCCTGGCCAATCAAAGGAACCAGCTCCAATCTCCCCATCACCAGCAAAAACCCAAAAGCTTCATTCCAGGATGTACCCTGGAGAGCTATTCCCATAGTATAATTACTACCCTTGTTTGCAACAAATATCCACAATACCCAGTTCAAGCTACTACACCACCCATAACTACCACTCCTCAACCCTGTACTGCATCTGTTAAATGCAAACTGCCTCCCAACGAATTATCACAGAACTACATGCCACCCGGTTTTATGCTTCTTGAAGGAAAAACCCCTTCGCCCCTAGATTTGTGGCCTTGACCAAAACTGCAGCTGCCTCTCCCATGAAACTTATGTGCAAATGCTGGAGACTTTCAGAATTAGTTTGGTAGTCTACTGCACATGTGTCTTTTGAAACATTGCATCCTGCTTTAATGCTGATGTAGGTTCATTGTGTGTGTGTAGATTGACTGCAAAGTGATTCTTGCTTGTGTCTGCTTCAATAAATCAAATATGGTCCCAAATTCTTGTTGGTTTTCACTTCAACACCATTACTCTTCAGTGTCGAATGACTCTAATGTGCTTTATTGCTTAAGAAATGTTTTTATCAATGTTAAACATTTGTGCTGCTTAATATTTTGGTGGAAACCTTTGTTTGTTTTTCAGGGTTCTTTAACATTAGATAAATATCAATGTCTAACATTATAAATGTCTTTTTACTGCTACTTGATCAATTAATACACCTTTGCTAAATGATTAATAAAATCATACTTTTGGAGTGTTTAGTACAACACCAACCTGTTATACTCTCTTGTGTGCTTTATCTTGTAGCTTTTCATCCTTGATGAAGGTGTTGACCAGGTCTGCTTGACTGCGCCTCAGAAGATCTCATGGATGGATGCATTTCATTGTGCTACAATCTCAAACAACTCTCTGTAGTTCTCACAGCTGAAGTCCATTCAGACATTGACTCAGGAAAAGTGTTAAAGCAATAAGAGCAGTGTTGGGGTAATGCATTTAATGTAACGCAAGATTACTTTGTAGTAAAGAAGTGCATTGCTTTTACATTTATAATAAAAGTTATTTTTTTTCAAAGAAGTGTTGCAAGATACTGAAGACAAGTGGTCATGACTGAATTTGGTAGGTCGTATGATAATGACATCTATTACATTTATGTTTAGATTACGTTCATACTACATACACGCAAACTATGTAAAACATGCTTTTAGCAGTCATGAAATAACTACTTATTCAGAATAAGTACCTACTTGACCTTCTGTACGGCTGATTGTTTCAGGCGGACCATTTTGACTGCTGCCGTTTCCTGTTTGCTCGAGTGGATTGCATTTGTTTGCGTCGTATAAACTTGTTTTTGTTTTAGATTTTAAACTCTACGTTCATTCTTATTGCTAAATACAATACAATACTAAATTATTTAATAAACTTTAATCGTTAGCTTTAATCTTAGTCGCTAAACGCATTAGCATTTTGCTATCTTATTGTCCGTGCATACAGTGTTTTCTCGCTTGCGCCTTTTTTCCGAGTTCATCAAACAACTGGTGAAATGGATCAACACACATGGTGAGTCATGTCATCTCTTATAATTGTTACATGTACTGCCTGCTTCATGCATACTGTCTATCTCTGTCAGCAGCCAGGGCTTTACATGTGATAAATGTAGGGACATAGTCAGGCTGACAGAGAAGATCTCAGAATTAGAGACACTCATCCAAACTTTAATCGAGGATAGTAAGAATGCAAGGGCTTTGCATACTGCTTTGGATGCGACTAGCTTAGCAAACCCTGTACAATGTTCGGTTCCGGCTGTAGAGCCCGTGCAGCAGGGCAACTGGGTGACTGTGAGACGGCATAATCGTGGGTAAAAAAAACACTGTTCCATTCCTATTAGAACATCAAACAGGTTCTTCCACCCACTGAGAAACCTGTTGAAAGTGCCCTTGTGATTGGCGATTCTATAACTCGGAATGTGAAAATAGAGACTCCAGCCACCATAATCACATGTTTGCCGGGAGCCAGAGCACCTGATGTCAAAGCACATTTAAAAGTGCTGGCTAAGGCTAATCGTAAATATTCTAAGATTGTTATTCACGTCGGCGCTAATGATGTCCGACTTCGCCAGTCGGAGATCACTAAAACTAATATTAAAGGTGTGTGAACTCGCAAGTACGATGTTAGGCACTGTAATTTGCTCTGGCCCTCTTCCTATGCGCAGGAGTGATGAGATGCTTAGCAGATTATCTTCACTCAATGGCTGGATGTCTAAGTGGTGCCCGCAGAATAACATAGGGTTCATACACAATTGGAAAAGTTTTTGGGGCAGACCTGACCTGTTGAAAAGAGATGGTATTCATCCTACCTGGGATGGTGCCGCTCTTCTCTCTAGTAATTTTGCACATAGTCTTAGAGCTAAACCTTGACTAACTGGGGTCCAGGTCAGGAAGAAGACAAACTGGCTAAACAGACCGTCTGCTAGCTGTCTCACGTCACAGAGGTCAGATAAATTCCAACACATAGAGACTCTTTCACCTAGATATCATCCTATAGAGACTGTGTCTGTTCCCCGAATTAGCAAATACAAAAAATTCTCACAACCGTTTAAGGGTAAAAATTTAATTGATTTTTACCATTGAACAACAAAGAATGGTTATAACACAAATTAACAAATGATAAGGCTTGGGTTACTGAATATACGATCCCTTTCCTCAAAAGCACTTATTGTAAATTATATGATTACAGATCATAAACTAGATGTGCTGTGTTTGACAGAAACCTGGCTAAAACCAGATGATTACGTTACTTTAAATGTATATTGTTGTTACACCCCGTCTAGGGAAAAGGGTGCAACATGAAAAACACAAAAAGGTAATATTTCAAAAATGATAAATTTATTAATCTTAATGTTGGGACATAAGATTCAGGAGCCGACAAGGCCAAAACAACAAACAAAAATTCCTTGTTTCAAAACCTCTTACTTAAACCCTAACCTCAAATTAAAGAAAAGAAAATACAATGTACAAACCTAACTCCCTAACCAAAAACAAAGATCAAACAACTTACAATAAACAAAAATGGCGTCGGTCTCCCTACTTTCCCAAATAATAATACGCATTTACAATATGTACAATCAGGCGACCAAACTTTGAAAGGGCAATCCAAATCAGTGTCAAACAGGCAAATTAGTCAAATCCAACAATCTCTTCAAACACAAACTAATTCAAACAAAGACTCACAGTTTTCAACACTTAGCAAATTCAACTCTCTCAACAATAACACAGCTTCTACAACATGCATCAAACAACCTCTCTCCATTCTCCCCAATATCTCTCTCTAGAGGAAGTGATGACATGCTTCTTTTAAAGTGCTGTGCACCAATCAGGAGAGAGCATCAATCAGCGTGTTGTAGCCAATCAACATGAGGTTTCTAGACAGAGACACAAACACATAGAGATACTAACAGAAATACAGAGAAATAACAATACAGAACCATAGGGTCGTAACAATTGTACATTACTTTAAATGAGTCCACCCCTCAAGATTACTGCTATAAACATGAGCCTCGTCTGAAAGGTAAAGGAGGAGGTGTTGCTGTCAAGTCAAGTCACCTTTACTTATATAAAGCTTTTTACAATACAGATTGTTTCAAAGCAGCTTTACAGTGGTCACATGAAAACATGTTTGGCTGAACGGCAAACAGGCAAATTAATACAATTAATACAATTGATGAATATTAAGTGTTAAGTTTTGATTATTGATTGATTTGATTGATTGATAGTTTGATTATTATATTGATAATTCAAGTCTAATATTAAGTCTAATTTGGTCCGATTGGAGATGGGTTCATGATCTACACAGGGGAGGGTTTTGTAGAGGCACGGTCTCCGCAGACACTTCAGGGCAGTGCTGTGCTCGTGTCCAGGTGCAGGTCCTTCATCTGATCTGGATACGGCCCAGATCCGGCTGACCACGGTAACCTCGGAATAAACAGAGAACAATATCAGCGTAGATGCCATTCTTCTTCTGATGTATCGAGTACATCAGATGTTATGGGAATGTTCCCGTTTCCGGCTGACCTACATTATGCAGCCAAACAATCATTTTACATGATTTGAATTAAAAATTTATGTGTTATGTGTTATGTGTATGCCAGGTTGAAGTTTTTAGTTTAGATTTAAACTGGCGGAGTGTGTCTGCTTCCCAAACTGTTTTAGGAAGACTGTTCCAGAGTTTAGGAGCTAAATAGGAAAAAGATCGACCGCCAGCAGTTGACTTTGAGACTTGAAAACTGTGTTGGCATTAATGGAGTTGCATTAGCCTGGTTCAAATCCTACTTTTCTGACCGTTATCAGTTTGTAAATGCAGTAAATGAGGAGATGTCATATCAATCACGGGTTCAGTATGGAGTTCCTCAAGGTTCAGTACTAGGACCATTGCTTTTCAACTTGTACATGCTTCCTTTGGGTGCAATTATTAGGAAGCATGGCATTAGCTTTCAGTGTTACGCTGATGATACTCAGCTCTATATTTCTTCTCATCCTGATGAAACGTACCAATTCACTAAATTAAGAGAATGCATAACTGATATAAAAAAATTGGATGACTAATAACTTTCTACTGCTTAATTCTGAAAATACAGAGATTCTAATTATTAAACCAAAAAGTTCTGCACGTAATAATCTAGACTACTGCCTAACACTCGATGGCTGATCTGTCAAGTCTTCGTCGTCAGTTAGAAACCTGGGTGTGCTCTTTGGTACCAATCTTTCATTTGAAAGCCACGTTTCTAGCATCTGTAAAACGGCATTCTTCCATCTTAAAAATATATCTAAATTGCTAGGAAAAGTTAGTTCATGCGTTCATGAGTTCAAGGCTAGATTATTGTAATGCTTTACTAGGTGGTTGCCCTGCACGCTTAATAAACAAATTCCAGCTGGTCCAAAATGCAGCAGCTCGAGTTTTTACTAGAACCAGGAAGTATGAGCATATTACACCAGTTCTGTCAAACCTGCACTGGCTTCCTATTAATCAACGAATACATTTTAAAATCTTGCTAATGACTTACAAAGCATTAAATGGTTTAGCTCCACAGTACTACCTGGCGTCCATTACAATGGACATGACATTGCATTTTCTACAGTTATACAGTGGTATCTCGAGATACGAAATTAATCCGTTCCGAGGCGGCCTTCGTATAATGAGTTTTTCGTATCTTGGAACACATTTTACATGTAAAATTGCTAATCCGTTCCAAGCCCTCCAAAATCACCCCATTAAATTTCATAATAAAGCTAAATTGACCTATAAACAATGAAATAACGTAAAATGTCGATGTGGCAAGGGGGGCGTGGATATAAACAGCCTGGAAGGGAAAGACGGAGAGAGAGATCCGGGCGAGATGCGAGTCGGCACGGAAGCGGTGAATGCGAGGCTCACGAGCGAAACGAAAGTGAAACCGAAACCGAGAGAGATTGCGAGTGACACGGAACTCAGAGGGAGAAGTGGGAGTGGGACAGTGGGATTGAAACACACCTGCTTATGTTTTGTTTTGTGTTTTGATTTATTTAAGACTCTAAAGAAATAAAAGCTTGTGAGTCTCAGTAAGCTGACCTTGCCTCCTTCCTTCTCCGTGACTAACGATATCTATCTGTGCATTTTACAATTTTTCTTGTTATTTGGGATATGTAGGACCTAATAAATACAATATCCACAAAAAAAATGTTTACTTTTTTTTGTTATGTTATCTTTTTTTGTAAAAAAAACCCCTCAAAATTAAAGTTTAAATGTTATATTGTTCAGGTTCTTGACCTAGAAATGTAAAAAAAAAATGTATATAACATTTTTTAATTGTCTATAGGACTTTATAGCCAGGGGTGCACATAACTTTTTCAGTGAGTTACTCAGGTGAGTACCAGGAGATTGTGTTTGGTACTCACATATGTAGCATTGTCCTAATAAATGCAGTCTTTCTCACTGTCCTCTTCACTGTCGCCTCCACTGTCCTCTGAGGCGCGATCGGCCTGTCCTCCGCGAACGCGGAAGTAGCGGAGCAATCGATCTGTCGACGGTTGCGGCGTCAAAAGAGCCATATATGGCTCGCGAGCCATAGGTTTCCGACCCTTGGCGTGAGCGATGCTCTGCATGATCCGCGTGCCCCCTTCACGTGAATGATATGCACTTCAGTGCGCTCATCGTTAACTTTTCGTCTCAGGCTCCAGTTGGCGTTTCTTTGAAGGTGGTGAAACGCCAAAAAAGCTGCTTAATGTCTGTTGCTTTTTGGACATCTCTTACTGTAAGGTTGTGTACGATGAGATGAGAAGATCGGTTAAGTACGCAAAGGCGCTTAGTGACTCAAGTGGGTCTACGCATTTATGATTTTTGTTGCGCATGCGTACCTGCGTACCAGTTATGTGCACCCGTGTTTATAGCAACCTGATTTACAACGCTTTAGTCCTGATGTCCATTACAATGGACATCAAAAAGTTCTATGAAGGAGTTATGAATTAATTTTTTTTATTATTATTTATGCCTAAATTAATGGGATTTTTTTTTTTTTTTTTTTTTTAACCTAGAACCTAATTCAGGTCTGAAGGGGTAGTCCTTCACGTCTATTGCGATCCCAAAATACTGACCATCTTATAATACCTAGAATATCAAAGTCACCTGCTGGCGGACGATCTTTTTCCTACTTAGCTCCTAAACTCTGGAACAGTCTTATACAGTTTATACAGCCTAATACAGTTCGGGAAGCAGACACACTCTGTCAGTTTAAATCTAGACTAAAAACACATCTCTTCAACCTGGCATACACATAACACATTATATACATACATTGAATGTATACATATTTAATCCAAATCATGTAAAATGATTGTTAGGCTGCATAATTTAGGTCAGCCGGAACCGGGAACATTCCCATAACATCTGATGTACTCGATACATCAGAAGAAGAATGGCATCTATGCTGATATTATTCTCTGTTTATTCCAAGGTTACCGTGGTCAGCCGGATCCGGGCCGTATCCAGATCAGATGAAGGACCTGCACCTGGACACGAGCACAGCACTGCCCTGAAGTGTCTGCGGAGACCGTGACTCTACAAAACCCTCCCCTGTGTAGATCATGAACCCATCTCCAATCTGACCAAATTAGACTTAATATTAGACTTGAATTATCAATATAATAATCAAACTATCAATCAATCAAATCAATCAATAATCAAAACTTAACACTTAATATTCATCAATTGTATTAATTCACCTGCTCTTTTAAGGCTGCCGTTCAGCCAAACACACTTTGTTTATAATGTTTTCATGTGACCACTGTAAAGCTGCTTTGAAACAATCTGTATTGTAAAAAGCGGTATATAAGTAAAGGTGACTTGACTCAAGAGAGCATGTGATTTCAGACACAGTCATAGGCTGTGTCCAAAATCACACCCTTTACCATAAAATAGGCCATTATTTGAGGGGACACACATTTGTAATGGTGTCTGCAACCATAGTGGACACTACTGAGTACACTCATTCAATCCCATAATGCACTGCAATAAAGATTATACAACTATTGTGCTAGAGTATACCCAAAATATACTGTGTGAATCATGCATCACATTAATTCCTGCATCTGATAAATTGGTGCCCAGATTTCCATGAGAGAGTTCAAGATAATCACGAGTTTCATCACTGACATCACTGACTTCATGACTGAACTTTTCTTCTTCTGAGCGCCAGCATAGGTTTGTGTGAGCTGCTCTCTCTACTGTATAGATATGAATTTGCCTTTCCTTCAGCCTGAGGATTATCTGTTTCACTTCTGGTGTGAAAGGGCCTTTACATTTGCCAAACATAGAACTTGTTTTGTTATTAAAAAACTAAAATGCAAGCCCAGCACAGGTGAGAAGAAGTAATGCAAAAGTAACGTAACATTATTTTCTATTTAAGTAGTGCAACTTGTTACTTTATTAGGGAGTAACGCAACATTAAAGCATCTTAAAACTAAAGGTAACTTTTCCCAACATTGAATAATGTTTGTGTCGGCTACATGTCCTTTCTCAAGAGACTAACCTTTTGTGTCTCCGCATATCTCGGATCCAGAGGAGGCCAAGCTCTTGACCCACAGAACTGACAGCATATTGGAGAGTCCTGTTGAGGTTGGGAATGAGTAAAAAACACGGTTTATTTATTCAAAATGAGTAATTTTTTAAGATCTTACACTACTATTACTGGCAAAGATCAAATGTATAGTCTACCTGATGAGTGCGCATCCTCTCCTGGGACTCTTTTGTATCTTAGGACTCCTGGAAGCCCACGACAGAGATCTGGTGAGGATTCCAGTGTTTGGAAATACTCCTGCTCCATCTGCTGGACAGTACAGAAAACTGTGTGGAGATGCCATAAGGGTGAACTGAATCAGCATAAAGAATCATTTAAAAAGCTTTCAAATTCTAGAAATATCTCCAGAAATGTTTCTTACACAATCAATATAATTGAGGAGTTTTCCCATCTCTGAATCCATGACTGCAGAATCAGCATCTGACAAAGTGAAAAACAACTTGATTCATTTATTTACATTTACATTAATGTATTTGGCATCTAAAGCAACTTAGATTGAATTCAAGAAACACATTAACATTCTAATCAATTCTTACTTTCCCTGGGAATCAAACCCATGACCTACAGTTCAAGCTGAAAGCTCATTTGTTTATTTTTGCAACTTTAATTTTTTTGTCTTGTTTTTTCTATATATGTTAAAACGTTTTTTATTTTTCACTTTGGAACAGTACAAGCAAACTACAAAATGTTGCAGGTTTTCTTCCAAACAACACTCAATTCTAAACAAAGTCTGCAATAGACGATGAATTCACTTGCTCACCTGGCTGAAAAGTTGTCCTTTGATTTTTCATATCCCATGTGTATTCCTGGGGAATGCTTAGGAGCTTATGTGTCCATTACAAGTCCAATGGTCTGGACAAATTTTTTCCTACAGCTTCTTCTACGTGAAAATGATTGTTACTGAAAGACTGTTTAATGATGTTTTGTCCCTCTTTGTCACACTGATCAATCCTCAGGGAATGAATGGTAAGACCATTTGGATTGTTCCACAGCAGTGCACTGAAGGCATGCAGTGTTGATGGTATCCATGGATATTCGAGAGCCCATACAAGAGTTGTCCAGCCTGTAATATCAAACGCTGTGGGAGACGTAAGTGTTCAGACAGACCTGAATGTCCAAACACCAGAAGCACATTTCTGCTGCATTCGATTCTAATGGTCTTTGCACAACTAGTATTTTCATGAACGATTCCTCATAACCTATTTGTTTTCTCAGTTTATGGTTGTATTTTGAGTTGTAGTTCATGTGCAAATTTCCATCACAAAATATCAGAGAACAACACATAATTTGAGAAGGTGGAAATGTTCATTATCTTTCTATATAATCAGAACACAGTATCAACTCCTTGCAACCAGTCTATGTCTTAGCAAGGGCTATGGAGGACTTAAAAACTTTATTAGACCAAAAGTAAAGTTTACTATACTAAAAGGACTGTTGTCATTTAAATGTAAGCGACAGATGTTTTCAGTGCGAATAACCCAGAGAGAAAATGTGACGTTAAAAAAACCAGCGCACGCTGTGTGTTCATTGATAGGAACAGGTGATTTTAATTGTGCGCGTTGATTTCCATAATGTGTCAATGCTTAAAGCAGCGCGCGCCAGTCAGACGTGAGAGCAGCACGATGGCGTGTGGGGAAATACGAGCGAAGCTGGTTGTGTTATTCATGTGCCTTGTTTTACTCGAGTGTCGAAGTGAGCCTGTATTCCCCGGAACTCTAGAAGACGATGGAGGCAGCGAAAGTTTATCAGAGCGATCCCTATTGTTCCAGGAGGAATTTGATGAGTCTTTGGCTGATTTTCAGGATCTCGGTGACTACGCTGATGCCGCAGGTGTGAAGCCCCGATGGGCGCTTGGTTTCACTTCATTGTTATAATGCAGTTTTTTTGGTTTTCAGCGCGGGGCACAACGTAACATTTTTTGGTTTTAGCCAAATAATGAACAAAGTAATGGGGTTAGACAAACCATATTTTTACACAAACACACAAGCCTCTCCTACAAATGAACACTTACTGGTTTGATGTACGTCGGACCTACAGTTTCTGTGCAGTATCACCAAAAGCGCCAGGAGTGAAATGTGACAACTTGCCCCGTGAGCGGGGCTCGTTGTAACAGACAGCGTGTTAGCTGTAACACCATGTTATCCAGTGGGTGTTCATTGGCGTATTTTTATTTCTTAAAAGTTGAGTCTTGATGATTATAAGCATAACTTATTAATGGAATGTATATGTGTAATGCTCTGAACAATGTAATGGGTCAATATATAATTTTGGGAGATTGAGTTTGAAAAATTTTGGGAAAAAATATATTTACAAAATATTATCTTTTCTGATAAATCATCCCTGAAATATTTAGTGTTTAGTCATTGCCAAGCTCAGGCATAATTGATTTCAGATATTTAGTTTTAAAAACATGAAGATTACTCATTATTTGGTCAACTATGTTACGGACAAAACCTATAGGTTTTAACTTTTGGTAAATGGCAGACATTTAAAAAAAAATCATTATTCTTGGAAGAACGTGTGTCTTTTTACCAACCTTTTCAAATAAAATACCCAATTAAGAAAATACATATTTTGTTCAATTGATACCCCAAATTTCAAGTACTGCAGTAAACGGTCTGTATATTTTGTTTCCAAACTGCTTATTTCATGATAATAATCTTGATTAACTTATGCTGAGGTATATATTTGACAGCTACTCATTTTATAAATATTTACTTGGAGATTAGGGAACCATCAAAATACAGATTTTTTTTTAAAAAAACTTAATGGTAACTTAACTGACAGCCCAGTATCATAGTTGACTGGACATGACAAAGTATGATGTATTTAACAAAAACAATCCTAAACTATATAAATTACATGTTAGCTAATATTGTATTGCATTTAATCAAGACCTGTTGAATATTTCAAGACATAAAGGATAAATACAGACTCACATCAGTTTACAAGGATCAATCACAACTTTATTAACAAGCACATATATCATAAGCAAGAGATCCCAACATAGAAAACAACAATAACAGTCTCAAACCGCACTTGCACAAAAATTCCACCATGTAAACATTTTGAAAATCTTGTTTGTGGAATGAAATACAGTAGTGCATATTGAACAAAAATAAGTAACAATAACCAAATAGTGTTTTATTCTGTTGGTTAACAGAATAAGTGTGCTGTTTTGGATCACAATTTTATTAGTGCAAACAGTTGTATCTCAAAAACATTCATATGTCAGAACCCAAGTAAACCATTGGCATACCCTCCAACGTCCAGGCACCCATGAAACCGGCGGAGACAGAACACACTCCACATTTTCTAACCCAAGAACATGGCTAATTATGGATTGTTTTTCAATGACTTTGTCAAGCTCAATCAAGTAATCTTTGTGTGTGTGTCCTTAGCCATGAAGATATGATTTGGCAATATCTTCCCACATCTCTTTTTATTTCAACATGACGCGCAGTCACGTTGTGTGGGGCAGGAATCAACCTGTGCACATCCTCAAATGGATACCAGAGCGTATCCTCTCAGCTGGATTGTAGTGAACCTGCGCAGGGACACACCAATAGATCTCTAGTCCATCGCCTTAACCTCTCAGCCAAGAGTGGTTGTGATGTGACGAGCTATTGTTGAGTTTCGGGTTGCGATCGCCTTGTGCGGCGGGCGATATGTGTTTTCACAGTCGCAATTTTAAACAATTGAAAATCTGAGGGGGCCGAACATGTAAATGAGGGGGCCCAGGCCCCCCCCCCCGTGGCTACGCCACTGACTGAAATTTTTGTTTGAGGCTTTTCACAAGTGCATGATGATAGACCAGAGTTCTCCGCACATCATTACTGACAGGACTTTTTCCGAGCATCCTTTTTGCTCTTTTCCTAGGAGAGTCGACACTGCGGTTCATAGCGCTTAGGGTATTTGTCTGTTTTTGTTTGAGCTTTAAGCTTTTCCTTGAGTTTGTGCTTCTCAATGTATATTTTCTGATACTGTCTTCTAGTCCTTCTTCCTTGTATTCTCTGTCTGAAATTACATGAAGACTTTTTTTTTTTTTACATTGCAGGAGTCATTTAAAGCATTTGAAATTAATTGTCACCATGCCACCATGTAGTTTTGCATTTTAATCTAACATTATAATCTAACAAGTACTTTTTCATGAGACATTGTTCTGTTTGAGGTTCTTTCTACATAACCTTCTAACCTTCCTGGTTGTGGAACTTGTTGTTTCTCGCTGTCAGGACTCAGTGGTGGGGTAACAATCGCAGATGGCTGTTTCTTTCTGCGTCTGCTCTGTTCCTGGGCTATTCTCCAGGCCTTTCTCTTTGCACGTTTTTCCCTCTCACTCTGTTCAGATATGGGCTTATAGTATGCACCTTGCTCCCTCTTTTCTCTCCATTTCTGCCGGCCTTTTTCCAAATATGCCTCCCTTTTTGCAGGCACAGCATCTCGCCGTGCATGGTAACGGCACTGCTTTTCTGCAGCAGATAATCGTGGCATTTGCCTGAAAACAAGTTTACTTTTATAATATTTATTGCAAAGTATTTTATAGTTACTGTACAATTAGGAAATTAAATGAACTCTTGAAAACTATAAGAACATGTCATGAATGTCAACTATATTACTCTTGGGCAACTAAGTTACCTTTGCAGAGTAACATAGGTGACTGGTAACCTTGTTGACATGTTTGCTGTTTTCAGGGATAAAATCAAAATAGTTGCCTAGCACCAGACACCACATGACATTTTACGGAGAGGTTCTTCTAAATATTAAATGTACAACTGCGTAAAATTGAAATTTAATGTTATTTATGAATTCATTGTTGACATATGAGAAGTACACATTTGCCCCAAGCACTAATTTAGGTGAAATAACTGAAAATGAGGAGGGAGAACTTGCCTTGGAGTCTTGCTAGTTTTATCTTCAGAAGGAAATGACATCATGTGGAGCAGGTCATGTGATTTGGAAAACGCACTCTTCCTTGAGGGGTGTATTTGCTATGGGTAACTTAGATGACAGTGACTTCTCGGACACATATTCAATTAGTCAATTTCTATTGAAAATGTGACACTATGCTCACAATTACCTCAACTTAATGTAAACAATATAATTAACTTTTTTTGAATAAGTGTTTTTTTAAGTAATGAGCTTGTGGTTGTAATTCATTTTGGACGGTTTAGTTGACATTTTAGGGATATCTAGTAAATATATAAGTGTTTATTTCCATAATTAACTATGGAATTTGTAAAGACAAGATCGTGAAGAACACTGAAGACTTTTAAAATTTTATTTTAATAAGCATGTTTGCCAGATAAATGTCATGGACATGAAAACTCCCTCAATTATATATTGACCCTTATAACATGAAAACCTTTTGAATGGGTTAAGACAATGCCAAATATATAATTACTGATGCAGCCTGTTCAGTGCGGCTTAGCTGTAACACCGTGTTACAACTAACCACGCGTTGTCTTGTTTACTTCAGGACCGGCTAGCAGTCACGTCTTTCAAAATGGTATCATCTTTTAGCCAAGATGGTAATCATAACAATATAAGAGTGGACTAACACACTTTCACACATTCTTTGAAAATCGAAAAACAACTGCTATTACAAATTGACACGCTGCCAAAAGAGTTTTTCCTTTGGTTCTCATCCAAACTTCGCTGAAATTTCAGTGTGGTGAAAAGCCGTTTGCACGTCACATTTAAGACGTGCAACTATCTAAAGTCTGTTACTATTTACGCCGCGTTACTTTGTGCCCTGCACTCCCCTACTTTCTTACAATCTTATTTTGTTATGATTACCATCTTGACTAAAAGATGGTACCGTTTTTGAAAGATGTGAAACACAGCGACTGCTAGCCGGTCCTGAGGTTAACAAGACACCGCGGGGTAACATGGTGTTGCAACTAAGCTGCACACTGCATAACCTACATAAATGATCAGATATTTTGCTGTGTATTAACTTGTACAAATCTTCATTACATTGTCCAAAGCATAGAAAAAAGGTTTCATTCATAAGTTATGCTTATGACCATTGAGACTTAAAAAAAAAATTATGAAACACAAATTCATGAATGAACATCCATTGAATAACATGCGTTATAACTAACCCTCTGTCTGTTACAACGAGCCCCGCTCGGAGGGTAAGTAGTAACATTTTACTCCTGGTGCTTTTGGCGATACTGCACAGAAACGGTAGGTCCGAACATGAAAACTGTGCTCATTTATAGGAGAGGCTTTCATGTTGTTTGTCTAACCCTATTACTTTGTTCATAATTTGGCCAAAACTGAAAAGTGTTACGTTGTGCCCCGTACTCCCCTAGTTGGTTAATTCCACATGTAGAACTTGTAAAAGTTTCTCAGATGCTGGTGGGAGAAATACAAACCTTATAAATGAATTTCAGAGCTGCCGGAGGAGATGATTAATGGGGAGCTCTTCAGTTCTTCTGAGGCTTCTTGGGATGCCATGTCTCCGGAGTTGAGGTGTGGTGAGGATCTCATGAAGCTGCAACTTAACGGTCCAGAAGTGGCAGAAATTGTGCTTTGTCGAGGTAACCTAAATTTATTTTCGCTAAAGTTGAATCTGGCACGATGTCTGAGTTTATACTTTCAGTTTGTCAACTTTTTAAATGTGAACTGCAGGATCAATAATTCCATGTGCTTTAAGTCCTGATCATCTCTATATTTTTTTTCCAGATAATGGTGCACCTGTTCCCCTCACTGAGTTGCCACCTCATTGTGGATACTCCAGTCCCACTTTTGGAGGTCTTGTCTATGCTACACCCTATGATGGTTGTGGTGTCATGCAACAGGTGTTGTTTTTTCCAATTCCACTTATTGCGAGAGTACAGAGTAAGGAGGATCAACCTGGATGTTCATGTTGTTTTTCAGGGAAGGCGTTACGTGATTCAGTTTCAGTGGCGTGGAAATTTTGCAGTCGTTTCTTGTCCCATGATGTCTAGAAGTGCAAATGGGCCTTACCTTGGGACTAATCCTCTTGACGAGTCTACCTCCATGTCCATAGAAGTGCTGAAACCTCGAGCTCCTGGATATCCTGAGACATTTCTACAAAGTTTTTGGCCGTATAACTACCCTCCGTACAACTATCCTGGTAAAGGTTATCCCACAGTTAAGCCAGCTGATGTTCCGACCCAGAAGCCCCAACAGCCTATTAAATCCCCAGTATTTTGGCCGCATAACTACCCTCCGTACCACTATCCTGGTAAAGGTTATCCCACAGTTCAGCCAGCTGATGTTCCGACCCAGAAGCCCCAACAGCCTATTAAATCCCCAGTATTTTGGCCGCATAACTACCCTCCGTACCACTATCCTGGTAAAGGTTATCCCACAGTTAAGCCAGCTGATTTCCCGCCCCAACAGCCTATTAAATCCCCAGTATTTTGGCCGCATAACTACCCTCCGTACCACTATCCTGGTAAAGGTTATCCCACAGTTAAGCCAGCTGATGTTCCGACCCAGAAGCCCCAACAGCCTATCCTATCCCCAGTGTTTTGGCCGTATAAATACCCTCCGTACCACTATCCTGGTAAAGGTTATCCCACAGTTAAGCCAGCTTATGTTCCGACCCAGAAGCCCCAACAGCCTATCCAATCCCCAGTGTTTTGGCCCTATAACTACCCTCCGTACTATCCAGGCAAAGGTTATCCCACGGTTGAGCCAGCTGATGCTCCGACCCAGAAGCCCCAACAGCCTATCCAATTCCCAGTGTTTTGGCCGTATAAATACCCTCCGTACAACTATCCTGGTAAAGTTTATCCCAGAGCTAAGCCAGCTATGGCTCAGGTTCGGTCCCAGAAGCCTCAACTTCCAGGATACCCCCCAGTGTCTTGGCCGTTTTACTACACTCATTACAGCCATCCTGGCCAATCAAAGGAACCTGCTCCAATCTCCCCATCACCAGGAAAAACCCAAAAGCTCCAGTCCAGGATGTACCCTGGAGAGCTATTGCCTTAGTATAATTACTACCCTTGTTATTTGCAACACCAATACCCAGTTCAAGCTGCTACACCACCTCTAACTACCACTCCTCAACCCTGTATTGCATCTGTTAAATGCAAACTGCCTCCCAACGAATTATCACAGAACTACATGCCACCTGGTTTTATGCTTCTTGAGGGAAAAACCCCTTTGCCCCTAGATTTGTGGCCTTGACCAAAACTGCAGCTGACTCTCCCATGAAACGTATGTGCAAATGCTGGAGACTTTCCGAATTAGTTTGGTAGTTTGCTGCACATGTGTCTTTTGAAACATTGCATCCTGCTTTAATGCTGATGTAGGTTCATTGTGTGTGTAGATTGACTGCAAAGTGATTCTTGCTTGTGTCTGCTTCAATAAAGCAAATATGGTCCAAGATTCTTGTTGGATTTCTCTTTTCACTTCAGCACCATTACTCTTCAGTGTCGAATGACTCTAATGTGCTTTATTGCTTAAATGTTTATCAATGTTGAAAACATTTGTGCTGCTTAATATTTTGGTGGAAACCTTTGTTTGTTTTTCAGGGTTCTTTGACAAATGGATAAATATCAATGTTGTCTAACATAAGTGTCTTTTTACTGCTACTTGATCAATTAATACACCTCTGCTAAATGATTAATAAAATCATACTTTTGGTGTGTTTAGTACAACACCATCCTGTTATACTCTCTTGTGTGCTTTATCTTGTAGCTCTTCATCCTTGTTGAAGGTGTTGACCAGGTCTGCTTGGCTGCACCTCAGAACATCTCATGGATGGATGCATTTCATGTAGCACAATCTCAAACAACTCTCTGTAGTTCTCACAGCTGAAGTCCAATCAGACATTCATAGACTCAGGAAAAGTGAAATAAGCAATAAGAACAGTGTTGGGGTTATGCATTTAATGTAACGCAAGATTACTTTGTAGTAAAGAAGTGCATTACTTTTACATTTATAATACAAGTTATTTTTTTCAAAGAAGTGTTGCAAGTTACTGAAGACAAGTGGTCATGACTGAATTTGGTAGGTCTCATGATAATGACATTTATGTTTAGATTACGTTCATACTACATACACGCAAACTATGTAAAACATGCTTTTAGCAGTCATGAAATAACTACTTATTCTGAATAAGTACCTACTTGACCTTCTGTACGGCTGATTGTTTCAGGCTTGATATAAACTTGTTTTTGTTTTAGATTTTAAACTCTATTTTTGTTCTTATTGCTAAATACAATCCAATACTAGATTATTTAATAAACTTTAATCTTAGCTGCTAAACGCATTAGCATTGTGCTATCTTACTGTCCGTGCATACAGCGTTTTCTCGCTCGCGCCTTTTTTCCAGAGTTCAGTAAGAATGCAAGGGTTTTAGATACTGCTTTGGATGCGACTAGCTTAGCAAACCCTGTACATTGTTCGGTTCTGGCTGTAGAGCCTGTGCAACAGGGCAACTGGGTGACTGTAAGACGGCATAATCGTGGGTAAAAAAAACACTGTTCCATTCCGATTAGAACATCAAATAGGTTCTCCCCCCTGAGTCACGCCACCACTGAGAAACCTGTTGAAAGTCCCCTTGTGATTGGCGATCCAGCCACCATAGTCACATGTTTCCTGGGAGCCAGAGCACCTGACGTCAAAGCAAACTTAAAAGTGCTGGCTAAGGCTAATCGTAAATATTCTAAGATTGTTATTCACGTCGGCGCTAATAATGTCCGACTTCGCCAGTCGGAGATCACTAAAACTAATATTAAAGAGGTGTGTGAACTCGCAAGTACGATGTCAGGCACTGTAATTTGCTCTGGCCCTCTTCCTATGTGTAGGAGTGATGAGATGCTTAGCAGATTATCTTCACTCAATGGCTGGATGTCTAAGTGGTGCCTGCAGAATAACATAGGGTTCATAGACAATTGGAAAAGTTTTTGGGGCAGACCTGACCTGTTGAAAAGAGATGGTATTCATCCCACCTGGGATGGTGCCGCTCTTCTCTATAGTAAATTGGCACATAGTCTTAGAGCTAAACCTTGACTAAATGGGGTCCAGGTTAGGAAGCAGACAAACTGGCTAAACCGACCGTCTGCTAGCTGTCTCACGTCACAGAGGTCAGATAAATTACAACACATAGAGATTATTTCACCTAGATATCATCATATAGAGACTGTGTCTGTTCCCTGAATTAGCAAATACAAAAAATTCTCAAAACCGTTTAATGGTAAAAATTTAATTGATTTACAAACAACTAAGAACGGATATAACACAAATGAACAAATGATAAGGCTTGGGTTACTGAATATACGATCCCTTTCCTCAAAAGCACTTATTGTAAATGAGATGATTACAGATCATAAACTAGATGTGCTGTGTTTGACAGAAACCTGGCTAAAACCAGATGATTACATTACTTTAAATGTATATTGTACATTACTTTAAATGAGTCCACCCCTCAAGATTACTGTTATAAACATGAGCCTCGTCTGAAAGGTAAAGGAGGAGGTGTTGCTGTCAAGTCACCTTTACTTATATAGCGCTTTTTACAATACAGATTGTTTCAAAGCAGCTTTGCATTGGTCACATAAAAACATGTTTGGCTGAACGGCAGCCTTAAAAGAGCAGGCAAATTAATACAATTGATGAATATTAAGTGTTAAGTTTTGATTATTGATCGATTTGATTGATTGATAGTTTGATTATTATATTGATAATTCAAGTCTAATATTAAGTCTAATTTGGTCCGATTGGAGATGGGTTCATGATCTACACAGGGGAGGGTTTTGTAGAGTCACGGTCTCCGCAGACACTTCAGGGCAGTGCTGTGCTCGTGTCCAGGTGCAGGTCCTTCATCTGATCTGGATACGGCCCGGATCCGGCTGACCACGGTAACCTCGGAATAAACAGAGAATAATATCAGAGTAGATGCCATTCTTCTTCTGATGTATCGAGTACATCAGGTGATATGGGAATGTTCCCGGTTCCGGCTTATCTAAATTATGCAGCCTAACAATCATTTTACATGATTTGGATTAAAAATGTATGTATAATGTGTTATGTGTATGCCAGGTTGAAGAGATGTGTTTTTAGTCTAGATTTAAACTGACAGAGTGTGTCTGCTTCCCGAACTATAATAGGAAGACTGTTCCAGAGTTTAGGAGCTAAATAGGAAAAGGATCGACCGCCAGCAGTTGACTTTGATATTCTAGGTATTATGAGCTGGTCAGTATTTTGGGATCGCAATAGACGTGAAGGACTATAATGTGTTAAGAGATCGTTCAAGTACTGTGGAGCTAAACCATTTAATGCTTTGTAAGTAATTAGCAAGATTTTAAAATGTATTCGGTGTTTAATAGGAAGCCAGTGCAGGTTTGACAGAACTGGGCTAATATGCTCATACTTCCTGGTTCTAGTAAGAACTCGAGCTGCTGCATTTTGGACCAGCTGGAATTTGTTTATTAAGCGTGCAGGGCAACCACCTAGTAAAGCATTACAATAATCTAGCCTTGAACTCATGAACGCATGAACTAACTTTTCCGCATTTGTCTTAGATAGCATATGTCGCAATTTAGATTTTTAAGATGGAAGAACGCCGTTTTACAGATGCTAGAAACATGGCTTTCAAATGAAAGATTGGTATCAAAGAGCACACCCAGGTTTCTAACTGACGACGAAGACTTGATAGAGCAGCCATCGAGTGTTAGGCAGTAGTCTAGATTATTATGTGCTGAACTTTTTGGTCTAATAATTAGAATCTCTGTTTTTTCAGAATTAAGCAGTAGAAAGTTGTTAGTCATCCAATTTTTTATATCAGTTATGCATTCTGTTAATTTAGTGAATTTGTTCGTTTCATCAGGATGAGAAGAAATATAGAGCTGAGTATCATCAGCGTAACAATGAAAGCTAATGCCATGCTTCCTAATAACTGCACCCAAAGGAAGCATGTACAGGGTGAAAAGCAATGGTCCTAGTACTGAACCTTGAGGAACTCCATACTGAACCCGTGACCGATATGACATCTCCTCATTTACTGCTACAAACTGATAACGGTCAGATAAGTATGACTTGAACCAGGCTAATGCAACTCCACTAATGCCAACATAATTTTCAAGTCTATTCAGAAGGATTTTGTGGTCAATTGTATCGAATGCAGCACTAAGGTCCAGTAACACTAACAGAGAGATACAACCACGATCGGATGATAACTGTAATGAGAGCAGTCTCAGTACTATGATATGGTCTAAATCCTGACTGGAAATCCTTGTAGATGCTGTTTCTTTCTAGAAAGGAACATAGTTGTGAAGATATTGCCTTTTCTAGAATCTTTGACAAGAAAGGTAGATTCGATATCGGCCTGTAATTAACTAATTCTGTAGGATCAAGTTGTGTTTTTTTAATAAGCGGTTTAATTACAGCCAGCTTAAAGGTTTTTGGTACGTATCCTAATGACAAAGAAGAGTTAATTATATTAAGAATAGGATCTATGATTTCTGGAAGCATCTCTTTCAGTAGTTTAGTTGGTATTGGGTCTAGCATACATGTTGTTGGTTTTGATGATTTAACGAGTTTAGACAATTCTTCCTTCCCAATAGCAATGGAGGAGTGGAATTTTACTTCAGGGACACTAAAATTTACTGTATTTTGTGATATTGTAGTAGACGGTTGCATGGTTATAATTTTCTCTCTAATATTATGAATTTTGCAAGTAAAGAAGTCCATGAAGTCATTAGTGCTGTGCTGATTTAAAGCATCTGGGGTTGAGGCTTTATTTCTTGTTAATTTAGTCACTGTATCAAATAAATACCTAAGGTTGTATTTGTTTTCTTCTAAGAGGGTAGAAAAGTAAGTAGATCTAGCTGATCTTAAGGCCTTTCTGAATGCAATAGAGCTGTCTTTCCATGAAATGTGAAAAACCTCTAGCTTAGTTTCTTTCCTGCTCCCCTCCGCTCTCTGCTCTCTTGAGGGCCCGGGTGTGCTCGTTGTACCACGGTGTTGGACTATTTTCTTTAATCTTCTTTAAGCGTAACGGAGCAACAGTGTCTAAAGTGCTGTAAAAGAGAGAGTTTATAGTTTCTGTTGCAACATCAAGTTCTGCAACATCTGGGATGTTAAGTAGATGAAATTGATCAGGAAGATTATTTATAAAGCGTCAGTATAGCGTCAGTTCATGGCAACGTCACCTCACCTTGTCATGCGATCTACCTTGGAGATCGACTGGTAGATCACGATCGACGTATTGAGCACCCCTGTGCGAAAGTATGATTTTATTAATTTAGCAAAGATGCATTAATTGATCAAGTAGCAGTAAAAAGACATTTATAATGTTAGAAAAAAGTTGCCATTTCTATCTATTCGTTTCCACCAAAATATTAAGCAGCACAAATGTTTTCAACATTGATAAGACATTTCAGCAATAAAGCACATTAGAGTCATTCCTGAAGAATCATGCGACACTGAAGAGTAATGGTGCTGAAGTGAAAAGAAATCCAACAAGAATTTGGGACCACATTTGCTTTATTGAAGCAGACACAAGCAAGAATCACTTTGCAGTCAATCTACATACACAATGAACCTACATCAGCATTAAAGCAGGATGCAATGTTTCAAAAGACACATGTGCAGCAGACTACCAAACTAATTCTGAAAGTCTCCAGCGTTTGCACATAAGTTTCATGGGAGAGTCTGCTGCAGTCTTGGTCAAGGCCACAAATCTAGGGGCAAAGGGGTTTTTCCTTCAAGAAGCATAAAAACCAGGTGGCATGTAGTTCTGGGAAGAGTCGCTGGGAGGCTGGTTGGCAGGCAGTTTGCATTTAACAGATGCAGTACAGGGTTGAGGAGTGGTAGTTATGGGTGGTGTAGTAGCTTGAACTGGGTATTGTGGATATTGGTGTTGCAAATAACAAGTGTAGTAATTATACTATGGGAATAGCTCTCCAGGGTACATCCTGGACTGGAGCTTTTGGGTTTTTGCTGGTGATGGGGAGATCGGAGCTGGTTCCTTTGATTGGCCAGGATGGCTGTAATGAGTGTAAAACGGCCAAGACGTGGGTAGTTATAGGGCCAAAACACTGGGGATCGGATAGGCTGTTGGGGCTTCTGGGTCGGAACATCAGCTGGCTTAACTGTGGGATAACCTTTGCCAGGATAGTTGTACGGAGGGTAGTTATAGGGCCAGAAACTTTGCAGAAATGTCTCAGGATATCCAGGAGCTTGAGGTTTCAGCACTTCTAAATGCGGAAAAGTTAGTTCATGCGTTCAAGGCTAGATTATTGTAATGCTTTACTAGGTGGTTGCCCTGCACGCTTAATAAACAAATTCCAGCTGGTCCAAAATGCAGCAGCTCGAGTTCTCACTAGAACCAGGAAGTATGAGCATATTACACCAGTTCTGTCAAACCTGCACTGGCTTCCTATTAATCACCGAATACATTTTAAAATCTTGCTAATGACTTACAAAGCATTAAATGGTTTAGCTCCACAGTACTTGAGTGATCTCTTAACACATTATAGTCCTTCACGTCTATTGCGATTCCAAAATACTGACCAGCTTATAATACCTAAAATATCAAAGTCAAATGCTGGCGGTCGATCTTTTTCCTATTTAGCTCCTAAACTCTGGAACAGTCTTCCTATTACAGTTCGGGAAGCAGACACACTCTGTCAGTTTAAATGTAGACTAAAAACACATCTCTTCAACCTGGCATACACATAACACATTATACATACATTTTTAATCCAAATCATGTAAAATGATTGTTAGGCTGCATAATTTAGGTCAGCCGGAACCGCGAACATTCCCATATCACCTGATGTACTCGATACATCAGAAGAAGAATGGCATCTACGCTGATATTGGTCTCTGTTTATTCCGAGGTTACCGTGGTCAGCCGGATCCGGGCCGTATCCAGATCAGATGAAGGACCTGGACACGAGCACAGCACTGCCCTGAAGTGTCTGCGGAGATCGTGACTCTACTAGACCCTCCCCTGTGACGATCATGAACCCATCTCTAACCGGACCAAATTGGACTTCATATTGGACTTGAATTGTTGTATAATAATCATGTACTGTTTGGCTATTGGCCAGAGGAGAACTGGTCCCCCGACTGAGCCTGGTTTCTCCCAAGGTTTTTTCTCCATTCTATTCTTCATTCGTTACGTCACCTGCCGGAGTTTTGGTTCTTTGCCTCTGTCGCCTATGGCTTGCTCAGTTGGTGAAACTTAACACTTAAAATTCATCAATTGTATTGATTCAGCTGCTCTTTTGGGGCTTCTGTTCAGCCAAACAAACTTTGTTTATATTTTTTTTCCTGTAAAGCTGCTTTGAAACAATCTACATTGTAAAAAGCGCTATATAAATAAAGGTGACTTGACTTGACTATACAAATAAAGTTGAGTTGTTTTGAATGAACTAGACGTCAGTGTATCAGCAATCCCGTCACTTGATTGATACATAGGCCAACCAGTCAGATGATTTTTTTTTTCGTACAATTAGGTCACTTGTGCGTGCTCAAACAACGCCCCTGAGCGCTGCAAAGCTAACAAGCTAGTTGTTAATTACATCCTAATTTTTCGCTCAGTTTTTTCCTCTTAAACGTAAGATAGGATATAAAAATGAGTGGGGGAGCTGGACCAAGTAAGAAGAAAAAAATGTATCACTTTCATACGGAATGGGAGGAGGACTTTTTTTTCACATTGACATTTTCAAAGTGCGTTTGTCTCGTCTGCCAGTGTACCGTCGCAATACCAAAGAAGGGAAATGTGGAGGGGCATTTTTGGACTCTATATATATTATTTCTCAATAAATATAATGGGTAGATCATTTTGACTTGGTCATTTCAAAAGTAGCTCCCATGCTGAAAAAGTGTGAGCACCATGCTGAAAAAGTGTGAGCATATGCCATTATTTGAGGGGACACACATTTGTAATGGTGTCTGAAACCATAGTGGACACTACTGAGTACACTCATTCAATCCCATAATGCACTGCAATAAAGATTATACAACTATTGTGCTAGAGTATACCCAAAATATACTGTGTGAGTCACACATCAAATGAATTCCTGCGTCTGACCATAAATTAGTGCCCAGATTTCCATGAGAGAGTTCAAGATAATCACGAGTTTCATCACTGACGAAGATATCAAGAGTACATATCAAGATAATTCAAGAGTTTAATCTCTGGAGCTGCCAGTTTGTTCAGTTTCAAGTGATTATTTAACCATAAGCACAAACTATGCAAAATCCGCAGCCCTTCTGGTGCACTCAGTGTAGAGAGTTGAACTTTTCTTCTTCTGAGCGCCAGTATAGGTTTGTGTGAGCTGCTCTCTCTACTGTATAGATATGAATTTGCCTTTCCTTCAGCCTGAGGATTATCTGTTTCACTTCTGGTGTGAAAGGGCCTTTACATTTGCCAAACATAGAACATTTTTTGTTATTAAAAAACAAGCAAGCCCAGCACAGGTGAGAAGTAATGCAAAAGTAACATAACATTATTTTCCATAAAAGTAACTAAGTAGTGCAACTTGTTACTTTATTAGGGAGTAACACAATATTGAAACGTATTACAACTAAAGGTAACTTTTTCCCAACACTGAAAAATGTTTGTGTCGGCTACATGTCCTTTCTCAAGAGACTAACCTTTTGTGTCTCCGCGTATCTCGTATCCAAAGGAGGCTGTTGGACTTTCCATCAATCTCTCAAGTCCGCATGTTCTTTTAATGAGGAGAGCAGAGACGGCTTTCGTTTAACTATTTAATTATCAAGTAAGTTAGATGAATAAAGCATACAGAGCTCTGGGTCACAGCTATCCCTGAGCACGCAACACTTCTGCGAGTCTTATGTTCAGGCACTCTGCAACTGCTCGCTATCTTTAGACAGTCATATTTATAGAATATAATCAGAAGGCAGTCTTATAATAAGTCGGCAGTCTCTTCTGGACAAAGGTTGAGGAGATCGTGTGGTCCAATTGAAACCCTCCACTCATCTCAGCTCCTGTTCTCCTGTATAAATAAGCTCTTTTCGGGGTTAATCATACAGTGAGACGCTCTGAGGCACCTCACATACAGAAAAACATCTCGTCTATGGCAGGTCATCTACACACTGACCCACAGAACCCACAGAACTGACAGCTTATTGGAGAGTCCTGTTGAGGTTGCGGCTGAGTAAAAAACACGGTTTATTTATTCAAAATGAGTAATTTTTTAAGATCTTACACTACTATTACTGGCAGAGATCAAATGTATGGGCGACCTGATGACTGCGCATCCTCTCCTGGGACTCTTTTGTATCTTAGGACTCCTGGAAGCCCACAACAGAGATCTGGTGAGGATTCCAGTGTTTGGAAATACTCCTGCTCCATCTGCTGGACAGTACAGAAAACAGTGTGGCCATAAGGGTGAACTGAATCAGCATAAAGAATCATTTAAAAAGCTTTCAAATTCTAGAAATATCACCAGAAATGTTTCTTACACAATCAATATAATTGAGGAGTTTTCCCATCTCTGAATCCATCACTGCAGAATCAGCATCTGACAAAGTGAAAAACAACTTGATTCATTTATTTACATTTACATTAATGTATTTGGCATCTAAAGCAACTTACATTGAATTCAAGAAACACATTAACATTTTAATCAGTTCTTGCTTTCCCTGTGAATCAAACCCATGACCTACTGTTCGAGCTACAGGAAAGCTAATTTGTTTATTCGTGCAACTTAAAAAATTGTTTTTAGATTTTCTGTATCTGTTAAAACCTTTTTTTATTCACTTTGGAACATTACAAGCAAAATGTTGCTGTTTTCTTCCAAATAACACTCAATTCTAAACAAAGTCTGCAAACTGTTTTTGGTGTCTCTGATACTGGTCTGAATTGGTTTAAGTCCTATTTTAATGATCGAAAGCAGTTTGTTGCCATTGGTGGTTTTAGATCTGAGGTTAATACTGTTCAATCTGGTGTTCCACAGGGATCAATTCTGGGCCCTCAGATTTTTAATATTTATGTTATGCCTATTGTCCAGCTTCTGAGATCAATGGTTCTAAAATTTCATTTTTATTCAAATGACACTCAGGTCTACATTCATTTTAAGCCTAATGATAATGTGCCCGATGATTTTATTTCTGATTGTATCTGTAAGATGAAAGAATGGTTGCAAGAAAATTTTCTTTGTCTTGACAGCGAAAAGACTGAGATTATGCTCGTTGGTACACCCCACCAACTTCGCAATGTGGGGCAGTCGGCAATGTGGCAATGTGGCTTAAAGGTAGAACTTCAAACTAAACTGAGGAATCTCAGGGTAATTTTCAACGCCAACTTAACGTTTGAGCCTCATATCAAAAATACTGTTAAGACTTTCTTCTTTCACCTCAGAAACATTGCCAGACTGCGTCCAATGCTGTCATTTACTGTTGCTGAGAGACTGGTCAATACTTTTGTCTTTACTCATATTGATTACTGTAACGCCTTGTTGGCTGGGGTGTCAAAAGCTACCCTAAACAAACTGCAGGTAGTGCAAATTTCGGCTGCCAGAATCCTCACGAGAACTAATGTAGGAGATCACATCACACCTGTTCTGGACTCTCTGCATTGGCTTCCCGTAAAGTTTAGAGTTGATTTTAAAATTCTGCTGCTTACCTATAAGGCATTACATGGGTTGGCACCTCAATACCTGACTGAGCTTTTAATTCCGTATACTCCTATCCGTGACCTTCGGTCTTCTGATACAGGGATTTTAACTGTTCCAGTACCGTGTATAAATCGATGGGAGACAGGGCTTTCTCTACACTTGCTCCAAAACTTTGGAACTCGCTGCCGATCGAGATACGACAAGCAAAATCTCTTAGCATTTTTAAGTCTAAGCTTAAAAGGTAGCTTTCTTCTTGATTGTTTAAACTTTATATTATGTGGTGTATTTTGATGTTTTATTTGTCTTTGTGAAGCGCTTTGAGATTGTATTTAAAGGTGCTATAGAAAATAAAGGATATTATTATTATTAATATTATGGTTTCAATAATTATTATTATTATTATTATTATTATTATTATTAAAAGACAATTAATTCACTTGCTCACCTGGCTGAAAAGTTGTCCTTTGATTTTTCAAATCCCACGTGTATTCCTGGGGAATGCTTAGGAGCTTATGTGTCCATTACAAGTCCAATGGTCTGGACTAATTTTTTCCTGCAGCTTCTTCTACGTGAAAATAATAACGTTTTATCCCTCTTTGTCACACTGATCAATCCTCGGGGAATGAATGGTAAGACTATTTGGATTGTTCCACAGCAGTGCACTGAAGGCATGAAGTGTTGATGGCATTTATGGATCTTCGAGAGCCTATACAAGGGTTTACTGTACTGTAATATCAAACTCTGTGGGAGACCATAAGCATTCAGAAAGACCTGAATGTCCAAACACCAGAAGCACATTTCTGCTGCATTCGATTCTAATGCTCTTTGAACAACTAAAATTTTCATGCACGATTCCTCATAGCCTGTTTGTTTTCTCATTATATGGTTGTATTTTGAGTTGTAGTTCATGTGCAAATTTGCATCACAAAATATCAACAAACAACACAATTTGAGAAGGTGGAAGTGTTCATTATCTTTCTATCTAATCAGAACACAGTAGCAACTCCTTGCAACCAGTCTATGTCTTAGCAAGGGCTATGGAGGAATTAAAAAACTTTATTAGACCAAAAGTAAAGTTTACTATACTAAAAGGACTGTTGTCATTTAAATGTAAGCGACAGATGTTTTCAGCGCGAATAACCCATGGAGAAATTGTGACGTAAAAAAGAAGGACACGCTGCGTGTTCATTGATAGCAACAGGTGATTTTAATTGTGCGCGTTGATTTCCATAATGTGTCAATGCTTAAAGCAGCGCGCGCCAGTCAGACGTGAGAGCAGCACGATGGCGTGTGGGGAAATACGAGCAAAGCTGAGAGTTGTTTTCATGTGCCTTGTTTTAATCGAGTGTCGAAGTGAGCCTGTATTCCCTGGAACGCTAGAAGAAGAAGACGATGGAGGCAGCGAAAGTTTATCAGAGCGACCCGTGTTGCTCCAGGAAGGATATGATGAATCTTGGGCTGGTTTTCACGATCTCGGTGACTACGCTGATGCCGCAGGTGTGAAGCCCCGATGGGCGCTTGGTTTCACTTCATTGACAAAATGCATTAGTTTTGAAAGATGTAATTTAGTTGGTTAATTCCACATGTAGAACTTGTAAAGGTTTCTCAGATGCTGGTGGGAGAAATAAAAACCTTAAAAATGAATTTCAGAGCTGCCGGGGGAGATGATTAATGGAGAGCACTTCAGTTCTTCGGAGGCTGCTTGGGATGCCATGTCTCCGGAGTTGAGGTGTGGTGAGGATCTCATGAAGCTGCAACTTAATGGTCCAGAAGTGGCAAAAATTGTGCTTTGTCGAGGTAACTTGAATTCATTTGTTTGCTAAAGTTGAATCTGGCATAGTGTCTCTGAGTTTGTTGTACTGCTATTACTGTCAGTTTGGGTTAGGGTCAACTTTTAAATGTTAACTTCAAGATCAAGAATACCATGTGCTTAAGTCATAATCCTCTGTTTTTCCCAGATAATGGTGCACCTGTTCCCCTCACTGAGTTACCACCTCATTGTGGATACTCAAATCCCACTTTTGGTGGTCTTGTTTATGCTACACCCTATGATGGTTGTGGTGTCATACAACAGGTATTGTTTTTTTCCAATTGCGCTTATTGTGAGTACAGAGTAAGGAGAATCAACCTGGATGTTCATGATATTTTTCAGGGAAGGCGTTATGTGATCCAGTTTCAGTGGCATGGGAACTTTGCAGTTGTTTCTTGTCCCGTGATGTCTACAAGTGTAAATGACCCTTTCCTTGAGATTAATCCTCTTGATGAGTCTACCTCCACATCCATAGAAGTGCTGAAACCTCGAGCTCCTGGATATCCAGAGACATTTCTGCAAAGTTTCTGGCCGTATAACTACCCTCCGTACTATGCAGGCAAAGGTTATCCCACAGTTAAGCCAGCTGATGTTCTGACCCAGAAGCCCCAACAGCCTATTAAAGTCCCAGTGTTTTGGCCCTATAACTACCCTCCGTACAACTATCCAGGCAAGGTTAAGCCAACTGTTGCGCCGGTTCCGACACAGAAGCCCCAACAGCCTATCCAATCCCCAGTGTTTTGGCCGTATAACAACCCTCAGTATCACTATCCTGGCCAAGGTTATCCCACATTTAAACCAGCTGGTGTTCCGACCCAGATGCCTCAACAGCCTATTAAATACCCAGTATTTTGGCCGTATAACTACCCTCTGTACTATCCAGGCAAAGTTTACCCCACAGTTAAGCCAACTGTTGCGCCGGTTCCGACCCAGAAGCCCGAACAGCCTATCCAATCCCCAGTGTTTTGGCCGTATAACTACCCTCCATATCACTATCCTGGCCAAGGTTATCCCACATTTAAACCAGCTGATGTTCCAACCCAGACGCCCCAACAGCCTATTAAATCCCCAGTATTTTGGCCCTATAACTATCCTCCGTACAACTATCCTGGCAAAGGTTATCCCACATTTAAGCCAACTATTGTGCCGGTTTCGACCCAGAAGCCCCAACAGTCTATTAAATACCCAGTATTTTGGCCGTATAACTACCCTCTGTATTATCCAGGCAAAGTTTATCCCAGAGCTAAGCCAGGTGTTGCTCAGGTTCGGACCCAGAAGCCCCAACAGCCTTTTGATTCCCCAGTGTATTGGCCATATTACCATCATGACAAACCAGTACCTACCCAGAAGCCTCAGCTTCCAGGAAACCCCCAGGTGTCTTGGCCACTTTACCACACTAATCACAGCCATCCTGGCCAACCAAAGGAACCAGCTCCAGTCTCCCCATCACCAGGAAAAACCCAAAAGCTGCAACCCCAGATGTACCCTGGAGAGCTATTCCCTCAGCATAATCACCCTAGTAATCTGCAACCTCAATATCCGCAATACCCAGTTCGATCTTCTACACCACCCATAACTACCACTCCTCAACCCTGTACTGCATCTGTTAAATGCAAATTGCCTGCCAACCAGCCTCCCAATAAGTCATCCCAGAACTACATGCCACCCAGTTTTTTGCGTCTTGAAGGGAAAAAGCCTTCGTCCCTAAATTAGTGGTCTTAACCGAAGACTGCAGCTGACTCTCCCCTGAAACTTGTGTGCAAACGCTGGAGACGTTCAGAATTAGGTTGGTTAACTTCTGCACATGCGTGTCTTTTGAAACCTTGCATCCTGCTTTAAATGCTGATGTAGGTTCAGTGTGTGTGTGGATTGAATGCAAAGTAATTATTGCTTGTTTCTGCTTCAATAAATCAAATATGGTCCAAGATTCTTGTTGGCTTTCTTTTTTTTTTTTTCTTCCACTTCACAATGTGCCGTTTGCCATAAGGATGTAGTTCAAACTGATTTTCTCTCCCATTCACGCTTGTGCTCTTACGCTCTCCCTCCTCCCCCTCTTCTGTGCGTGTGTGTGATGCTGGTCTCAAGGGTGTAGCTCAGACACTGCAGTAGAAGGTAGGGCTTGGCTGCTGCACTATACAATGCGCTGAAAGATGGTGCATCAAGAGAAATGTGTTTACCAGGTAGGACAGGTCTATACTTTGTTTATATAGCAAGTTTAGCATCTGTGTGCTTTTGCATTGTGTTTTCATATCTTTTTGCAAATTCATAGTGTTTGAGGTGGCTTAAATTAGTATTTCTCCTTATTAGGAAAGGAACTGTATTCTGAGTCATGTTTCTTTTTTCGTAAATTTACTTGATATGCTTTAAACTGAAAAATAAGAAATCACTGCTTTAATTGGGACCATTTCAACCCATCCCACACAAGGTTGTATTTGTCTTGCAAATATGAATGGATCTAGCCTGATGTGATGTTCAATATTAACATCTCACCTTGTAAAAGCAATCATATTGCAATGTTGCCATTCCTCAGAATGTGGAGGAAACCTACTTTAAAGATTGCTAATAATACATCACAAGCTGAGCTGTTGATGTTCCGGTTTTGAAGTGCTTCATGAATCAGCCTCTCTTCTGCCCCATATATTCCTCCATCTATATGTTAATCTCAGTGAAATGGTTTTGCAATCAGCCTGAAAATGGAAAGCGTGTAAAAATAAGTGTTTATAAACATAGAAAAGTTATTGCAATTTTACAATAGTAGGCCTTATGATTATTCCAGAGATGAGTGCAAAGCATTTTATTTTTAAAATATTAGTCATTCTGAGCACCATAAGGCAACTGTGTTGCCATGGCAATGAACTGAGTGTAGTATGCAAATCTGAAAGGACATTATTCTTACCAATAAAGCATCATCAGGAACAGTCAGGCAATTATGTATTTATATCTTTATGTCGGTGTGTTTCTCATGGGCTTGTGCCTTCCTTCACGTGTACTGCCTCAGGTCCCTCTCCTTTTTTTCTCTCTCTCTCTCTCCATCTCTGTAATTTTCTGTTCATTGATTTATATTGTACCTTCCTATTCACACCCAAACTAATACAGTCTTGTCCTTGAAATCTAGCAAGTTGTTTGGCACAAGCATTCAATAGATGCTGTATAAAGATGTATTAAATCCGATGACATCTACTTTAAAATTTCTCATCGTATATTCCTGGTCACTATGTCTGTGGCTTTCTACATGTAGGTTGAGAGTCAGTGAGCGTTCTCTTCATTTATTGAAGTCAACTGTGTTTTCACTCAGGCCCAGAGGAACGAGAGGGAGTCCATTAGGCAGAAGCTGGCCCTTGGCAGTTTCTATGACGACGGGCCGGTTACCTTTACTGGCTGTGGCAAGAGCAGCAAAAACTGCCTGTCCTCACGGTCAGTGTGCATTTGATGTTGTGTCTTATGTAATGTTGATTGTTTTTTGTGTGTAACTGCACTGACTGGGATGATGTTGCTACTGGTAAAATAATCATAATGACAACATTTTCAAGTATTTTAGAAGGTTCTGCTCATAATTGTTTTGCTACTAGATGACAGAGCATAAAATCACTTATTCAAGTCAAATTTATTTTTAAAGCACTTAATACAATAAATTTGGTTTCAAAGCAGCTTCACATTGATAAGCAATAAAATAGCAGTGGTGGTGTTTAAAATTCATTGAGTTCAGCATTGTTTCAGTGCATTTCAATAACCTTTCCAAACCAATTCAGTTCCACTATAAGCAGCTCTTCTGTAGATAATAGTGCCATTATCCGGTGAACCTGATTTCCCCAAATAAAACGTGTTCCTGGATCAAGATTTTCATCAACCAATCAGATTTGAGGGGCATGTTTACAGTTTGTCAAGTTTAGGCTTGCTTCTACATCAGTGTTGTTCTGTCAGTTCCATCTGATTTTAGTCAAGTCACCTTTATTTATATAGTGCTTTTTACAATACAGATTGTTTCAAAGCAGCTTTACAGTAGTCACAGGAAAACATTATAAACAAAGTTTGTTTGGCTGAACAACAGCCTTAAAAGAGCAGGCGAATCAATAAAATTGAAGAATATTAAGTGCTGAGTTTCTCCAATTGAGCAAGCCAGAGGTGACAGCAGCAAGGATCCAAAACTCCAGCAGGTGACGTAATGAATGAAGAAGGGAATGGAGGGGGACCAGTTCTCCTCGGACCAACAGCCAAACAGTGCATGATTATTATATTGACAACATTTCAAGTCCAATATGAAGTCCAATTTGGTCCGGTTGGAGATGGATTCATGATCTTCACAGGGGAGGGTCTAGTAGAGTCACGGTCTCCGCAGACACTTCAGGACAGTGCTGTGCTCGTGCAGGTCCTTCATCTGGTCTGGAAACGGCTCGGATCCGGCTGACCACGGTAACCTCGGAATAAACAGAGACTAATATCAGTGTAGATGCCATTCTTCTTCTGATGTATCGAGTACATCAGGTGTTATGGGAATGTTCCCGGTTCCGGCTTATCTAAATTATGCAGCCTAACAATCATTTTACATGATTTGGATTAAAAATGTATGTATAATGTGTTATGTGTATGCCAGGTTGAAGAGATGGGTTTTTAGAGAGATACAGCCATGATCAGATGATAAGAGCAAATCATCTGTAACTCTAATGAGAGCAGTCTCAGTACTATTATATGATCTAAGTCCTGACTGGAAATCCTCGTAGATGCTGTTTCTTTCTAGAAAGGAACATAGTTTAATTACGGCTAGTTTAAAGGTTTTTGGTACGTATTCTAATGATAAAGATGAATTATTGATATTAAGAAGAGGATCTATGACCTCTGGAAGCAACTATTTCAGTAGCTTAGTTGGTATTGGGTCTAGCATACATTTTGTTGATTTTGATGATTTAACGAGTTTAAACAATTCTTCCTCCCTGATAGCAATGAAAAAGTGAAATTTTTCTTCAGGGACACTAAAATTTACTGTATTTTGTGATTCTGTAGAAGACGGTCGCATGGTTATTATTTTCTCTCTAATATTATGAATTTTGCAAGTAGAGAAGTCCATGAAGTCATTAGTGCTGTGCTGTTTTAAGGCTTGAGGCTTGGGTTGAGGCTTTGTTTCTTGTTAATTTAGTCACTGTATCAAATAAATACCCAGGGTTGTATTTGTTTTCTTCTAAGAGGGTAGAAAAATAATCAGATCTAGCTGATTTTAAGGCCTTTCTGAATGCAATAGAGCTGTCTTTCCATGAAATGCGAAAAACCTCTAGCATAGTTTTTTCCAGCTCCGCTCCATTTTTCTGGCTGCTCTCTTGAGGGCCCGTGTGTGTTCGTTGTACCATGGTGTTAGACTATTTTCTTTAATCTTCTTTAAGCGCAACGGAGCAACAATGTCTAAAGTGGGGATGTGTACGGTTAGGTGTAGAGGTTGAGATGGGGTTAGGATTACATTTTCAGACAGGAATGTTCTGTTGACTACCTTTATCCAACTTAAAATTTAATTACTCAATTCTGTTGTTACTATGAACAAAAAACTATGCCTGAATATTTATTTCAAATATTACTATCAAAGAATTTTAACAAATCAGATCATATTCATTAATATTAATGTAGTATATAGACAA
This sequence comes from Rhodeus uyekii, assembly GCA_037043235.1. Taxonomy (NCBI): domain Eukaryota; kingdom Metazoa; phylum Chordata; class Actinopteri; order Cypriniformes; family Acheilognathidae; genus Rhodeus; species Rhodeus uyekii. Next base: position 5,130,061 of record JAWRVZ010000016.1, on the reverse strand, counting down.
ATCTTATACTGTAACTGTCTAGAAAACATTAAAAAAATATCATAATATGAATGTATCAATTAGCCAAGTGTAAAATTCAAAGTGACATAAAAAACCACAAATCCCTTCACTCTACGGCTATAAATGTCACAATCAGCTGCTGGGTCTTTATTTAGTAGACCGACATAATGACATTTCACTGCCTCTCTGATTGACTTTAATACAAGGTTTAAATCAGTACTAGTGCTGTTTCCTTTGTAAAAAAAAGAAAAGAAAAAAACATTTCATAATATTCTCCTAAATCATTTTCCAAATCAGTTTAGGTTCACTAATGTTATTTAGATAGCATCATATTTTGAGTTTCTGTTGAATAAGCCAATCTCTTTCTTTGTTTCAACTTAATAAATGAGCAACCAGCTTGGGTTTAAATGTTTTCATTTCTGTGCATGATGTTAATTTAATGCTACATCCACAATAATATGTTTTTACATTTTTCAATGACATGTTTCAATGAAAATAACAGAAGTGGACAAAAGTTGCTAAAGTGGACATGCACTGTGAGAAACACACTAAATGGTAGCCCACTTCTAGCATTGATTTAAACGATAGAGAGTCTTCTGACACAGGAGAATATCCTAATCAAAGGTAGCCAATCATGTCATACTATATTCTGAAAAACCAAAATTACCATCCAATCAAAATTTCCCATTGATAGTGAAGGAGGGATCTGACATCAGTGATAGAGATTAAAGCGATCGATCACTCAAAGATTATGAAGTCTATCTTTAAGTCAGACGTTACAATGTTAAAAAGAAGGACATATGAAGGACATGTACATATAAAGATAATCTTTAAAAAGAGTTTAAATTATTTGAAAATTAGTCCTATATTCCATCCTAAGAAGTCACGTCACCCTAATTTAAATCGATACTATTACTGAATATTAAGCGTATTTTATCAACACCAACTAAGCAAGACAAAGGTGGCAAGGAAAGAACCCAAATTCCATCAGGGGATATTAAGTGCATAGTTCTTAATTAGGTCATTGTAATCATTTCAGCCTATAACTCAAAACTATAATTAGCTTTCAGGGTATAATAATTCATGTCTGTACTTTTATTCCCACTCAAACAGATATTTGACAGAAAAAAGGAAATATTTTTACTTTGTTGTTATTTTAGTCTGCAGTGCTTACAGTTTCATATTTAAAGCGCAGCGGGATAGACAGAGAGACTGAACACATTTTCTTACGAATCATAGGGGAAAGAATTCAAACATTGCTGATGTGGAGATGCAAAGATGCTGCAGAGAGTGAAAATATCAGTAATTAATCTGCAAAATAATCTTTCAGAGAAAATGTGCCTCTTAAAAGATCTGTGTTTATGTTTATATCTTTTAATTGTTTGTGGTTTCTGAACATTAAGTGCTGGGAATGGTTTTGCTGTCATCAGCATTAATATTAATATTATTCTTTGTTCCACCTTTAAACTGAATGTATTGAACACTATTAATAGGAGAGTCTGAAATGCTAACTTAGGGAATGAAAAGCAAGAATATATCAAATGAACTGGTAGTCTGGTAGTGCTAATTTTGGTTTCACCCTATTTAATCTGCTCTAAACATACACTATGTACTGCAGAATAATTACTTCTAATGCTTTCTCTTAGTTAAGTTTGAAACCTCTTATCTTATGTCTCTCTCTCTCTCGCATCAGTCATAATTTCACCACAAATCCATGGACTGGCCATGTTTGATGGTGTGGGAGTTAGTGATTTCCTGTGTCTTTTCTCAATTTGCTACTAGGTGTGAAGAAGGTTCCTAGAAATCCAAGCAAAAGAAAGTCCAAAGAGAGTTGAGCAAGTTTCCCCACAATACTCTTTATCTTTCTTTACCTTATAACTTTGCAAGAGATACCACATATTGATTGTAAAACCAGTCTACATGAGTAAGCTCTGCCATTGATGCCTTCAACTTTTATTATAGTCTTAACCCTAACTAAATTTCTTAGAATACTATTAACCACAAAGTTCCCTTGCAGTTGAAGAGGAAGGTCTAACACAGCTTTCTGTGGGAAGTGTGTTTCACTGTAGTTCACTGACACTACAAATAAAACTTTCACAAGCTTTTTTTAGTATTTGGTGTTTTTTTTCTTACATTTTCTTTCTTCAAATTGTCCATGCTATGTCACTAAAAGAAATATGTTTTTCTTCTTCACATGAGTCTGATACAGTCATGGCCAAAATTGTTGGTACCCCTGAAATTTTTCCAGAACATCAAGTATTGCTCACAGAAAAGTATTGCATTAACATATATTTTGCTATACATGTTTATTCCCTTTGTGTGTATTAGAGCAAAACAAAATCAAAAAAGGAGGGAAAAAAGCTAATTTCACACAAAAGTCCAAAAATGGGCTAAACAAAATTATTGGCACTCTTACCTTAATATTTGGTTGCACACCCTTTGGAGAAAAATAACTGAAATCAGTCGCTTCTTATAACCATCAATAAGCTTCTTACACTCTCACCTGGAATTTCAGACCACTCTTCCTTTGCAAACTGCTCCAAGTCCAGGAAGGGAACCTTTTCCCAACAGCATTTTTAAGATCTCTCCACAGGTGTTCAATGGGATTTAGACCTGGACTCATTGCTGGCCACTTCAGAACTCTCCAGCGCTTTGTTACCATCCATTTCTGGGTACTTTTTGAAATATATTTGAGATCATTGTCCTGCTGGAAGACCCAAGATCTTGGACGCAAACCCAGCTTTCTAACACTGGGCCCTACATTGCGACCCAAAATCCTTTATTAATCCTCACATTTCATGATGGCTTGCACACAGTCAAGGCACCCAGTGCCAGAGGCAGCAAAACAACCCCAAAACATTTTTTAACCTCCACCATATTTGACTGTAGGTACTGTGTTCTTTTCTTTTTTGGCCTCATTCCGTTTTTGGTAAACAGTAGAATGATAGAATGAATACCAAAAATCTCTATCTTGGTCTCATCTGTCCACAAGACGTTTTCCCAGAAGGATTTTGGCTTACTCAAGTACATTTTGGCAAACTGTGGTCTTGCTATTTTATGTCTCTGTGTCAGCAGTTGGTCCTCCTGGGTTTCCTGCCATAGCGTTTCATTTTATTCAAATGTGGACGGATAGTTTGCGCTGACACTGATGCACCCTGAGCCTGTAGGACAGCTTGAATTTATTTGGAACTTGTTTGGGGCTGCTTATCCACCATCTGGACTATCATGTGTCGCAACATTTCATCAAATTTTCTCTTTCGTCCACGTCCATGGAGATTAGCTACAGTGCCATGGGTTGCAAACTTCTTGATAATGTTGCACACTGTGGACAAAGGAACATCTAGATCTCCAGAGAAGGACTTGACATTGTTGATATTTTCTTACAGTTTTGTCCTCAAACAGATCTTTCTGTTGTCCATGCTTAGTGTGGCACACACAGACACACAATGCAAAGACTAAGTCAACTTATCTCCTTTTTATCTGCTTTCAGGTGTGATTTTTATTTTGCCCACACCTGTTACTTGCCCCAGGTGAGTTTAAAGGAGCATCACATGCTTGAAGCAATCCACAATTTTGAAAGGGTGCCAATCATTTTGTGTCAAATTAGCTTTTTTCTCTCTTTTTCTTTTGTTCCAATACACACAAAGGGACTAAAAGTGTATAGCAAAACATGTGTTAATGCAATACTTTTCTGTGAGCAATACTTGATTTTCTGGAAAGATGTCAGGAGTGGCAACAATTTTGACTGTAGATTACTATTGGAAATATATTCGAAATAGGTTGTGTCTATCGCACTACTACAAAATAAGATCTCAATTTAGGACAATAAACAACATTACAAAAGACAATGCGATTGATTAAAATGGGAATAAGCTGCATTGTTGTAAAATTAATCTCTTTTCTGCCAAAAAAGATAAACAGTAGTGAAATAAAAAGGTATATATTCATGTGTGTTTTGTACTATAGCATTCTCCAAAATGTACACCTGTTGAACATTTCCTGCAAAATCAGATTTCATGTCTCACCGTTCACCTTTTCTCGCTGCACTCTCATAGGTTTCAGAATGGGGTGAACCTACAGATGTGCTTTGTGAATGACAGCAGCAGTGACAGGGACAGCGATGCAGAGGACAGCAGAACAGAGACCAGCCTGGACACCCCATTGTCACCTATGGTATATGGCACCCTGGATATCAATGAATCAAAGTTGTTCTGCATCTTGAAGCTGAAACTTATGCAACCTAAATGAGCACTTTTTGTTTTCTCTCTATCTCTCTATAGAGTAAACAGAGTTCATCTCTGTCTGACCGGGATACAGGAGAGGAAGACCTGGACTCTGAAGATTCAGAATTCTGGCGACTACAGCGGCGGCTGCAGGAGGAGGCGCGTGTGGCTCTGGCTTTGGCCCGTCCCATGGCCCGCATGCAGGTGGAAGTGGAGAGGCAGATTCAGCTACACCGCAGGTCCCCAGTGGCAGACCTGGTCAGTGAAACAAGTGTCCAGGAATAATGCTTTGTTATATTTCCTCCCCAAAGCTTATTTTATCCTTGCTTTACTTTTCAAAAGGGCAGTAAAAGACAATAAATTCAACTTGACTCAACTTTGTCTTTGTGATATAGTTACCACATTTGCCACACATCAGTGAGAGTCTAATGAAGAGGAATCTGAGGCCTGTGGACCTGAGAGACATGAGTCTTGGTCAGTTACAGGTCATCACCAATGACCTGCACTCTCAGATACAAGGTAAAAACAGAATTATTCAAAAGAAGCCATGCCATTATTATTATTTAATTTAATCTAATTAACATCTGATTGAAAACACATACATTTGTCAGTTTTAGCAATGATCTGATTCTTATTTATTTTTTATGTTATAATATGCATCAACCAGGGGAAGATAAATATAATTAATTGTGGTAATGCCAATAAAGAGGTTGATTTGACTTGCAAGTGCATTGCAGGTCTGAATGAGGAGCTGGTTCAGCTGCTGCTCATGAGAGATGAACTGCACATGGAGCAGGATGCCATGCTGGTAGATGTGGAGGATCTTACCAGGTTAGGCCTGTAACCCAATCAAAACACAGCTTAAAGTGCCCCTATTATTTGACTCCAAAGGCTTCTAATTTTGTTTCGGATGTCTTCTGCAATAGGTTTACATATCAAATGTAAAAAATTAATAAATATATGTAAATAAACACTCATAATATACAGTAAATTGCAACATTACCGCTTTTCTCACAGTGTCTGAAACAGCTCGATAAATGATTCTGTGAACCTACTCTGCTCTGATTGGTCGGCTGACCCAGTGTTGAGATTGGGTAAACTCTGCTCTGATTGGTCAAGTCAAGTCACTTTATTTATATAGTACTTTTTACAATAGAGATTGTTTCAAAGCAGCTTTACAGAGATAACAGGAAAATAATGCAACAAAGTTTGTTTTGGCTGAACAGCAGCTCTAGAAGAGCAGGCCAATCAATAATATTGATGAATATTACGTGATAATTGTCCCCAACTAAGCAATCCAGAGGCGACAGCGGCAAGAACCCAAACTCCAGCAGGTGACGGAATGAAAAAGAAAAACATCCTTGGGAGAAACCAGGCTCAGTCGGGCGATCAGTTCTCCTCTGGCCAACAGCCAAACAGTGCATGATTATTATATTGACAACAATTCAGGTCAGAAGTCAGACTGAGATCGGGACACTCAAAATATTAAATCCAGTTCGGTCCGGTTGGAGATCAGATTCATGATCTTCACAGAGGAGGGTCTAATAGAGTCTAGTACACTTCAGGGCAGTGCTGTGCTCGTGTCCAGGTGCAGGTCCTTCATCTGATCCGGATACGGCCTGGATCTGGCTGACCATGATAACCTCGGAATAAACAGAGAATAATATCAGCGTAGATGCCATTCTTCTTCTGATGTAACGGGAATGTTCCCGGTTCCGAAAATGTGTAATGCGATGTATATGCCAGGTTGAAGAGATGTGTTTTTAGTGTAGATTTAAACTGACAGAGTGTGTCTGCTTCCTGAACAACGCTAGGAAGACTGTTCCAGAGTTTAGGTGCTAAATAGGAAAATTATTGATTGTCAGCAGTTGACTTTGATATTTTAGGTATTATCAAATGGCCAGAATTTTGTGATTGCAATGAATGTGAAGGACTATAATGTGTTAAAAGATCGCTCAAGTACTGGGATGCTAAACCATTTAATGAAGACCTTAGGCTGGCATTATGCAAATTTGTTACAAACCTGTGTAGGTTATAGCAGGAAGTAAGAATGGAATGATTGATGACTTGTTTCGGGCAGTTCAGAAACGGTTCTTTCTTTTAGGAGACAATGACTTTGTGTACTTTGAGCTTACTTTGCACTTTGCTAAAATCGAAAAAAGTATAATAGGGGTTCTTTAAATTAAAGCCTACGATACATTTTTGATGAAATTACATATAGATTTTCTTTCATGTTTTTGAACAGGCATGCACATAGCCAGCAGAGGCACCTGATGGAGAAGTCTCTGGCGAAAGGCAAAGCAGTTTGCCACGGTCGCTGTGATTCTCCATTCTGAAGCAAATGGCACAGGTTTCCGACCACTTGTGTTTCACTATATTACAAATTAGTGTACTCACTATAGATCCCTTTTTCAACTAGATGTGTGTTTTTGCCAATGTTACAAGCTTTGTGTGGATGTATGTTAATTATACATGCTGTAAGTGTTCATGCATGCCCGCACCTTAGCTGACGGTTACACACTCACTTTTGAGAAAGTCCTGTTGATCTTTCACAATGTATAAAACTCAGAAAGATTCATAGAATCAGTCACTGGTAGGTTGGATCTTTTCCTGTGCAGAAGGTCTGCTGGTTTTATGATGTACTGAAGAGTAGGTCTGTCCGAATGGACCTAAATAGGAAACAACTATGGGCTGGTTGACCCAACAGTTACTCGCCCTCATGTCGTTCCAAACCTGCGTGAAGATATTTCAAAGAACGGTTCAACTGTTTTTTTTTGTCCAGACAATGAAAGTCATTGGAGTCTAAAACAACATTGGAACGCATTGACTTTCATTGTATGGGCACTTTTTCAAAATATCTTTTTATTTTCCAGAGAAGAAAACAGAAAGGCGTGTTCATTTTTAGGTGAACCATGCCTTGAAGGATGGCAGCAGGTTGTTTTCCGCCATGGAAAAATGTTTTATTTTGACTTTTCGCACAAATGCAGGTTTATATTTCACAATTCATTCTTTTTTCTCATAAGTGCGAGTTGTAAACTCACAGTTGCGAGAAATTAAGTCCGATTTGTGAGATAAACTCAAATTTGCAAGGCCTAAGAATTGCAATTATATAAACTCTCATTTGTGAGAAAAGAGTCAGAATTATTAAATAACGTCCAAATTGTGAGATACAAACTTGCGGTTAAAAAAAAAAGTCTCAATTGTGAGACAAAAAGTGACAATTAACTTTTTAATTTCTAATTCTGTGGCAGAAACAAGCATCCGTAACGAACACTTTATCAACCAAAATGCTAATCTGTGAAGATTATTACTGGATTCGCTTACTAACCTTCTGCAATATCTCTCCTTAGGGATGAATATGTTTACTTTACTCTCTAGTTTTACTCTCACGCAGTGTTTGCATTGGCTGATGTGCTGTGAAAACAAAGAAAACATAACCAAACATGAATTTCAGGATAAAGTCAGCATTATATTTGTTTGAAGCTGCCTGGTGTGGTCGGAAATTTATTCTTGTGTTCACAATGAACTATAATGTCAGTCTTTTAAGAATGCCGATACGTTTACTTACTTTTTCTTCTAAATGTGGTGTTTCCTGTTTCACAGATGTAAGTGACGCACCATTCTGTATATCTTTGTGCACAGAACTGAAAAAGGAAATTACGGTCAAATATGTGATTTAATATATGGGCCACTATGACTTGACATTTTGACTAAACTGTTTTGCGCAGTCACAAGGGATGAAGCGCTCAACACCAAACAAGTGTCATTGTGGTTTGTATTAGGTCAGCTCCAAAAACGAAACCTCTTACAAGAAATAAAATGCAATAAATTCAAATGTAAACGCCACGTCTGTCTTTCTTTGAGTTCGCATCATATCTACATTTTGTATCTGAGATCTCCAAGGAATTTGAACACACCAGTGAATCTGAAAAATAGCACTTTGTCATGAAGTGTTAGCATACAGCAGAGCTGAGAATTGAGTTGTTCTACTTCCTTTTTGTGGGCAGATTACGCACAACGCTCCAGACCAGCACCGCGCTCCCACTCTCTCTCCGGCAAGAGCCCAGGACCACAACATTACATCATTTTACATCAGATGTGACGTGTCTGCTCTACCAAATGATCACAGATAATAAGGAAAATAAAAACAGTTGTTTTTTTTAGTGGGTTTCCCACTCTTGTTCAACACTGTGGCTTACTAAAGCAATAACACGGGGATGTATGTGAAATATAAGAAATGTAGTATATTCATAAATTATAAAACAATAGAACTGTAAGGGCCTGTCCAGTTTCTATTTCGATTGTAAACTCAGTAATGAGGCATTTCCAGGAACTGCAATGTGTCACCTGCAAAAAAAAAACCAAAAAAACAAGCCATGTGAGTTTTTATCAGTCTCTTAACTCTTTTTTGATTTTTCTTTTAACATCAATTGAAAAACCCTCCAAATAATGATACTGGGAAAGCTTGTTGTCTTGTGTTTAAAATCACTGGGACCATGAGACCATTTTACTTGAAATGGGACATTGAAGGGAAACAAAGAGGAATATTCCAGTTTAAAGCCAGTTAATAGTATTTTTGGCATAATATTGATCAACATTTAAAAAAAAAGCATTGTGATCAGAGGGAAGAAAATGTCAAAAATCAAGGTTACAGTGAAGCACTTACGTGAAATGTTTTTTAACCTTATAATTTCATTAAAAAAAAACATTTACATTCATTTTCTGTTAGAATACGTTTGTTTTTTGAGATGTACATAGATGTACATACACAGTAGCTTTAGGGTTTTTAATGCAGTTTTTTCACAGCAAAAGCTTGTTAACATGCATTATTTTTATGAATCGGTAAAATATTGGTTTAAATAATGTATATTTTTTACAAACTTATTTCAAAGGTGTGCTATAAATGAACAGTCCTTATAAATAATTCAGGAAAGTTCAAATCTTAAACTTCTGACATGGAAGTTGCAATAGTTTAAATGTTTCTTGCCTATTGTCACTTATAGGTGAAGCAGCTTCTCAAACAAGAAACAAAGTAGGGCGGGGCTTGATCCGGGTTGATTGGATTGTTGTGATTTGCTATTGGTCGATCTCATTTGATTGACAGATTGCTAGTAAACACGTCATCAGAAAAGAGAGAAAGGAAAAGTTATTTTGATTAAAGATTATGAGTGCACATGATATGAAAAATTATGAATGATGTTCACAAATAAATCATGTATGATAAATACTGCAATATTATTAAAGTAAAGGTAGAAAAATATAAAAATATAAAAGTGGTAGATTTTGATTTCATGGTGCCTTTGAGTTGTAGGGCAGAATTAGGGAAGATGAAAAGATCCTTCGCTTTGTTATTTTAAATATTGCTGTTTCATCTGAATATCAACACTTGTTTAGTCAGCAGAATCAGTTTTGAGGTTCAATGATCTCATTTTGTTTCTCTGAAAAACAGTGATCTAAAAGTACATCATGAATTATGTTTGTCAATTTGTTATCGAGAGATTTTTGTTATAATTCCAATTATAATTTTTGTCATTAATAGGGTTATGATTTGTATTTATTAAATTAAAACCTATAGGCTACTTGAGTGAAATTAATCAATTTGCATTCAAAGTCTTTCTCTTATGACATATCTTGGTTAAAACAGCCAATTAAATTTCAATGAGAGTCATAAGAGTAATTTGACCTTTTAGAGGAATCACTTTTACTGGTGTGTTTAGTTAGTCAATTATTCTAAAAAATGTTAAATACAATAGTTTATTTAGTATTTGACATTGATGACACTTTAAAATATATATATAATATTAACAAGAATTATATGAAAAGTAATTTATACATTACACAAGTTTATACACATTTTGTGTAAAGTTTATACATTACACAAGTTTATACAATCTTACACCAGTATGGGCCATCTTACCCCCCTTTTAATATTTGATATTTTGTGCTAAAACAACTAAATTAGAAAATGTTTCTATTCATTTCCTATAATTACTCATTGGCTGATGCATCTTTAATTTGAGGAAAACATAAAGCGATTCATCTTGAAGATGTAAAAGTACATAAGAGTGCTTACAAGACAAAGTTTCAAAAATTATACATATTATTATTGTTAATCAATAATCAAGACTGTTGTTTATATATATATATATATATATATATATATATATATATATATCATATCAGTCGATCAAATTCCTATAGGACTGTCCATCTGAACATCTCCTAAAAGCCCAAAATGTTTATTTTTTACTTTCATGTTTCTGCAAAATGTTCGTTATGACTGTAAACGAGAATGCAACTAAATTTAAAGCGCTGTTGCAGTGACAGCGATGAAAGGGGCTTTACTGAATAAGAAAGGCTCAAGATTCTTATCCCATACACACTCACTGTACTTGTGAATTATGTTTGTGTCAAACGAAACGTGCGTTAATTCCCAACATGCACACAGTGTGTCCTAAACTCCAAACTCAACATCTGTAATACCACGGAAATTACAAAACACATGGGCAGCGGGTTGTTTTCATCTTAGTTACCATGCTCCGAAAAGGGAACTCCCATATGTCCAGAAGAATTATATAAAAGGACAAATCCTGGCCCTGAGCATTAGAATATGCAACCGCTGAACGCAACGATGCTGCTCTGTAACTGTAAGTATTCGTATTGTATTTTATATTTATTTATCTACGATTCTGTGGTGTGTACAGTTCAACCCAATGTGATGTTTGCTCCAGATGTGTCGGTGAGCTTGCTGTGCATCGCGCTGTGGCGCACCGGCGTCGCCAGTCCGGTCGGAGCGCGTGAGTCTCCGGTGTGTCTCTCGGGGACGGAGTGTAACGCGCTCGCACGCTCACTGCTCTGGAACGTGTCCGCGGTGCTCGCGACGGTCAGTGTCACTCAACATAGCCGCACATATAACACACACACTCACACACACCCTCTCTCTCTCTCTGTGTCTAATCGCGCTTCTCCTCCGCGGACAGGAGCACTTGTTCAGCGGGTTCGACTGCTCGCAGCAGAGCGCGGAGGTGCAGCTCAGGACCCGCACGATGGAGGCCTGCACCCCACAGGTAACACACACTTTATCTCACCGAGGCCGACAAACCCCAGCAGGAAGTTGGCTATTATGGGTTGTTTGAAATAATTGTTCGATTCCTCGGGGATCCGATCGCAACCAAACTCTGGCCATTTGACAGGGCTTTGTAAAACATGGCTTAATGTTCTGAAACAGGGAATTTAAAAGACCAAACTCAGCCAGTAAACAACATACAATTTTTAGAAAATCAAATGAGCCCAGAATATCTCCCCCCCCCCCCCCCTCTCTGTCAGTTACACTTTTGATGGTTTAGAGTTTAACCTTTACATCACTCTGTGTTTTTGGCTTAGGTTATAAAAATATAAAAAGGCCTTGAGATAAATACTGGACTTACAAAATTAAGTCTTTTTATATTTATATGGTTTAAATGCATATTTCCCGCTGTACACAGCTGCTTGAAAGCCACAGAGCCTGTCATCCCTGCATGCAGCTATATTTATTATTATTATAATTATTATCTTAATTACTATTGTTTAAACCATACAAATTTTTTTTTGTGATACCAAACAAGTGGGCAAGCCATCATACAGTTTAACCCAAGAGTAGAATAACTACAGATTTACATATAGATATGCATAACAGATTTTTTTCATTTTAATTGAAAAGCATTTTAACTAATAATTTTAATTCATTACCATCACCAGTAACTTTAAATGGTCCTGAAATGTAACAAATTAATATTTAAACTATTCAATTGTCATAAAACATTATTATTATTATTATCATTATCATTATTATTATGTAAAGAACTACAAAACATCTTGACAAATGATGTAAAATGACTTACTTTTTTGTGAAAATAAAATAAACTTTTTATACAACTATAAGTATATACTGTCAGTAGAAACCAAATGGCCTCAATTTCCTTTATTAGTTTTGTTTGTAAATATAAATAACCATTGTATTCAAAATTCATTACTGATACCTTCCTTTCTTCATCACACTTCATTCTTGACTGCTGAATCTCACTAGTATTTGTTTTTCACTCAACAGAACTCCGACTGCGCTCACAGAGCTGTCTTAAATATCGATGAGGTAAATTTACAACCCATTTTTCCAGTTATTCTGTTTATTGGCAGTGTCTTCAGTCTGTTGCATTGACACACGGTGACATGTATCGTTAAAGAATGAATGCCTGGAAAGAATCCTTGAAGATCTCCACTACTATCGGGAAACATTTCAAGCCTACTCGAACACAGAGCTCACCAGAACAGTGGTTAGAAGCATTGATGACCTCCTGCAGGTACAAACACAAACAGCTTTACTTAATTATTAAGCAACTATTTAACTTCAAGGCTCTTTTTCAATCAGTGAATATTCTTTCTCTCCTCTATAATAGAGCTGTTTCTCTGTCTCTGCAATGGACAACTCTCCAGCCGAGGTGAAACCGGTTATATTTTTCTAAGCTGTTTTCAATGCATTCTTTTGAACTCTTTGACATATAAGTATGATTATGTGCTTTTTTCAGGTGTCCATGGATCAACAAAAGTCTTTTCAAGAGCGACTGCAGCTGTGCAAAGTCTTAAAGGGCTTCAACCTTCGAACAATAACAATAAATCGAGTTTTCAACTACATTTTGTCAAAATAGCAAACTATCAATTGTTACCGGCCAAGCGCAGCCAATTTAGTTCACTGTTACTAAAAGGAATGATTATTTATTATTAAGTTATTTATTGTATTTAAGATTTATTTATTTATAGAGAATTTGTTTTAAATGATTTCTTTCTTGCTGTTTTATTAAAAGTGGCCATGCATTTCAGCAAAACTTTGTACCAGTCATGATTTGTCTTATACATAGTAAGATATAATTTGCTAATACCGCAATATAATGAGTGTTATACATTGGTGGGAATATTAACAAAGTCACAACAACAAACACAGAATCTGACTGACAAGGGTACATAAAAGAAAATGGCTTCAACATCAGATTATTGTTGAACTGAAACACATTTGCATTGAAATAGCGTGCAAAGTTTCCAGAAATAGTGTTCCTCCTGACTGTTGTGGAGTTTGGTTATTGCTGCCAAACAATTATTACCTCATTAATGGGGGCAACCAATAAGACAAGGGATTGCTCAGGTGGGTTTCTTTCGTCTGTTGAACACAAAAGAAGACAATTTTCTATGGCAGTCAATGGCTTCTGTCAACTGTTTGTTTACCAGCGTTCTTCAAAATCACTTTTGTGTTCAACAGATGAAAGAAACAGATTTGGAACAGAATTGTCTTTTTTGGGGGATGAATTGCCGTTTTAACAAGATATGCAATTGAGTAATAATACAACAATAATACAATTAGTGACATACTAATTCTTCTCTACTTCTCTACATTTTTGAATGTGAAAATTATTGACATTTTACAGTTTCATCATCAGTCTGGGCAAATCTCAAGAAATTCTATTTTTTCTTTTGGTTTCATAATGCTTAATGACCGCAAATATAGTTTTAAGCAGTTTTGAGCTGGTGTCATTACGTAAGAGGAAGTCTCCAACCACTGAATAACTGCTTTGTAGTTTCAAGGAATATTTTGAATAATATGACAAAATTTGAGAATGTTTGCATCTTCAGCCATGAAAGAGAAAGAGCTTTTTTTCTGCAGCCAAAAAAAAACAATCTTTTGCACACACAAAAAAAATTACTTACATTTTTTATTATTTATAATAAGAATAATAATAGAAAATAGTTAGAAGAACCAAACTAAGGCAACAGTTCTACAGTCGTCGAGGCTAATGGCAAATAAATGTTTCACTTTGTCTGATTCTTTCAAAGAAATTGCTCTAATGTCTCCATGTAATTATTTTTATGAATTTGATTTAAAAGTTATCAAAGTCATAAACTAACAGGTCTGAGTGTTTCTTGTATTGCATCTTCCTCAACTGAAACAACAACAAACACACACCTGGAACACGTAGCGTCATAGTACAAATAGTTAGAAAAAAGATTATACATATATAGCATAATAAAAACCTTACTGATAAATAGCAGGATTCTACTAAATATGTATTGCCCTTCTTTTAAGATAGTGTAGTTGCATCTATCAACAAGGTTTTTAGCAAAACCTTGAACCATCGGGAGAATATTGGGATCGGCACTTCAAAGAAAAGTATTTCCTTGCATCAATCTCAAAATATACTGGACAGCCTCGGATATTACACATACAGTAATACCTCGATTTACGAGTTTAATTCGTTCCAAGAGCGATCTCATAAACCAAAATGTTCGTACACCAAAACAAGTTTCCCCATAAGAATGCACTAAAAATCAATTACAGTGATACCTCGGTTTACGAGCGACTTGGTATACGAGCAAATCGGTGTACGAGCATGGGGGGTCGAATCGGTGTATGAGTATTGTATCGGTGTACGAGAAAAATTTTACCCACACCCATGCGCATGTTTTGTGTGGAAGCTCAGCATGGTCTGCGCATTTTTACAGGAAATATCCTAATGACAGCCTCTCATAACACAGTCACGGGGTTCCAACCCCTTTCTCACCCCTTAACTTATTCATTCTCTCAGCGTTGCTTGGTTTGGCTGCATCATTCACCGCAGTGATACTTTTATAAGTGATTTATAGCGGTTTTACCTCCTGTTGTAACATTAATTAATTGTAATCGCTGTTGTTCACGTAGTGAAACACGTACAGTACCTCTAAGCAGTAACTGTCACAGTTCATGAATTCATTGTCTAGTTCTGCCTGTGTGTGTGTGTGAGAGAGAGAGAGAGAGACACACACCTCGTTCTCATATCATCTGCCTATTTAGCTCCCTTCTATCCACTCTTCTCTTGTCCAGTCCTCCGTTTGCGGCTCCAGCGCGCGTTCATTCGCAGCTCCAGTGCGCATTCATTCGCAGCTCCAGCGCGCATTCATTCGCGGCCGTGGCTCCAGCGCGCGTTTGTTCGCGGCCGCGGCTCCAATGTGTGATACACCTCTGGATTATCACTTCGTCTGTTTTCTACACTATTATAATAAATTCACTCATTTGCACTTGAATCCTTGCTTTGCCCGCTCCCCCCTCCTCCCTCCTCTCATCTCCTCCATGCAGGCTGCTCAAACCTGAAGTGCATTACAGTAAATTGTCAAGTATTTTTATAGTTTAATCATCAATTATTAATTAGTATTTATATGAGATCTTAATGGTTATAATTTTAACTGTAATTAATAGGGTAAAACCAAAAAAATATTTAAAATGGACATTTATGGTCGTGTGGAACGAATTAATTGATTTTTAGTGCAGTCTTACGGGGAAACTTGTTTTGGTGTACGAGCATTTTGGTTTACGAGCTCGCTCTTGGAACGAATTAAACTCGTAAACCGAGGTATTACTGTAATTCGTTACTGTAATCCACTGACGGAAAGCTTCCCAAAGTGCAGGAGCTTCAGTTAGACTGTCAGCCAAAATCCGCCCCTCTAAACCTAAGGAGTCTACCAGCTGCAGTCAGTACAGTAAAGGTCATGAGGCTAAACCTGACACTCCCAATGATCTTGGAAGAACTTTGCAAAGAAATTAACAGATGTTTTGGCTGTTATGGAAGCAAACCCCTGTCCTCCTGAACAAAAACAGAGAGTGAAAGGCTGCAAGAAATGCAGTGATGAGAGAACAGGTGAGAACTGTCTGCATTGTTTCAGGTGTGGGCAGGAAGGCCACTTCTCTCGAGGTTGTAGAGCCCCTTTGGGAAACGGGCAGAGACTACTGAGGTTGTCAAGGTTCTGCCACATTCGGTCTAGTCATTTCTTGGTTTTGTGGCAGAGCTCTGGCACTACCGTAATGTCTCATGTTTGACTTATCTGTGTAACGTCTTATGTGCGGGTTATGATGTCTGATCCCGAGACTGGTCTTGTCTAGTTTCGGTTTGTGTCGGGATTCGGACATTCATGATCCGTGTGTTCATCCTTGTTGTGAGTGCATGAGACGAGTGTTTGCTCGTTCTCACGCGCTCTACGTTATGTGAGTGGGCGCGGTTTCAAGCTCTGCTCTGGTTCAAGCCCTGTTTCAAGCTCTTCAAGCTCTGGTTTGTGTTTACGTCGGCCACATGCTTTCATGTTGTGTTTTCTGTCACGCGCAGTTTGGTTGTCACCAGCTGCGCGACGTCTTTGTTTAATGTGAACATGCAGCGATGGGCATCCGCATTGGCTGTGTGTTCATGTCTTGTTCGTTACCCCGCCCGTCTTGTTTCATTGTCATTAGTTTGATTTTCTTCCAGCTGTGTTTCTCGTGCTTTTCCTCCTGTGTATTTAGTCTCCTCATGTTTGCCTTGTCAGTCGTGTCGTGCTTCTAGTCTAGTTATTCGAGTCGAGTCATGTCAGTTTTTCCCCCACTCGGGGAGGTTTATGTTTGAGTCTTGTTTGTTTTTTCAATAAAACCCTGTCCTCCCTGCAATTGAGTCCTCGCTCTCTCCAAAACCCTGACAGAGGTGGGGTCAGCAGTAGTCCAAGAATGAGCGCCCCAATATGAGCAACCACCTCCAGGTCCAGTCATGCAACCAACAACAGCTCATGAAAAAAAAGATGATGCCTCATCAGCCGTAAGTGTGGTTAACTATTTACTGCCTCAACATTTGCCACAACTGGTAAGCCTTGTAGGAAGCAGGTGCACAGTGGACTGTGTAATGGGCAGTTGCCCAGTTAGAGCCCTGTGGGAAACGGGTGCAGAGTCCAGCATAGTGAACGACCCTTGGCAATTGAACCACTTCCTCATACTCAGGTCAGACCCATCTCGAAACATTGACAGTCCTGGCTACTAATGACATACCCATTCTATATATCGGTTGGACTGAAGTCAGTTTCGGACTAAACAATGATTCCACTGCAACAAATGAATTACAGGTGCCAATGCTAGTGTCAAGTGACCTAGCAGTTGCCAGTGATCCCATCATTGGCTACAATGTCATTGAGGGCATCATTAACAGAAACGAGGAAAAGACTAAAGATGGAAGAAAGCAGTTGGCACATAAAGTAAGTAAAGCCTTACGCAATAATAGTGAAGAATGCTGATCGTGAGACTGGTTTAGTTTGTACTGGCAGAAAAATAGTGCTCTTACCAGCGAACCATGTCACCACTGTCTATATTAGAGCGCATGTGAGTCACGAGCCCAAGGCCAACATATGTTCGTTTCACCTGACATGCATAATCCTCCACCAGAAGGCGCGATTTTCAATGATGTGCAGGTGCATATCCCAGAAAAGAGAATGCCATGCATACCCATCTCTGTGACCAACATTACGAATCACACCATCTGTTTAGACTGTCATAAATTGATTGTCCACGTCCAGCAAAGCAAGTAGCACACCACTCCAAGAAAGCAGGAAACTGAGAAAACCAACTGGACCCCCCTGTGGATCTTAGCCATCTGTCAGCTGAACAGCAAGAGGCGGTAAGGGGAGTGTTGCGAGAGGAATGTGAGGCCTTTGCCAATAACAGTGATGATGTGGGTTGTTTACCATCTCTAAAGATACTTATAAGATGCTCTGTGATACCAATCCAGTACAAAAGACCAACATGTCCGTCCCAAAACCTCTTTACAATGAAGTTAAGGAGTACCTACATGACCTAATGTGAAGAGGGTGGATTATACCTTACTGATCCCCTTATTCGTCGCCGGCGGTGTGTGTTCACAGGAAAGATGGCAGTCTTCGTCTTTGTGTTGACTTCATGGATGCTCTGGGTGGGAGCTTGTGGTTCTCAGTTTTAGATCAAAGTAAAGCATGCCACCAGTGTCATCTGGATAAGGAGAGCTACCCTCCCACCGCTTTCATCACACACTGGACACTCTATGAATGGGTCCGTATACCCTTTGGACCGAGCTTGGCACCTGCAGAGTTTCAGAGAAGTATGGAGCACTGTTTGGCCGGCCTGAGAGACATGATCGGCCTCCCATACCTGGATGACAACCTGGTACACAGGAGCAGTTTTGAGGAGCACTTGGAGTATATTCGTCTTATCCTTCAGCTTTATAAGGAACATGGGGTGAAGTTGACCCCAAAGAGTGAGGTTTCTTGGCAAGTTGTTGACGAAAGAGGGTTACATAATGGACCCCGCAGAGCATTACTTGCTGTATTTGAATACGAATCACTGAAATTTTGCTGTAAATGTAAAAGTAATGCTTTTCTTTACTTAAATCTGTCAGAATATGTAGCTCATGCTTACTTGTAATGCGTGACCCTTAACACTGATAAGGTATTTCTACAGTTACCAAAAAGGCAACTTTCCATTTATTTTATACATTTAATACTTATTTATAATACTATATATTGTATAATATTACCTTGACAGTAAATTACAAATAATACAATAAATAAATAAATGAGTGCTAATGTGAGGTAGTTTCTAATAAAGAAAAAATAACAGCAAATTCTAAATATTTCTCTCTTCTGACCAAAGACTTCAATCACTTTTTTTCATGTAAATTCTATCACAGATGTGTGTTTTTTCCGCAATTGTAGCAAATGGAAACACAAAAACGATGTTTGCCGTCATCTCACTTTCAACACTACAGACGTTTACACAACTGTGGCGACTTCCGCTTGTGAAATAATGTGAAAATGTTAATTCCTGAGTGTTTAGAATAAAGATTACGAGGGCACATGCACGGATACATATTTAGAATAAATACGGGATATTTCATTAAAACCCAGAATAGTGTACTGCAGCTTTAAGGCGTGACGCCATCGGCGTGAATCTTTAATCGGACCGGATTTAGGACCCAGCGGCGTCTCTCCGTCTCATCCAGCGGGCAGCGTGAGGCTAACTAGCATCGGAGAGAAAATGCCGTCGTCTTTACCTAACATTGCGCTGCTTTCCTTTGTACTGGCTTTTATTGCTTCGCATTTCGGAGAGGTCTTTGCTGATGACAATGGACGAGGTAAAAAGTGACAACAAATTGAGATAATCGTTATAGAACAAAGCTAGCCTTGCTGGACCACCGGCGTCTGACCCGACCGAGATTAAACTCAGTACTTGGTTCGGGTCTGTCCAGATATGAGCGCACACTAAAACTGAGTCACAGGTGTTTTGTCCTGGTTTGTTCAGGTACACCTGCTCCCAGCCGGATGTGTCCTGTGTGTCCCTAATGCTGTCGTTTGTGTTGTCACAGGATTTGGGGAGCACATTCACTGGAGGACTCTTGAAGACGGCAAGAAGGAGGCAGAAGTAAGGTACTCACGACTCCCTTTCAGCTCTGCCATGTTCATCTTTCTATGAAAGCCAGGCCTTCAGAAGTGTAATCTGGTTACTGAATGCCTAATGTCGTCTTGTTAGTAAATAAAAGGCCTTTTAGCATCATTTTATAAACGTTCTCCTTCATGTTGTGGTTATTGTGTGTGTTTGCTGTGAAATCTTTACTATTTTTGAAGGGAAACAGAAAAATAACGGTTTATGATATTTAAAGATTATCACTTGCTTGGCTGAAGCTTCCCTTAATTGTCCACATGTCATTTTAGTTAAATAATGTTAAAATGTAAGTATCAAATGTGATGCATCAGACTTTTTTTGAGGAATGTTTATTTGTTCCCCTCATAGTCATCCTTGTATTGCACTGAATTACAGGAAATTCACACACACGCACACACACACAAAATATACAGTCATGGCTAAACTTGTTGACACCCCTGAAAATTTTCCAGAAAATCAAGTATTGCTCACAGAAAAATATTGCATTAACACTTATGCAATACTTTTGCATGTAAGTATTGCATGTTTTGCTATACACATGTTTATTCCCTTTGTATCTATTGCAACAACACAAAACCAAAAAGAGGAAAAAAGCAAATTTGACATAATTTCACACAAAACTCCAAAAATGGGCTGGACAAAATGATTCATTAGTCTTTGCATTGTGTGTCTGTGTGTGCCACACCAAGCATGGACAACAGAAAAAGAAGAGAAACTTGTGCAAACGTTTTTGTTATATTTTGTCTAAAGGTTCAACAAATTGTTAAATTATTTTACACAATAAGAACGTTAGCAGGATTTCTTTGATTTTTAATGGTAATTGTGAGCTCGTTCTGTCCAGCGGACTCCCTCTGATGGTCATCATTCACAAGACTTGGTGCGGCGCCTGTAAAGGTGTGTGGCTCGACGAACGTCTGTCAGAGTATTTCAATATAATATTCAAACGTTTGGGGTCAGTAAGATTTTGTTGTATTAAGAAAAATCTTCAAGTGTAATATTATTATAATTTAAAACAACTTTTTCTGTATTTTAAAATGTAATGTATCCCTGTGATTAAAGCTGTATTTCAGCATCATTCCTCCAGTGTCACATGATCCTTCACAAATCATTCTGATATGATGATTTCAAGAAACATTTATGACTATCGAAGTTGAAAACGGTTGTTGAAGTCGTGAAACATTTCATCAGAGAATCCTGAAAATAATTGAAGGTTCAAAAGAACAGCATTTCCCCCCTTCTGTTAATTGGATCATTTTAGTGCATTCTTGCTGAATTTCCTCAGCCTTACTGACCTGAAACGTTTGAACAGCAGTGTATAGATGTTTATTATTCTGTTACCTTGACGTTTAAACATGAATTATGTTGTAAAATAACTTTAGCTCTAAAGCCCAAGTTTGCTGAATCGAAGGACATCTCGGAGTTGGCTCACAACTTTGTCATGATTAACTTGGAGGTGAGTGTTATATATTTTTGTCTTGGAACGTTTACAGAAACTGAATATTGTGTTCGGAACGGAAAGTGTTCGGTTTGAGGCGTTCTTTGATCCATAACGAGACATGAGGTCAAATCTGAGATGGGAGGAGAAATGCGCAATATTGAAATCGCTTTTAAATGCAAACTCGCATTTTACTTTCAAATTCACAATCATGCACTCCGTGTGTAAGGAGTGGCGGTTACTGTAGCTTTCCTGTAGCTCAAGCACTAGAGTGGCGCTTGCAACACCAAGGTCATGGGTTCGATTCCCAGGGAAAGCAAGAACTGAATAGAATGCATTCAAGAAACATTGACAATGCAAGAAACTTTGGATAAAAGCGTCTGCCAAATGCTGAAATGTTAAACGACCACACGTTTTATAAGAGGAGATGTCTGTTAGGGACCAAATCCTCTGCCATTGTCCCGTCAGTCATCTTTCCTGACTATCTTTACGCGATCAATGAAATCTGATGTACTGTAATGTAACCGTCTACTGCATCTACTCAAACCATTTCTCCATAGAATGTATCATTCATTTCCGAATTCAGATTTAGGCTTCAGGCACATCCTTTAGTCCATAAGTGTTGGTCATTGTAAGGCATCTTCTCATCACATGTCCCGTGCGGCTGTAGGATGAAGAGGAGCCGAAAGATGAGTCCTTCAGCCCAGATGGTGGTTACATTCCCAGAATACTTTTCCTTGGTAAGTTATATGCATAAACTAATCGACTAAGCAAATGCACTCGTTTAAAACCTCACCCTTAAAGGTGGACTCCTTTTCCTCTCCCATTAAATTCCTGCAGAATCTGATCTTGATGAAGGCTATATTTGTGGATGAATAAAAGCAGTTTTTAATGTGACGTGGAGGGAGGAGTCAGTGACTTAATGTTGTCATCACATAACTAGCCAAATATTACAACCTTTGTCTAAGTAATTGTCTCGTTATCTGACAGTAGCAGAATAAAGTTTGTCAGGTTTGAATAGTGTTTCTACAATATCATAGTAACAAAGCTTTTTTTGACGCTACATCTATGGCACTAGGTGTCAGTAAATGGCTTTCCTGTAGCTTTAACAGTACAGTGTGGCGCTTGCAACGCCAAGATCATGGGTTTGATTCCCACGGAAAGCAAGAACTGGTTAGAATATCAATGTGTTTCTTGAATGCAATGCAAGTCGCTTTGGATAAAAGCGTCTTCCAAATGCAATGTAAATGGCCAAGGTGACTGTTATGACATCTTGACATCTCACAAATATATTTTTCCTTTGTTAGATCCTACTGGTAAAGTCCACTCTGAGATCACAAACAAGAATGGAAACCCAAACTACAAGTACTTCTACAGCAATGCAGATCAAGGTAAGAAGAAGGGCTGGATTTGCAATGGATGCGCTATCTGATTCATCTCAGATTGTTTCCACATATGAATGAGGCCGATAGCCACTGACCTGAGAAAATATACCAGCCGTATGTTTTTAACTGGCAATGAAACAATAGAGCAATAAAGATACCAGTGACTTTTCTCTAATCCAGTTTCGATACCGCAGATAAAACTACTAATATAAATTAAATACATTATTAAAGTCAAGTAAACATTCAGTAATACAGTAAGAACAAATAAATGCACCATTTAAATACAATATAACAAAGATACAAATTAAATTAACTGTTTTTCAGGTACAGAAATGTAATAAAGTAAGCAAATGTGAAATAACACTGCATCGTCTTTACTGTACAAATTAAACATCCTTATTAAGGCATCAAAAGTTATTTAGTGATTTATTATTTTATTTTTGTGTCCCATATTGTTTGATTAGCATTAAAATCAGTCTTCAGCAGGATTTTTAGGCTGCTGTCACTTTAAGAGCGAACGCATGAATCTAATATACTGATTTAGGACACGTGTTTACTTTCTCACGGTTTATCTTTACTTAAGACATAATACCACTATATATATATGTGTGTATGTATGTATGTGTATATATGTACACACACACACACACACACACACACTCGATCATGTTTGTTCATGCAGTTACAATTCATAAGTGCCAACGGGCAAGTTGTGCCAAATCTCAGAGCAACTCAATGGACATTTTCATTTGAAAGTGTTGTGAAATGCAAGAAACAACTAAAATAATGTTTTTGCAGAAAGGCTGCCACTGGCTCGTTTAACGTAGCGCTTAAGATTGATAATATCATAAATAATGCACTGATTGACTTCAGCTGTGCCCGAATGTTTTCATTTTCATTCACTTTGTTTCATATGTAGTAAACTGTGGCATTTGAATAGCATCGTGTGTGTGTGTGTGCAGTCCAGTCCATTCAAAAGACTAACTTTAAAAACGAATTAGAGTTGAGTGCAATGTGACCAAAAGCTGACGCTCGTCTCTCCCGTGTGCAGTCGTGGCCAGCATGAAGGAAGCTCAGGAGAAGCTGACCGGAGACGCCTTCAGGACCGCTCACGTCGGTGACGAACTCTAAGGGCATGGAAAGCTCTCCTCCATCCATCCCTTCATCCCCAACTCCTCCTGTGATTTTCATCTGATCTGTTATAGCACAAGACAAGCTTCAAAAGCGAAGGAATTAGATAGGAGGTCGATTGGCTTATTACTTTGAGAACCAAAGCATACTTGCTGTCCACATAAAGGGTGCTATTTTCTTTCTTAATTCAAAGTCTGTGTCCATTTTGATGATTCATGTTGAAACCAATCAACCCTCTTAACTGCGTTCTCGAGGCACTCCACATTTTGTCCGACTGAGGAACGTTTAACCCCCCACTAAGGCATTTCTTGTGCTTCCAAGCCATACCTTGCAAAGCTGCGGTAAAACTGATCCAGTTGCCCAGTCGCATATATGAAGGGCCTTATTATCCCCAAACTACCCACCGTAAACTATAGCTTATGATTTGTGTTCGTGAGTGTGATAATCTATTATGTTATGGTTAGTTGAAATGCAAACAGTATTTCTTGAACTTGCCAAGTTTTAGTCCTCAATTTATGGAGTTGCTTTTGGTTTTAAAGGAGAGATTTTTACTATTGATAATACTTCTGATTTAATGACTGTAATGTAACTGGCCTTTTCTCTCTTCTTTTGGGATTTAGAGGGAATTGTCTTTCTTCACCATACTGTATTTTTTACCAATATGTAATATGAGGCTACAAATAAAGTTGATATAAAATATTGTAAAATAGTTATTTCTGCTTTAGTTTATGGAGTGATTGATACTTCATATATTTGTCTTTTAGTTACCAAAGGTAATTTATGGAAATATTGTCTCTGGATTTTTACAGAAGTAATTCAAAATGTGCATTCTCCACTATATTTTGAGCTTAATAGAAACTATTTTTATGCAATTGTTGACACAACAGTAAAACAATCAGTCAAATAATAAATATTCTAATAGTAAAGGATTCCTGCATACAACTTTTGATGACTCTGATGCTCTTCCTCTGTTTTTCCAGCGCAAACGTCTAATGGTTCTTAAATCATGATCATTTAAGGTTTTGATCAAAAAGTTTAATTCAAACAAGAGCAAATATCTGCCAGTGGAAGAGAACTGAAGATGTTTAGATATTTGTATTGGAAAACAGGACAAGGATGTTGTGGAAGAACTTTTTCACCCCAAACTTTTGAAAAGTGGTGTAAATGCAAGACTAACAATTATGGTTTTGTTTTTGATGATTTAAGGTTGTACTGTGAAACTGTCTCGTCAATACACTACACTCTTAGAAGAAAAGGCTTTCTATCATGGCACAATTTTATGGTTTGAATCAATTTTTGTTTTAATTAAATATTATGAATGTAAACCCATAAACATATTTTACCACTAGAAAAAAAATGAAATCACTTGTTAAACAATAGGTTGTGACTCAAGAATCCTAAGACTTCTAATATTCATAATAAATATTTTTTTCTAAGAGTGTACTAATCAAATGATGACTTTCAACCATTGTTGATGATTTTTTTGTCTCAGCAGAGGGCAGTCTTTATCCAGATATTCCCTCTGTCTAATGCTGAGCTTTAAAGTACAGTGGTATCTCGAGATATGAAATTAATCCGTTCCGAGGCGGCCTTCGTATGAGTTTTTCGTATCTTGGAACACATTTTACCTGTAAAATGGCTAATCCGTTCCAAGCCCTCCAAAAACACCCCATTAAATTTCATAATAAAGCTAAATTGACCTATAAACAATGAAATAACGTAAAATGTGGAAGCTTACCTTTCGAGTGAGGCTATCTCCGAAAGTGGCGGCAGAGGAGGAGGAGGACAAACGGCAGATTCGGGTGCGGAGTGGCTGAGCTAAAGCACGCCAGCACGTACGTATAGAAGATGCATGATGGGAGGGATGCTGTCCAATTAGAGAGAAGGATCTCATGGCTTGGCTAGCATCAGGAACCAATGGGAGAGCAGGAGGATGGTGGCGAGTCTACTATAACTAAGATGGCGGCGTGCGGCGCGAGTTTCAAAATTGTTATGGGGCGAATCTCGGACTTTCAGAAACCTTTCGTATCTTGAAAACTTTTCGTATGTAGAGCAGTAAAATTTTTCGTCTTTGCTTTCGTAACTTGGATTTTTCGCAAGTTGAGCCTTTTGTATCTTGAGGTACTACTGTATATTGAAATGACACATTGTGGCTTGAACGTTACATGATGTAAAGCTGTTAAAATGATCATAAGATAACTAGATAGCAAACGGTTTATTATTCGATCAACAGCGAATGATCAAATTCACAAAGTACTTAAGTACATCTTTCACCTTTAATGTGAAAAAACATCAGACAGACAAATCCTGTGATTTGAGCTCAATAGAAATTGTTCATACAAAATTAAACTGACAACACAACAGTGAAGGCACACAAAAATAAACATACAGTCTATCATACAAAGTGATCCCTTATGGATTGTATTTTATAATAAAATCAACAATGTGATAATTCATTACGGATATTTCTGAAATTAACTGTCTGTATGGCGTAGGACCGTGTTTTTATGTTCATGTCACACATGAACAATCGGCTACTGACGCTGCAATTTTTTTTCAAACGTTTTATCACTTTATTAAATAGATTAAAAAGTCTAAAATAGCTCTAAAAAGACATCTGATGTATATCCATTATTCTATACAAAATTCTCTCTACGTAAAAGAACGTCACCCTTTCCCTTTGCTCGTGTTAAATATCACATACGCCCCCCCCCCACAGACATGGACTCTCCTCACGACAGCTCAAAACTTGGTGACTAAATGCAGTTGAAGCCTTTTTGAAAGGCTTGAGAATGTATTATGTGCTGGTGATATTAACTATGATTTTTAGTTAATAAATTCAGATGTTTGGATCCTGTTGGGAGTTGTGCAGTTGTTCAGTGTGTGTGCGTTTAAAAGCGGCCCTGTTTGGCGTCTCCGATGGCTCCCCAGACGTCAAACACAAACTCGTCGGGGAAGGCAAAGTCACCGAGAGCCTCGTCCAGAGCCATGGCAAACTCGTCAGGGTTCTTCTTGTCTCGACCCACCTCCACCATCGTGGCCGCTGCGCAGAAGTGAGAAGGAAAATAAACTCATCGTGTTTTGCAATCCTCAGAGCCTGACACGTATTGGTAGTGCTTGTAGATGCAATGAATCATTGTTTCCAAATGACATTATAAAGGTCAGCCGTCTTCTGGTTTCAGAAACCAGAGTTTTGATCATGCTCTTATCCAACACAAGTACCAGAATTAATTAACATACAAAATTAAATAAAGTCCTAAATATGCACTTAATATATTATATGGTTACTTGAATTAAGAATTATTAATTTGCATTTAGCATTGCCTGTTAGCGCATACACACACACACTCGTACATATATCTTTGTGAGGACATTCATTGACGTAATGCTATCTTTAGCTCCTCACCGTAACCGTCCAAACTAAGAGCCGAACCCTGACCCTAAACCTAATTATAACCTGATTCCTAAAACCAGGTCTTGACCCTCAAACAGGCCTTCAAAGGGCTCTTAGAAAGTGAGGAGCGGACAAAATGTCCTCACTTTGTTCTTTGTCCTCACTCTGATGGCCTAAAACGCAAACTGGTCCTCACAAAGATAAATGTACAAGCACATACACACATAAATATACATTACATTAATGTATACATTAATAATGATCTGTTTTTACATGAAAAATGGGGCAGGTTCATGTGGATAAGCGTTCAAATGTTTGGGGTTAGTAAGTTGAATGATTTAAGCGAATGAAGAATTAAAAAGTTTACTGGAAATAAATAATGCTTTTCAGTCTGGTTTTAGAAAGCAGCATAGCACAGTTTCTGCTGTTATTAAAGTGTTTAGAGACATTATTAATGCCTTGGATTGTAAATGAACTTGATCATGACATCCTTTTGAGGAGTCTATCCATCTCCCCTTAAAAAAATTAAAAGTTACTTTTATTAAGTATAGTTTATGTAGTAAGTAGATCATCAGTTTCTGATATACTCAGACCAGCCCGTCTGGCACCAACAACCATTCCACGTTCAAAGTCACTTACATCACCTTTCTTCCCCATTCTGATGCTCATTTTAAACTTCAGCAGATCGTCTTGACCACGGCTGTGTCTGAAATTGCTCCCTATCCTCTAAAATAGAGCATTATTTGACGGGACAGCCTTTTGTCGTGGTGTCCAAAACCATAGTGCACTCAATCAATCCCTTAACGCAACGCAACAAGTGCACAACTGATGTAGAAGAATACCCATAATGCACTGTGAGAGTCATGCATCAAATTAATTCCCATGTCTAACCAGAAGACAGCGCCAGTAATCCATCTATTCATTCTCCAAACCGCTGGTCCAATGTGGTTACAGTGTAATATCATACAGGTATAAATTCCCTTTTATTTGCTTAATAAATTATAAAATGAAGGTTTCACATGCTAGTTTCCATGAGAGAGTGGTTCCTCAAAGCTAGTTTCCTGGAACTGCCAGTTTGCTCCATTTCAAATGATTATTAAACATTAAACATTCAAATAATCTTCGTTCAAATTACATTGTATAAGTTCCTCGAGTCTAAACAGAACTGGGGGTGAAAAAGACTAAACATAATGATTCTGTTGCTTGGAATAATCTACTAAGTAATCTACTAAACTGACCAGCTGTGATCCTGGATTATATCAGATCACTCTTGTAAAAGAGATTTTAAGATCAATGAGGTTTTTTTAACATGGTTAGATAAAGAAATTAATACTCAGCAAGGATTCATTAAATTACTGTAATCATAAAATTAGTACATTACATAAATTCTGTTCTTTTCAACTTTCAGTTCCATCAAAGAATCCTAAAAAATGCATCAGTTTCCTCAAAACTATTAAGCAACACAACCGTTTTCAACATTGATAATGAACATTGAAAAGAAATGTTTCCTGAGTGAAAAATCAGCAAATCAGAATGATCATGTGAAGAATAAATTGTGAAGAATAAATTGTAATTAACAATGTGTGAAATCACATTTCACATTATTATATAATTTTACAATAATAATTAGCATTAGAGCTAGCATTACAGACATCTTTCAAAAACATTACAATTCTTACAGACCCCAAACTTTTGAACAGTTGTGTATTTTATTAAAATACACATGTATGTCAAATTTGAACCTTTATACGTTCTCATAAAAAAAGTGTGATGAACACCACAGACGTCTCACCTAATTCAGTGTCTCGAATGCCCATGTAACTCTCAAGAAGGTCATCCACTTTCTTCACAGCCTTCTCTTCAAATTCAGTGGGCTAATAGAGTAATAGAAAGGCATTAGAAATAAACTTTAAGTGAATGTTACTATTCGAATATCAGTGGGCATGTTGCTAATACTAATACAAGCTATAGCAACACTGAGAAAACCCGGTTACCATCTCCTCGACCGTTGCCGGACCCTTCGAGCGCAATCTGAGGGTTTCTCTGCCTGTGCCGATCTTGCCCTCTCCTGAGGATTTGCCTCCGCCTCCTCTTGACCTTGGTTCAAGCATCTCTGCCAAGTGAACGAACATTATTCCTTTTTTATATTAAATCAACATTTATCCACATTTAATAATCACATGATGAAGTCTGAGGAGAAATAGAAGACTCATCAAATCGCAATGCTTCATAAGAGTGACCGATTGCTGCTCAACTCTTTTGCTGCGGTTTGCATTGCCACAGCTTCACTCATTGGTGGTTTATCTCTAGAGGATTATGGGTAGTGTAGTTCCTCAATGGGAAATTAGCAATTAAACTGTTTTCGTTCAAAATCAAATTGAAATCATCGACTTATGGAAGCAAATACCATCACTTACCAACCGTAGAGGTTCACGGGCGGTTTGTCTGGAAAGGTTTATACTGTGTTGAAAATAAAACTCTCTATAGAGAAAATGAATGGGATATTTACTTAATAAACAGCTCAAACGAGCTGCGTAACACAAGAATTAACCTCATTGGTTCTTGAAGCTCAAACGTTCTGCGTAACACGAGAATGAACTTCATTGGTTCTTGAAGCTCAAACGAGCTGCGTAACACGAGAATGAACTTCATTGGTTCTTGAAGCTTAAACGTTCTGCGTAACACGAGAATGAACTTCATTGGTTCTTGAAGCTCAAACGTTCTGCGTAACACGAGAATAAACCTCATTGGTTCTTGAAGCTTAAACGTTCTGCGTAACACGAGAATGAACTTTATTGGTTCTTGAAGCTCAAACGTTCTGCGTAACACGAGAATGAACTTCATTGGTTCTTGAAGCTTAAACGTTCTGCGTAACACAAGAATGAACTTTATTGGTTCTTGAAGCTCAAACGTTCTGCGTAACACGAGAATGAAATTTATTGGTTCTTGAAGCTCAAACGTTCTGCGTAACACGAGAATAAACCTCATTGGTTCTTGAAGCTCAAACGTTCTGCGTAACACGAGAATAAACCTCATTGGTTCTTGAAGCTCAAACGTTCTGCGTAACACGAGAATAAACCTCATTGGTTCTTGAAGCTCAAACGTTCTGCGTAACACGAGAATGAACTTCATTGGTTCTTGAAGCTCAAACGTTCTACGTAACACGAGAATGAACTTTATTGGTTCTTGAAGCTCAAACGTTCTGCGTAACACGAGAATAAACCTCATTGGTTCTTGAAGCTTAAACGTTCTGCGTAACACGAGAATGAACTTTATTGGTTCTTGAAGCTCAAACGTTCTGCGTAACACGAGAATGAACTTCATTGGTTCTTGAAGCTTAAACGTTCTGCGTAACACAAGAATGAACTTTATTGGTTCTTGAAGCTCAAACGTTCTGCGTAACACGAGAATGAAATTTATTGGTTCTTGAAGCTCAAACGTTCTGCGTAACACGAGAATAAACCTCATTGGTTCTTGAAGCTCAAACGTTCTGTGTAACACGAGAATGAACTTCATTGGTTCTTGAAGCTCAAACGTTCTGCATAACACGAGAATGAACTTTATTGGTTCTTGAAGCTCAAACGTTCTGCGTAACACAAGAATAAAAATCATTGGTTCTTGAAGCTCAAACGTTCTGCGTAACACGAGAATGAACTTTATTGATTCTTGAAGCTCAAACGTTCTGCGTAACACGAGAATGAAATTTATTGGTTCTTGAAGCTCAAACGTTCTGCGTAACACGAGAATAAACCTCATTGGTTCTTGAAGCTCAAACGGTCTGCGTAACACGAGAATAAACCTCATTGGTTCTTGAAGCTCAAACGTTCTGCGTAACACCAGAATGAACTTTATTGGTTCTTGAAGCTCAAACGTTCTGCGTAACACGAGAATGAACTTCATTGGTTCTTGAAGCTCAAACGTTCTGCATAACACGAGAATAAACCTCATTGGTTGTTGAAGCTCAAACGTTCTGCGTAACACGAGAATGAACTTTATTGGTTCTTGAAGCTCAAACGTTCTGCGTAACACGAGAATGAACTTCATTGGTTCTTGAAGCTCAAACGTTCTGCGTAACACGAGAATGAACTTCATTGGTTCTTGAAGCTCAAACGTTCTACGTAACACGAGAATGAACTTAATTGGTTCTTGAAGCTCAAACGTTCTGCGTAACACGAGAATGAACTTTATTGGTTCTTGAAGCTCAAACGTTCTGCGTAACACGAGAATGAACTTTATTGGTTCTTGAAGCTCAAACGTTCTGCGTAACACGAGAATGAAATTTATTGGTTCTTGAAGCTCAAACGTTCTGCGTAACACGAGAATGAACTTCATTGGTTCTTGAAGCTCAAACGTTCTGCGTAACACGAGAATGAAATTTATCGGTTCTTGAAGCTCAAACGTTCTGCGTAATCCTAAGAGTGCTCCATCCTGCATACTTTTGACAATTTTGAACTTTTCAGAGTCAATTAAATCTCTTTTTTTGGCCCGTTTTTCCAGAAGAAAAGAATCTGCCTAATAATTCTGCACACCTTGAAATAGGGTGTTGATCTCCTTAGGCCCTCCCTCCCTCGTTACACAAATACACATCACTTGTTATGCATTGTATCCAATAAGCATTCACGTTTATACAGCTTGGAGTTGGAAATTATGGATAAAATGATGATATGGTCAAAATAATCACTTGCCTAATAATTGTGCACACAGTGTATACAGTATTCAAAATGAAGAACATACAAAAACAGTGCTTCAACAACAACATGAATGACTAACCGAAGGCTTTCATGGGCTCCACCAGTTTGAGGGTGAAGGACTGATCTTTGGGCAGCTCCTTCAGCATTCGCGCCACCTCATAGTGCCGCATCCCCACGATGTTCTTTCCGTTAATGCATTCGACATGATCTCCCACACAGATCACCTTCACCCCATCCACCACACTGCCCTCTTTGATACGCTGCCAAACAGAAAACACACACACTTCAGCTGTTAAAATATCAATTTAACAAACATATTTTAGGTGTCCTTTTGCTTTAACCATTACTTAGACTTAAAACGATACACAAACTATTTTAAAAAATGGGTCTGAAACACAACTGACACTTTGCTTTAAAAGATCCAAACCCAGCATTCAGAGCTACAACTACAGCACGTGATCTTACAAAGTCCTTCTAAATTAAATGATTAACTTCTCTCAATCAAAGCATGCCCAAACAAAGCCAAAGCCAAAGCCAGACAAAAGGGTAAATAATGTTTGTATTTGCGCGGAGGGAGATCTTACAACTTACATAAAGCCATAAATACTCTTTAGGCACTAGATTTGCTTACTTTCAAACACATGCAAATCATTAGCAGTACATGGGAAGCACTAGCACTAAGTCAAGCTACAGTATGTTTCTATGCTTAGAAAGCTGCACAGCTGAAGGGGCAGCATCCCATAATAACAGCCTGTTCTAGAAAGCAGCATCATTGTGAGTCTACCTTTATGAAGGCGAATCCAGCTCCATTGTCTGTGATGGTGAGCCCAAGTGCTTCCTCAGCTTTGTACACCTCCACCTCCTTTTTGATCCCTTTTATGTGAGCGAAGATGAAGTCCTCCAGTCCTATCTGCCCTCCCAGCAGCTTTTCCATATCAATTTTGTGGGTGTTGAGTGTGCAAAATAGGATCTGTTGTAATACATTTAAAGGAGTGGCCATTTTTAAAATAAAACATCCAGAGAGAACATTTCTGCAATTTTACTACATTTACATTTATACATTTGGCAGAAGCTCTTATCCAAAGTGACTTGCATTGCATTCAAGATACACATAATTATAATAATAATTCATTACATTTATATAGTGCTTTTGTTGAAACTCAAAGCGCTTTACATTTGCAAGGAGTCAAACCCATGACCTTGATGTTGCAAGCGCCACGTTCACAGGAAATTTGAGTAGCTGATCCCATAGTAAGAAATATAACATTTTAATTTGGTATATTAGTAAATGTTACACTTCACCAAATGTACTGTAGTATTTTTAGAAGATACAACACAAATAAGAATCGTCACTGCAGTCTTAAGGCCCAATCACACCAACAACAACAATAACTATATCAGCGTCCAGATCAGCGGACGATATCGTTCTCTCAATCCAAGCGCTCGTCTGTGTTACACACTATGGTGCGTGTGCGATGCGGAGGAAGCGAGGAGCACAAGGAGAACAGGTTTCGAAAACTGAAACTCTCTTTAATCTCAAACATAAAACAAAACCACTTTGAATAAACAGAAAAGGCACACGAGGGTGCAAAACTCTAAACTCTAGGAGACACGGGAAAAAACAATCAACACACAGCGAAATCCATGTAACACAATTGCCGACGAAGACAAGGGGTAACATGAGGGTTTAAATACATGAGGAGATGACAGACAGCTGGCAAACTAATTGGGTAATTAACTAACAAGACAGGCGTGGGAAGGAATGGGGAGACACGGGGAAACCCAGAAGTGCTAGACGTCACAAGACTGTGACAGTCTGTCACTTTAAACGCTCCTTACAGCAGGAATGATTCTGATTGGCTCTCAATGTTTTTATCCTTCGTCAGCTGGATGAAATTTTTCTGAAAGTGATTCTAGTGATATTGTATCTCTTTATCATTAAAGCTGTAGTGTGAACTGCTATTCTTTAATACGGAGAACGATTTTCAGAACTACACTCACCTAAAGGATTATTAGGAACAGCATACTAACACTGTGTTTGACCCCCTTTCGCCTTCAGAACTGCCTTCATTCTAAGTGGCATTGATTCAACATTCTTTAGAAATGTTGGCCATATTGATAGGATAACATCTTGCAGTTGATGGAGATTTGTGGGATGCACATCCAGGGCACGAAGCTCCCGTTCCACCACATCCCAAAGATGCTCTATTGGATTGAGATCTGGTGACTGTGGGGCCATTTTAGTACAGTGAACTCATTGTCATGTTCAAGAAACCAATTTGAAATGATTCAAGATTTGTGACATGGTGCATTATCCTGCTGGAAGCAGCATCAGAGGATGGGTACATGGTGGTCATAAAGGGATGGACATGGTCAGAAACAATGCTCAGGTAGGCCGTGGCATTTAAATGATGCCCAATTGGCACTAAGGGGCCTAAAGTGTGCCAAGAAAACATCCCCCACACCATTACACCACCACCACCAGCCTGCACAGTGGTAACAAGGCATGATGGATCCATGTTCTCATTCTGTTTACGCCAAATTCTGACTCTACCATCTGAATGTCTCGACAGCAATCGAGACTCATCAGACCAGGCAACATTTTTCCAGTCTTCAACTGTCCAGTTTTAGTGAGCTCGTGCAAATTGTAGCCTCTTTTTCCTATTTGTAGTTGATATGAGTGGTACCCGGTGGGGTCTTCTGCTGTTGGAGCCCATCCGCCTCAAGGTTGTGCGTGTTGTGGCTTCACAAATGCTTTGCTGCAAACCTCTGTTGTAACGAGTGGTTATTTCAGTCAAAGTTGCTCTTCTATCAGCTTGAATCAGTCGCTCATTCTCCTCTGACCTCTAGCATCAACAAGGCATTTTCGCCCGCAGGACTGCCGCATACTGGATGCTTTTCCCTTTTCACACCATTCTTTGTAAACCCTAGAAATGGTTGTGTGTGAAAATCCCAGTAACTGAGCAGATTGTGAAATACTCAGACCGGCCCGTCTGGCAGCAACAACCATGCCACGCTCAAAATTACTTAAATCACCGTCCTTTCCCATTCTGACATTCAGTTTGGAGTTCAGGAGATTGTCTTGACCAGGACAGACCTCTAAATGCATTGAAGCAACTGCCATGTGATTTTGAATTAATGAGAAATTGAACAGGTGTTCCTAATAATCCTTTAGGTGAGTGTGTATCTTTTCTATTTACAGTCATCATCCCTGTTGTGAACGGACCTTCAGAAATGAGTTTTTTCGCCTATGTTTGTGTTACCCAGAGAAACTTTGCATTAGCTCAAAAATGTGTATGTTCACTCACAAAAGCATTACATGTAGTTTTTACACTCCCACCATTTCTATCACTTTTGCATTTGTTTGCGAAAGTATTTAAGAGCAAATGCAAAGTCAATTTCAAATCATCAAATACATTATTTTACACACAGTGGAAAAATGTGACTACCAATGCAATTGGCCAATATGACAAGAAAAGAAAAACTTCTAAAGCTCCGTAATTATTTCCTTTAACTGTCCAGTATTTCCTTTCATTAGTGGGTTCTGTTACAGATGGCGACATATCTAGGAGGAGACAAAGAACCAAATACAAATTAAAAATTAATTCTATTGGATTTTTACATTTGTATTTGATTCTTTCACACGGTTTCAAAATGACGATAAAATTCCAACAGGAATCTTCCTTGAGGACATTCTGGTTAATAAGTTAACTATCGGTAATAAATCACTTAACATATTTCACAACATTCAAAACTATTTCACAGATTTTCCCCACATTGCATTCTTTTTTAAATAATATTTTTGTACACTTGTAAGCCCCTTTAAAAACAAAAAACAATGCAACAATAAAATGTGTGCTGCTGTGTGTCTTATAAAGCTAGTTTCTGTCCAATAATGTTTCTTTAAAACTAAATTCTTGCAACAAAAAAAAAATACTTATGGCATATATGCAATGATACACAAAAGCAAAAAGAGCCAAATGCAGACGGCAGGATGTCCACACAGACAGATGGGGTCAGCCTGGTGTCAATCATCCAAAAATCTGGTGTCTTTCAGTGTCTGGCGGCAGTGAGGAAACATGAGACCTGGCAACCTGAGACACCAGATTTAAGGTTGACGGCTGATGAGCCGGGCCAATGAACACTTGAAGACAACTAAACACTGAAGTATCAGAAGAGTAAAGTATTTCACTTGCTTCCTGATAACGCAAGAACACACACATGTGCAAAGCTACGACAACCTTTGGACGCAATTTAACGTAAGAGAATAGATCAGTCCGTATCAGCTCTTTATAGCGACCTTTGGTGGTGGAGACGCTCCAACAAAGACGACTTGTTTTCTCCCCCTTTTGTGCACTGCGGGCACTTTGGACACACATCAGCTGACACGCATACAGGACCGTTGCCCTGGTTACCAGAGCCTATCAAAAGGCCGGGATTAAGGGGAAGCTTTCGCAGAAACAGGAGGGGGAGGGAGGAGACGGCTGTTGGCTGCTAGATGACCAGCTTCGCCCGGATCTCTGCCATATCTGACACCTACACTGCGTTACCAAGGCTGCGACCGACTGACATCATGCTTCCTCTTACACATCGCACGTTTTTTAGAGACAAGCTCTGACGTACCCGCCCACATCCCTCCTTCAACTGGCAAATGTTTCACCTTCGATACGAGACGCACCCACAGACAGGATTGCAACAGACCGACCTTTCAGAAGCACATTCTTGAACCAGGCAGGAAATCAAAACAACGTTGTTAGTCAATACACCGGATTACAGTAATCTACTACAACACTTCTGAGGAACTGAAGTGGATTGTGGGACAAATCTCCATGTTTGGTTGGCTAGCTCGAGAGAGGCCCGTTTCTTTGGCAACAGGGCGTTATTTTGGGGTCTTGGCGGGGCGATCTGCTCTAATGAATGAATGAGCAGAGCCTAAAGATTAAGCCGGCATTAATAACGGACCAAAAAAAGAACAAACGTGAAAGAAACTTTGAAAGATTAACAGTTTAACAGGTCAAAATGCTGAAGCAGCCAGGTTTAACATCACACCAATATGAAGAGAAGAGAATCATTAAATCGTTCATTACAACAACAGACTAACCAGCTGGCTTAGGTATTACTGTGTAAATCCATTCACAACAGCAAAATAAGACTCATACACAT
This sequence comes from Rhodeus uyekii, assembly GCA_037043235.1. Classification (NCBI taxonomy): domain Eukaryota; kingdom Metazoa; phylum Chordata; class Actinopteri; order Cypriniformes; family Acheilognathidae; genus Rhodeus; species Rhodeus uyekii. The sequence continues at coordinate 5,093,380 of JAWRVZ010000016.1, read as the reverse complement.
TTTATCATTAGTAATCATTAACAATGGTGGATTAACCAGCTTTCAAAACTTTACCGTTTCATTCCTGTGAATGAAATTCTCCAATGGGTCATTAGCATCCTTTCATATTAATTAACAAAACAAACATGACAACTGTTAAAGGGATAGTTCACTCCCCCAAAATTATTCTGTCAATACTTTCTCATCCTCAAGTCGTTCCAAACAATTTATGACTTTAGAACATTTTAGATATTTTGATCCATGCAATAAAAGTCAAATGAGGAAAAAAAGCAAGTTTGGAAAGACATTAATAACATTTTTGGGAGAGCCGTCTCATCAAGGTTAAATAAATATATCATGTTTCTGCTTTTCATAAAAGGTAATAAAATGTGTTTTTAAATATACACAGACTGACGTCTGAAGTTACAACATAACCATCTAAACGGGTTTCAATAAAGGCGTGACTCAAATTGTGATGTATGAACACATTCCTTTCAGCTGACAACAGCAAGTACATGCATGGAGGACGTGTTACAACACCGATAAATCATATTCCTCATAATGACCCTGACGACTCAGTGCAGGTGACAAGTATTGATATGATTTGCAGGGTGTCGATATAAAAGATATCCCCAAAGACATTTTATTCAAATTCTCACTACTGTAATGCATCTTTTACTTTTGAGCTTTGTGGTGCAAGTACTTGAGTGAAAGTTGTACAGACACTCTAATTAAATATGAATCCATTTCAAGTTTACTTACAATTGGAACAGGACTATTTGCAAATCATTCATTGTTATAAATGTGTATACGTTAAGTTTCTTCCAAACTGAACAAATCAACCAAAACGCGATTCTTTTCAATGAACCTGCTGAATCGTTTCACAAATAATGAATGTTTCATTTGTGAATTACACTGATCCAATTGTTGTGGTTCTCCAGTCAACAAATTAACTGTGGTGACGTAAAACTACGATTTTAAGCTTTGGAATGTAATGAACTAAAGGTTTTTTCAAAAAGTACAAACTTTGTCACTGTAATTGTCAATCTCAATGATGACACAATAATCTAAAACAGTAACGAGAATAATCGTGTCAGGACACAATTGTATTAAAATCAGTAGAACAACAGGAAATACTACGCATAAATACTGTTTTTTGAAATATGGTTCATATTAAAATAATGACATTTTCCCCATTGCTGACTGTTTTCTTCATTTATTTTTAAATGGGAGATATGTTTTATAAATATTTTTTTCAATGAAGCATTACAGAAATCTAGGTAGCTCATAATCTCACTAGGTGCCGTGTGCTGATGTCACAGACATGATATTGTATGTTCCTGCCACATCTGATAATATTGCCGTCTAACCAGCTTTTTAAAAAGACAGCATGTGCAAGTCTACTCATTTGAATTTTAAAATGACACCAATGATATTTTCAGCACTGCTTTCTTCAGTCTTAAAGAGTTAAAAATGAAAATGTTGCCATTAATTACTCACCCTCGTGTTGTTCCAAATCTGTAATACTTTGGGGTAACACTTTATCTTACAGTGTCATTGTTACATTACATGGAGTCACTATAGTCATAACAATAAATGATGCATAATTATGCATAATTACAGCCAATTAACCCTAAAACCAAACCAAACCCTATAGTAGGAACATGTAGTTTGTATTATTATTATTATACAATTACACTGTAACAAAGACACCTTGAAATAAACCGTAACTGATTTCCGTGCATCTTCGTAAAACAAATGACGATATTTATGATGAAATATGAGAGATTTCTGTTCTCTTACTTTCTAACGATCACTTTGACACTTCAAAAAGTTCATAAAGAGAACGTAAAACTAATCCATATGAATTGAGTGGTCAAGTGCAACTTTTGATGCAGAAGAACAACCTAATTCAAGTTCAAAGTTCGAAGTTCAAACGTTCTGCGTAACACGAGAATGAACCTCATTGGTTCTTGCATGTCAAGCGAACATGCTTGAGCTTCCATTTACCAGAGCTGATTTGTGAGTTGATTGATGCTTATATGTGAATAAAAGACCAAATTCAATTAGTTCATTATATGAAGTTATTGCGTCTCTTCAGAAAATATGGACTAACCACTTGATTCATATGGACAAGTCTGATAATGATAGTTGTGTCTCTGTCAATGGAGGAACAGAAAGCTTTCAGATTTCACCCTAAATATCTTCATCTGTGTTCCGAAGATAAACGAAAGTCTTAGGTTTGGAACAACATGAGGGTGAATAAATGATGACAGAAATGTCATTTTTGGGTGAATTAACACTTTAATAGAAAATGCATGGGTCACAGCTTTTATTTGGGTGCCCATTATTATTCCATTAGCAATTACCAATCTGACAGAAGGGAACTTTCCAGTTCATTTTTCTATTAATAAGGACTTCAATGAGGAGACTACTTCTATAAGACATTCACAGGCTTGCTGCAATTACAACAAAAACTGGTGACAGGAAGTATCAAATATTCAGGTTAGGCTTGATAATGCTTCTAATAATTGTAAAATGACTGACCCTGCAAAACATAGAAAGCTGTTGAGCAGACAATACAATGTCCAGGTATTACCACCTGCATGCAAATGCTAAACAAATGACATTTACGTTTGGTGGAGTCACGTACTTCAGCATGTGCAGCAGAGAACCAATCTCATGGTAATAAACAGACTTTGACCAGTGAAGTTATGTAAAAAAAAAAAATACAGATACATATTTACAATGTCTTTGCTTTAGCCGTGTTAAATCATATGACGGCTGAGGCTTCAGTCTGCCAGTCACTTGACAAAAGGAGGCTCTTTGTCACATTAATTTTGCATAGGAAGGTAATGAATGTTGACCACGCGTTAACATGTTAACAGAGAGCGGCCTAACCTAATTGACAAAGCGCTTTTAACCGGGTACACTTCATTTCCTCAAAGCGGTGCTTGTTTGCTATGATATTGGCAGTAAATCAAACAATCCATTACATATGACGGCTTTCAAATTACTGCTCACTTCTCAAATAGAATAAAATTCATCTGACAGAGCCATCTAGGAATCAATAGGCAACGCATGCAAAAAAAAGAAGAGTTTGCTCTGCACTCCCTCCGTGTGATTTATCATCATGTGTTTGGGTTGTACCCACTGTAACAGGATGTGAGGGACTTCCTCTGAGGACCAGCAATGTTCCTAAACCATCATCATTTGAACACACACATAAATTAATGGTGGATTCATAAAGGAACTGTGTTGGATTAAAGTATCAGCAATGGATACATTTCACAAGTATTTTTAGAATACCATCAAATCAATCCATTGGCTGTATAGATCTGTATAATCTATATAAACACCACACACCCGACAGAGCTGTCCAAACAGTCCGGCTACTGGACTGACTGGTTTTCGGGATGAATCCCCATAAGTGTTTTCAGTACAGGAACTAGCAGGAATCTTTCTCAAATGAAGACCAACACAACACTCTTCACTCACACTTTCAATTACAACAAAAAACAATTTTTAACACTTGATGCCATAGGAGAACCTTATTGTTTTCAACAAATAACTATTTAGCTTATTATCGATTTAGAAAGTATCAATGCACCCAGAAACAAATACACAGAAGTGGGTAGAACGCTCAAACAACAAAATTATAAATTTAAGAACCTTTCAAGTTCCAAACACCAAACTCTAGAACCTGATTACATCCTCAAGAAAGGACAAAGGACAATTCAGCGAGGAGCTATTATAAAAAATTAAATATTTCTCATTGGTGATGATGTTGTATGAATTTGTATGAATTTGTAAGTCAGGCATGAGAGGATTGTCCGAAAACATACAAATTAAATTGTATTAAGTCGAATTAGCCACCAAATCAACAAAACATAAAATATTACGAATTGCCCTGAGAATGTTGGAATTTCACCTTGAAAATGGATTGAACTACCAGAAATCTTTCAAATGAGGAATTAAACACAAAAATTTATTTAACACAATCTTTAACTACAAAAGCAAAATTACACCACCACTAAACAGAACTATTTTGAAGAAGCTATAAATATATCACTATTTAGTTGTAACTATATAAATATAACTATATGTGTGTGTGTGTATTTCTTAATAATATTTATTATTATTAAATGATGGAGAGGAGGGCATTTCTAAGCACTTGGCATATGTGTTTTAAACTAGATTTTAATTTTAATTAGCTCAGAATCTCATTTGCCTTTGAAGCATTCAACATTTTTATTTTTGGCAACTCCTTGCAAGATGTAAAATATCATCTTTAGAGTGTTTCCAGGACACAAACGATCCTGTCAACGACTGCCCTGTCCTCAGAAGACACGCACCTTACGCAAACACCACACAGCGCACTTCTGATTTGCAACTTCGTTTGTGTAACTAATGTATTCCCGACTCTCGCGCGGACTGACTCAAGTTCACGCACATACAGGTGACATTTACCTCATCTGGACTTAAATTAAACGCTTCCGCTATTTTGCTGTACAGCTCTTTGACGTTGGTGAAGCCCTCGATCCTCCCGGTGGGACTGCCGTGCGCGAGCTGCGTGTGGAACACGAGTTTCGGTCGGAGGCTGGCGGGTGGAGGAGGGAGTCCGCTCGCGCCTCCGCTGCCGTTCACCGCGGACTTCCCGGCACCTGCGTGCCCGCTCACCTCCTCGTGCTCCACCAGGGTCGAGCTCTCCCTCGACTTGTTCTTCTTTTTCCTGAGTCCCAAAGGCATGTTTGCCGCTCCTGTTAATCCGAATGGGGACTGAAGCGCACGGGAACCGGACAACTAGAGCATCGAAAGACGGAAAACAACCTGTTGAATGCGTCCTTAAGTGCGGTGCGTAGGGTTCCTCCCTTCGGAAGCGACCCGGAGGCTGAACGCGGGTGTTCGGCGGGTTGTAAAATAGAAATAGGCGGCGTGCGGATCTACTGTAAACTCTCTTGAGGTTGAGACGCAGACAATGGGCAACTCTATGGCCGGACGGACGGACGGACGGACGGACGGTCGGTCGGACGCACGCGCGGCGCGCTACAGGGCGCTGTGACGTCACACTGAAACTCATTTACCTGGCTCAGGTGTCAATTCATGCTTGTTTGTTTTAAACTCCAACCGCTGAAAGCAGATGAAAATAAACACACGCTTAAAATATGTAATTATTATGCCATTATAGGCTATTGCTCAAAACTTTCCATGCACAATTATATTACAGTTAAAGAAACTGTAGCCTATCGTCTATACTACCGTCCAGGTGTTTTTTTTTTTTTTACATCTTTGTGTCATTCATTCTTAATAACTTAGTCAATTATCTATCTATTTCTCAGCGTTTTCATTGAGATTCAAGCTAAGCCCGAAGTTCTGCTTTCATAATTCACATCCATCATTCTGACATAATGACTGGTTCTCAAAAGCCAAAGTTTTTTTTATTTTATTTTTTATTTGTGGACCTAATTTCCCTGTCTTTGCACACGTGGCGTCCTCTGGCGGATGTTTCCATGAATCACGGACAGTAGTTGAGGGTTTCTGTACCTCCTGCAGTTTTTATTAATTGTATCATAAGGATCTGATCAGGACAATCTTCCAAACACAAGACACTAGGAGTAAAAATGCAAGATAAAATAATACTAATTAAGCAAATGCTCTTCAAACTTTCAATGAATAAACGCAGCATCGGTCACCATTTGTTTGGTCTCTGTCAAAGACAGGTGGTTATGTGAGTCTGTGGCTCACATTTACGGGGATCTGACACATCAGATCTGAAAAGGCAATACGTCTAGCTAAATACTAAGCATTGTGAATGAAGGCTAGTATCCGTGGTACCATAATCACGCCATCATCCACTAAAATTATATCATTTTGTGCATCTAGACAGTACATGATCAGATTAATTTTCTACTTGTAAAAGGCAAACAAATACATCTTTCTAATTAAGTTTGCAAAATACTGATGTTGTATAACGCTTCAATAAAACATTTTAAATGCACATTTAAAAGAAGCATGAAAAAACAAAACTAAAAACACTTCCAGACACAAATTGCACTTTAAGCTTGCACTATCACTGACGTACATAGGCATGCAACATACGGTAATTAAATATAATGTGTGTGTGTTAGTCACATAACATATACACATATATTTTGTAACAAACGTTTAGATAAAAAATAGAAATTGCACATTCTCAAAATTGGATTTTCCATTTTAGTCCACATAATTGTTCATGTAGAAATGTTGCTAAAGTCCAAAGGTCACTTTATGAGACGGGTAAGTGTCTTTTCAGGACATCCTTGGCATTAGATGGCAGAGTCTCAGGAAAGTTCACATCAAACTCCACAATGAGGTCCCCTCTTTGTTCTGGGTTCTTTGGGAAGGGCAGTCCTTGTCCAGCAATGATCTTCCTCATGCCGGGTTTGATAACATCGGTTATCTTCATATTGCACGTTTTACCGTCTATCGTCGACACAGTGACGGAGCAGCCACACAGTGACTATAATCAAAGAAATACAATACAGTTGTTAGTAGGATAAGAAAAAAAAACTCTATTAGTTCTACATTTTCCCCTAAGTCAACTTCCAAGTTCAGTTGCTGCCTTAGATTTTAAGTATAATCAAAATGGCTGTACAAGTCCTTTCAACCATTTTGGTTTTTAAATCTTGCTTCGTTTAATCCCGTGCAGTTGAAAAATGTTGAACATGGTTACATTACTTTCAAGAGTCAAGGATTAAACGAGGGGGAAAAAACTATGGTGCCTTACATTAAGTGCCATCAATTTGGACGTTTAAGTAATTTAAACTTAAATTACATTAAACTAACTTAAAAAGAGTTGAATCTTTTATAATGTGAAAGTAGAAAATTGCTCACATTTTGATGAGTTAAAGCAATTAAAAAACATATGTTGTCATAACGTATTGAGCAGTGGTTTCCAACCCGTCCATCGCGATCGACTGGTTGATCTTTGGTCGCCATCGGGTCAATCGCGATCGATTGGTCGACCTTTATCACGATCCCGAAAGCTCCCGAAAATAAGAACGTTTCAGTTGCCAACTTAGCGACTCTGTCCCGCTCCGCAAGCCCCGATAGGACGATCGCTCTGCACGGGGAACTTCATTTATGGGGTAATTGACTATGATCTCCACTAGAGGAACACCTTGGTTTTAAAGCAGGGGGTTACCGGGGGCGACAAGTGATTCACCAGAATTAAGCTGGGAGCAGCAAGAGTTATGTGAGTTCAATATTAATAAATATGAGGTTCTGAGGCATACATTATTGTGCATGTAGACTATTCAATACACAACACGGGAAGAAACACTACACTTCTATATTGTGTTTGCGTTACCTACGTAATCCCTCCCTCCTCCACCTCCGCACATGCCGCCATTAGCCGCTACTGTATCGTGTGTCTCGAAGGCAAGAACTCATAATTAAAACCACATTTTATTTTATAAGGAATCCTTTTATACTATAATCTTTTGTGTGTGTGTGTGTGTGTGTGTGTGTGTGTGTCTCTATAGCAATTAAAACACGTTTTTTTCCATTGTTATTAGCACTAATAAGGTTTTTTAGAGGGCCGGAACGGATTAATTTTTTTCCTCTTATTTCTTATGGGGAAAAATGATTTGAGATACGAGCAATTCAGGTTACAAGCTTTGGCCCGGGAACGGATTATGCTTGTATCTCAAGGTATTACTCTAGTTCAATTTTAAAATGTCATCAAGACAAATTGACTGACTATAGTTGACAGTTTTATTCATGTGTGTCGTGAGCCACTGTTTGCATCAGGGTGCCTGTCTAGTTGTTGGTGTTGTGTCTTTGTTTATCTAGACCTCATGGTTGTTGTGTGTCATGTGCCTTGTTTCTCCACCCCCTTGTTACCTCGTTACTTCTCATGGCTTGCACCTGTTCTTTGTTTGTTTGTCACCCTTTATTTTTCCCTCTTGCGGTCTGTCCTGTGCCAGATTGAATCTCCCTGGCTCTCGTCTCGCTTTGTCTCTGGTTTAACCTAGTTCTAGTTTAGATCTTGTCGTAGCCTTGCTCAGTGTTTCTGGGTTTCTTTAGTGTTTGTTGCTTGCGTTTTTTCTTTACTTTGTTTTTCCCTTCTCTTTGCTAGCCTTTTTTCCGTTTGCCCTCCTGTCTAGTTTAGCTTTTATTTTTAGTCCCGTCTGCCTTGGCTGTCCGTCCCTGCGCTTCCCTCTCCTCCTGACATTAGGACGCTGCGCCACCTGACCCTTTTCCTCAAGTTCCTCAACTCCGGCCCTGGAGCGTACCCTGTTCCTCCCCTTCTCAAGCTCTTCTACCTCCATCGAGTCTCAACCCCAGCCTTACAGATCTCGCCTCTCCATTTTCCTCTCGTTGTGACGCTGCGCAGTGACATATCTAGATTTCTCAGCATTCCTTTGTTTGCACTTCCGTTTAAATAAACGTTGTTCCAGCAAACTGATTCTCTCTCTTTACCTATGCTACCAGTTTGAAGATAATTGGACCTGCTTTTAGAAAAGTCTTCATTTAATTTTTTTGTTGTTGTCAAGAATATATATCCATCCTGATTCACAGTGTATCCTTTACACTTTCGTCTTAAATAACAGATATCAGGAAAGTAAACTGAGAATTTCAGAAGTTACATGTGCCAGTATGAAGCTTTCACACTATGATGCAAACCACTGCCATCATTCATAATCCTGCAGATATTGTGTGCAGAAATGGATCCAACTCTTTCCCTTTCATCATGCGTTCAACAGCCTAAAAGCATATTTTATTGTTTTGACGGGTTTGGTACTCTATGTACAGACACATGATTCTGCCATAGAACTACATCTTGATGGCAGTTAACAGTTTAAGTGGGCGAGCTCCTTTCCTGGCATCTCACAACAGCTGATTTTCCTTCTCCTACAAACTGCATTATGTAAGAGACAAAATTTCACACAAGTAATGTAACATTTTTAGCTAGGGAAATATATAAAACAAGTAAAAACATTTAATTGGTATTGCAGTAATTGTATAATTTATACATACTGCAATCAGACAGAGAGATAGATAGATAGATAGATAGATAGATAGATAGATAGATAGATAGATAGATAGATAGATAGACAGACAGACAGACAGACAAATGGATAGATAGATAGACAAACATACAAACAGATAGATAGATAGATTCATTTGTAAGTGCTCTTCTCACCTGCCGCAAACTGACCCGGACCGGGTAAACGATATCTGACCCTTCTCGTCGAAAGTGGGCATGAGGCTTGTCTTTTATGACGAACACAATATCAGCAGGGATGGTGTTGGGCGATTCGTCACCCTCGCGTGGAAACGTGATTTTGGTTCCCTCTTTCCAGCCACGCTTGATCTCAATAGTGAGGATTTTGTCCTCGGTTCTCAAGGTCCGTCCGTCCGGATTCAAGCGCTTGCGTGAGATCTTCATGCGTTTGGTGCAGCCATGAAACACCTCCTCCAGAGACACCCGGAGCTCGTGGTGGATCGCCGGGTCCTGCTTTCTGCGAGGCGGGCCGCCCTGACCAACGTGCCGATCGCGTGGAAATCCATTTATGTTAAAACTCGTAAATGAACCAAAGGGGTCACTTCCGTCCACCTCCATGTCATCGTCATCTCGTCCATTGACTTTCCTGCCAAAAAAGATCTCGAAAGGATTGGCTCCCCCGAAAAACGTGGCAAACGTTGCGTGAGGATCTCCATGGAAGGTGTAGGTGAAGTTTCCACCCGGCCCGTCGGACGCTCCTCCACCTCCTTTAAGGCCTACAAATGCATAGATTTAAGAGAAAACAGTTTTATCTCTGTGGAAGATTTGGATCTAGGCCACGGGATCCATGCAACATTAAGATACAACCCACTTCTATATGTATCCCAATACTACTAATACACTACTCTTGCATACAAATTTGTCTATTTTTCTTTATTTATACACTACTATATATATATATATATATATATATGTGCGTGTATTTTTTACATTTACATTGATGCATTTGGCTGATGCTTTTATCCAAAGCGACATCATTCAAGGACCACATCCACATTGACATTCTAATCAGATCTTGCTTTCCATGGGAGTCGAACCCATGATCTTGGCGTTGCAAGCGCCACACTGAGCTACAGGAAAGCCTTCTATAAGATATATCTTGTATATCTTTATGACTTTATCTGTACTATTGTTGGCTCTGTGTACTGGAAGCTTCTTCTGTCACCAAAACAATTTCCCTGTGTATGTACATATACTTGGCAGATTCGGATTCAGATTCGGATTCGGATATACGCACATTCAGAAACAGATAATAATCTAATTTCGACGCTCACATAGAATACATAGCTTTGTTTCCGACCAAAAAATGCCTTGTTTGAGCTCTGCCAGCACAATAAAACAGTGACTCCATATGGTCAACTTCGTATAGTCGTTCTGTAGGGTAATTGAATAGATTTTGGTTTTCCTTTCAACATATTTGACTACATCCGACATATTAGAAGAGGAGCAGAAGGATTAAGCATCGTGTTCGCTGTTAATATGGCTGTATTACAGGGATGGGTGGATGGATCCTACCTTCTTCGCCGTACTGGTCGTATATTTCCCGTTTCTTCGGATCACTGAGAACTTCATAAGCCTCCGCGACCTCCTTGAATTTCTCCTCCGCATTGGCCGCCTTGTTTTTGTCAGGATGCCATTTCAGAGCTTGTTTTCTGTACGCTTTTTTGATGTCGTCGTCTGATGCTCCTTTCGCGATTCCCAATATTTTGTAGAAATCCTTGCCCATTTTCTCCGATGCAGAGCTCCGAGGATTCGCCCGTCGTGACTGAGAGCGGAGTCAAAGCTTGCCTCTTTAAACCGTGACACAGATGCTTAGTTGATCCTGTTGTGTCTGTTTGGAGGCGGTTACTCAGCACTAAAGATCTTGTGTTATTTTACTCTCTTTAAATAGCCACGGCTCCCTCCCCTGTGCCAATGCAGCTCTGGAATCAGAGGGCGCTTTCTAGAACATAGAGGAGCACGTCATTTCCCATTTTCAGATTTCTAAAATCTCTCCAACCCGAAACGCATGTAACGATCTATCTATCTATCTGTCTGTCTCTCTCTCTCTCTCTCTCTATCTATCTATCTATCTATCTATCTATCTATCTATCTATCTATCTATCTATCTATCTATCTATCTATCTATCTATCTATCTATCTATCTATCTATCTATCCATCCATCCATCCATCTATCTATCTATCTATCTATCTCTCAGTCTGTCTGTCTGTCTATCTATCTGTCTATATATCTATCTGTCTGTCTGTCTCTCTCTCTCTCTATCTCTCTGTCTATCTATCTGTCTGGCTATCTGTCTGCCTCTTTCTCTCTCTCTCTCTCTCGCTCTCTCTCTCTCTATCTATCTATCCATCCATCCATCCATCCATCCATCCATCCATCTATCCATCTATCTTTCTATCTATCTATCTATCTATCTCTCTCTATCTATCTATCTATCTATCTATCTATCTATCTATCTATCTATCTATCTATCTATCTGTCTGTCTGTCTGTCTGTCTGTCTGTCTGCCTCTTTCTCTCGCTGTCTATCTATCTATCTATCTATCTATCTATCTATCTATCTATCTATCTATCTATCTATCTATCTATCTATCTAGCTATCTAGCTATCTATCTATTAGTCTGTCTGTCTTCCACTTTCAGGGCATGACAATGGTTTTTAATTAAAGGGACCCTATTTCTCTAAATAATAAAATAGTTTTGGCTGATGCAATATGACACTGGTGACTGTGGAACGCCTCAAAGGACTTCTTCAAGAAAAAATGATGGAAACCCGTTGACAAGTTTTTATTTCTAAGTTAGGTTGCTCACAAAATCCAAATAAATATTGTGACAGCTTCTGTTTTGATTGTCACTACAGATAATGCATGTAAATGTGCTAATTCATAAAGTTTTGGTGGCGTTTGGTGTCTGAGTGAGAACATAATTCATGTAAATTGAAAGATGTCTTTATTGAAAGTATTTTGTGCCAAAGTGGCGATAAATGATCTTCGGTTTATTCTTCAATAAACTGCTGTGGTGTGTGAAGTGTCAATGTGTGAAGAGTTTTAGCAATTGTAAAGAACAAAACAAATAAAAGTGTGACTGGATAAAGTAGGCCACCTTTAACCTTCAGAAATTCTTAATTTTATTGAATGAACTGACATTCGCTGGTTATTTTGTAGTTGATGTGCAATCTTTTTTTAGTAAACAGAAATGAGTGTGGTCAGGAAATAGGAAATGAGAGATCAGAGATGAGAGAAAGGAAGGAGAGGCATGAAGTTGAATCTGTGGAGTGAAGAAAGAACGAGAAGAGCAAACTTCAGATGCTTAAAATACTGACACTATAGAAAGTCATTTAAAGTGTTAAGAAAAGTTTTACAACATGGTTACGCTTTATGTTCCCAGTTTTTTATTAGAACAGTTTTGTTGTTGCACATTTTATAGTCATTTTAATATGTTGTAGATCTCATTTTCATCAGTGTTAAGATTTATAAATATTCTGATATTATGATTTGTTCAAATTTAATGTCAACCCATTCTGTCAGTCATTTTCAAGTTTATACTTGAATTGAGTGAACTAATGCATTTGACTCAGCTGTATAGGCTATATGTTTTGGGGTTTGTTAAATTTGTTGTTGAATATGGTTATTTGATAATGTGTTAATAAACCATGTGTTTTTAATTAAGACAGACTCATTTGATTGCATTTACATTTATACATCTGGCAGATGCTTTTATCCAAAGCGACGTTCAATGAATTCAAGAAACACATTGACATTCTAATCAGTTCTTGCTTTCCTTTGGAATCGAACCCATGATCTTGATGTTGCAAGCGCCACTCTCTACTGATTGAACTACAGGAAAGCTCAAATTATCATCTCACTTTACTATAAAATAAATTTGTCAGGATGCATGTTTATTTTTGTTAATGATATAGGCCTACCTTGCAAAATTACATTATATAAATCATATTCAAATTGAAATATCATGGCTGAACCTTAAAGTAATCAAAAGTCATAAAGAAAACGTTCAACAAACAGTGGCCCACTTCAATCAAGTTGGATAATGACTCTTTTTTGTGTTTCATTGATTAAAGAAAGCTTGATGTATGTTTAATAAATGATTAATATGTGTACTGTAGGTCATCGGTAACGCCAGATCTTATGTTGGTTTGACCTTTGAGTTTCCCCGTGTTGGCTCTTGTCATTTAACAGCAGTTCTAATCTTTTAGATGACCTTTAGGCTAATAATTCATTATAATTCATTTTATAGTAAAAGTCTATAAAATCTAGACTTTTATAATTCATAGTAGCACAAACAACAGGTTAATATTAAGTATAGCGTTTGAGTGAAACCCCTTTGCATTAGCTCAGGCTAGCTATACTCTAAAACTATAAAGCCTTCATCAGAAGCTAGGCAAAGTTGCCATCGATGCAAGCAATTAGACGTCATTTTCTGAAAATAGATGGAAAATCTGACATTAACAAGCCGAACTCTAAGTATAGCAGTGGCAGCCTGCCAGCAAAAGATTGTATTTCTTCTCCATCCCAACCTTCACCCAGAATGCTTTTGCATGTTTGAAGTAGGCCTAATCTTTGACAAATATATTAGATAACATTTTAGTAGGAATGGATTGTAAAATGTGATCAGGCACCCAAAGGTTTGCTTTTAGAAATGCCCATGTTTGGTCTGTGAACACTGCTGAGCCAGCGACCCGCAGCGCAGGGCCACCCGCTGGTCAGCCGCGGTACCGCAGGAGAGGAGGAGGAGGAGGAGGAGGATGCTGCGCTGGACCCCCATCCTCTGGCAAGAGATGTGACTCAGCATTATGAGCTCAAAAGACATCACCTATTAAACTAATAGCTTCACCAGGGTAACGCATTTGTCTTTTACATCATGGATCAGTTCCGCGGATTGTTTGAGAAACTCGACAAGAATAAAGACGGATTTATATCTCGTGAGGAGCTGCAGAGTGAAATGCGAAGGATAGGGGTGGAACCAGTGTGTGAAAAGGTTCAGGTAAGATTTTCTACTGAGATGTTCAAGCTGGGCTGATCTTTCTTTTATGAATCTGCGGTAGGCCACAGTTAATTTCTGGGTGAGCAAATAAAAGTCTGACATTCTTTCATTCAGGCAATCTTATCCAATTATGACCAGAACGAGGATGGACGTCTAAGCTATCAGGAATTTCTTATTTATATGATGGACAGAGAGAAGAAATGGAAAATAGATTTTCATGCTCTTGATAGAAATAAATCTGGTAAGTTAAATAGCCTATTATTCTTGTTTTTTCATTCAACAGCTTAATGTTATAGAACTGGTATTTGTATATATATATATATATATATATATAATGATTTTAATTATATAAAATATAGTTTTTCACTTTTTGTATGCATGTACTGTATGTACAGTGGATTTCACTTATCTCGACCTCGGTTAACTCTCCAACCCTATTATGTCGACGTTTTTGAAGTGGAACCGCCAAACTCCCTATTTGTACTAGTATTGTCTCATCGGTTACGTCGATTCTTTAATGTCGCCGAACACTAGTATCTCGAGCACAAAAGAGGGACAAATTCGCCACTTCACATGGTTATCTCGTGACTCATGATCGTACCTAGTTCACTGCGGATGTGCTGAGTTCGTGTTGCACGTGAATATCCAGTGACGCTTCACTCACAGAGCCGCGCAGCCGCAGAAGAACTCGCGGACAGTGTTGCCAACTTAGCGCCTTTGTCGCTATATTTAGCGAGTATTCAGACCACATTTTCAAAAAGGCGACTAGCGACAAATCTAACGACTTTATCTGGAGTTATTGGAGACTTTTGGAGACTCTCTGAAGTAAAAGCACATATCGTTCTTATGCTTCTCAACGAGCAGCAAGTGCTGCCATGGGCCCCACCCCATCCCAAAGCACTCACAGCTGTGTGCACATAAAGCCCGCCTTCTCCGATTTGATTGGTTTTGACGAGTGGTTACCAACCAATGAGTATGAGGTTTAGATGAACACACACACACACCTGCTTCTGTTCTGAAGTGCGCTCTGCTCAGCGCCGCTGCGGATTGAAGAACACGGTTACTAAAAGACGGGACGAAGCCGAATTTGTTGAGAAAGCACATTAGATGGGCAGAAAGCAAGAAAGTATGCAATCTAGTACAGCGTGACCTCATGAATATGTTATGACTGTTTACGCTGTGAGCGAAATTGTGTTTGCAGTGTTGGAGAATATAAAGGTTTAAAGGTTTGTATGGAGAATCAAAAGTGTTTTTTATTGTATACTGGTAAATCTCTGCTGTTAGTTGGTGCACATATGCCTTTTGTTGTTAGCAAACATATACAGTGTATGTACATTTTTATAGCATGCCGATCGCTTCATCAAACAAATCGTCATATTGGCTGTTGGTTATCTCGATAAACGGTTATCTCAACACTTTTTTGCAACCCCCGAGGCTGTCGACGTAATATAATATATACGTATATATATATATATATATATATATATATATATATATATATAGAGAGAGAGAGAGAGAGAGAGAGAGAGAGAGAGATAGAGAGAGAGAGAGAGAGAGAGAGAGAGAGAGAGAGAGATCTAGATTATACAAATAGATCAGTGATGCTCAATGTGTGAAGAGTTTTAGAAAAATGAAAAAAATATTGATAAAAAAACCTGTAATTAGAAACATGCATTTTTAGTAAAGCTGCTTTGAATCCATATGTATTTTGAAAAGCTCTATACAAATACATACATTTGAATTGAATATTTTTTCCTCTGATTAGGGACAGTTGACCTGGAGGACATCATGATTCTGTTTAAGGAATTAGGTCTGGTCATCTCAAAACCCAATGCCAAGAGAATCATTCAAATGTAAGAGACATGATGCTGATGCCTTCACATTTTAAATATTTTATTGTGATATATATATTGATTGGAAACAATGTCATAGAAAATAAATGTCACATCAAGATCACTTCATGTTTTTGTAATATGGGCTCAGACACCTTGACATCTATAGCTTTGTATTCTTTTATGTTGGATTTATGTTTATCTTAAATAGACATTTTGTTCTTATGTAGTGTATATTACATTTATGAAATCATTTGAAATGCTTGGGAATTCGCATTGATTGTGTTGTTAATCAGTTATTAGATGATTCACATTCAATTCTGATTAGGATGGATGAAGACAACTCAATGACAGTAGACTGGGAGGAATTCCTCCAGCACGTCATCATTAACCCAGCAGAAAACATAGGAGAATTAATTTCTTCTTGGAAACATAATCTGGTAAATCTTTGTGTTCAGCAGAGAAAGTCATACTTTAGATGCAGAGTATGACATGAGAAAAACAATAGCTAAACAATTCCTTCAAGATTTTGCACATATACATTTAATCTGAACTGTTCATCGTCAGATTGATAAAAGGATGTTGTCTTTTTAGGTGTTTGATGTAGGAGAGAGTCGCTCTTTGTCTATTGAGTTAACCCAGGATGAGACTGACCCATCAATCTGGGGGAGCTTTATACTGGCCGCAGGCTTGGCAGATGCAGTGTCCAGAACGGTGACGGCTCCAATTGACCTGTTAAAGACACGACTTCAGGTATTGGTTGGTCAGCCACAAATATTTTTTTTTCTTTCCACATTTGCTGTTAAATCAACTTAAATGTTTGTTTGTTTTTATCAAAGGAAATAAAGTATGAGTATTGTTGTTGTGTGCAACTACAGATACACCTTTGAGATATGATTGCTCAAAATGATATTCAAATTTTTGGTTAATTTTGCAAGTAAAGAATGAGAATTTACATTTTCAATATACAGGTGCTGGTCATATAATTAGAATATCATCAGAAGATTGATTTATTTCACTAATTCTATTCAAAAAGTGAAACTTGTATGTTATATTCATTTTTAACATGCAGACTGATATATTTCAAATGTTTATTTCTTTTCATTTTGATGATTATAACTGAAAACTAAGGAAAATCCCAATTTCAGTATCTCCGAAAATTAGAATATTACTTAAGACCAAAACAAAGAAGGGATTTTTAGAAATCTTGGCCAACTGAAAAGTATGAACATGGCTCTTTTTGCCTGAATTACTGCAGCAATGGAGTAATTCAATCTGTGGCATGGAGTCGATCAGTCTGTGGCACTGCTTGGATATTATGAGAGCCCAGGTTGCTCTTATAGTGGCCTTCAGCTCTTCTGCATTGATGGGTCTGGCATATCACATCTTCCTCTTCACAATAGCCCATAGATTTTATATGGGGTTATAAGGTCAGGCGAGTTTGCTGGCCAGTTAAGAACAGGGATACCATGGTCCTTAAACCAGGTACTGGTTGCTTTGGCACTGTGTGCAGGTGCCAAGTCCTGTTGGAAAATGAAATCTGCATCTCCATTAAGTTGGTCAGCAGCAGGAATCATGAAGTTCTCTAAAACTTCCTGGTATACGGCTGCATTGACCTTGGACCTCAAAAAACACAGTGGACCAACACCAGCAGATGACATGGCACCCCAAACCATCACTGACTGTGGAAACCTTACACTGGACCTCAAGCAACATGGACTGTGTGCCTGTCCTCTCTTCATCCAGACTCTGGCACCCTGATTTCCAAAGGAAATGCAAAATTTACTTTCCTCAGAGAACATAACTTTGGAACTCTCAGCAGCAGTCCAGTCCTTTTTGTCTTTAGACGCTTCTGATGCTGTCTATTGTTCAAGAGTGGCTTGACACAAGGAATGCGACAGCTGAAACCCATGTCTTGCATACGTCTGTGCGTAGTGGTTCTTGAAGCACTGACTCCGGCTGCAGTCACTCTTTGTGAATCTCCCACACATTTTTGAATGGGTTTTGTTTCACAATCCTCTCCAGGGTGTGGTTATCCCTATTGCTTGTACACTTTTTATACCACATCTTTTCCTTCCCTTCGCCTCTCTATTAATGTGCTTGGACACAGAGCTCTGTGAACAGCCAGCCTCTTTTGCAATGACCTTTTGTCTTGGCCTCCTTGTGCAAGATGTCAGTGGTTGTCTATTGGACAACTGTCAAGTCAGCAGTCTTCCCCATGATTGTGTAGCTACAGAACTAGACTGAGAGACCATTTAATGTTCTTTGCAAGTTTTGAGTTAATTAGTTGATTAGAGCGTGGCACCAGGTGTCTTCAATATTGAACCTTTTCACAATATTCAAACATATAATAAACATTTTATATATCAGTCTGTGTGTAGTGAATGAATATAATGCAGTAATACCTCGGTTTACGAGTTTAATTCGTTCCAAGAGCGAGCTCGTAACCCAAAATGCTCGTACACCAAAACAATTCCCCCCATAAGAATGCACTAAAAATCAATTAATTCGTTCCACACGATCATAAATGCCCATTTTGAATATTTGTTTTGTTTTACCCTATTAATTACAGTTAAAATTATAACCATTAAGATCTCATATAAATACTAATTAATAATTGACAATTAAACTCTAAAAATACTTGACAATTTACTGTAATGCACTTTGAGCAGTGTCTGCTGGCGTGAAGGAGACGAGAGAGAAGAGGGAGGGGGAAAACACAAAACCCAGATTCAAGTGCAAATGAGTGAATTTATTATAATAGTGCAGAAAACAAACGAAGTGATAATCGATACGCACGCGCGTGAGCACCGTGAGGTCCGGGAGACGCACGCGTGCGAGCACGGCGCGGACATAACACAGGAGTGGAGAGAAGTGAACTACATAGGCAGATGATATGAGAAGTGTATGTCCACGGATGATATGAGGTGTGTCGGTGATCAGCCTATATATATATATATATATATATATATATATATATATATATATATATATATATAGATCAGGCAGAACTAGGAGACAATGAATTCATGAACCACGTATACATTTCACTACGTGAACAATAGCGATCACAATTAATTAATGTTATCACTTCTAAAAGTATCACTGTGGTGAATGATGCAGCCAAACAGAGTGAGGCTGAGAGAATGAATGAGTTAAGGGGTGATAAAGGGGTTGGAACTGCGTGACTGTGTTATGAGAGGATGTCATTAGGATATTTCCAGTAAAAATGCACACGAAGATGCTGAGCGTTAGGACTTTCCACACAAAAATGCACGTGGGTGAGGGGAAAAATTTGCTCGCACTCCAATACAATGCTCGTACACTGAGTTGACCCTCCATGCTCGTACACCGATTTGCTTGTATAACAAGTCGCTCGTAAATCGAGGTATTACTGTATATAAGTTTCACTTTTTGAATGTAATTAGTGAAATAAATCACTTTGAATAAATCACACACCATGAACCAGAAAATACTGTCAACAGTATATTTTCTTAGGAATAATATGCTGGTTAAATCAGGCAAACCATACGTAGTTCAGTCATGAAACTTTTGTGAGCAGTTGATTGGTTCTCCTAAAGCCAATCTTTTTGTTCTAAGAAACTATTTATCTATTTATTTATTTGAACTGGCTTAGCCATGGGAATTTTCCAAGCCCTTCTCCTTCCCCAGCACCACCTGTCTGCTAGGGGTTTCTCCCTACTTTCCTTGCACCAGCTCATATCCTTTTTCCTGTATTCATGTGCATGTTAGTAACCTTCTGTGGTAATTACAGTGGGAACAGAGCGAGGCCAGGTCTGGTCCTCTCTCGTCCTTCACTATCGTCACTCCTCCACTTATCTTTTTGGAGCTCCTCCGTGAGAGACACGAGGCTTATTAGCATTAGCGTCACAACCTACCCTACTTGACTCACCTTCACTCGTGCCAGCAGCAGCATCAGCGTAGCAGATCTAGTTTGCGCAGACAAAGCTATGTATATTCAATTATTATCAATAAATATTGCGGTCTAAAGCGTAGCAGTCATTTTTATTTTTACAATTAATCAAAACAAATAACACATAGGAGCACAGGGGAATATTGGAACACAGGAGAAACACAACAAAAATAAAAATAAAAGAGACTGAACAAAGAATATCATGATCAAAACAATCCCACGGATCCCCCAAAACAACTAAAAGCACTGTATTCCGCTGCCAGGCCAATAGTTGGCGCTGTTGCTTTGTAAAGAAACACTACGAGCCTATATAGACTGAACATATAATTTCAAAAATGTGGGTTTTCTGGACCCCAAAATGCTGTTGTCGCTGTTGTCTTCTTCAAAAGTCTCAGTGCAGTCAAATCAATAATGCAGTATATTATACTGAATATTAGTATTTGAGTTAAATTAGGAGTATATACGGGTTTTTTTTTGTAAAACTGAGTGTGTGAACTAATAATAGTAGCCTAACACACTGCAATGTTCTGGATAGGTTTTTGGATCCAAAGCGGTGTCTCTGGGACTCCGAGAGCTGCAGACTGGAGGTTTTAGATCCTTGTGGCAAGGAAACGCTGTGAATGTTCTTAAAGGAACGCCTCAGTCAACGCTTCAGTGCTTCATCTATGCCCAGGTGAGCACACAAACATGCCACAAACATGCACTCACATGTGCACAGATGTTAAAACATTCGTAATGCCACTCTCCTAACAGATGAGGATGTCCACTCTTGGCGAGAGGGACAGTCTGTCCCTCCATCAGAGGTTTGGACTGGGCTGTGTGTCAGGGGCTGTGGCACATGCCGTGTTCTACCCCTTAGAGGTATCACAGTGATGCAACAGGTTGGAGTTCCTTACTGTTAGGTGTTGTCTGTCAGATATGTGTATTGTCATTTTTATGAAGAAGGTAAACTTTACGAGAACTAGCAATGTTCAGTCAATAACCCTGTTTTTCAACCCTGGGTTTTTCAGAGTACAATACACAATGCGTAATTTCAATTTTCTTTCTCTCTTCACTTTTTGGAAAAGATAGTAAGCTTTTTGTAGTGTTAATACAACAACAAGAAGTTATGTGTATACAAATGATGTGTATAACTGAATATTATCATTGTATTGCATAATTTTCATGCTCGCAAAAGAATAAGGGCAAATGTAATTTTGTCACAATTATTGCTTCATATAATTGCTTTAATCGCATTTAATCGCAAAATTTCTGCTTCTGTTAAAATAAAAAATAAAAAGATAATAATTATCGGTAATTGTGGCGAGGGACTCAGGGTTATTATAGTAAAACAATACATAAACCATTAAAAATATCCTACTTGAAATAAAATGAATGTTTAAACTAAAACACAATAAATAAGAATTTAAATTTTATTTTTAACTAGTTTCTCATTTTGATTTAGAGTATCTTGAAAATGAAATAAAAGTACATGGACATTAAATAATGAAAATGTCAAAAACGGAAACCTTAAAATTACAATTTAATTCAAAATAAACAGTATCTCAAAGATACTAAAATAACACTGACTGCGACAAAAAGATTCAAATAAAAAATATCATGTGAGGTATAAAGTTGCAGACGTATGAAATAAAACCACAATTGCAAAATAAAACTCACAATTATTGGGAATGTCAAATAAAGTGACATTGTGAGATATATAGTCACAATTATGAAAAATGTGAAGCTATGAGAAATAGCTGGAATAGTAAGTCTCATCTGTGAACTACAAGAAATAGTCAATTATGAAAATTCAGACATACATGACAAGTACCTTCCATAGTAGGTACCTTCCATCATTTCTCATTAATAATGTAAACTAAGTTACAACTCAGAGAAACACCAGTTATATTTCTTGACTTGTACATTTATTGTAAGTTGATTGACAATTTTTTTTTCTTCTAACGGCAGGTGCTGAAAGTTCGACTCAATCTCCAGCCGGCTGGCACCTACAATGGAGTACTGGGATGTGCCAAGTTGATATACCAAAACGAGTCTGTGTTGGCTTTCTACAGAGGGTTCAAACCCAGCATTCTCTGCATGATACCTTATGCTGGCGTGGAATGTGCAGTGCATCAGGTATTCGGGGCATCTGATTATTCAGTCAAGAAGAAACATAAACTGTTAAACTGCTTCATCTTTCAGGCAGTGTTTTCTTCTCACCAAGTTAAATCAATCATTAACCTGAACCCGTTCTCCACTGGCAGTCGATTATGAGCTGGGCAAGACAGGATCCAGAGCACGTCAGCGACTCCAAGCTCTTCCTCTTCAGTTTCGCAGCGTTTGCATCGGGACAGGCCACCAGTTACCCACTCGCTGTCATCAGAACACAACAGCAAGCTCAAGGTGAACGTTAACCTGAACTGATAACACTTACTTGCATGAACAATTTCTTTTATCAAGATAAAAATATCTTCTAAGGCTTTTAATAATTGAAATCTGTGCTGAACAACCTGGCAAAATTGTATTCAAAATTTCTCATCGGATAAGATGAGAAGAGCGCGCACTCATGCAGCACAGCCAATCGCGTCGTCTTGCATGATTGACAGGTCAGACAGCCTATCAGCGCTAGCTGTCAGAGTGACAGTACAAGCGCCAGAGACAACAACCCTCGCAAGAAAGAAACACAGAAACAAAATACCACCCAAAAAAAAACCTTACGTCCTTAGGGACGTAACAAATATATTTAAATATTATTACGTGTAAAAAATGTGTGAAATAGCACGCACCCTTATATAACCCCGCACTATAATTTCTTAAGTATTTACAAAAAAGTATTTGTGGTTTGATCACTTTGTTGTTGTTTTTCTCTCTCACGCAATCTCAGCTTTCTGTTCGGCCTCACAGAAACCTGCAGAAGCTCTTCAAGGACTCGTCGCAATCTATGAGAAACACGGAGTTAGAGGTTTTTATAATGGAATGGGTGCCAGCTTTGTGAGAGCAGTTCCTTGTGCTTTGCTGAATTACACTCTGACCTCAAAATTTGAGACATTGCTTTCTTCGTTGAACTAATGTAGAATAATAATGGTTTTGAGTCAGTGTTTTTTATCTCTTTGAATTATGTTAGATCATGTACATTCTGTGTTACCTATTGAAATCTGAGCCTTATAACAAGTATATGATCATGATTCTGTAAGTACATGAGCACCACATTAGTATTGTGCATCACTTTTTGAGTTATTATACGTCATTTGGGTTAAGATTTCATAGGCTTTTTTTGTCATGAATTGTTAATTATGTTATTCTGACATCAAAAATCATTATTTGCTTCGTGCAATATGATGCACTTGCACTGTGACACTGGTGGGAAAGTGAAAAATAGGCTTTTCCTTTATTATTTTCCCTTGTGGTCTAAAGCCCAATTGTCACTAAAGTCTGTGCATAAGTTAAAATTGTTGCTATCCTTTTTATCTAATTATGTGTATATACAGTTTGAACTTCAAAGAGTCTGGAACTGTAATACAAATCTACACTTGGCACATCTGTATAAAACAAATCAATAATAAACAATTTAAAATTCAGTACCAAACTGTTGTCTATGAGGTCTGATATTAAGATGGTTGATGATGGTAGATGGAGTAACTTTCAATGAGACAAAAAACAAACAAGAATAAGAACATGGGAAATTCAAACATGTAATATAATCATTTGAATTATTTGGACAAAAATGTGTGTGTGTGTGTGTGTGTGTGTTAGTGCCTTGTCTTAATTTACAGGATTTTTTCTGTGACTTCTGTCCTCCCAATTAAAATCAACACAATGAACACAGTAAAACCAATACATTCAGACATAAGTCAACTTTTAAAAAGTTTAACTGTGCTCATAAATTTAAGGTATGGACAAGTTGCAAATGTTTTATTGTAATATTATACAAATATTTTAAGTAAATTAAGTTAGCCTAAATTAAAAATCTCTTTTACTTTCCAATATCCTTTAAAATATCAAAAAGTACAAATAAAGAAAGCAAAAATGTAACTTCACTGATGTACAGCTGTGGCCTAATGTTTTGAGAATAACACAAATATACATTTTTACAAAATCTGCTGCTTCAGTGTTTTTAGATCTTTTTTTCCGATTTTACTATGGTCTATGAAGTATAACTACAAGCATTTCAGAAGTGTTAAAGGCTTTTATTGACAATTATTATAAGTTTATGAAAAGTTAGTCATATTCTGGGCCACATCCTGACTGATGGAAGCCATTTTTGCATTGTCAATCTTTGGAGTTTGTTAGAATTTGTGGGCTTTTGTTTGTTCACCCGCTTCTTGAGGACAAGCCCACAAATTCTCAATGGGATTAAGGTCTGGAGAGTTACCTGGCCCCAAAATGGACCCAAAAATGTCCATGTTTTGTTCCTCAAGCCACTTAGTTCTCACTTTTGCCTTATGGCAAGATGCTCCATCATACTGGAAAATGCAATGTTCATCACCAAACTGTTCTTAGATGGTTGGGAGAAGTTGGATGATGATACAATGGATGATCTTTCAGAGGATGTTTTTGTATCATTCTTTATTCATGACTGTGTTTAGGAAAAATGATTGAGCCACTCCATTGGCTGGGAAGTAACCGCACACATGAATGGTCTCAGGACGCTTTACTGTCGGCATGACACATGACTGATGGTACCATTCACCTTTTCTTCTCCGGACAATATTTTTTCTGGATGCCAAGGGGAAAGGGGATTCATCAGAGAAAGTGACTTTACCCCAGTCCTCAGTAGTCCAATCCCTGTACCTTCTGCAGATTATCAGCCTGTCCCTGATGTTTTTCCTGGAGAGAAGTGGCTTCTTTGCAGCCCTTCTGGACACCAGGCCATCCTCACTCACTGGGCAGATGCCCTCAAACCTGCTGCCAATCCTGATCAAACTCTGCACTGGCGGAGTCCTTATCCCAAACTGAATCAACTTTAGGAGACAGTCCTGGCACTTACTGGTCTTTCTTGGGTGCTCTGAAGCCTTTTCACAACAATTGAACATCTCTCCTTGATGCTCTTGATGATCCAATAAATGGTTGATTTAGCTGCAATCTTACTAGCAGAAATATCCTTGCCTATGAATCCCTGTTTGTGCAAACAATGATGTTTCCTTGCAGGTAACCAAGGTTAACAGAGGAAGAACAATGATTTCAAGCACCAGCCTCCTTTTAAAGCTTCCAGTTTGTTTCTCTAACTCAGTCAGCATGGCAGAGTGATGTCTTGCCTTGTCCTTGTCAACACTCATCTGTATTAACTAGAGAACCACTGACATGATGTGAGCTGGTTCTTTACTAGCAGGGCCGAAACGTTTTGGGGATTCATTTTCATGACAAAGAGGGACTTTACAATTTTACAACACATCTGATCACTCTTCATAATATTCTGCAGTATATGCAAATAGCCATCATAAAAACTGAAGCAGCAGATTTTGAGACAATGATTATTTTTGTCATTCTCAAAACTTTTGGCGATGGCTGTACTGTTTGTGTGTATAAGTTTAGTTTCAGTGATTATGTGCACATGTTTGTCAGGTAGGCTACACAGCAAGCACGCCCTTTGCAGAAAGCAAACCTTTCTGGACACACCAACCATAACCATAAGCATAACTGGGTCAAACAGAGCTAGACTTCGTTCGCAGTGAGCAGAAAGCAGCACTAAACAGAATATATGTTCGCCTGTTTCTTACGATGCCACAAGAGGACACCATTCACACACACTCACGGTGTGAATTCATCCGCGAAACGAGGAAAGCTGTTCTGGTTACGTGGCCATAGTGACGTCGACAGAGTTGACGTTTCTCAAACATGGCGTCGCAGCAGAACGAAGTGGACGAGCTGTTCGATGTTAAAAACGCCTTTTACATCGGCAGTTATCAACACTGCATTAACGAAGCCCAAAAAGTGAAGGTGAGTGTCGAAAATATTCCCCATGAAGCGAAGCCGTTTCCTGCTGAAACGCGTATAGTTTGTATGTCTGTTAGCCGGTGGCTAATTCATTACAGCTTCACTATATTCAGGATCTCAATACAAGACTGTAATGAACAAACGACAACAACGTGTACATGTATATTATGTTTCCCTTAGACATCAGGGCCAGAAAAAGATGCAGAGAAGAACATTTTTCTGTACAGAGCATATATTGCTCAGGTAAGTCCTGTTTAGCTTCAGTCTGTTGTTGTGCTGTGTGTGTGTATAAAATATATGTGTGTTTGTGCTTTTGTTAGTGGTGTTATTAAAAGTGATGGTTTCTGCTGTCTTCTCAGAGGAAGTATGGTGTGGTTCTGGATGAAATAAAGCCCAGCGCGTCTGAGGAGATGCAGGCTGTCAGGATGTTTGCTGAGTATTTGTCCAGTGAAGGCAAGAGGTTTGTGCAGCCAAACCTTTCCATCTCTATAACCATTTGGTCTATGAGTTAAAGGGTCAGTTCACCAAACCTGTAAGACATTAAAAAACAAATACAGTAATACCTCTAGATACGAGCATAATCTGTCCCAGGAATCATAACTCAAATTGTTTGTATCTCAAATCATGTTTTCCCATAAGAAATAATAGAAAACAAATTAATCTGTTCCAGATCCGTAACAATGGGGGGAAAAATTTTCTTTATTGGTATAAACACACACACACACAATTATAGTGCATGTATAAAGTGTGATACCAAATAAAATGTGGTTTTAATTAGGGATGTGCGAGTGTAGTCGACTACACGGTACAGGGTGCCACTAGTCGACACCGAAAACACTAGTCGACTACACAAGAAAAAAAAAACACAAGATTTTACTGTTCAAATGACGTTTTAATCTTACATGTAACCTTCTTACATGCGCGATCACACGCGGGATTAGAACGATCCGTGCGTCTCGTGATCAATTGCTAAATTCAAACGTGTTTTCGCGCGTTGGCTGGCGCTGCGGTCGCGACGGACGCGCTCAGTGTTTGTCATATATCACAGCTATTCAGTTTTTAACCACGTACCTTTATTTTAGGTTTCAGACGTTTAAATACGCATAAGTACTGGCAAAAAATACATTTATAGTTTGAAAGTTAATCCATTCAATAATAAACTGAAAAGGTGTTTTATTCATCTCAAATACACACTGCACAGGTAACTATAAACTTCTCCCACTTTGCTGGACACTTACTGTCATGTATTTCGAGAGAAGGGACTGAATTTATGTGTTGTAAATCCGACGGATCAGATTCCCTGTCGCGCATCAACTGACATGATCATTATAAAGGCTTTTTTAGCGAAAAAAAAACGCATTCACTTCCACATATTTGAGAATTGGAATATCAGGTAATTGATATTTCACAAGTGGGTGAATATTTTGAATAAATAAGCAAAACTAAATAAATGAGATACATCTGTCATCCGAGCAGAAACTAAATTTACCACAGATCTCCCATGCGTTTTGTTTATATCAGTCGCGGCAGGTTTAATAATGACCACTGAAAGACGAGCGCAGTGTTGGGAGTATTTTAAAGTAGGAGGAGACAGAAAGTGTTTTATAAATTCCACTGGATCCGAGCGAAACCATATTAATCACGAGCCGAAAAAGCCAAATCATCGCGTCATTTACTACAACTGTCTGTCACTGTGATCACGTTTAGCTGAAAGAAAGATACTTTTATATAAAAATTTTTACCTGTTTATTGAACTCATTGTCACGGGTTTCACCATGGAAACCGACACACACACCTCTCTCTACATAAAGCTGCAGTTTTGAGACTCCAGAAGGAAAAGCGCACCGTGGAAAAGTGACCTTATTTCTAACGGCATTACTTTTAAACTAGTCGGTTACAACATTTTCGTTTAAATGACTAACAAATTAGTCGAAAAGCACATCCCTAGTTTTAATTATAAGTTTTACAGACAGTAGCGGCAGGTGCGGGGGAGGGGGTTGTGTATCGTATCTTACACGGACACTACATAACTTAAATTAACATAACTTAGCTTACATATTTTTTTACTTTTCTATATTATTGTCTTGATTTTTTTTTTCCGATTTGCATTCTTTACTTTTGATCACTTTTCGTACCTTTTTCGTTTAGTAAAAACTGTAATTTTCTTGAATAGCAGGAACTAAGCATAACTGAACTTAGCTTACGTTTTTCTTTTAACTTTTCTATTTTATATTAGTGTTTTGCTTTTTTCGATTTGTATTCTTTACTTTCACTTTTCTTACCTCTTTTCGCCTGACTACCCTCACTTTCATTTGGCGCAGAGGTTTTAGCGAAATATCTATCGAGAGACATCATAAACATGTTTATTGCAGATTCATATTTTGTAAATAAAGTTCATTGAATTGAATTACTTAAATCATTTTTTTACTACCTTTCTGAGTGAGTAATTACTAACAGAATTTTCATTTTTGTCTTGAATTAACCCTTAAATGATCGGGAGTTATACATCTGGTGGCACAATTCTTTTCTTAGGGATACAATAGTGGCAGAACTAGACAAAAAGATGTCTAAGAGTGTTGATGTTTCCAACACCACCTTCCTGCTGATGGCGGCCTCCATCTATCTGCACGAGATGAACACCGATGCTGCGTTGCGCACCCTGCACCAGGGAGAGAGTCTGGAGTGGTGAGTCTGGAGGTTTCATAAGTCGCTTAGGAGTTGGATTGCAAATGTATGAGTTGCTCACTGTCATTTTGTATTTCTCTTATAGCATGGCCATGACTGTCCAGGTACTTCTGAAGTTGGACAGAGTTGATATGGCAAGGTATTTTTTTTGTTTATTCACTTATTTATTTGTGTGTGCGTGCGTGAATACTGTTGCATGTTTTATTAGGAATACCTTTTAACCTGCTAAATATTGTTTGACAATAGACATGTGCCCTATTTTTTTTACTTTAAACTACAAATCAGAAATGGATATGCAACATTTTTGCATTATAACGTCCAAAAACCATATTATTATTTTTTTACTTGTGTACTTGTATATTTAAATCCAGAGAAATGTGGAATTTTAACCAGTGAATGGTTATTTTAATTATGTATGGAATTTTAACGTTGATATGGATGATGATTGAATACATTATGTATTTTATTAGAAAGACAAAAATCTTTTTGGATACCTTTTTTGACAGGAAGCCTGATTGTTTGAATCTCTTGTCGTCTTGATTTACTGCGAGTAATATTTTTGAACCAAAAAGGCAACACCTTTCTTTAATGCTTTTAAATAGGCTGTTTTCACGGATCTGTTGTGTTCACAGAAAAGAGCTGAAGAAGATGCAAGACCAGGATGAAGACGCCACTTTGACTCAGCTTGCTACAGCCTGGGTCAACCTTGCCATTGTGAGTACACAATATACAAGTCAAGGTGAAACTAACATGATCTTCCTTCTTAATGGCTGTTCTCTGTGTTCCTGTGACTGGTTCATTGGTGCAGGACATCCTGAAGAATGGAATAACGAATGTAATTTGTAATAACTTCCACTGAAATAACTGCAGGCTATTAAAAAATGTTAAGCAATCACCAAATGGATATACAGTGATACCCACTTATCTCGAGCTCGGTTAACTCGCCAATCCTATTATGTCGACGTTTTGTGGAACCACCAAATTCCCTCATTGTCTTAGCATTTTATTATTGGTTATGTTGAATTTTGTTTTTGTCCCCGAACCCTAATATCTCGAGCACAAAAGAGGGACAAATTAACATCAGTTATCTCGATCCCCATGACTAATGATCGTACCGAGTTCACTGAGTTTGTTGCACGTTGTAACGGCTGTCAGAGTGGTTGACGACTGCCCAGATGGAAAATGGAAACGAAAAAGCCGATTAAACTGGTCACACGAGCTTTATAGATGGGTTTCGTACCAGCACACTCTTCTCAAACATGTAAATCTTGGTATCTTTTTTTTCCCACTTGCTGTATGAACACGGAAAAACTGTGGATTAAAAAAAGCCACACAGCTGTGTGTGTGACCAGTAACCTAAGCTTACCAAAAACAGGGGTTTACAGTGGGAGTAGAAACGCAGTTTTATTAATGTGGTGTTTTTTGCTGCACAGGATAGTGCTTGTCCTCCATGAAAATCCTTTTAATTCAGAAGGCACTAATCCTTCTTGTTATACCATTGCTAAAAATGGTATAGTTATGAACTCCACATATCTAGCAGAAGTCATTTGACACCCTCAGAGACCCTAAAAAGATCCCAATATTCCAGCCCAAATCCTCACCCACCTCCTCCTTGCTGAACAGGATAGCCATTCCCCATCCATTCAGAAATCCATCCATCTATTCTAGAGTTTAAAACTAAAACGTTCCCTTTGTGAGCTTTGGTTATTGGTGTCTGAAATGCAACTTTCCAGCAGCTTCAAATAGCTGTTTGTTGCTCAACCGTGGCTTCATCGCTGTCCTTTTAATACAATTCATCGTTTTGACAGAAACTTTCCTAAATAAGCCTTTATCTGGCAAGTAATTCTGTGCTCTAAATCACTCACAAATCTTATGATAGTTCAGTCATCTGTATTTGAATAGTCGTTTTCATTCCTTTTTGCGAGCGTTTGCACCATTTCATGCTTTGCATCTTCAGAAAGATCTTTCTTCTTCCCCATATTGCAGGGGTGGCCAGCCCGAGGCTTGCGAGCCGCATGCGGCTCTTTGACTGCTCTTTTGCGGCTCTTCAGTCTCCACATGTTCTGTGTTTACAATTGCAACTTATTTTTAACAGAACTGTGACTTGCTTAATAAATTGGAACCCTCTTCTTAAATCGGGTTTCCATTTGCCTAAATGGACCTGGCAAACTATTTAACAATCCTGTCTCGGATGGATAGCAGTTATCTAAAAAGATGTTCAATAGCCTTAATTCGTGATCGTGCTTCCGTATACTGTACATTTTTGCATTTAGACATTCATTGTCTCCTGAGATGAAACATTTGAGATGATTTAGTTTTCTTTAAAATCTCTCTGCATGGCTATTACCTATTCAGTGTTTGCTGGTTTTGCTGAATGATGTTTTTTCCTTATTGACTGGGAGTTGAATGTCTTTCTCATTCTTTTACCAACAGGGGGGAGAGAAATTACAGGATGCGTTCTACATCTTCCAGGAAATGTCAGACAAGTACTCACCCACACTGCTGCTGCTGAACGGCCAGGCTGCCAGTCACATGGCTCAGAATAAGTGGGAGGAAGCGGAGTCTGTCCTACAGGACGCTCTGGACAAAGTAAGAGCCTGGATTTCAGCACCGCAAATGCCAGGAAGTTTCTTCTCCCACTGCCAGCAAAAGTTTAAATTTGCTCCTGAGAGTCTACATTGCAAAAATGCATTTGACAAGTATAGATTTCCTTTATTTTGATGGTCCACTTTAGACATTCTACTGACTAGAAGTAACTGTGCAACTACATGTCAGAGTATTAGTAGACTGTTAGGTTAAGGTTAGAAGATTATGTGGCTTTCCTGTTGCTCAAACAGTTGAATGTGGCGCTTGCAACGCCAATGTCATGGGTTTGATTCCCAGGGAAAGCAAGAACTGATTAGAATGTCAATGTGTTTCTTGAATGCAAATTCTTTGGATAAAAGCCAAATGCATAAATGTAAAATGAATAAGTTGACATGTACAGTAATACCTCGGTTTACGAGTGACTTTGTATACGAGAAAATCGGTGTACGAGCATTGTATCGGAGTGCTCGGGAATTTTTCCCTCGCCAACGCGCATGGTTTTGTGGAAAAGCCTAACGCTCAGCATTTTCCCGCGCATTTTTACTGGAAATATCCTAACGACAGCCTCTCACAAAGCCCATCACTCCTTCACTCGTTCATTCTCTCAGCGTCTCTCGGTTTGGTTCATCATTCACCACAGTGATACTTTTATAAGTGATTTACAGCGGTTTTACCTCGTGTTGTTAACATTAATTCTGATCGCTATTGTTCACGTAGTGAAATATATACGTACAGCACAGCATATAGACAATGACCTCAAGATGAGTGAGAAAGAAGGGATGAAGTTCTCCCTGTAAACAGTAAAACCCTCCTCTCGTCTCCTTCACGCCAGCAGCGACGCTACTCAAAGATAAAGTGCGTTACAGTAAATTGTCAAGTATTTTTAGTTTAATTGTCAATTATTAATTAGTATTTATATGAGATCTTAACGGTTATAATTTTAATTGTAATTAATAGGGTAAAACTAAAAATATATTTAAAATGGGCATTTATGGTTGTGTGGAACGAATCAAGTGATTTTTATTGCATTCTTATGGGGAATTTTTTTAGTGTACGAGAATTTTGAGTTAAGAGCTCTTGGAACAAATTAAACTCGTAAACCGAGCTATTACTGTAGTTGCAAAGTTACTTCTAGTCCGTAGAATGAACCATCAAAATAAAGTTTATAAAAACAACTTTCATGCTAACCAAACTCATCCCATGCTAGAAGGTCTATCGCTAACAATTCTGCTATATTTTTCCATTAGTCAAGTCACAATTATTTATATAGTGCTTCAAAAATTAAAACAAATTCGTTTTTAGTCAATGTTCATCTCAATTCAGCTAAATAACGTTAAAAGTTGCAATGTTGGTGTCATTATTCAGCAAAATTAAAATTGTGCAGTCAAGTCGACAATATTACTAAACATAAATTCTTTATAAATCTATATTAGTCTCAAATCCGTATTAAAATTGAAAGCCGAACTGATGAAGATGCGTTGTATATTGATCAGTCAGTGGTGCAGGTTTAACTGATATGTCCTTTATCTTCCGTAGGACAGCAGCCACCCAGAGACACTCATCAACCTCATTGTGCTGACACAGCATTTGGGCAAACCTCCTGAGGTAAACTGTGAATGTTCACATGAGTTAACAACAAATGTTAAGATAAAGTGTGTGTATATATAATCTGCACTCATCAGTGTGTGTGTAAGCTTCATTTTACACCCTTAGGACTCATCACTACTGATCCTATCTGTTTTTGTTTCTGCACAGGTGACAAATCGATATTTGTCTCAGCTGAAAGATGCACACAAGTCGCATCCTTTTATTAAGGATTATCTCGCTAAGGTAAGGTTATTTAGTGACACTTTGTTCTTTTTTTGTGAAAGGATTACTTTCAATGTAAAAATGAAAACGTAAACTCAAATTGTTTCCACAGGAGAATGAATTCGACAGACTTGTCATTCAATACGCCCCAAGCGCCTGAAAGAAGTATGCAGTTTCTATTTATGTGTCCTACGCTACTACACAATGTCAATTCTCCTCTTCTTTTTTATTTTAAAGGCCTTTAAAGAAAAACTAATTTTGACGCTCTAAAAACATTCCTGTATCATGGTGAAATAAACATGTTTATTGTACATAGTGTTGTTGCCTTATTGATACGTCAAAACCGCTGTAAACTGTCTTCATAACACAGCAGTTCACCCTATTGATTGACAGCTCATAGAAGTAACAATATGGGCTAACTTTTTTGGCATAGTACAGCCGTGGGCTGTAGGAGTAAGAGTTTTGTGTTTTGCAAAGTTTGCTACCTGTAGTATTTGTGTTTTTCCATATTTCCGTGATAAACTGGAAAACAATAAGGTTTTCATACATTTTATTGGCAAAAACGTTTTTTTATATCTACATTGTCTTCATAACTGGCCACAGATCCAAAATCTGAGCCACTTTATGATCACTTTTGTGACATGGTGCGCCATCATGCTGAAAATGCACGGATCATCACAAAATTGCTCCTGGATTGTTGGGAGGATGATTTTATTAAAGTTCTTTATTCCACGGATGAAAGGCAGTGGATGCTTTGCTCCTGCTCTTTGCTCTTCATCTTTTCTTCTCCAGGCAATTGATTTTCCAGATGTCCCAAACAGTCGGAAGGGGGCTTTACTTCCTTCAGATTTCCAGTCTGTCTGAACTGATTAAAATGTCAATGTGTATCTTGAATGCAGTGCAAGTTGCTTTGGATTAAAGCGTCTTCCAAATGCATAAATGTAAATGTCTGTCCTTGATGAGTTGTTGTTTTGAGAAGTGGCTTCTTTGCCGTCCTCCTTGAAAGCAGGCAGTTGTCCAAAACTCTTGGCTCCATTGTGCGTGCAGATGCCCTCACACCTGCTGTCGACACAGAGCAAGCTCTGCACTTGTGGCGACAGTTCCATAAAGGACCCCTCAGGAGGAGACCGTTTTGGCACTTACTGGAGACTCTGGGATGTCCTGAAGCCTTCACTCTAGTTGAACCTCTCCTTGAAGTTCTTGACGTTTCTCGAAATGTTTCTTTCAGGTGCAATATTCTTTGCATCAGTTTCCTTGCAAGCGAAGCCATTCGATGCACATTAATGATGGCTGCATGTCTTTCCTTGGAGGAAGCCATTGCTTAACATGCACAATAAGAATTTGGTAGTCTAATCTTACAATCCAAACAGAGTGATTTGACCTGACAAATACAGTGGAAGCCAGTTATGTCGACGGCCTCTGGGTTTGCAAAAAAGCGTCGAGATAACCAAAAGCTAATATGGTGATTTGTTTGATGAAGCGATCGGCATGCTATAAAAATGTACATGTATCGCATATGTTTGCTAAAAATAAAAGGCATATGTGCACAAACTAACAGCAGAGATTTACTAGTATGCGATAAAAAACACCTTCGATTCTCAACACAAACCTTAATTATATTCTCCAACATTGCAAACACAATTTCGCTCACAGCGTAAACACAGTCACAACACACATAAACACATTCGCTCATAACAGTCATTTCGCTCGGACACAGTTCTGAAAGTATTGCACACGCGGTTACTATGGTTTCTTTACAAGCTCTAAAATGCTTTGTTGCTTTTGCCTTTAACGCTCTGCTTGAAAACAAATGCTTCTATCAGTAACAATGTCAATGTAATTGGGAATTCCTGGACAGTGAAGGCGAACTTCTGCGCCTCCTCTTCCAAGATAGGATCTGTAAAGCTTGATTTTTCTGCGGCTGCACGGCACTGCGCCGCAGGAGTGAGTGAAGCGTCATTGGAATGAGCGACTATACAGACCGATACACGTGCAACACAAACTCAGTGCAGTGAACTCAGTACTATCATTAGTCACGGGGATCCAGATAACCATGTTAAGTGGCGACTTTGTCCCTCTTTTGCGCTCGAGATATTAGGGTTCGGCGACATAAAAGTATCAACATAACCGATAAGAAAATACTAAGAAAAATAGGGAGTTTGGCGGTTCCACTTAAAAAACGTCGACATAACAGGGTTGGCGAGTTAACCGAAGTCGAGATAAGTGGGTTCCACTGTACTTCCCTAACCCATCTGCCAATTTTATGATTAATGTAATGATGTTAGCTGGTTTTTATATTGTTCTATGAAGGTTTTTGCAATTATTTAAAATACTTCCAATCACTCTGCACAATAATCTAGAAACAATTTGAATCGACATCACAACAACTGAAGCAGCAAACTTGCGTAACCTTACGTCAGTCACGGCTGTACAATCTTTGTGGAACCCCTCTGATTTTACTCGCTTTTACATTTACTTTTACATTTATTTACATTTCTGCATTTGGCAGACTCTTTTATCCAAAGCGACTTACATTGCATTTAAGGAACACATTGACATTATAATTAAGTTGGCTGAGAAGCAGCCAACTTACTGATGTTGTTATAAACTTATTATTATTATTCTTCTGAGACCCTTTTTCTGACTCTAACTCGACCTACAGCTTTGGTGCTACAGACCCCAAAATCAGAACAGGCCGCAGTGAGTGTCTCATGATGACTATGAAGCCACTCCCTAACAACCAAACAGAGTACCCTAGCAACCATTTAGCCAGATCTATATCTCTGCTTCTGAGTGTCGTAGAGACATGGGGGTTGGCTCTATTGACTCATGCTAGCAAACAGGACTTCCAACATGCTACACATGCTAGCAGTGAATAGCTACATGCTAATAGTGGTTAGCTAAGTGTTAAATTGAGCTAGGAATGCCATAGTAACTACCCAGAAGACCTCACAACTACCTAGTAACATCCTAGCAACCACCCTGGATACCCTAGCAACATCCTAGCAACCACCCTGGATACCCTAGCAACTGCCTAGCAACCACCCTGGATACCCTAACAACTGCCTAGCAACCACCCCGGTTACCCTAGCAACCACCTAGCAACACCCTAGCAACCTTCCCAGATACCCTAGCAACTGCCTAGCAACCACCCAAAATACCCTAGCAACTGCCTAGCAACCACTCTGGTTACCCTAGCAACACCCTAGAAACCACTCTGGTTACCCTAGCAACTCCTTAGCAACACCCTAGCAACCACCCAGGTTACCCTAGCAACCGCCTAGCAACCACTCTGGTTACCCTAGCAACCACCTAGCAACACCCTAGCAACCGCCTAGCAACCACTCCGATTACCCTAGCAACACCCTAGCAACCACTCTGGTTACCCTAGCAACCACCTAGCAACACCTTAGCAACCACCCCGGATACCTAAGAAACTGCCTAGCAACGCCCTAGCAACCACCCAGAAGACCTTAGCAACCTGTAAATTTCTGGTTTCGTAACGTACTTTGTATTTAATGTTAAATTCTGCTACCAACATGCGAAATTAACGTTTCCGGTGCGACGTTCTCAGCCAACTTCTAAAGTTTGTCTCGACGAACTTTATCCTCTCTAGTTAGTTCTTGCTTTCACTGGGAATCAAACCCATGACCGTGGCGTTGTAAACACCATTGCTCTACTATTTGAGTTACAGGAAAGCTTAGAGTGACATTGAAACCTAGTCCAGGACTAATCCTACTCGCACCGCTCCCAGTAGGATTCAATGCAGTGTCACCAGCATCGGAGGCACATGTGCTAACAAGGACTCTAAAGAACGCAGCCTCTAGTGTGCCTCTTGAGGCCAGGGGAGTGAGGTTTATCTGCACTGCTCTTACTAGATGGTCTCCATTATATTTGCAAAAATGTATCCATGTGTAACCAAATATGTGACCTTGTTTGTGGGCAGAACAGAAAGTGTTATACGACAAAACGCTGACTCAGTTTATCACAGTGGAGGAAATGATATCTGTCTTTGTGTTTATCTAATCATAGTTACAGTTTTCAAAGGACAATCTGTTGTATTACAAGTTTGTCCAAAACTCCAAAATAGCAAGTTGGTGAGTTTTGCTGACATCCAAGTCTGTTTTATGCCTCATTCATCACTGATGAAACAAACAATAGTGGTGTCATCAGTAAATTTAATGA
Organism: Rhodeus uyekii; assembly: GCA_037043235.1. Lineage (NCBI taxonomy): Eukaryota > Metazoa > Chordata > Actinopteri > Cypriniformes > Acheilognathidae > Rhodeus > Rhodeus uyekii. The sequence continues at coordinate 5,056,404 of JAWRVZ010000016.1, read as the reverse complement.
TGTGGTTGCTGAAGTGGAGACGGTCAGGTGAATAGTGAGAAGCCTATTATTTAGAGCTGAGGCAGCAGCTCTGTGCAATGCAGGTGCTCTGGCTTTCCTGTAGCTCAAACAGTAGAGTGTGCCGCTTGCAACGCCAAGGTCATGGGTTTGATTCCCAGGGAAAGAACTGATTAGAATGTTAATGTGTTCCTTGAATGCAATGCAAGTTGATTTGGATAAAAGTGTCTGACAAATGCATTTAACAAAAATGCTCTGAACACATTTATATTTACTTTTAGGATTTAGGATTCAGGTCAAAAACATGCATGCTCATTGTAGTTATTGTATTTTAGCAAATGTTAATTCAAAATACTTCACATTTGAAGGTTTATATCATACCCACTGGGTCCAAACATCCGAGACCTGATCACAGCTTGACCCAGTAAAGGCAACAATATGAACAATGACATGTCAAAACGGAAGTTCAATCAGAGCAAACAATTATTTTTTTTTTTTACTTCATTCTGTTCCCGTGGTCTGAGGTCTCATATCAAGAGATTAACCAAATAAAGTATATGAAAAATAATAGGATCAAATAAATCATTTTAAACTGAAAAGGTTTAGTAAGGGATTTTTCACACGAAAATCATGCTAATATCCATATTGTGAAAAAGCTTCAGATTACAACCTGGAAGTATTGCTTAAGATGCTCTATTGGGTTGAGATCTGGTGACTGTGGGGCCATTTTAATACAGTGAACTCATTGTCATGTTCAAGAAACCAATTTGAAATGATCTGAGCTTTGTGACATGGTGCATTATCCTGCTGGAAGAAGCATCAGAGGATGGGTACATGGTGGTCATAAATGGATGGACATGGTCAGAAACAATATTCAGGTAGGCCGTGGCATTTAAAAGATGCCCAATTTAGCACTAAGGGGCCTAAAGTGTGCCAAGAAAACATCCCCCACACCATTACACCACCACCACCAGCCTGCACAGTGGTAACAAGGCATGATGGATCCATGTTCTCATTCTGTTTATGCCAAATTCTGACTCTACCATCTGAATGTCTCAACAGCAATCGAGACTCATCAGACCAGGTGTTACGTCCTTTAATAATAGATGTTATTTTGTCTAGGGATATTAAGACGCAACAAAGAGAAGTGTTTTATATGTATGTGTGTGTGTGTGTCTAATCAGTGTGGAAATTATAAATGTAGAAAGGAAACAGATCACAAAACCAAGTCATTTACCGTTATTTGTTTAATGTCCATTCATGCAATAATGAAATAAGTAGTGAATAAATTAATATCTATAATATTTACAATGGTTGTGCGGGAAAATCCCAGTAACTGAGCAGATTGTGAAATACTCAGACCGGCCCGTCTGGCACCAACAACCATGAAACGCTCAATATTGCTTAAATCACCTTTCTTTCCCATTCTGACATTCAGTTTGGAGTTCAGGAGATTGTCTTGACCAGGAACAACCCCTAAATGCATTGAAGCAACTGCCATGTGATTGGTTGATTAGATACCGTAATTGCATTCATGAGAAATTGAACAGGTGTTCCTAATAATCCTTTAGGTGAGCGTATAAAGTATTTATGTGTAGGTATGAGAGAGAATAGTATGTAACTATTGGGGAATAAAGGAGTAACAACCAGGACAATTACTAATAATTTATACTGTAAGTATTTTATAATTAAGGTTTAATTATTCTAACATTATGTGGTATGTGTGACCTAGGCTACTGTGGTAAACAACAATTTATCAGGATTATCCACATCCACTGAATTTGCTCCTCCCATAGCCGGTGTGTGGTGAGCAACTGGATCTGTTGTGCCATGGCTGCTATCTCATATGATTATAAAGTGCTTTAGGTGGACAGCATTTCATATAAATGCATGTTTCATTCTGTTACGTACGCTGAGCTACGTATGTTTCTTTTCCTTTTGGACATCTGTATGGGTATGCAGTGTCGTGTGTGTGAAACTTATTTGTTGCAGGTGGGAACGCGATTGGATGATTCAACTCTGACGTAGGAGCCAATCGTCTTCCACCGCGACAGTTTAAAGGCCGCCCCAACTTCAAGCAGAGGGGGAGAGGAAAGAGCGAGCACGCTTGATGCTTGATGAGTATGGTTCTCTCGTTCGAGAGACCAATCTGAGAGTTGCTTATGTTTTGAGTTGTAACAACTGCTGTTTGTTTGTTCGTGCTTGTTTCGTTTACCCTTATTTTTGTTAAGTACTTTGGTTGTGTCTTTTGTTTGTTGTATGGTCCGACGTTAACAACCCTGTTTACTGGTGGGAGAGGCGGAGCCAGGCAAGCAGGTCGCGACCTACATTACATCACGTAGTTTCATTTCTGTATTAGACACACTAGGTTTAGGAGGGGTGCTTATTTTGTATGTTTTTGCTTATCAGCGTCTTTTGGACGCTGAAGATGTTTATTTTCACATCTTTTGTTGTTAGTTAGTTTATTCTGATTAAACTTAGTTATTGGTGTTTTGTTTTATTTCGTTTATGATTTAAGCACCTTCTCTTTATTTCTCTTCCTTTCCACCAATATGAATTCTATTTCTTGTTGATTGTAAATATTATATTCATTTATTCACTATTTATTTAATCGCACGGATGGACATTAAAACATTTAACGGTGAATTATTTTGCTTTGTGATCCGTTTTTCCGTTCCCTTTTTCCACACTGTTCAGACACACATACACACATACATAAATCCTTCTTTTTGTTGCGTCTTAATCCTAGACACACATAACAACTAAACAAGGGACGTAACGCATTCGCATGAACATTTTCTTGAAGATACATGTATACAGACCTTAACCACAGGGTTCATGTTTTATTGTAACAGGATGCATGATGGGGTCAACAAAACTTTAAAATTTAGTGAAATGAGTTTCTGCTATGATTTTATTTATAATTTTCAACGTAGACGACTTGCCTTATCAAAGTCTATTGCATGCTGTTCATCTCAGTTGCAAGTGACACAAGCACTTGTTTCCCGTAGTTATAAGGTAACAACAAGCACCACTTTAATTACGGCCTGCAGGTGATGTACTTACCCTGTAACTACCTGATACAAGGGGGTAAATGTTTATATGAATAAATACACATTTATATGAACTGCTACGTTATAATCATGTCAGCGGTAGAATAGTTAGACCTTAATTATAAAATACAGTATACATTTTTGTAATTTTCCTGGTTGTTAACCCTTTATTCCCCAATAGTTACATAATGTTCCCATATACCTACACGCAAGTACTTTATAGGTAGACTATAAATACTGGAAGTTTTGCTGTAAATTCGGTATACATACTCATATTTTCCAGGTCGTAATCTAAAGCGTTACCCATATTGTTTGCATCTGGATATTTTTGAAAAAGTGAGTAGTTTAGCATGTATATATTAGTCCCATTAATTTCCATTGTAAATGTCCCACTGTACAGTAATCCCTCGCTACTTCACGTTTCAAGTTTCGTGGCCTCATTGCATCGCGGATTTTTCAAAAATATTCATCGAAAAAGAAAGATTCTAAAATACCGCCATATCGGCAGCCGTATTGCAAAAAGCACTGTTGCTTCATCATGATGCGCGAGAGAAACGTTCCCCAGGATGCCACACAAAGAGAGAAACTCTCTCAGAGGCTTTGTACACGCCCACGGCACTCAGACAAGACACGTGATTGGTTCCCTGCGCGAGATCGACCAATGAGAGCACGAGTGGAGTGGGAGCCTCTTCGCCTCTATCAGAAGCAAATGTTGACGATCCAGCGCCGATATCTGATGATGAGGCGCTTCCTGAACTGATTTAAAGGCCTCATTATACCATTGCAGTAACACCACCATCATCATCATCATTACATTCATGAACCGCACAGGTCTGTCATCGCCGTCATTACTGGAGTCTCAAGATACTACTGTCATTGATGAGTGTAGAGCACCATAATACGTATCGTATGAGAGAGAGAGAGTAAATGTATAATATCAAGGTTTTATAATGAAATAGATTTAATTAAAAAAACAAATATACATATTTTAAACATTCTGGTACCTACACATACATATACTGAAATTCCTAGGGGGGCCAATCCTACTTCACGGTTTTCACCTATTGCGGAGGGTTCAGGTCCACATTAACTGCGATAAACGAGGGATCACTGTAATTGTAAAAAGCCAAAAAAGGGAATGTTTGGCAATTTATTTTTGTGCTAATCAACATTATCTCGTGCTTAAAAAACAAAACAAAAAAAAACAATCAAAATCAAATAAGATTTTGAAAAACTAAAACTTTAAACTAAATCATTTCCATTTTTTATCTAGTTTAATTTGAACTAAAAATATAGATATTGAGAAAATCAGCAGATTTATGAAAAATTAAGTTAAAATGAAAATGGAAACATCTAATTCAAAGCATTAATAACTGTAATAGTATCTTAATGATGCTAAAATAACACCAGAACCTGGAAAGACACACATGGGCAAGACAAGATATTATGTTTCCCATATTGACCACCTGGAGGCTGCCTGATAAAAAGTTTCACATAGATTTACTGAGCTGCGGGGGTTTTAAGGCCGGCTGTGGGCAATAAATCAGTACACACATCCCAGCATATGTATAAACAGCTCAAGGGCTGTGTGCAAGGCTGGAGAAGGGGTGTCATGCGTTGATTTGTTTGTCCAGTATGCCACTGCTGAGTGTCCAAGGATTTGTGAATGATGTGGTCAGTGGAGGACATTTGCACCAGTTATGCAGCTTTAATTTTAAACCAGAGGCTTTAGAGAAGGTGTGAATAATTTGTAATACTTTGGGGATCTTTGTTAGCTGCTTCATAAAGATGGTAGTAAACCATCTCTGCAAACTAACTGATGATTACTGGCTGGCCAAGTATATCTAATGGAGCTATGTTAAGTTTTTCATAAAGATAGAAAGCATTTCTGTGGTTATAATAAAAAATAAATGACGAAATAGCTCCAATTGATGGGGAATCCTTGTGATGTACCTCCTGCTATAGAAAAGGAAATTAAGTATTTTCATAAAAGGATTGTTTAGAGTTTCAAAATGTATCTCCAAAACCAATTAAGAGAATAACACCATCATTTTCTATTACAGGTCTGTAATCTAAAAGATCCAGCACTAGACAAATATTGTTGCGTATAGATTTCCCCTTTATAAAACCAGATTGGGAATCATTTATGATTTTGTGTAAAGATAATTGTAACAATGTCTTTGTTCAGGGAGGAAGGAGGCGGGAACCGGCAGACATTTAACATAGACTTTAATGATAAATAAAACATAAACTCAAAACGAAAGTAATGGCGGCGGCCCCTCGCGGTCGACCGCCGCCCACACAAAACATAACATAAACTCCAGGCCTGGTCCTCTCTCCTCTTCACTGTCGTCGCTCCTCCTTTTAAGTCTCCGCTTCTCCGTGAGAATCGAGAGACCGGTGGCTTCGCAGGTGGCGCTCATTACCAATCACGCCACCGGCTCTCGTGACGCTCTCACGGTCCCTCGAACCCCGCCTTGCTCGCCACATACCCCCAACGCCCTTCGCAGGCCGGGGGGTACCCACGAGTCTGCGCTCTACTCCCCCCCCCCCCTCCCCTCCTCCGGGGGGGGCCGATCACGGCGGCCGCGGTACCTGGGGGTAAGGACAGACGAGGTGAGGGAAAAGGAAACGGAGACAAGAGGAGCGACAGCGACAAGAGAGGGGAGAGAGGAAAAAGAAAGAAAGAAAAAAAAAATCTTGGTCCGGTTCCCTGACACGCTGCCTCTCGGTCCTCGACCGCTCGAGAGCTTCTTCCTCGCGGTGCTGTGCGATGGCACTGGACGCAGATCCATGGACGGGCTGGCGCTCCTCCGCCTCCTGGCGGCCGGCGACGACTCCTCCTTGTGAGGGCAGCCGGCAGTGAGTCCCCGTTCCCCGCTCCTCCCCGTTCACGGCGGACGGCAGCAGGCTCCGGCGCGCTGGCAAACGGGCGACTCCTCCGCTCCCTCACGGACGGCAGCCTCCCACCTCGACCCAGGAGCACGGCAGGGCTCTCCGTCCCACGCGATCCTTCGGCGCTCCAGCGCCACCGCCGCGGGCAGCATCTGACGGACCTCTCGTCTTCTCTCGTGCTGCCCGACCTCCGCAGCACCGCGAGCCCTCCCGGCAGCGAGGGCTCTTTGACAGCGTGTCCCTCCGACCTCCCGGGTTTCGGCACCAGTGTAACAATGTCTTTGTTCAGGGAGGAAGGAGGCGGGAACCGGCAGACATTTAACATAGACTTTAATGATAAATAAAACATAAACTCAAAACGAAAGTAATGGCGGCGGCCCCTCGCGGTCGACCGCCGCCCACACAAAACATAACATAAACTCCAGGCCTGGTCCTCTCTCCTCTTCACTGTCGTCGCTCCTCCTTTTAAGTCTCCGCTCCTCCGTGAGAATCGAGAGACCGGTGGCTTCGTAGGTGGCGCTCATTACCAATCACACCACCGGCTCTCGTGACGCTCTCACGGTCCCTCGACCCCGCCCTGCTCGCCACAATAATTTTTTAATCTATTAGCATACAGAAGGGTTTGAAGATTGATGCAACATCTTTAAGCAATTCTGAATGACCATACCAATTGTCTTTGCAAAGATTTATTTTCTTGCAAGAAAAGGTCATCAGTCCAGAGTTACCCTGCAGTGTGTGACAAAAAAGGGAGGGCTACTCCTGCATTTATATCTCTCTAACCCTCAAGGTTAAAGGCCTCTACAACAGTTGTAATGTCCCTTTCTATACTCTGAATGTATTCTTCCTGGCACATCCTGGTCAATGGGTTTTTATGGATCAATAACTGTTAAAGACAAATAAGCCTATTACCCCACTATATATCATTATATGCAGCAAGTAACACCATATGTGTCATGGTCTTGTCTCGTTGTTCACATCCAGGTCCCTTTTATGTATCTTCCTGGTCCTTCACGCACCCGTCCGTGTATAATCACTACCTAAGTCTCGTCAGGTGTTTCCCATCCCGTGTTTGTTATAAATACCCTCCTGTGTTCCCTTGTCTTTGTCGATCGTTGTAACTGTTGGATGTAACTTCCTTGTTTCTTGTCTGTGTTGCTCCTTGTTCCTGGAGTTTCCTAGTTTTTTGCACAACAAGTGGCATTTATGTTTACAGTTATAGCCCTTTGTTTTTCATGTTTTTGGACTAAAGCGTTTTCAGTTGAATCTTTTGTCTCCTCGTATTCTCCGCATCGTACACACGCTCTGCTCCGGTGACAATATGTACCATGTTCTTGTTTATTTCTTTAGACTGGCTATATCTTACTAAGCAATTCTACATAACAGAAGATGCAATTAATGTCACACAATAATCAAGAAACAAAGCACAATCACAGATAAGAACAAAAACAAAACATATGAATACAGATTTCTTTAGCAGGTTACAATTTTATAATCAGTGTTTAATAATGTGATTGGTATAAGGCAGTGGTTCTCAAATAGTGGGGCGGGCCCCCCAGGGGGGGCGCGCGTGAGTCTGGGGTACGTGCTCTTTTTTTCCAGGGAGTAGGTTTTCTATAAGTTCAGATAACCATCCCCTCATCCTTTGACGTGTACGATCACACCGGTGTTCATGTGTCACGTAATCAACCGCTCAATTCACACGTGTTTTCACGCGATATCTGGCACTGATCCAAAAAAAGACGCGCGTTTAGAGCTTGTCATTTATCACAACAATTCAGTGTTTTCAACTACATAAGGTTTATTTTAGCTTTCAACAAGTTGATCCGACAAGTTGGTGACAATTTTGAGTAAAAAAGAAACTAAATAAATGTGCTCTATCTATTATAAAGCGCCTTTTGTGACTGCGGTATGTCACGTGACAAGCATGACGCGTTGCCATGGAAACAGTAAGGCGAAAGTTCAAAAAAAGGGGGGGGTGGGGGGGCGCGCGAAATGTTTACCTCTTCCTAGGGGGGGCGTGACAGAAAGTAATTGAGAAGCACTGGTATAAGGTTATCTAAAATGTTGGGGTCCTTCTCAGGTTTGGGAATTAAGGTTATTATACCTTGTTTCATAGAAATAGGGAAAGTGAGAGCTTTTACATTAGTAAAAATGGGTCTTTTAGTCAGATCCGTCAGGCCGTCACACACTGGAGAGTTGTCTAAAAATAAACTTCCTACTACTGTATCCAACTCAGTAGAAGTAATCATCATCCATATGGGGTATGAGATCTTTAATTTGGTTGATAAAAGATGCTGAAAAGCTCCAAGGAGAAGGTTAAGGAACGTAAGTTACTTTAGAAAGAGACAACGTCCTTAATGATTGAAGCCTGATCTGTAATTATCTGACCCTGGATCAATAATGCTTTAATTGAAAGTCTCTCTTACCTTCTTTTTTCTAACCGACATAACTCTGAAGTACTTGTTTCCCCATTCTCAATCCATCTTGCCCTGGACCTCATTAAAGCCCCTTCAGCTTTTCATCAAGTTTGGTTAGCAGAATTTGTAGTTTTTGTTTATCATTATCAGTACGGTAAGTGATACTTTAATATAATAGACAGAGTGTTTTTCCAAAATGGATTGAATATTCCCTCATTTTAAATTGAGAGAATTCCAATTTGGAAATATAGGATGTTATCAATTCATCACACATCACATTATGATTTAATACCTTCAGTAAATGATTGGCATTTTAATAAACTAGAATTGAATTTCCAACATCCTTTAGTTTGTCAGCTAACACCAGGAGGATTAAAACTCAATTTAATAAAAAAGTGATCTGCGGTGGCCAAGTTTATAACAGAGACTGAGATTAACCAAAAATCCATGATTGACTTTGCTACATTGCTTGGTTTAAACAATATGGCATTCGTATAATTAAACCACCAGTGATCCAATATAAATTGTGAGTGCAACCAACGTCAGTTAAAACAAGGTTATGAGATCTGCGATGGCATCTGGAAGGATGTCTATTAACACATTCATCACCAACCATGTTAAAGTCACCACTCATAAATATAATAGTAGTTGGATTGATGAGTTTAAGTTTTACAATGACTTTGGGAGCATCTGAAATTAACTGTCTCTCTGGAACTGCGTTATTAAATCCATAAACATTGACCGAGCAGTGATCATCCATACTCAGGACACAATATAGATGCGTGAATCCAGATGTAACTAATTTAGTTTTCAGCTAAATAAAATGTGCTTATTTGCCCTTGTTAAATACAAACAATGATTTATTTTAACCCCCGAGCTGCATTAAGTGAAATGCAAGGAAAAAAGTATTCACCAACAAACAAATATTAACCTCCAACAGACTATACTTTGAAAAGAATCGAGAAAAGAAAGCCCAAACAGGCAATGTCTCTTAAAATCAAAATGGCCTTTTCAAATTTTAAACAACAAGGCCCTTGATATTTTTCATGATTTTGTGTCCATTTTATCACTGGTAAAGCTAAAACTTTTAAGTTTTAATATTTAATATTGCCAATTGTGAAAGAAATTCACATGATAACCAAAAAAATAGTACAATTACTACTAAATTACTTTATGTTTCTCCAAATAATTCAATGCAATGTTTCTAACAATTTTCAGGACGTGAATTAGAAATATGCTAGTCTTTATTCTCTCTCTTTTTTTGGATCATTTGAACTTTGCTTAATGTAGGTGATTATTTCTTTCAGCTGAAGTGGCTGGTGGCAGGGGTTGTGTTTCCTCTCACTGCCGCATGAGGACAGTAGAGCTCTCTTTCATGATTTCAGTCATGATCATTAAAGATTTCACAGCAAAAACACCTGAACCATGAGGGGACATTTTTTTATGCTAAAAAGCATTTTCCCATCTATTAATCAGATTTCTTTGTGATTGTTGTACCAAATATATTGTTTCAAATACTGTATGGTAGGGTTAAAGCACTTCTAAATTCAGATACTAAATGTGATTTTGTGTTGTTCAGAAAAATAAACTTTTTTTTAACTGCTTTTATAAATACACCGTTTCCATATATGTATGCAATGTAGATATGTACAGTAGGCCAAGGTTACAAACAAATTTGGGTTTCATTCTCAATCCATGCTTAACACAAAAGATAGCTTTATAAATAATCTTCCTGATCAATTTCATCTACTTAGCATCCCATATAGCCTAGAAGAACTTGATGTTGCAACAGAAACTATTAACTCTCTCTTCTCCAGCACTTTAAACACAGTTGCTCATTTGCGATTAAAAAGGATTAAAGAAAATAGTCCAACAGCGTGGTACAACGAGCACACCCGGGCCCTCAAGAGAACAGCCAGAAAAAGGGAGCGGAGCTGGAAAAAAACTAAGCTAGAGGTTTTTGTCGCATTTCATGGAAAAACCGTTCTATTGCATTCAGAAAGGCCTTAAAATCAGCTAGATCTGCTTATTTTTCTACCCTCTTAGAAGAAAACAAATACAACTCCAGGTATTTATTTGATATAGTGACTAAATTAACAGAAATAAAGCGTCAACCCCAGATGCTTTAAAACAGCTGTGGATTGTAGTCCTGCATTCGACTTTGTTGACCACAAACTTCTCGAACATTATGTTGGCATTAGTGGAATTGCATTGGCATGGCTCAAATCATACTTATCTGACCAGTATCAGTTTGTAGCAGTAAATGAGATGTCATATCGATCACAAGTTCAGTATGTTGTTCCTCAAGGTTCAGTACTAGGACCATTGCTTTTGACCCTGCACATGTTTCCTGTGCAATTATTAGGAAGCATGGAATTAGCTTTCACTGTTACGCTGATGATACTGTCATGAATTGGGAAGCGGAAGGACTCACGTGCAAGTATAAGAAGAATATTTATTAACAAAAGAAACAAACTCTGAACAAATGAAACACCCACGAGGGGGAAAATGTCAAGCAAACACAATATTGAACACTCGAATGAACACAGACAAACCGGATAGAACGGCAGGCAGACATCAGTGAGGGCAGGATCAAGGAACAGAATGACACACAGGAACAAATGACAACGATACCACACAGGACAGCAAACACACCGGGATTAAATAGGCAACACATGAGGGAAGGTAGTGATGAGAGACAGCTGGGAATGATTACGCGAAACAAGGAGGCGGGGCAGACACTAACGAGACAAACACACAGGAGAGAGAGCAGTGCCACGGTTCTGTCCACTAGAAGATTGATAACACTGAAAACAGAGACAGAACCGTGACAGATACTCAGCTCTATATTTCTTCTCATCCTGAAACGTACCAATTATTAGACCAAAAAGTTCAGCACATAATAATCTAGACTACTGCCTAACACTCGATGGCTGTTCTGTCAAGTCTTCGTCGTCAGTTAGAAATCTGGGTGTGCTCTTTGATACCAATCTTTCATTTGAAAGCCACGTTTCTAGCATCTGTAAAACGGCATTCTTCCATCTTAAAAATATATCTAAATTGTGACAAATGCTCTCAATTACAAATGTGGAAAGGTAAGTTCATGCGTTCATGAGTTCAAGGCTAGATTATTGTAATGCTTTACTAGGTGGTTGCCCTGCACGCTTAATAAACAAATTCCAAAATGCAGCAGCTCGAGTTCTTACTAGAACCAGGAAGTATGAGCATATTAGCCCAGTTCTGTCAAACCTGCACTGGCTTCCTATTAAACACCGAATACATTTTAAAATCTTGCTAATGACTTACAAAGCATTAAATGGTTTAGCTCCACAGTACTTGAGCGATCTCTTAACACATTATAGTCCTTCACGTCTATTGCGATCTCAAAATACTGACCAGCTTATAATACCTAGAATATCAAAGTCAACTGCTGGCGGACGATCCTTTTCCTATTTAGCTCCTAAACTCTGGAACAGTCTTCCTATTACAGTTCGGGAAGCAGACACACTCTGTCAGTTTAAATCTAAACTAAAAACACATTTCTTCCTCCTGTCATTTACATAGCACATTATACATTGTTTTTTAATTCAAGTCATGTAAAATGATTGTTAGGCTGCATAATTTAGGTCAGCCGGAACCGGGAACATTCCCATAACATCTGATGTACTCGATACATCAGAAGAAGAATGGCATCTATGCTGATATTAGTCTCTGTTTATTCCGAAGTTGGCATGCACATGGACCTGCACCTGGACACGAGCACAGCACTGTCCTGAAGTGTCTGCGAAGACCGTGACTCTACTAGACCCTCCCCTGTGTAGATCATGAACCCATCTCCAACCAGACGGAACTGGATTTAATATTTTGACCTGAATTGTTGTCAGTATAATAATCATGCACTGTTTGGCTGTCGGCCAGAGGAGAACTGGTCCCCCGACTGAACCTGGTTTCTCCCAAGGTTTTTTTTCTCCATTCTGTTCTTCATTCATTACGTCACCTGCTGGAGTTTTGGTTCCTTGCCGCTGTCGCCTCTGGCTTGTTTAGGTGGGGACACTCAACACTTAGTATTCATCAGTATTATTGATTGGCTCTTCTGGAGCTGCTGTTCAGCCAAAACAAACTTTGTTCGTATTGTTTTCCTGTGACTACTGTAAAGCTGCTTTTACTAATAGAAACAATCTTTATTGTAAAAAAACGCAATATAAATAAAGGTGACTTGACTTAACTATGAGCAAATACTATATTTTGATAAAAATAGACTAAACCCAATCTTGTTAAGATGGAAATTATATACCATATTGAATTACTTTTTGGTTTGAAAAATAGTTTAGCCCAATGCCCTAGGTTTCATGTGATTCTTTTAAAGTTTTATGTTGATCTAATCTCTTTATTTAATTTTGGCTGTTTAAAAAACAGGGGGGAAAACATTGTCTCCAAATTGTAGTAGTTTGTCAATATTAGCATATTGTTCCCTGAGCTGTTTCAATTACGCATTATAGCTTAATCACAATCTTGCTGTTATTGGAACATATATCTAGTTCATTGACGAAACTCTAGATGGCTCAGCCTGAATCTGCAAGCAATCACACAGCCAAAGCTGATTGGCTTCTGCTGACTCTGCAGCCAATGAGACATTTGAATAGTCTGGTTCAGTGTTTGCCATATAATTCCTCTGAAAACCTCCACCTCCCCAGCTCCACCTGCCTAGATCAGCAACTAGATGTATGTATTAATTCATGCAGCAGCAGCAGCAGATCTTACATTCTCTATGGAGTGTGTCTGTGTAAAGTCCATACTTGCTCTGCAGTAGCAAAGCAGATCTGGGCCCCAAAGACCAAATGCATCAACATATATTCATTAAAAAGCCAAAAACGCTTTGAGAGTTGTCATAATTTAACTACATCATGCAATGACATTCTGTTCACAGGCATAACTACTTCTCTCACTACCATATGAATTTAGAAAACTTTAGATATAGTTTGTACAGATTTTTTGAAGCTCCAAATCTTCGGTCCCTATTAATTGTAATTGTGTGGAAAAGAGTGACTAGCACATTATTCAAAAGTTCTTTATTTGTGTTCCACAGATGACAGAAAGTCATTCGAGTTAGGAATGGCATGAAGGTGAATAGATGGAATGTTGTTTGGGTGAACTATCTTTTTAATTGTTGTTGACGGATTAGGGATACGGTCCTAATTAGTGCATGAAACACTTCAAAGCAAAGTTCAAAGTGATAGTTATTTAGGATTTATTGGATAATCCAGTTTGACAACATCAAATAAACAACACTATACTCCAGGCCACAAAGTGTCTGATAATGCATTCGCTTTGAATATCCTCTTTATCTGTTGCTTCTATATTACCTGACAAATATGCTGTTTTATTTTTTCAGTTGCTTGATCATTTATATTCCTTTATCTAAATGATTATGAAAGCATTCACTGTAAATAAATATTATAATTGTCCTGGAAACGACTGTAAAAACGCTACAGTAAAAACCTGTTAATTGGTTAACAATTAGTTTCATTACTTTATATCGGGGAAATCTGTAAATTAGATCTAACCTTTCATTACATTTATTTGTTTTTTTTTACAGTAAAATACCACTATGTAACAAAGTAGCAGGCGTGCGATGCGGAGTCCAAACAGAAACACTTTAATAACAGAAATCAGGAAGCACACAGGGGTGCAAAAACACGGGAGAAATACATCCACACGTAGACACATGAAACTTTAACAAACGACAATGACATGGGCTAACACAAGGGTATAAATACACTAGGAAATGATAAACAGGTGGTGAACTAAATGGGTAATCAAAACACGACAGCTACGGGAAGACATGAGGGACAAAACAGGCGGATCAGGAGCAGACTGTGACAGTAGCTCCCCCTCCCGGAAGGCGCGACCTCGCGCCTAAACAGGTCGACAGCGGAGGGAGGGGGACCAGGGGGCGGACTGAACAAAACGTGACACAGAGTCCAGACAAAATTAACAAGTCCATGGGGGTGCAGGAGGGATCAGGGGCCAGGCAGAGGGAGGTGTCCAGGGGGGAGCAGGCGGGGTCAGGGGCCAGGCACCTGAGTCAGTCCATGGTGGAGCCGACGGACCAAGGTACCTGAGTGACGCCGCTGGCTCCGGAGGCCGAGGAGGAGCTGGAATGACGAACCTCCGAAGAACCAGCGGCAGGTCCGAGGACTGTCTCGGAGGCGGAGGGACAGAGGACATAGGGGGAACCAAGGGGAGGGAAGAGCCGGCCGACGCCGCAGGAGGAGGCCAGGCGACGACCGACCAAGGTGACACTGGGAGGACGAGGGAGCCCGCAGGAGAGGCAAGGCCGAGGGACGTCGCTGGGGCTGAGAGGGTGAGGAGTGGAGGCGCTGACGATGCGTCGACGGGCCGAGGTGGAATGAGGGGCACCGAGGTCGGAGGTGGAACCTCAGTGCCCCACGATGCCGGTGTGCCGCCGACGCATGGCGGCTCCACAGTGTTGGGGGGAGCCAGAGTGGGGAAGCGGGACACAGGCAGAGATGGGTGCAGGCTGGGTAGAGGTGGGGGGAGAGGGAGGCTGGGTGGGAGTTCTGGTGGCTCGGGTTCGGGGAGGTCTTGGAGGTCTCGGAAGGCCAGCTCGGGCTCTGGCGGGTCGGGCCACGGCAGCTCGGGCTCTGGCGGGTCGGGCCACGGCAGCTCGGGCTCTGGCGGGTCGGGCCACGGCAGCTCGGGCTCTGGCGGGTCGGGCCACGGCAGCTCGGGCTCTGGCGGGTCGGGCCACGGCAGCTCGGGCTCTGGCGGGTCGGGCCACGGCAGCTCGGCCTCTCGGGGAAAAGACAGTTCCTCAGTCTCGGCCGCTCGGGGAAAAGACAGTTCATCAGTCTCGGCCGCTCGGGATGAACTCTGTTCGGTTTCGGCCGCTCGGGATGAACTCTGTTCGGTTTCGGCCGCTCGGGATGAACTCTGTTCGGTTTCGGCCGCTCGGGATGAACTCTGTTCGGTTTCGGCCGCTCGGGATGAACTCTGTTCGGTTTCGGCCGCTCGGGATGAACTCTGTTCCTTCTTGGACTGGAGGATCGGCTCATTAGCTGTAGCATGCGGAGTTGGCTGTCTGGAGCGGGGAGAGAGCTTCTCCAGACATCGCGTCATGGCTTCCCGCCAGCCCAGTCCCGCGATGTCCGGGAGATCTTGACGATGGAATCTTGCCCCGATCCAGAACAGCGAGTCCAGCGACCGCTCATTGAGAGGAGCGACGGCGGCGAGCAAGCCGAACTCGAGCGCGAATTGGCGGAGATCCTTATTTCTCTCGGCGCTCGCGATAAAAAGGGAGTGGAAATCCATCAGGAAGTTTTTTGGGGTAACTAACCCGGTCGTTTGTTCTGTAACAAAGTAGCAGGCGTGCGATGCGGAGTCCAAACAGAAACACTTTAATAACAGAAATCAGGAAGCACACGGGGGTGCAAAAACACGGGAGAAATACATCCACACGTAGACACATGAAACTTTAACAAACGACAATGACATGGGCTAACACAAGGGTATAAATACACTAGGAAATGATAAACAGGTGGTGAACTAAATGGGTAATCAAAACACGACAGCTACGGGAAGACATGAGGGACAAAACAGGCGGATCAGGAGCAGACTGTGACACACTAAGTGTAGTTTTAGGAAGTAAGAATTAATAATAATTTACAGAAAATTGGCATTTCCACCAGGATTCTTTTTGTGACATTTGATGGGTTTCTTTCATTTGAATAATTATGCTTCTATATAGTCTTGCTCTTATCAGTTCTGTACATCAGGGTTTTTTTTGTTAAATATTGTTCTTAAAATAACGTCTATTATTTATTTATTTATTATTATTATTTATTTTTATCTTTATTTTAGTAGCAACATGGTCCTGCTAAATCATCAGAAATGGGCTGCTGCATTTACTGCTGCATGTACCGTCTTTCGGATGAGACGTTAAACCGAGGTCCTGACTCTCTGTGGTCATTAAAAATCCCAGGATGTCTTTCGCAAGAGTAGGGGTTTAACCCCGGCATCCTGGCCAAATTTGCCCATTGGCCTTGGTCCATCATGGCCTACTAATCCCCCCCATACTCATGGCTTCATCACTCTGTCTCCTCTCCAGCAATAAGCTGATGTGTGGTGAGCGTTCTGGCGCAATATGGCTGCCGTCGCATCATCCAGGTGGATGCTGCACATTGGTGGTGGTTGAGGAGATTCCCCCGTACTGTGTGAAGCGCTTTGAGCTCTGGAAAAAGCGCTATATAAATGTAACATTTCTTCTTCTTCTTCTTTCTTCTACACTGTAAATTCTAATAGCTTTCCTGACTCACATATACTTAGTTAACTTTACTCAGTAATATAAAATACATACTTCTTACTAGGTTTTGTTGAGTTACAGTCAATTGCAGGTTGAAAATAACAATTTACTTAATTGTTTGAGTACCGCTTACTTGAAACAATCAAGTAGCAACAAACGATGCAATGACATTATTACACCACTGAGAGGTAGTAGTGCATTAAAGCGTACCTAATGTGCAGAAAAAACGAAGAAGAAGAAGCAGCACTTGAAAGAGCATGCGCGATAGGATTTGTAGGTATCTCAGCGCCAATTTTGCAGATGTGGAAAGACGTTGACAGGCTGCCTACGTTTTTATCCAAAACTACAATCTCTGAAAAATCTCCTGTTGAGCTGAGATGTAATCAAATGTGTAAGACAGTGGAATTAGATTAGTTGATAGAAAAAAAGGAAACTAAGGCACTTGTTTAAAATTTTCAGCCCAATGGTTCTTGAGCAAGTTAAGAGGGTGCCAGTGTATTAATTTCTAATGGACATGTGTGCCAGAGACATTGTTCAACTTGTTTGTTCCATCAAGTTTGGTCTCTGCAAGTGTTATTGATTTAAAGATATTAAGTGTCAAGGTATGGCCTCAGAAAAAAACACTTACTTTTATATAGATTTTATATACATTGATTTAGATTGTTGTACTGTAAAAGGTTTTTGTTTTAAACATTTTAAAAACCTAAAGTGACTATTTGCATTTGTTTTTACCCCAGTGCAAACTTGTTTACCATCCTTGTGTCAGTTGTTAAGAACACAAATACAATACATTTTCCTTTAAAAATCATTGCCTTAAATTTATTTGTCCAGTTGTAAATGTTATCCTTGAAAAAATGTGAACCTATTCTCTATGATTTATAATAGATGATTGTTAGCACTTGAATTATTTGAGTAACGCTTACTTGTTTTTTTAAGGCAATCGGTTTGCATGGTTTTAACAAGTAAACTGGATTGCCTTTGAAGTAAAGTGAACTCAGTAATTCCAAGTTGTATACAGAAAACATCACCTTAGCACAACTTGCATAAATGAGTTAGGAGTACTCACAAAGTGTATTTTACTTGAAATGATTTAGTTGTTTAAAATAGTAATTCTGAGTAGTCTATACTAAGACAAGTACATCTAAAGTAAATGATTAAGTATACGATACAAATTTGTTTTAAGTTACTGGAACTCTCTTGTAAGTGTACAATACTAGACAGGCACTTGTTAGTTCTACATACTATTCCTATTTCACCTTACTTGGTTTTTTCAAGGCAATCGGTTTGCATGCTTTTTTTAAGTAAGGTTTACTTATTGGATTTTACAGTGTACTGTTTCAATAATAGTAATAATAATAAAAAAGTAAATTTGAGTTTTAAATTGTAATTAACAGGTTGTTCTGTTGAAATATTTACATATTACACAATTACTTGCTATAGTAGTAAGAGTAAAATCCTTTAATCCAGAGTAATATTGATTAACTACATATACTGATTATAGAGATAGAAGTAGGATTATGGTTTGGTTTGGGGTTAGTTGTAATTAATCATAATTTATAGTTATTACTATAGTAATTATATGTAACAAATAACAATGGCACTGTAAAACAAAGTGTTACTGGAAATTATTCTAGTCCTTTTGATCCCACTTTAGATTAAGTGTTTTTGATTCCAACTGCCTGCATGTAATTACAAATATAATTATCTTCTGTAATTACATCTATAATTACACTGTTGACCTTTCCTTACCCCTTAAACCTATAACACCAAACCGGTCCATAACCTTACCCACATCCCACCTCAATAGCAGTAAAAGTGTTTTGCAATATAGAAACACAACAAGTACATTCAACTTTTTTATTTTCTTTAAGAGTATATACCTAGTTAAAAGCACCTAATATAAAGTTTCCCCGTTCCTTTTTTATTTTAATGTTCTTAAAAGTTATATGCTTATGTTGCAACCTGAAAAGTTGAAATGTACTGTGCAGCCAAAGAGGAACAAGTGTGTGCTAAAACGAATCTGTCTTATGATTTAGTAGTCTTGACTTAGAAAGTGACTAACAATGGGGAATTTTATCTGCTTGTTATTCTTGGTAGAGTGGAGTAGAACCAATCAAACTAAAGAAAATCTTGCTGTTTATTTATTAAGTATATGTGTGTTATATTTTCTGAATGATGGAAAAAAGTGAGTTTTGAGTAGTGATTTGAATTCAGAGACATTATTAACACAACGGAGTGATCTGGGGAGAGAATTCCATAGGTGCAACAAAGCCAAACGATCTGCCTCCCACTGAAGAGAGGCGATACCGAGGGACAGAGAGAAGGCCAGTGTCAGAAGATCAGTAGGGGTGTAGTGGAGGAGGAGCAGATTACAGAGATGGGGGAGTCAAGCCGTGCAAAGATTAAACGTGAGTTTGAGAATTTGTGTATTTAATACAATTGACCTCTGGAAGCCAGCAGAGATCGTACAAGATTGGAGTGATGTGGGTAGAACGCTTGGGTTAGTATTCTAGCTATAGAATGGTTGGCAGGTAAACAATGAAAAGGGCATAACAGTAGTCAAGAAGGGATGAAACACATGCATCAGATGACGCTGATGAAGGGTCGAAGCTGGGAAATGTGACGTAGTTGAAAAATGCAGATTTGCTCATAGAGTTAATATGAACCCAAAAGGATAGGGAGGAGTCGGAAATAACACCTAGATTAGGCCTAATTTGATGAGAGTACTAGCAATCTCACAGGAAAAATTAGTAGGAATGTAACTAGTGAGGAGTAAGTAAGTAAGAGTAAGTAAAAGTACCTAAAGCAGAGGTAGTAAGTAAATAACGAATAAAACTGGCCCGAGAATGAACCCCTGGGGTACACCTAGCTTCAGGGGAACAGGAGGCAATCGAAAATCCTGGACTGAATTTTAGAATTGTCTGTCAGAGCGATAGGAAGAAAACCAAGAAAGAGCAACGCCAGAAATACCCACATCTGAGAGCCAAGAAATAAATAAATCATGACAGATGGTATTGAAGGCAGAGCTGAGGTCAAGTAGCAGAAGAGTCACCAGAAAGTAGTGACTCGTTCACTATCTGTACTATGAAGTGGGTGAAAACCAGATTGAAAGGGATCAAAGAGATTATTTTCAAGGGAGGTAACAGTACTTTTCAGTGACTGAACAGAACAGATCATTTCTTAGGTATTATAACATACTATACATCCAAGTGTAACTGATGATTGAGAAAGAAAAAATGTAGGGTGGAATCTTAGATTTGTCTATTTTTAAACACGTCTCCAGATCCAGTCATTACATTTTGTACATATTTCACAATATAAGTAGGAAACGGTCACTTAATGCCGACTTTAAACATGCAACATCAAGTTTTGATGTTGGCTTTAAGTGAGATAGAGAGGGCAATTGAAAATTTGCCACGGTTTCCTTCTACTTTGCTGATAAATCTTGACTAAGAAATTATTCAAATGCAGTGCCTGTTTATTTGTTACTGCTTAATATTTGTTAATTGATACAGTTTCAATCAACTCTAGAGCCTGTGAATTAGTATGTCGGGTTCATGAATCCGAGCACTGGTAAGGACAGCAAAGGACGTTGGGTCACTACATATCGGGACACTGATGACTCTATTTCTGGCATCGATGTCTAGGTAACATTTATAATTTATTTATGGCTAAAATGCTGCACGTACATGTAACAAGTTAAGTTTATAACATTATGTACTTTAATTATGTTACAAGTAATGTCAGAATAAAATCAGCTCTGCTGTTGTTCATAAATACCAGTTGTGATGTTGTGTAATGAAGACGTAGTCAGTCGCCAGAAATAGTGTCATCGGTGTCCCAGTGTGTCGTGAGCCAGCGTCCTTTTCTGTCCTTACCCATGCCTGGATTCATGAGTGTTGATTCTCCCTGGTTTTCACTGTGCATTGTTGTTCTTTTTTGGGAGAGATCATTTCAGTGCCCAGCACTTAAAATGGCAGATTCTCTGATGAATGAAGGGAGCTGATTGAAACATTCTGGCTCATGTAAAATGAATAAATATCATACTTCAGAAATAGCCAGCAATGTATGCAGTGCCAACTCAATCTAATAATATCTAATACACACACACACACACACACACATTAATTTCCATGTTTCATGGGGACTCTCCATAGTTCATTAATCCAACTAATTTTTTAGTTTCACAAAACTTTGTTTAGTGTGAACTCATTTAGTATGATCTATAAACTGTATAGATCCATATGATCTATAAGGTACCATTTTTTACTTTTATTTTATTTTATTTATTTATTTATTTTATTTTATTTTATTATCCTTGTGGTGACATCTAGGGATCAACGTAAGGAATATTTATGTACACACGCACATGCGTGCACACACACGCATGAACACACGCACACACACGTTTTATTTTCATGTTTTATGGGGACTCTCCAGAGACGTAATGTTTTTTATACTCAACAAACTGTATATTCAGTCCCCCTTCACAAACCCAACACCTAAATCAACCAATCACAGAAAGCCTTCTCTATTTTTACATTTTCAAAAACATCACTTAGTCTGATTTATGAGTTGTTTTCCTCATGGGGACCAAACATATTCCCACAAGGATGAAGATTCAGGATACTGCCACACACACACACACACTTACACACATACATAGACTCACACACACACACACACACACACACACAAACAAACACACACACACACAGAGTAGGTGAAATCTGTTTTTCTCTCCATTTTGTCACCTGCTGGAGTATTCATGAATATTATTGACTTGACTGTTGTATGAGAACTGAACTGAACTGGATTATGACATCACTGTTTTATAGATGTATTAAACTATAGATGAATTCAATAATTGATGATGTTTCTAACGGAAAACATCTGAATCAACACTGAACTAACTTCAGCTGAACAAAGAAATATTTTCCTTCGGAGCATCATTGAATCCTTTTTCTGTTATCACAGTAAAACTGAAAATTGAAATAATATGTATTGTATAAAGCACTATATAAAAAAAGGTGTTTTGACTCGACTATTTTATGTTGTAACTTTTGCTGCTTTTGAGGTGGGATACAGGTCAGGTAAGCTCTCTCTCTAATCAATATCTCATAGCACTTCTCAAAAAACAAAAATAAACGTGCATGGATTTGTACAAGCAGTTACTGAGAGAGTATTTTGAAAAAATGAGCAATTCCGTTCACTGTTTGGTTAAGAAAGGCCTGAAGATTCTCTGTTCTCGCGGCATTGTTGAGTCTGTCAGTGCAGGCAGAGAATTACAGAGCCCATGAGAGAGCATCATTCACAATCCATCTCACAGAGCCTCACAATGCCTGAATTAACGCAGAGCCAGGGTTACATTGTGCTGTGCACTTCATGACCTTCAGTGCGGTGTAATCATGTAGAATCAACCACTGTTTCATGTTACTCTGACCTAGTTTAGCTTCAATAAACTTTTGCGCATTTCATTGAAACCTGCACCGTTTTGAATTATTTTCAGGATGCTTTATTTTTGCATTGCCTTCATATGTAACTGTTTTGAGTGGTTATTGTGAGTTTTCTAGAGAACATGAAAAAACAGCAACATACAATAGCCTACTAATGATTATCAATACGTTTAATACTGCAATGCATGCGCCTCGTGTCATGATGGGTTTCTGTGTTTCAGGGGGACTTTCCATAAACATAATAATTTTATGCTGTACAATTCTTTCCACTAACCCTAAACCCACACATGACAGAAAATGCATTTCTACATTTTTAACAAACACAAAAAACGTCCCCAAAAAAGGACAAGAATTTTGGATACTGACATCTTTGTGGGGATTTTGTCCCCATAACATAGGGAGGCCTAAACCATACACACACACACACATGCGCGCACGCACGCACACACAAATGGGGTCAATAGACTTCTTTTTTTTCATATATGGCTAATAATAAATAATATAATCTACTCACATCTTAAACCAAACACTTTCTGCATTTTCACAATTCAATCTTTACTTTGCGTTTCTAATTTCTTGTTTTTACAATCAAGTACATTCCCAAAAATGTTATGGGAGTTTTTTTGGTCAAATATTGCTCTCTTCTGAATACAAATTTGCAAACACGCTTCAATTTTTAAACTTCAGTGGTGATTTCTCTTTTATCCATTGTATTAAGTTCCTACTTTTTTATTTTAAATTGTTCTTTATATTTATATAACACCATTTATATCTGTAGCCACATTTTTTAATGTTACTACAAATCACGTTAATCAACATTATTATCTGACAAAACATTTTGAAATGTCCTTGTGACGTGATGCCATTGACCTATAACAACAACCTTCAGCATTTACAAGCGATAATACAGTGAGCATTCAACAGCAACATGAAATTGTCTTTAAAAAATGCCAGTGAGTGTGTAGCGCATCATTCTTGAGTGCTCTGCTAGTAAGAATAGTGAAGTGCATCACTGTCTCTCCACATGAAGAGCACAGGGATGAAAAATCACAGTCACATGATAAAGGGGGCGGGGCTCTCGGAGCCGCCAGCCAATAGTAGCGCGCATCAACCCGAGCTCCGTGGATTCAGGGAATAGCGCATGAATAACGGGACTCCACAATATTTACTGTAATGTTTCATCGCCACGCCGACGTCGGGCATCCATGGCGCATATAAACAAACCATTCAATAGACAACACTGGCTTTTTCGCCTATAGGTTGATACGAGCTCTTCAGCCCCTCGAGCTATTTATCCAGTCTTAAGATGGCCTGGATCTGGAAGGTAAGTCGAGCGGCTGAGCGTTTGTCTCGCTTTATATTCAGTAATGCATGTATGCGCGTTCACGTGCTGCCCAGATCACACGCGCAATGTTGGTATATTAACATCTGAAGTGTAGAAACGGAGGGTTATGCAATGCAAATACCTCTGCGCGTTTGTAACGGTGTGTGGCAGAAGCTTCACGTCTTGAAACATTGTTCAAGTGCGACACGTGTAATCACCCAGTTCGCTTCCGCTTTGCATTCACATTTACTTGATGTATGATGGTTTATGCAATGAATAGACTCTATGTATCCACAAACACCAATGACAATATCTGATTCTGCGTAAAAAATCATAAAATGTTACAAAGTTGTTACTTTATTACAGCCAGTGATGGGAATTCATGCTTTTTAAATAGTCTCCTGGATGCTTTACAAACGAAGACCTTCATGCATCATGAGGTAGCAGTTTATTTGACAGTTTTCTTATTGTAGGAATGACACTCACTGGCTACTAACCCTGAACCTGCCCCTAAACCTAAACTTTACCCATGTAGTTAGCTTTCATTACTCGGTACTTTAGTGTGTAAGTACACTGTAAGTACATTGAAAGTGTGTGTACTGTACAATAAAGTGCAAGCCTTCATGATACCACCACTCATAATGTGTGGCTTCAGTGTTTGAATGAATCCCTCTGTTCATTGTGATCTGAAAAAGGACCGTAAAAGCATCCAGACCAATCGTACCAATCTCTGTTCTTGTTTTGTCAGTCGGAAAGCAAAATTTCTTTTACAAGCTGTGAAACTTGACATGGGTGGAAAATAGTTTGAAGTAGGTTAGATGTTTAATACCAAACTAATCCTTTAATAAAATAGAAATACATATATATGAATTCAGCTGAAGGCTGAAATACATTACAGAGCTTTTGCCCAGAATCTGGACACATCGATGAAACACTAAAAAACAGAGTTTTCTGTTGTTGGAAGTTGGCATGTTAAGCAAAAATGTATGTGATAGGCGCATATATGATTTTGTTCTTTTATGTTCAGACTATAATACGATAGTCTGAAAACATGTTATGATTTTAAGCTGATTTTAGAACACATATTCGCTGCGCCGAAATCGAATACTGCTCTACTGTACAGTAAAAAAAAGAGTTGTATGTCGGAATACATAGGATTACAGTAGGTGAAAACTCCCCGGATGAACTACAACTTCTGCTGAGACTTTACTATCCCATGAGGCCACGGGAGAAGATTTGACAATAGCGGTGAAGTGACGATGGTAGGTCACGTGACAGATATCGTGCGTCCAAATTACATTCCTACCACCCTTTTTCATACAAGTAAATCAAGTTAAAATGTAGTACCTTTGACAGTATGCGAGTTTGTTGTGTTGGGACTTGGGAATGACTTGAAAGTCTGGTAGTGTGTGATCCTTTTTTGTTTATTGTAATGATGCCCAGTTTTTCTCTGTAACCATTTACAAGGTCGGCAAGCGTATAATACCTAGTGTTTTGAAATCTGCTTAGGTTATGAAAGTTGTGTATTCCAACATTGTCATGTTCTAATTTCCTTTTTACGAGCATCTTAGATCTTGTAGTATTTTTTAAAAACGATACGCTCTAGTTTTGTTCCGCGAGTGTTGTGTGATCCAACCAGTATTAAAGAAGAAGTGTATTTTATTTATGTTTTTACATTTTAACAAGCAAAGAAAACCTTTTGTAGGTTTGATTTGTGCTTATAACGCCACGGTCTTGGGTTTGACTCCCAGGGAAAGCAAGAACTGATTTGAATGTCAATGTGTTCCCTGAATGTAAGTCGCTTTAATGCATAAATGTAAAAGAAGGCAAAGGGTAGTTCACGCAGAGCGAGCATGTTCAACAAGTAACAATTTAAGTTTAAATTACAATGTTCTATGGCATTCATTGAAGCAGAAGACATGTAATCAGGAGCTTCGTGTGTGGCTGTAAATAGCCTCAGTTGGCTGTACTGTCTGATAAAGAGATGCCTTTGTCAGCGCTTTATCATCACCCTTAATCTATAGGTCTGCACCAGACAATCAGCAAACAGAGAAGAGGGACAGATTAACTATTTAAAGCTGCTCATATAAAATGCATGTTCCTGCTCGTGTAGATGTGAAGTGTTGGAGTTCTGCAGGAATTCTCTTTAAGCACACGGCTTTACTTCTGGACAGTTTGGACGGGTTTGTGATGGTAATGTAACCTTCAATAGCTGGTCAGAGTGCAGTGCGCCACGAGCGCCTCTCTGTAAAAAGACCTGCAATTTCTACTTGATCTAACCATTTAATTTAGTTTTGCTGGTGTAACTTTAACTTAATATATTTAGGTTCATTAAATAGTCATTTTGATATTTAGCTAAATTAAGAGCTCCGAACCCCCTGCAGTGAAAATTGAGCAAGTTGAGTCTTTGCTTTTACTTGGATCTGGACTTTAAAGTGGTTTCAAAGCTCTTTTTAGTTGTGATAGTGTTTCAGTGCAAATCACATTAACACTGGTGTCGTTAAGCCAAAAATTTGACGATATAATACTTATTATTAATATCCCTACAATAATATACAGTAATACCTTGCGATACGAGCATAATCCGTTCCAGGACGGAGCTCGTAATTCGAATTGCTCGTATCTCAAATCATTTTCTCTCCATAAGAAATAACAGAAAAAAATTAATCCACTCTGGCCCTCTAAAAAACTCCCTTATTAGTGCTAATAACAATGGAAAAAACATGTTTTTAATTGTTATAGAGACATACAAACTCAATTTAAAAAATTGTATATAAGGATTCCTGTGATATAATATGTGGTGTGGAGTTCTTACCTTCGAGAAATTAATTGTGAGTTGTTACCTTTTGAGACAGACGATAAAGTAGCGGCTAATGGCGGCATGTGCAGAGGAGAAGGAGGGAGGGATAATACAAACACAATACGGAAGTGTAGTGTTTCTTCTCGTGTAGTGTATTGGATAGACCACACACAATAATATATGCCTAACAATAATACACGCATAACTCGTGCTGCTCCCAGCTTAATACTCATGAATCACTCGTCGCCCCCGGTAACCTCCCGCTGTAAAACCAAGCTTTCTCTAGTGGAGGTCATATGCAATTACCCCATAAATGAGGCGCTTGAGCTTCTCCGAGTGCTCGAACAACTCTAGCGTCGACATCTGTAAGCTGCTAGTATCTCAAATCTTTACTCATATCTCAAAGCAAAAATTGCTCAAAGGCTTGCTCATATCTTGTATGTCAGGATGCTCGTATCTCAAGGTGTTACTGTATTACTATTGAAATAAAAATACCTCCAAATAAGTATATTAATGTATTTATTGGCATCCATGAAGAACATTTACCATCCGTGGAACCTTTTTATTGCATAAAAATGTTCTTTAGATCATTAAAATTTTCTGTACACCTTTTCTTTTAAGAGCTGCACAATGAAATATTTTTTTCAAGGAAGAAAAAATAGTTATTCTATGGAAAACAACAACAACAACAAAAAACCGTAACACTTTATTTAATGTAGTTGCAAAGTTACTTATAGTTAGTAGGATGTCTAGTGGACTACAAAAACCTTGTGGAGCATTTATTTTTAAGAGTGTATTTAAGTACACTCACCTTGTGGCTTAGTTTCTTCAATGTTTTTTCAGCTTTTATTTCGGCGGAAAGAGCTGGATCAGGATTTTTTGTGGTATTTTTAAACTATATTTCTATATTAATTTCAATACAAACAATAAATATTACAAACCTTGCTTAAGTGACTGTTTCAAACAAGTATTAATTTAGACATTATTAAAATTAGCTAAAGTATTTCTACCTCATGCTGGCAAGCCTTTAGCCCCGTTTTAGATACTTAATGGGAAACGCTGGTATAGGAAATCCATACTGGATTTTATTGCATATTTCTTTTTTTATTGGATGAATTTGCCTGAAATGACCCACTGATCTTAATCGATATAGTCTGTAGGCAGAAAATTGTGTTTCAAATAGGAAGGATGTATTCTATCTCTAAACACTTTATTTACTCTAAAGAATGTACAGTAGTACCTCAAGATACGAAAGGCTCAAAATCCAAGTTACGAAAGCAAAGACGAAAATTTTTACTGCTCTACATACGAAAAGTTTTCAAGATACGAAAGGTTTCTGAAAGTCCGAGATTCGCCCCATAACAATTTTGAAACTCGCGCCGCACTCCGCCATCTTAGTTACAGTAGACTCGCCACCATCCTCCTGCTCTCCCATTGGTTCCTGATGCTAGCCAAGCCATGAGATCCTTCTCTCTAATTGGACAGCATCCCTCCCATCATGCATCTTCTATACGTACGTGCTGACGTGCTTTAGCTCAGCCACTCCGCACCCAAAACTTTACATTTTTATGTGTTTTCATAAAGTTAAGTGTACGTACGTTATCTGCCGTTTGTCCTCCTCCTCCTCTGCCGCCACTTTCGGAGATAGCCTCACTCGAAAGGTAAGCTTCGACATTTTACGTTATTTCATTGTTTATAGGTCAATTTAGCTTTATTATGAAATTTAATGGGGTGTTTTTGGAGGGCTTGGAACGGATTAGCCATTTTACATGTAAAATGTGTTCCAAGATACGAAAAACTCATTATACGAAGGCCGCCTCGGAACGGATTAATTTCGTATATGTTGCCAAACAGTTGGTTCTAAGTAGTTTTAGACTTAAACCAAATCAAACTGTGTGTTGCAAACATTTCAGAAAGAATTAAAGAATCTATTTATCTAAGACCCAAAGAATCTAAGTCCAGAGATTATCAGTAAGATGATGAGAAACAGCCAGTTTGGATGGGATTACACTCAACTCTATTAAGCTAATTTTAAGAGGTTTAACTTGATTAACTTTAGCATACTGTATATATATATATATATATATATATATATATATATAACACCAAGATGAGTAAATAGAAACCAAATTTGAATTTTTGGCTGGACTATTCCTTTTAATAGCCCTGGTTCTGAGGTTTGGCCCGTGCAACACTTCAAGGCACCTGTTTTGCTGTTTAACAACACCGAGTTTAAAAGGTTGCAGGTAAAACGGATTAGCAGGCGCGCATTAACCTTCCAAGAAGACGATTTACCCTTTAAGTCCACTTTGGTCCTTGTTCCATTCAGATGTCCAAGAAGAAAGCTGTGTTGCCTGGATGTGTTATTGTGCAGTGTTTAATTCGGTAATGTTAGCTCAGCCTTGTTTAGGAGGTGGAGAAAAACAGCTAGGCCAGGAAGTGAATGACATCTCATCTGACTGGTAATCTGGCATGGAACGGTAGCAGTGTTGATGTGGGTAAGTAGCTTAGCAGGAATACGAGGAGGCCAGGGGGAGATATTGTAGGCATCTGCTTGTGTGGCTGTTTGAGGATTTACACTTCTGATCCATGTGCACACAACAGATGTGAATCCAGACTGAATTTCGGTTACCTTCTTTAATAAAGTTTCATTTCGAACGGATGATATGCGAAGGTAAATCTGGCGCCATCATTTACTGTAGACACAGTATTTATTTAATAAAAATGACACTTGCAATATAAATATTTCTTCTCCTTAGCTGCTTGACTCAATTAATCAGCTCAGAATGAATCAACCGTATAATATGCAGTGAATGACAGATCAGTTGTTATTATTGTACTGTATGTTTCCACCTCCTTGATCATAAACGGTTTGTGATAAATTATGGTGACATATTGGACCATCAACCCAAGTGTCACTTTTGATTTACCGGTAGATGAATTTGTAAACTGAGTTACTCAATGTCTCTATGATTTGAACAAAGAGACTTTCAGATAAAAGAAAAGCTTTTGGATACTAAAATGTTTTTTTTTTGTTCAGTTTTCTCAAAATCTGGAAGTTTATAAAGTTATTGCGATGAAGATCATGTTGCCTCAGCATTTATTGTAATAAGTGCTGAAATAATAGTAATCAAGTCTTCGGACTCATAATGAGACAAGCAACAAAGCATCAAAATAAAAGTACTGGATTAGAATTTAGCCGTATCAATTAACCGGTAATATACTGGAAGTGGCGTGTTCTACAGACTAGAGTCCTTGAACCGCATTATTAGACCATTTTTAAAGGCTACTCAAATCGATATATTAAAACCATTTAAAATCATAACATAGCAGTGCTATTGTGAAATCACAAAGGCTGCGATTCAGTAAAATAAATATATGCGCTTTGTGTTTCAGGGTGAAGCGTGACGCAGTATTTATTTACATGTGTACAGGTTGTATATTTAATTCGGCTACATTAACAGTGAATGCTGCTCCAAACAAACTCATTCTCTGGATATAGTTTGGGTTTTTAGTCTGTGTTTGTTTGGGTTTACAATATCGTGTATTTAGGAACGCATAAAATCTGACGCGCTTTGTGTTTCATATGCTGCATATGCTGTGAGTTTGGGTGCTTTATAACGTTAATTTGGGAACGCAACGTGCACAATTTCACCAAATTTGTAATGTAAATTATTTATAAACCAAAGCTAACACAGGAGAACATCTACAGTAGAACCCCGACTTACGAAAATAATCCGGTCAGGCTTTTACGTCTAAATTGCCTAATCCGTTCCAAGCCCTACGAAAACACCACGTTTAATTTTATAATAAAGCTAAAATACATAGCTTTTTTCGGGCGAAAAAACCCCCCCAAAATCTTTTATCGTACGTCGAACTTTTCATATGTAGAGCGTTTCGTAAGTCGGGGTTCTACTGTATATGGTTCAAACTGTTGTTCATCGCGATTTCAAAATAAAACTTTAAACCCATCCTTTGATTTTGCATGTTTTGATCAAGAAATTACATGTTATACATGTTCAGGAAATGACAATGGCTGCAGCTTTTCTATCGTAGAAAAATGACCAAATATTAAAGATTAAGTGGACGTTTGAATTGAATGTTATTTGGCCAATACTACACAAGGATTTGATCATGTTGTAAAGTGTCACAAGGCCGTTAGCGCCCTTTGCAGGCATTGCTTATAGAATGTAATGTATATAAGTTGATTATGTTTATATTATGTATATTTCACTATGTATTTTAAGTGTTGTTCAATAAAACCATATGATTACTTGCTTTTGATACTTTATCTGAACCATTTAGTATTGCCTGAGAATGTTATTATGCGCATGTTGGCCAAATTGGCCAAAAAAGTTATTTAACTGGTTATTGCTTACTTAGGTCTATTTTTATTGCTACAAAAAAATATCTGAATACTTTATTTAATTGAATAAACGTCCTATTACCAAAATAATTGTTGGTGACAGCTAGAGATCGACTGATGTCAGCATTCCTGTAGCTCAAACAGTAGATTGCGGCGTTTGCAACGCCAAGGTAATGGGTTCGATCCCTAAGGAAAGCAAGGTCTGGTTAGAATTTCAATGTGTTTCTTGAATGCAATGTAAGTCACTTTGGATAAAATGCATAAAAATAAAAGATTTTTTGCAGATATTTAATCGTTTCCCCATATTTGTAATATTGGATTCACTGAAAAATGGCATTTTGAGAATTGTATCTGAGAGGAGATGTTCAACTGGGTAAAATAACTTGCATCCCTTAATTAATAAACTTTATTAAACATGTCAGCCATATTAAGATATGTTACATAAATGCTTGTTATGTTGTAAGCTTCATAACTCAGAATGATGCTCAGCAATGCTCCAGAATATCCTCTCATTTAAAATCTTTAAATTATATTAGCGTCTACTATAGAACAGAACATTTATTTAGCTAATAAACATGTACATTATTACATCTCTGTGGAAATAAATGATTACCTCCGTGAGAGACGTTCTGTTTACATGTATAGATAAAAACAGCGCTCTGTCAGCAGGTATTTCGTAATCTAGACCGACAAAAACATTATTAATATTTCTGATAATTACAATGGTGTACTTTCTGACAATGTTTGCGTTCCATTCTTTTCACTCTTTAGCACATCAAACAACACATAAACTTTTTAAAACTGTAGTTATTTATGTAGATATTTATTTACTAATTTTATGCTTGTAATTATGGGGAGTTGATAGACTGTCATTTTTGTATGTTCACCATTTGAAAACATTAGACTTTGTACATTTATATGAAAAATAAATGTGGAAAAAATACAATTATACATAAATAAAAGTGTATTTTATTTAGCTTTTTACATTTCTTTGTTTATTTCTTTATTATTTTGGCAGTTTTGGAATTAAATAAGTTATTTGTCATTAAAAAGGTTTAGCTACTCTATCATTCCAGGTCCTGCCAAACCCTTTTTTCTCTTCTTTTTACTAGCTCAAATCAAAGTTTAGATTTACTTTTTCACTTGGTAAGTGTGTGTTTGTCTACATTGTGATAGTCCTCAATGAAAGGAGTCTTTTAGGAAGAAAACTATGTGTAATTTTATATTCACAGGGTGAGATATCTTCATTGACCAGACTGAGTTTAGCATTACGTACAAATGCTTAGGTGTCTGTTACTGTACTGGATCTCGAGGTCTTAAGGGACATGGATCTGTGTTTTTCAAAGGAATAGCCTGAAAAGTCTACTGAAGCAGTGACACCGTGTGAATTTTCCAGCCCAAATCCAGATGTTGTGGTGTTGTCAAGTATTAATCTCTCCCCCAGATAATAAATACATTTGCTAACCAAGCAGATTAGGATTCTTTTCAGTCGAAAGAAAATAGAAGATTGGCTGGACGTACTTTGTGGATCCTCTATTTCACATGAAAATGTTAACAAAAAAAAAAATGTTTGAATCACCTTTCTTACATTGATATTTTTCTGAGGGTCATTTTAGTTTTTTTGCTAGAAGGTTATAATGGGATACTGTAATATAATTTATTTCAATATTTATACACCTCAACATCTAGACGGCCAAAAATGGCAAAGTTGACCTTTCAAGTTTTCATTTAAATTTTAAATACTAAAAAGAAATAAAGAACATAAGGCAGCGCATTACATATCCACTGCATTCACTCCATTTTAACAAAATATGGCTTTTAAGCAACGAAAACATTTTAATAAATTAAAGAAAGAATTTCTAAAATTACTGATATGTGATGATATTATTATTAAGTTTATTATTGATATTCATTCCATTTGTAGCCATTTTATTGACATATTATGCATTATGAGCTTGTAATTGATTAAGTGTGTTTTGCAATATCATGCAATATAGGGTTAAACGTCTTGTTCTCTCATATTTTATTGATGCATTTCAATTGTCATGTGAAAAGCCATAGGTTTAAAAACCTTTACAAAATGGCATTTGAAGGTAGAGTCAGGGCATTGTACTTTGCCATTTTATCATACTGTATTTTCAGTGTCGGCTTAGTATTTCTCTGACAGCGTAGCTATTTCCTGAACCAGATGGTCATTGCTGGGGACCTGCCTCGAGTACACAGCGTCCTAGATCTAAAAATGCCACGATAATTTCACATGGAAGCAACTGAGCTGATATATGTATCTGGGCAAAGCTCCAGGTCGACGCAAAATTCAAAGCCTAGGAAGTACATCAGCAAACGCAAACCTTTTTTGTGTGACCCTCGCCAGGAATAATGGTGCTCAATTGTTTTAAGTGCAGGGTGTCAGAGAACAGCTCAGTGCCTTCATTAATCACCCACAGAACTGACAGACATTGTCTTGGCCTTGGAAAGCATAGCACAGAATCACTGACTGTATCGGCTCTACTAAGTTATAAGGTGGGGTTGTTGTAGGTGGGGGTTTGACAAAATAATCATACAGAACAAGATATAAAAAGGCTAAAGTTGTAAAGCAAACACTGTTGGATTTCCAAATTGTTTCGTCACATTTAGACTAAACCAGGGGTCGGCAACCTTAAATGTTGAAAGAGCCATATTTAACAAAAAAATAAAAAATTCAAATATGTCCGGAGCCGCAATCTAAGGTTTATATATATGAAGCGATATACAACTTCTTTTCAGAAGGTCGTACCTGTGCATTTACTTTTAATAAATCCTAGAAAACCTGTATAAAGTATAGTTTGGTCTTAAATCACTCGACTGGGACACGTGACATTACAATAAAACAATATTAATACAATTTAATCGACAGAAAAACCATAATATGCAATGTGACTGAATCGTATCTTTGCCTCAGCTCTAGATTGACAATCACAGGCGTCCAATCACAACTGACCTCTGGAAAAAAAGGGAACTAACCAATGACATTTGATGTTACTATTACAAGCGCAAGCCCTGCCCCACGAGTGACAAAAATAAAAATGCTCGCGCAAGCAAAAACAGCAGTCGAGAGCGGGTGAATGTTCACGCGCGAGTGATTAAATCAGTTTACATCAATTTTGCGCTTGTGTATGTATAAGGCACGGATTTACCGCCATATGAGCGGAGCGACAGCGGACCGAGCGCGGATAGCGGGACCGATGCTACAAGTTACGTGCAGGGGATGAAAGAGCCGCAGCACAGGGATGAAAGAGAGCGGCTCCGGAGCCGCGGGTTCCCGATCCCTGGACTAAACCCTGAAATGTCACAGACTGTAAAATTTATGATAAGGCAAACTAAAATGTGTTTGTGGTGACATAAATATTAGTTATTTAATAGTTGAACCAATCAAATCATATTGCAGAGATGGATTGGCAGGAAAGACGAGAAGCTCAGTCTTTGCCGGGTTGAGCTGCAGGTGATGCTCTTTCATCCATGCCGAGATGTCTGCCAGACAGTTTGTGATTTGTGCGGTCCCAGTTGATGTAGTGTATATTGAGAAGAGGAGAGGACCAAGAACTGAATCCTGAAAAACCCTAGTGATCATTCGGCATGTATTGGATGTCTCCCCACACCACGCAACCCTGAATGACCTACCTCTGATATGATTGAAACCTGTTGAGTGTTGTGCCTGTGATTCTCGAGAGGGAGGGTGGACAGAAGGATCTGATGATTAAGAGTGTCAAAGGTAGCAGATAGATCCAGGAGAATGAGAATTGATGATTTGGAATCAGCTTTTGCACTCCTTAAAGCTTCAGTGACTGACAGTAATGCAGTCTCGGTTGACTGGTTGATGTCCAACTGGTTATTCTGTGAGAGGAAAAGTGATACCTGGTTGAAAATGACTCGTTTAAGAGGTCAGGTATGTAATTATCTATAAGTGATGAGTTTAGTGTTGTTTTTTTTCAGCATTATTGTTACCCGAGCCTGCTTGAACTCAGAAGGGAAAGTGCCAGTGCGAAGAGATGCGTTGATGATGTGTATAAGTGCTGGTAAATGTGTAGGAGAGATGGCTTGAAGAAAGTGTGAGGGGATGGGGTCTAAGGGGCAGGTGGTAGGATGGCTGGAGAGGAGAAGTTTAGGTGAGTGGGGAGGAGGAGGGAAGATGTCTTGGTGTAGAAGTGACTGGTCTAAGTTGTGTGTGGGGAGCTCAGAAATGATTGCCTGTAGTTGTTGTTTTGTCATTGAAGAATTTGGCAAAAATCATTGGCAGTTAAAGAGGTGGAGGGTGGTGGCAGAGGGACAGAGGAGAGAGTTGAATGTTTTGAAGAGTGTGCGGGAGTTTGAAGCACTGTTGATCTTGATTTGGAAATGTAAAGCTTTAGCTGCATGTACGTCACTAAAGAGAGATTAATACATACTCAGATCAAAAGGGTCTTTTGATTTTAGCCATTTTCTCTCAGCTGCCCTTAATTTGGTCCAGTGTTCACGAAGACTATCGGTTAACTAGGAGTTAGAGGGAGTAGCACGTGCTGGCCTGGAAGAGAGTGGACAGATTTTATTTCTAGGCAGGAAGTTAAAGTGGAACATAAAATGTCCATTGCAGTATTGACATCCAGA
Organism: Rhodeus uyekii; assembly: GCA_037043235.1. Classification (NCBI taxonomy): domain Eukaryota; kingdom Metazoa; phylum Chordata; class Actinopteri; order Cypriniformes; family Acheilognathidae; genus Rhodeus; species Rhodeus uyekii. Next base: position 5,021,153 of record JAWRVZ010000016.1, on the reverse strand, counting down.
GATGAGACTAGTTTGGGTGGTGGAAGAGAGCATGAAACAATAGAGGAAAGATGGGAAGGAGAAAGAGAGCGCAGGTTTTGTCTAAAGGTAACAGGTAAAGGGTTTTGTGGTGTAGATGTAGTAAATTGTAGATTAAAAGTAAAAGTAAGTGCTCCACACTCACTGCCTCTACTCCAGGACGCTATGCCTCCCTGGTTGGGCCTCAGGGCTACTCGCTGTCCCTTCACAGCTATCTGTTGTTGTTTAGTTCACACTCGTGCAGAACTTGGGAGCCTGACAAATGCTTCCCAATCCGTCCTGTTGGCTCATTCGGACAGTCAAACTCATGCGATTCATTTCACCAGGCGTCCCGTCAGGATCAGCGGCATCCTATTTATCCCTGCCCTGCATGTAGAGATTGCTGTTCTCCTGATGAAGGACGATGATGAAGGGCTAGAGCTTGTCCTCCAGCCAAGATGAAGTCAGGATTTTACAATCCGTACTTCTTTGTACCCAAGAAAGGCAGGGGCTTATGATCTGTGAATCGGGATCATCGCAATCCACCCTTTCAAGAAACACACGCAGAAACGCATCCTCATGTGCATTCTCTCCCAGGAATGAATTGTAGCGATTGACCCGACTGAAGCGTACTTCCATATCTTGATTCTACTTGAAACAGACCGACTAGTTTCGGTTTGTGTCGGGGTTCGGACATTCATGACTCGTGTGTTCGTCCTTGTCATGAGCGCGTGAGCAGAGTTGTTCATCGTTTTCATGCGTCCCTGTCTCCCGTGTCATTATAAAAGTCTTGGAGGTTACCCATACCACATTCAGAGCGTTGGGAATTGAAGGGTTAGATTCTGGAATCCATTATCGATTCAGTATATATAATGTTGAGTGATTTGTGCTGAGTGATTTATAATCAAGGTATTAATCAATATTTATCCTTCTACATATTAAATGATTTGAATGACTTCTTCAAGTTCATGTACAATTTAGCCTGTTGTCTAAGTAACCAATTCTTAGTTAAAGCATTTACTTTACCTTTCTTTATTTATTTCCGCAAATATGCATTTCCCCCAGTGATATAATCATATACCATATAAAAACAAAGTCTTATACATCTAGGATGGCTTGAGGGTGAGTAAATTATGGCATAATTTTCATTTTTGGGTGAACAAACTCTTTTTGGGATTCAATCACAATCTGAATTGTCACACTATAATAATTTTATTTTTAGGCATCTCTATTTTAGGGATTATGCTTTGACGTCAAATACTGCGATGATCCCTGAGTATGAAAGAGTAACCAATGAGCTATAGTTTATAGTGTTTTTATATTTTGAAAGCCTAAGCCACATACTCTAGTCTTTTTCATTTTCACTCCCTCTAATGAAGTTTTAATTCGGGTGATTAGGGGAGGAACGAGCTCATGCACTGTGGAGAATTTGTGACAAACTGGCTTAGAGCTCTATAGTGATGTGTCATGTCACCAGGATTACATCTTCAGTGACCTGGTTTATGAAAGCCTTTTAAATGCTAAACAGTTCATGGGTATCAGAGAAACAGGACAGATAGTGAGCATTCAGTTGTAATTGGCGACATCTATGAAAGAATGTGGTATAAAAAGAATGAAACAACAATGCATAGAATATCTTCAGTAGGACAGTGTTTTGGAGTCTTTCCCATTGGTTTGTCACTTTTTACAGTTCTTAAAATAAAATAAATAATAATGAAAGTAAATTGTATCAATCAATCAGATCGCTGGTCTGTGGCAATCTGTTGCTTAGATAATATTAATCGCAGCACGTCAAACAAATAGATAATGTAAAAAGGATGGAGAAAAGGGAAAGAAAAGATTTTACAGAACAAATTCTCAGAAAACAGCAGGGTACTTTAGACATTGTGCAGTTAAACAGGCACATATTATCCGTGTATTCTCTGCTGTATAAAATAACATTTCTAAACTTTCAACAAATGCAGTCTATTCTTTCTAGCTTGGCCTCCTGGAGGGTTTAAAGGAGTTTAGCAGTCCATGGGATGCAGATCCAAACAATGGAGGCAATGTGGTTATAAATAAATAAGTATTCAAAAATTCAGATTTTGTTGTTTAAAGCACTGTCACAACTTAATCTGGCTTTTTTCTTTATAAAGTGATCTAAAGCAGTGTTCCCCAACCTTTTTTGTTCCGCGGACCGGTGACCGCTCGAGTTCTCGCTCGAGGGGGGGTTGTGCGCAAGATTGTTGAAGCCACTCACGGACCGGTCCGCAAATTCGATCCACGGCCCGGTACCACTTCTTCTACCGGGGGTTGGGGACCACTGATCTAAAGCAAACAATTAACAAAAGGAAAGAAGTCTAGAAGTCTCAAAAACTGAGTGACCATGTGATAAAGATACTGTCAGGGTTCTATCACTTCGGTTTTCGGTTTCTAGTGTTTGAGTTGACAGCGTTCTGCCACTGCCCCTGGTCGCGTTTATTGTGAGATATTGGATGATATTGGATGGCTTGAGGGTGAGTAAATTATGGCATAATTTTTATTTTTGGGTGAACAAGCTCTTTTTGTTCACCCAATCTGAATTGTCACACTATAATAATTTTATTTCTAGGCATCTCTATTTTAGGGATTATGCTTTGACATCAAATACTGAGATGATCCCAAGTATGAAATGGTAACCAATGAGCTATAGTTTATAGTGTTTTTATATGTGTCGCACGCTCTCGTGTCTGTGTTCTCATGTCGTCTGTATCACGCACAGTGGGTGTGTCCGCTACTGCGCGGCGTCTCGTCAGTTCATGTGAACACGTGGCGAAGGGTGTTTGTGTCTTGTTAGTGCCCGCCCTCCTTGTTCTCATAATTATTCCCGGCTGTTTCTCATCACTACCCTTCCTCCTGTGTCCTATTTAATCCCTCAGTGTTTGCTGTCCGGCGTCGCGCCATTGTCATTTCTGGATGTTCTTTCGTGTCATGGTGATTCCTGGTCTGTTATCCCTGCCGTGTTTCCTGGTTTGTTTTATGTTCTTGTCGAGTACTCTTATTTGTTATGTTTTACCCATTGTGGGTAGTTTTATTTGTGTGTTTATTTTCATTTCTATTATAATAAATCCTCCTTACCCTGCATCCTGAGTCCTCCCTTACTTGTAACGTGACAGATACCACTGAGGAACCCAGGGACATCTCTGATGAAGACAACTGTTGTCTGGGTGCTTCATCAGTCATCGGAGAAAATCTAAATGACATCTAGTTTACTAGAATGCATGTAGGAGAAGGATCAATGCTCTGATGAGACCATAATTAGTAATCAGTCTAAATTTCAAGTTTGTTAGAAGCCAAACATTGCTCATCACAACAAACATCCCATCCCATCCCAAACGTGAAGCAATGTAGTGGAAACATCACACTGCAAGGATGCTTGTGGAATTTTGTAAAGGTCTTAAACTACAGAAACACGCAGGACAATGTTGGATCTTCATGCACCCTGACTAAGTTTGAGCAGTTTTGAAAAGAAAGGTGGTCAAGACTCAAAGGTTGGAAGATATTTCTGGTGTTTCTAATTATGACAAACTTTAAAAAAAAATAACTATTTAATAAAACTGGAAGCATTGATTCATTAAATTAATTCCTTAAATGTATTAATAGATTTTGTGATTTGCAAAAATATCAAGAGCTGTACTTCCTTTCCTGGAAGAGGAAGAAAAGCTTTCCTGTAGCTCAATCAGTTGAGCATTGGTGCTTATAACACCAAGGTCATGGGTTTGATCCCAGGGAAAGCAAGACCTGGTTCAATTTTCCTTGAATGCAACGTAAGTCACTTTGGATAAGAGCATCTGCCAAATGCATAAATGTAAATGTACTTCAGTAAGAACAGTGGTTAAAAAAAGAGCACAAAAAGACCCCCACAGACCACTATGGCCATGATATTGGTCCAATGAAAAATTTTCACTGCAAATTTTGGATGCTGTATAATTTAGTGTAAATGTGTTTCTATCAAAGTTTATACACATTTCCTTACTAAATAAAAAATGCATCCACCTCAAGCAAGCACTACTTGGAATTCACATCATGGTGTTTCTATATTCAGTCTTTCTATATTATTTCAGACATCAGGATGTCACACTTTAATTAGTGTCACATTTTTATTTAGAAATGTGACTCATTGTAGGGTAGAACAACAGAACTACAATGCAAAAATGACTTTTGAAGCTGTAAATAATACAAAAATAACTGGGGTAAATACAATTTCACTGTGTTGCTGTTTCTTAGTAAGTTGAATTTGTGTTAAGTTAAGCTTTTAATCGTGTATTCTGTGCGGTCCTTGAGGCCCTTTAACATACATTTTTGCACAAAAAAAAAAATTATCCAGCTTCAACTTACACTCTTAGGAAAATGGCAAACTCACTTAAAAAAGGTAGGCACCCTGATTCTCCTCTTTTGTCTAAGATCGAATAAAAACTGAACACTGCTTGTGTTCTCAGATTAGCAAAGCATGACATACAGGCAGAGCAGGGTTCCCTCTGCTGGTTACTGTCAGTACAGTGCTCAGCATTATCTGCACTGTACACAGCCGCATTACAGTTTTTACAGAAGCTAGGACACATTTCTTAATACTTAGGTCAACTTTTCAAAAATCTTCACACTGAGCACAACAGCAGTCCATGTGGGCTAAACTGATCTTTTTCCATTGTAAAAAATGCTATTTCTGACATATATTATAGACAAACATTTTGGCAAAACAGAACGCCTATTTAGTACAGTCCTACTTTAGTCATTCTTGTGCACTATATATATTCAAAGCCTTAACATTTACTTTTATTGCATACAAAAAGCAGGGTGAGCATCCTCATTTTTGTGGTCAAAGAAGAAAGTAAACTTATGGGTTTGTAATGAAATAAGGGTGAGTATTCAACCAATCTCTGTAATGCAATCGTGATTGAATCCACTTCATTAGAAGATGAGTTTTTGTTTTTGAGTTGTGCCGTATCATTTCCTTTGAGGGCTAGTAATGATTCTTGGGAAGTAGCTGGAGACTAGAGGAGTCAAAAACATTCGGTAAATATTTTTAGAATCTATTATTAATTGAAATTAGACTTTAATGGATCACTCTACCATGTGTGGAAATAGTTTGGCGGGGAAACATCTTTGGATTACAAATGTAATAATGTCGCGTTTCTTGCATTCGCTGTGAAGAGTTCTGAAAGTAGAGCCTGTGTAAAGCTTGTGCTCTTTCCTTGTCTACATATCACATGTACACCATGTTAGATGACAATTACAAAAAGTACAAAGAGCATCCAACATGCTTAGACCTTTTTTATTAATTTTGAGCAGACAAAAGTTTAAAAGTTTAGAACCTAACATAACCTAATACAGTGGAGTTCACTTATCTCGAGTCACGGTTAACTCGCCAATACTATTATATCAACGTTTTTGAAGTGGAACCGCCAAACTCCCTATTTGTCTCAGTATTTTCGATTCTTTAATGTCGCCGAACACTAATATCTTGAGCAAATATGAACACGAACACACACGCATACGCGAGCGCACACACAAACACATCCTGCTTTCGTTCTGATGTGAGCTCTGCTCAGCGCCGCTGCGGGAACACGGTTATTAAAAGACGGGACGAAGCCGAATTGGTTGAGAAAGCACATTAGACAGGCAGAAAGCAAGAAAGTATACAATCTAGTACAGCGTGATGACCTCACGAATATGTTATAACTGTTTACGCTGTGAGCGAAATTGTGTTTGCAGTGTTGGAGAATATAATTAAAGGTTTGTATCAAAAATCGAAAGTGTTTTTATTGTATACTGGTAAATCTCTGCTGTTAGTTGGTGCACATATGCCTTTTGTTGTTAGCAAACATATACAACGTATGTACATTTTTATAGCATGCCGATCGCTTCATCTAATAAATAGATATATTGGGTGTAACTCCACTGTATATACGCCTAATTAGTTATTAATAAACCACCAGTTTAGTGCCAGTACTTTTAGTTTGTTCGGTAATGTGCTTGTGGCGATACATTGTTGCATTTTACAAAGCCATTTCAACTTTTGTCACATTTCCTAATTTCACATCCCTAACACCTTTCTTTTGCATTAGCAGTTTGTTGTTCATTAGTAGCAAGATTTGGACTTGTCGTACATAAATATTTCACTATTTCTCTCACATATAATAATAGATATATAAATGCTCCCATCAGAATTCCTTGTATGCATTATTAGCATGCATCTCGGCATGCCATCCATGTTTTTGCTTCTCCGCATGTGTTTAATTTCCCACCTTATATCTGGGAGAAATCCAATTTCTCTCTTGCACTCACTCACTCTCCCCCTCACACATACTTACCAGGCTGACAGGATGATTCTAGTCAGTGTATGGGATTGGTGTGACGCCTAGTGCTCAGTCTGTGAACGGAGATCAATACTTGGTGAAATGAGTCTGGTCGTGGCTCTAGAAATAGCCCTCAGCAGAGAGATGTTTCACAGAGAAAGCTTTGTTAGCCATAGTGTCAGCTGCAATCTCTGGCACTGTAAAACTCCCTGTCAGACCAAGTCATAAAGAGGCATCATAAAAAGAAACAGAATGTATCCAACTGAGTGTCCAATCTTGCAGAGGAACCTTGAATTTTATGATGTCTCTTCGTACTTGGGTGATTGGATATCCCTGGAAATGAGGAATTGTTTCTTGCAGGGTTTAATTTATACTTCTATAGGTCAATATCTCATGTAAATTTCCACATTCACACCTGAGCTGCATGATTAATTGTTAAGAGATTGCAATCTCAATTCTAAATGACAATGAATCGGCTGTCTATTAAACCTTTGACAAAATCACACCAGAAAATTCAAATCTGCATTTGTGCTGACAATGATCCAAAGTGAGGAGCTGTCTTGATGAAACTGTTTTATTATTTCTGTTAAAAATATTCATATTATCACAGAAATACTGGAAATGTTTATATTCTGAACAATGATTTTGCTTTCTATGGAAGCAATAAAGATCAAATCACTTTAACAAGATCAAATAACAATTGTATTGATTACAGTGTTACAGCAGTAGGTGGCGACAAGTGAGTGTTAATTTTTTTTGTCATTGAATCATTCATTCAAGAGATTTGTCCAAAAATGCTCATTGATCCAGTAATGAAACAAGTGAAGTATTTATGAGTGAGTCATTGAATCACATTCAAATGTAAGAAGAAATTCAGTTTGTTATCTATCACAGGAGAACTGTGATTCTCAGTTTAATCAGAATTGTGCAGCTCTAATTCACACAACATAATATGATTGTTAGTAGGGATGAGTGAGTACAGCGTTATCTGTATCTGTTAACCATATGAATTATCTGTATCTGTACTCGGACTGGGCGGGGCCTAACCCGGAAGTGGGCGGGTTGTCTTGAAATAGGTGGGGCTTTAACCGGAATGTTATTTTTAATCATGCAATTGATATGGGTTGATCAGAATTTGTTATGTTTTTTGCTGATTAGAAAACTATTTACATGACAGCATCAGCATTGAGCTTCAGATCAATAGTTTTGATCATGATAACAAAAGAACTATATACAGAACAAGTTTTGCAACAATGAATACAACATATGCGGTTGCAATTATGAAGAAATCATTATTTTTAATCAGTATTTTTTGCGTGAAGTCAAAAAACAGGTTAGAGCCAGACGGTTAAAAAAAAAATCTCAGACAGGCAGAGACGCAACGCTAGTCGCATTCTACCAAGCACCACGTCTGAACAAATCCCACGTTTACCAGAACTACTGGTTAATAAGTACTACAAACAAACCAAAATAAAAAACAAACCTGAAGCTGAAGAAAGCCTAAATGTTAACAGAAAAGACCCGCAAAACAAATCCTGAGTGACTGAGGGAGAGACAGAGAGAGAAAGACAGCTGCTCTCTTCTCAGTGTTCTGCGTGTGAATGAGCAGAGCGGGACACATCATATCTGTATGTGTAGGGGAGGGGCGCTGTGACTAGCCTATCACAGAACGCAGACACAGTCAGCTACCCAATGAGGATTTTTATTCAATCCGAGCACAGATATTGACTCGTATTACTCGTATGATACTTGTACTTGGCAAAAGTGCTTTATCCGTACCAGCCGAGTATTTATCATTTCAGCCGAGTATCCGGCTCAACTCCAGTTGTTAGTCATGTTGTAGAGTGCTAAACAATTACCTCTACAAATAGTTTGCTTAACTAATAAGAGAATGGGGAAGGGGCATGGGATTTTGCGAGTTAAACAACCAACCACTTAGAAACCACCCAAAGACCCCTGGCAAGCATCTAGCAACACCCTAACAATAACCTAAAATTACATAGAAATCAAATAGTGATGGAGCTGGTAATAGTGGAGACCCAGACAGAGCTGAGGAGACATGAAGTCAGGTTGACACTGCAGGTCTGGAAGGTCAAGACAGAGATGGGGATCCGGAAGACCACAGTGGAGCCAGTGCAGCCGAGGACTACGGTGGAGCCCAGTGGAACCGAAGGTATGGAGGGCAGAGGTGTAACTGGAAGCCAGGAATCCCACGGTGGAGCCAGGGTGACGTCTGACTGAGGCGGGAGCCTTGTGGAGTTAGTGGGATGACTCGCACTTTCGCTGCGGCAGGCCGAGGCTGAGTTCTGTCGGATGGGGTGAAGGATGATTGGGCTGGTGGGCTCTGCGAGACCAATGGTGAAAGCCGATCCATTATGAACCAGCACCCACTCCACAAATGTGGCAAAATCCTCCTTTGGACCACTCACTGGAAGGCATGCCTTGAACCGCTCGCTAAGGCTGGTGCAATAAAAAATGCATAGCCAGAAATCCAGATCTAAAGAGTCTTGGGTGTGTTCTTCCAGTGAGCAGTCTTTCTGCTGTACGCAGGGTAGCAGCACTGGTGGCAGTCCTATGTTTAAAAGGAAAACAAAAAAGGGAAAAGCCATACCAAATAATTGTTGTATTGAGCTCATGGAAATGGAGAATACAGAATCAACTGTCTTTAACAAATCCACGTAGGAGAAACTAGCAAACACACACGCAAAACAATGATGAAACCAGACAAAGAACCAAACAGGGAGTGTATATACCAGAACAAATGAGGGGACTAATGGGGCAATTAATTAAGAACAGATAATCTGAATGAGACACACAGATTTGAAAACTAGGCCACAAGAACAGAAGCAAACACAAAGAATAATCATAGCCTCTGTCACATTTGATGCCACTCACATTTTCTTCAGAAAACTTAACAATCGAGTTTACCACTTGACAATTGTTCTTCTGCTCTTGTATAACTGATATCTGTAATAGCTTCCTAATGGTAGCAATGGTAGCGTTCAGGATCTTTTCTTTTAATGGTCACTCACTCGTCCATAATTGGATCATATTGGTCTCTTTTATTTTGAGTATCATAATAGTCCTATGATGGCGCTGTTGAATCTCGCTCTCTCTTGCTCTCTCTCTCTCTCTCATTTCTTTCTGTTTGTCCCTGCTATTGAATAATTCCTCTCCACCGAAATGGGTGAAATTGTGCAGAACACAAGGCCTGTGCAATGATTATCCTGATGGATAGTACAACGATGAGATGAGTCATATGCTGTTGCTGATGGAAGTTCTTCGACTTACTCCCTTTTCCTCTAAGTCTTTACCTCACCCCAGAATCTGACACATCACTTTGCCAAGATTTGTGGCCGCAGATTCAAATCAAGGTGGAGGGATATTTTCTTTTTATTCCCTCTTGCTGTGAGAGCAGATGAGATGAACGGTCAAGCAGATGCTTTTTTTCTTCTCCTTTCTCTCTCTGTTGGTTGAGTATTACAAGTCAGTTTTGCTCTATGACTTGGATCGTTTTCAAAACCAAATCAAATTTTAGTCTGTAATCTGATTATATGGCCTTTTAACAACTGCAGTGAGAAGGAATAGATTTTTTCAGGATAGGAAAGATATATTAGAAAGTGTTTTAAAATACTCGTTTTTCAGCATAATTTGATTTCAAATCAATTTAGTTTGAAAGGCTGTACCAAAACATACATAGCAATGCAGAAATCTAGATGCAATCCAAGGTGCATTAAACAGAGATATTAGAAAGTGTTTAAAAATAGTGTTCTTTTTGCATAATTTAATTAAAAAAACTTTTTAATGAGAAAGCTTCTGCCAAAAATCTAATATATACACAAAACTTTGATTCTTCTCAAGGTGCAAGTCTTTACTGTTCATCTCAATGACACGACATGAATATGAGATCATTGATAATGATGTAACATTCAAGCAATCTATGCAATGCAATCTTTTAGTCTGAGCTTTAAATGGCCATTTTTTGAAACCCACTCTTCCCACATATTTCCTGTGAAGTGCAAACCCAGAAACCCTCTCTGAGATGTTTGATGTGCCAGATTTTGAGCCCTACTGGCTCAGAAAGATTTGCTGACAGCCACCTTATTATTCCAGACACGATTCTATTCTTGATGGCAAATTTCGGGCCATCAAACTACATCAAAGAACCTAGACATCCACACCTTAGCAGTAAACCACCTTGGGCCTTTGCTTTTTTATGTCTCTATTGCATGGAGATGCATCAGTTACATTGCTGTACGCACTAGTTGCTCGAGGCAGGATGCAGATAAGTACTTGAACCTTAAATAATTGTAATCCTATTTAAAGATGCAGTCATATTTTTGTTTGCCGAATGTTCGCAAAGAAAACCCAGTCACTTCATTAGGAATACGCTGTATCCGTTGGAATTTTTCGTGAAAGATTTCACCATGGAAATTTAGTATCGGGTTCAGCTGGTCATGAAATTTCACCACATTGACCAACAGACTACTTTGGTTTCAAATGGACTTCTTTGTTTTGGCCCTCACAATTTTGCCAAATTTAGATAATTAAATGTTCAAATGTCATTTAGCTTACTTCACTGCCCTGTGGAACAACGATACTTGCTACTAATTATTATCAACTCATCACATGGGCTGGGTAATTAACATTTTCCTAAGAAAGTCAAAACATTTACTCCAGAGATAACTGACCTGGACTAAAAGCCAAAAAACTTTGATTTTAATTTCTTAGGTTGAATTGCTAATACGTTTATTGCATAAGATGTTTATACTGTGTTATTTCGAGGAGAAATGACTCAATCCTGTCCTTGTTTATTCTTGCCTAGCATAGAATATTCCAAGCACTTGAGTCCAGAAACTTTATGCATTCAGTCTAATCGTGATGGACATGTTTCGAGTAATTTTTCTCAGCGTTTTAAAGATTTCTTTTGACACACCCACATGCATTATGTCCGTGGGCACATCATTATGCAGAGATAGCTTTGACAGTTCTCCATATTTCACTGTAAAAAGAGAACAGAGAATGTAAAAAGTCAATTTTTAAGAGCTTTCTGATTTTTTTATTTGAATACTCAGCGGAAAATGTCATATCAGATAAATGTGAAGGGGGAGAATATTACGTTTTAATGGGGAAAAATGAACAATTCATTGGCTTGAATTGTCCTCTGCAATCAGTCGAGTGCAAAACAGAGAAAAGAGCTTCAGTTTCTGTCAAGTTTAATCCCCTGCAAGGAATACAGAATGACTTCTGCTGTACTTCTGACTTTAGTTTGCAAGAGTTGAGTTTTTGGACTGCTTAGATCATTAGGACATGCATTGAGAAGTAAGAGCTATTAATTTGAGATATTATATTATTAATGAGAGTTATGATTAGTTTGGCTTATTATCATTTCTGTATGTCTTTTTTTGTATGTTTCCATAAAGTATTATCTAACATATACATAACTGAGCATGATAAATAAGTTGTTTTAAATCCTTAGTTTGTTTGTTTTTCCTGTTTATAAGTTAAAATAATACAACTTTATATATTTATGAAAGTAATCTGTTATGAATTGATACAGTAAAAAGGATTTCATTTACTAATTATTTTTATGACCAAAATCATAGTATTTAGCATTTTACCACACTATCCCCCCCCAACAAAAAAGTTATACATGTGTTAAATTGTAATATTGATTACACTGTATCTTATAACCAAATTATACAAATTACTGTATGAACATTTAATTATACTTTAAGTGTCTTTCATTCAAATTTTTAATTCAAAAGTGTTGTAAACAAACATTTAATCTCAAAAAGTTTGTTACCATCCATTTTTTAAATTTCATTACAACTGTAATAAATGGATATTCTAGCTTTAGAGGGAGAATATCATCAACCTGAATATAGTAGGGCTTATTTTGTTTTGGACAAATATGAGCCAAATGGAAGAATATATAAAGGAAAGAAACCCGGGCCCAACATATAGCCTTGTGGAACACCACAGGTAATAAATTCCCAACAGAGATTTTAGCATTAAAATTGGATGAAAACCATAAATAAAACAGTCCCTGCTCGCTATCATGAATGTTCCAGCAATGAACAATGGTGCCAAATTTTTTAGAAGAGGTCACAGCACAGCATGTTTCAACCAGAATGGTGTCACAGTCTCGTCATGTTGTTCACATCCCATGTTCTTGTTGATCGTTGACAATACCACTTAATAATTCTTATGTTTATTTAATGTCTATTACATACTTGCTTACTTAAAAATAGGTAAACCTTCCATGAAATGAGCACACATGAAAACAGCTAATGCACTATTCATTTGACCTTTTGGGAAGCTTAAGCACCACTTTTCACTGACAATTTTTCGAAAAGAAAAACAACCACTTTTTAAATGTGACTTTGACTATTTTGCCTGAACAAACGTTTCACTGCCTCATTTTGCCCATGAATCAGAAAAGCTAAATGACGTCATATTTTCTGTTCTTCTTTCCCTCTTTACAGAAGAAGTCAGTGATAGTGACCAGTCTGATTGTGGTGGTGTCTCTGTTTTTGGTGGTGATTAATTACTCAGAGAAACCCTACTTCCTGTTGCAGCCTGTGTTTGGCCAGAGCTTCAGTAGAAACTGGATGTTCTCCCGCCCACCGCATAAAGCCTTCAAACCCCACCACGGCTACCTCAGTGTCCCCAACCAGGAGGTGAGGCTAGAGCACTCTTAAAATATTTAGTGATTTGTCCTTGTTTTACACTTTTGAGCTGCATTATTTTTCAGGTGATTCAAACTGGCTTTCGCGCCAGCCAATCTCGCCATTCTCGACAATGTACCTTTGTAAAAGTGGGGATTTAGCACTTACTAGCATGAAGAACAAATTTAAACACAGAAATTGCATAGAGATCAATTTTAGATTCAAACTTACTCTGTGTGAGTTCTTGTTTTAATGTTGATCGTCTATTATACAAGTTCAAGTTCAAGTTTTTTTTTTATATACAAGCAAGAATACAATGTTTCTCGAACATGATTGCAAATATGTCTTGTTGATTTTAAACAATAGTTCCACAAGTAAAAGGGCAATATTAAGTGATGTTCATTTTAAACAGTATTGTCCGAATTTTTGGTTTTGTTTTGGAACAAAATAATAGTTCCAACAAAAGCCATAGCAGAACTGCAGCACACAGAGTTGTTTCATGAACGAATCTCCGGCTTTGAACGCATTCTGCCAGTGAGAATCAATAATTCAATGACCCATTCATAAATACATTCATGGGGCAAATTGGATCTTTTTAATGGAAAAGGTGTGACTGCAGTCTAATTGAGATATGCAGGAAGTTGTTAAATACCTATGGGGTTACGCCAATCTAAAAAGTTTGAGAACCACTGTTCTTTTACATTCATTTGTGCTTTTGTTTGAAATGTGTTTTATTTTTTTACTTTTTTATGAAAATACAATTTTGCATTGAAGAAAAGTATATTTTTGTTTGTATATGCTGTCAATAGTTCTTAGGAAGAAAATCGTAATCTGCACAAATCTCTAGTGAAGATTTCTCCCACTTCCCCGTTTTCCAAATATATATATATATATATATATATATATTTTTTTTTTTTTTTTTTACATTACATTACTGAGTGCTAATGATTCTGTTGTTAAGACTGAATTCTACTTGCATAAATATTTATGAAGATTTTAACAATAGTTCTGGTCTATTTTGCCTGAAGATGTTTTCAAGGATGTGTGGATGATGAAAGAATATGCAGCCTAAATGTTTAAATGAAGGTTTGCCAAGTCGTCTGTCCCATATTCAAGGTCGAGAGCTATCCCCACACACAGATGAGGCTTTGACTCATAACTGCCAAGTTCATGTAGTTTCAACTGCTCAGGTTATTTATTGCCACAATTAGTGCAGAGAGGCCAGCTTGTTCTCTTACTTACAATAGAACACAGACGATTCCTGAAGAAATTAGAGGAAATGTTAACTGAATTTATTGCTCCAATCTCATCTCTTAAAAGCATCCAGCTTTTTGAAAGCAATTTAGTATAGATGAAATCGGTCAGGAGGGTTGGAATAATGTTGTTGTTTGTGCTTTCATTCTGCTTTATGCACAAAAACAGGGGCAGAGAAAGTCCTAAAACAAATGCTATGTTGAATACCTTTGCCAAGGTTACAAAGTGCTGCTACATTCATGCCTGAATGAAAGATCGTTTAGTTGCTCGGCAGCTTCTCTAACCTCCAAATAATCAATCTCTTTCAAAGTCACAAAACTCTCCAGACCGAAAACTGTTTATTTTAGACCATAGAAAACCAGAATGAAATTATTATTAATAACTAAAGACGTTTAAAATCTACACCCCTGTTATTCCACAGAAATGCTACGGATTTCACTGCAGATTGATAGAAGGCAATTTTTGATTCACCTTCAGTGAATCAAATCTCAGTGAAATGGGCTTTATTATAGTTGTTTTTTTAATCCTTGATCTCTAAATAAAACTTACTTTCTCTTGAAAAGAACTCCTCATTGAAATAATAATATTGAAAACTTCTAAATAGTTTTACAGGGTCACATCTTTTTTTTTATTGTTACTGGTGTTAAGAAAAATTGCTGTCTTTACATATAGTGTGTGTGTGTATATGTGTGTGTGTATATATATATCTCGACCTCGGTTAACTCGCCAATCCTATTATGTCGACGTTTTTGAAGTGAAACCGCCAAACTCCCTATTTGTCTTAGCATTTTCTCATTGGTTACGTCAATTCTGTTATGTCGCCGAACCCTAATATCTCGAGCACAAAAGAGGGACACATTCGCCACTACACATGGTTATCTTGTGACTGATGGTACCCAGTTCACTGCACATGCGCTGAGTTCCCGTTGCACGTGGATCGCTTCACTCACAGTGCCGCGCAGCCGCAGAAGAACTTGCAGAAGTGGTGGGTGTCTAAGACTCGCGGAAGTCTAAAGCCTTCTAGATGCTGTTGAGCGCATCTGTGAGTGCGTGCGTGAGTTGAGCGCGTCTGCAGTGAGTGTGTGTGTTCAGTGAGTCGAGTGCGTCTGCAGTGAGTGTGTGTGTTCAGTGAGTCGAGCGTGTCTGCAGTGAGTGTGTGTGTTCAGTGAAGCATCATTGTCCAGGAATTCCCAGATTACATTGACATCGACAAAGACGTTGTTACTGTTATAATTATTTGTTTTCAAGCAGACCGTTAAAGGCAAAAGCAACAAAGCATTTTAGAGTTTGTAAAGAAACCATATTAACCGCGTGTGCAATACTATTCAGAACTGTGTCAGAGCGAAATGACTGTGTTTTGAGTGAATGTGTTTACACGTGTGTTGTGCCTGTGTTTACGCTGTGAGCGATCATTGTGTTTGCAATGTTGGAGAATATAATTAAAGGTTTGTATCGACTGAACTCAGCGCATGCGCAGTGAACTCGGTGCTATCATTAGTCTCGATAGCAGATGTTAAGTGGTGAATTTGTCCCTCTTTTGTGCTCGAGATATCAGGGTTCGGCGACATAAAAGAATCAACCTAACCGATAAAAAAATGCTAAGAAAAATAGTGAGTTTGGTGATTCCACTTCAAAAACATCGACATAACAGAGTTGGCGAGTTAACCAAACTCAAGATAAGTGGGTTCCACTGTAAAATAATTTAAGTTAATTTTTTTACCTCATTAATGTACACACAGCACCCCATATTGACAGAAAAACGCAGAATTGTTGACATTTTTGCAGATTTATTAAAAGAGAAAAACTGAAATATCTCATGGTCCTAAGTATTCAGAGCCTTTGCTGTGACACTCCTATGTTTAACTCAGGTGCTGTCCATTTCTTCTGATCATCCATGAGATGGTTCTACACCTTCATTTGAGTTCAGCTGTGTTTGATTATACTGATTGGACTTGACTAGGAAAGCCACAGACCTGTCTATATAAGACCTTACAGCTCACAGTGCATGTCAGAGCAAATGAGAATCATGTGGTCAAAGGAATTGCCTGAAAAGCTCAGAGACTGAATTGTGGCAAGGCACAGATCTGGCCACGGTTACAAAAAAAATTCTGCTGCACTTAAGGTTCCTAAGAGCACAGTGGCCTCCATAATCCTTAAATGGAAGATGTTTAGCACAACCAGAACCCTTCCTAGAGCTGGCCGTTTGGCCAAACTGAGCTATCGAGGGAGAAGAGCCTTGGTGAGAGAGGTAAAGAAGAACCCAAAGATCACTGTGGCTGAGCTCCAGAGATGCAGTCGGGAGATGGGAGAAAGTTGTAGAAAGTCAACCATCACTGCAGACCTCCACCAGTCAGGGCTTTATTGCATAGTGGCCCATTGGAAGCCTCTCCCTAGTGCAAGACACATGAAAGCCTGCATGGAGTTTGCTAAAAAAACACCTGAAGGACTCCAAGATGGTGAGAAATAAGATTCTCTGGTTTGATGAGACCAAGATAAAACTTTTTGGCCTTAATTCTAAGAGGTAGGTGTGGAGAAAACCAGTCACTGATCAGCACCTGTCCAATACAGACCCAACAGTGAAGCATGGTGGTGCAACATCATGCTGTGGGGGTGTCTTTCAGCTTCAGGGACAGGATGACTGGTTGCAATCGAGTGAAAGATGAATGCGGCAAAGTACAGGGATATGCTGGACGAAAACCTTCTCCTGAGTGCTCAGGACCTCAGACTGGGCCGAAGGTTTACCTTCCAACGAGACAATGACCCTCAGCACACAGCTAAAATAATGAAGGAGTGGCTTCACAACAATTCTGTGACTGTTCTTGAATGGCCCAGCCAGAGCCTTGACTTAAACCCAATTTAGCATCTCTGGAGAGACCTAAAAATGGCTTTCCACCAACGTTTACCATCCAATCTGACAGAACTGGAGAGGATCTCCAAGGAGGAATGGTAGAGGATCCCCAAATCCATGTGTAAAAACTTGTTGCATCTTTCCCAAAAAGACTCATGGCTGGATTAGAGCAGGGGGCTTCTACTAAATACTGAGCAAAGGGTCTGAATACTTAAGACCATGTGATATTTCAGTTTTTCTTTTTTAATAAATCTGCAAAAATGTCAACAATTCTGTGTTTTTCTGTCAATATGGGGTTCTGTGTGTACATTAATGAGGAAAAAATAATCAAATGATTTAGCAAATGGCTGCAATATAATATATATATTTATACTAATGAGTGTGTGTTTATAAGCATAGATGATAATGAACTGTCTCAGTTAAAGACTGTAACCATTGTTCCCAGAGAAGGGAGTGAGGCACTTTGTTCCCCTGCCATACTTCCTACATACCTGTGATCAACTTAGCTGACATTGTTTGGTGTGGGCGCTCTTCATAACTTTCTGGTCATGACGTCACCCCACCTGCCTGTGACATCCCGCCATTCCATCAAACTGATTTCACACGTGCTTTGAGATGCAGGCATAGGCGTTATCACAGCGACAATGACGCAGTGTGAGTTCCCTCAAAAGAAAACTAAACATTTCTTTATGTTTTTTTTTAGTTAGTTTACTTTTGGTACTACTCTAGATATTTTTTTACATTTACAAGACTTGCACCCCAAGAGACACATCTAAAATAGATATTCAGTACATTCCTTCACCAGCCAGTTTCTTTACTATAATTCTTGCATCCTTATCCTTATGACTTTTTTTGTTTTGTATTTAAAAACAGGCTGTATGTTTTGGTCTGAAATGATGGAGTGTGGGCGTTGTAGTCAAGTGTTTCACATTCACAGTGGAGCAGGCTTACCTGTCAGATCAGTGTCTGTCTGTCAGCTCAAAGCGAGATGAATGCCTCTCATCTTCCTGCTGATGTTCTTGTCAATACTTTGCTCTGAACTTCTGCCATACATTGAAATGGATTGAATGAAGCCTTTTTCAGCACTCCTATCATTATTCAATGAAACCAAGGCATCTGCTGTAGTATTTGTCTGGTACTAGGTAAGAATTTCATATTAAGTGTGCAACGCTCAATTGAAATTGCACTTTTTTCTTTTAATGGAAGATTTTCTAATTTCTGTAATATTTCTGGATAAAATAATCTGGATATTTGCAAAATACAACAGGATTTTAATTAATTCTGAATTAACTAATTCAGTCTAAAATCTTTAAAAATTTGCAAAATGTGTCATTGTACTGAAGTAGACCCTTTGAGGAGGTATTTCAATTTCATCTGTGTTTGGTGTGCCAATAGTTTCTTTTTTATATTTCTCTTATTTTATAATTCTATTCTTTGCTACATTAAACTTTGATTGTGTTTGCCCTGTCTGTTGGCTTATGAAACATTTCTTGTCTGAAGTTAAATTCTGCCCCCTGACATCAAATCAAGCAGAGCACATTTTAAAGATGATATTTAGCTCCTTCAAGCTGGAATATTAAAACCCAGAATGACAACTTCATCACAGTTGTTGCTATATGTTTATTTTTGGGCAGATTATCTCTTTAATACACTTCAGGTTTGCTTTGAGGCAGTTTTGTTGTGTATCAGCATCTCTGATCTTATGTCTCTTTTGGACATAATCAACTAGGTTTGGTTTTACTTTTTTTAGGGTTTAACATTTTCTCTTTTAACATTTAACTCTTTCCCTGCCATTGACAAGTTTTTCTGTCAATCTATGTGGCTATTTTCTAATATATAGATAAATATATAGAAAATAATATAATATATATATAGATTAATTTATAGATTGGGGGGGGGGGGATGCGGAGCGGTACAGAGACCAAAATGTTTTTATTTTCGGGAGCTTCCAGGACAGTGATAAAGATGGGCGGGTCGGCGACCACTGCTTTAAAGTCTTAAAAAATATTTTGGGTGCCATGAAAGTTTTGTGAATATGATCAAAAATGGCTGACAACTTAAAAATAAAACACTTGCAGGGAAAGAGATCACATTTCTAATGAGGCAGAACAGACTATAATACGCTTAAATTAAAATTTTATTTGAATTGAATGTATTTTCACATTAACGTATTAATGATATAATAATGTTTTAAATATTACTGTCAGGTTTGAAGAGGCGAGGACTCAGATGCGGGTGAAAGGATTTTTAATACAAAGTAAAACAAAATACAAACATAAACCACCCCGAGGGGGAAAAACAAGACAGAACTAAGACTGGACTAAAACTTGACTTGACTAGACTAAACTAAACTACAGACTTGACTTGACTGGAAAAGACTCACAGGAACAGACAAAGTAAGGACAGCTCTGGGGGCACTGCCCGCACATCATGAAACATGATAACCCTAAACAGTCCTCGATCCCCTGAAAAAAAAGTAACTCAAAAACAGTCCACCATGAAAAACAATCCCCAAGAGGACTCAACAGAGATGGGGATCTTCCTTTTTCCATCTCCCTCTCCAAGACCGTCCACCCGTCAGCAGATGATGCACCTCGTAAATTCCCGATACTTCCGCCAGCTGGGCGCTGATGTGCGGGAGTTCGCTGCGGACTTCCTGATTGAGGTGCATCACATCGACTACGAGGAGGCTGATCTGAAAGAGGTATTCAACATCTGCCTTGATCAGCCCCTCGTCTATTGGGAGATGGAAAAGCTGGGGCATCTTAGCTTCTGGGAGTTTGTATACCATGTCTTCCATCTTGGGGAGCAGGAACCCGCTCCCCCAACAAGCTCCCAGCCCACTGACTGTTCCCCGGTTCCATCTGCAGTCAGTGGGGGCCCCAGCCCTCCAATGACCCGGAAACGAAGATGGAGGAGGAAGAATGGAGCAAGAATGCAAGAATGTCCCAGAGCCAGCTCCCGGACAGGAGGCCGTCGCCCCAGAGCCAGCTGCCGGACAGGAGGCCGTTGCCCCAGAGCCAGCTGCCGGACAGGAGGCCGTTGCCCCAGAGCCAGCTGCCGGACAGGAGGCCGTCGCCCCAGAGCCCGCCATTGACTCTGTGCCGCCTTGTCGCCTTCGTAAGCGGCGGAGGAAGAAGAGGGCTTCCCCCAGTCCACAAACCCCAGAGGCCATCCTCGCCCTGCCGGCGCCGCCCGAGCGCCTCTGCCTGCCGGCGCCGCCAGAACGCCTCCCAGACCTTGACCTGCCGACCCACACAGACCCGCCTGTCCGCCTTGACCTCCCAGTCCTGCCCGACCAGCCTGTTCTCCCTGACCCAACCAAGCTGCCGGTTCCTCCGGCACTGCCCTGGCCGCATGCCAGGACTCCCTACCTGCCGGAGTCTGCCCTGTCTGTCCCTCCAGCACCACCCTGGCCGTCTGACAGGACTCCAGATTCACCGGAGCCGGCCTGGTTCACCCCTCCAGTGCCGCCTGACCCGCTGGCCTTGCTTGAGCCCGCATGGCTCACCCCCCCGGCACCGCCTGACCCAATGTCTTTGTTTGAGCCTCCCTGGCTCATTCCCCCGGCTCCACCCTGGCCGTCAGTTAAAAACCCTGTACTGTCTGAGGCGCCCTGGCTCATCCCTCCAGTTCCCCCTCCCTGGACTATTTTTTCCATTATGAACTGTTTCCGAGGCTTTTTATGTTTGTGGACTATTTTGAGTTATTTTTGCATGAGATTGAGTGACACTTTTCATGACATTTTGAGGACTTTTTCATGAGTACCTTCTCGAGGACTTTTTGAGTTTATATTCATGATGTTTTGAAGACTTTTTATTTCTGAGTCATTTTCATGTTGTATTTGAGCACTGTTATTTTGCCTGCTTGTCTTAGCCTGTCTTGTCTTCCCTCCCTCTCCCCTTGTCTTGGTGTTCTTTATTTTTCCTCCCTTGTCATGTTCGTGCTTTCTGTTGTCATGTGTCTGTCTTGTACCTGGTGGTCCTCGTAGGGACGCCAGGTGGCGTCCCTTTAGAGGGGGGGTAGTGTCAGGGTTCTGCCACATTCGGTCTAGTCATTTCTTGGTTTTGTGGCAGAGCTCTGGCACTACCGTTATGTCTATCATTGTGTGTGCGTGCGTGCGGCTTCGAGTGCTCGAGTCACGTGCATGCGTGTCTGTGACGTCTTTTGTACGAGTTATGATGTCCGGTCCCGATACTTGGGTCTGGTTCAGTTTCGGTTTTGGATCGGGATTCGGGCATTCATAACTCGTGTGTGTTCGTCCTTGTCGTGAGCTCGTGAGAACTCGTTCTTGCGAGCTCTACGTTATGTGAGTGGGCGCGGTTTCAAGCCTTGCGTGAGCCGCGCCTCCTCTTGTCCGTGTGTTTATGTTTGGCACGCGGTTCGCATTCAATCGGCCGCGTGCTTTCTTGTGTTTTCTGTCATGAGCAGTTTGGCTGTCGCCAGCTGCACGTCGTCTTTGTCTCGTCAGTGTGTAACCCTCCCACCTTGTTTCCCTGCTTTAGTTTTATTTGTTCCCAGCTGTGTCTCATTCAATCCCTTCACTCAACCTGACAATTACATTACATGGCATTGTTTACAAGCTTTTTTATTGACATCTTTCTGCAGTTGAAACACTGATTGTGCGATTATAAGACTTTAATATACCTTCTGATGTTCATTCATTAATTTGTGCTATAGCTAGTAGTTGTTAGCACTCTGGGGACATGTGCGATGTGGAAAGGAACGAGGAGAAGCTGGTTTCAACTGAAACTCTCTTTTATTTCAAACACGACAAACAAAATACTTTAACTACAAAACAAAATGGAACTCTTGTGCAAAAACCTTCTGAGATACATATAACACAGAACAAGGTATCCACACACTAGAATATAATGTCAACTTTCGGCCAAGACATGAGAACACAGAAGAGTTTTACACACGAGGAGATTGGGAACACCTGACGAGACTAACAAGGGGAGTGATTGACAAGACAGGTGCAGGAACGACATGGGAAATACACAGAAGGGAACAGGAAGTGAAACAACATGACACAACTATGACTGTAGTAAAGAGGAAGACATCCACTTCGCTTCAACTGAAGTGCTGCAGTGATCTGTCACCAAAGCATCAAAACAACTATTACTGCTTGAGTTTCATAATAAGATTGACAGAATTGGATGTTCAGACTTTGTTTAATATCAAAATTGTCAGAACACAAAGCTTATTGCAATTATTGGATGGTAGGCATACAAATAGCAATGTTAAGTGAGGTTTTGTTATTGTGCCTGTTGTTTGCAGCTTATTGACGTTGTGTACATCAAATAGACACTGTCAGACTGACAGTCAAAGCTTGGAGAAGCATTAATCGTCAGCGTTTCTGAAAATTATTTTGACCCTCCCGAACTGTTTCGGCTGAATATGTTGAGTTGCGAAATTTTGATGCATCAGTACAAATTACAATGTATAAGAAACATTAATACAAGAACAAATTATTCATGATGCATCAAAATGAAAATACGCCCTTCTGACAAGAAATATTGACTTTTTTTGTTTCTAAATATTCTTGGTACTGAAATAAAGCACAGTCCTGCCAAAAATATATATTTCAAATATTGTTTGTTTGCATGCTTATGCAGCCCTAGTGTAGCTTGACAAAGTGAAGTTGCAGATGCAGCACATTCTTCTTGTTTTTCTCATCTCAGCTCTAATGAAAAAAATGCTGTCTTATTTTCTCTGGGCAGTTGGACTAATGTGGTGTATCATTCCCTTTCTTTCATGACTTCCACAATAGCAGCGCCAATAAACATTAACGTATTCTAACATCTGAACCGTCTGCCCAGAGTCCATTTGCATTTCAAGCAACTTTGCTTTTCTAGCCCTAGTAAACACACATGAATCACAAGTAACTGATCTGACTCAACAGGGACCTGGTCCACAATGGCCTGTCAGCTCCACAAACAACACAATCACTGTTCTAAAAGCAACCCAGACTTCAGAGCGCTTTTTTGAATCTGTCTCATAAAGCCGTAGGGAGTGAGTGAATGCTTTTAGCTCTTAGAAAAATGTCCAACATCAATACATCTCTTTCCTACCTGCAGGTAACATAAGGCCAAGTGTCAGCAAAATTTGTGTAGTGTCCCATGAATCATTCATGGTGTCCCATGGGGTCAGAAAGGTTAAGGTTGTGGCCCTCTGTCAGCTTGCGTGCTTTCAGACAGGCTGCTGTGTAAGCTGTCAGTAACTCCTAAATAATCGTTCTCACACGTTTTTGCGTGCTTTCCATCTGATTGATGGGTTACTTTAAGGAAGATCAGGGTTGACTGTAACAGAGGACGGTGGCACAAGATATCACACTTTTTCCCTGAAAAGAAAAGCATATTTTTGGATGTTCAATACTGTTAATGTTAAGATCACATGGTAGGCAAAGACTGTTTTACCAAAACATGGCACTTTAAAACCACTTGTTGTGAAGTTCAAATGAAAATAAAATGAAAATGCAAACTGAAAATTATTTCATCAAATAATCTTAACATAAATTCGTTCTGGGGAGGACAAGAAACACATATGAACTTGGAGTTCTCTAAATAGACTTGAATACAGGACACATTACACAACAAAAGAGTAATCATAATCGTGACAAAAATAAAGTGTAATCCTATTTTCTTTCAACTCCTTCTCTATTAAAATAACAAAGAGATTTACAGTGTAGTGACACAGTTTCTCAGTTGAACCTCTCAATGCCTTCATATCAAAGTTCCCTTTGAAGTGTTTCTTTTTTATTTGGGTTCATCCATGATTATTCTTCCTTTGTAGTTCCTTACGTTGGCATCATACATGCCATTTGGAAAGTAGTGTTAGTCAGTTGCCTGTGTTGAGCCTGTTTTGGTAACTTTTGATCTATCTTTTTTTGTCCCTTTCTATTCTATTTTTGTCCTTGTTTGCAGTAAATCCAGGGTATTTGATTGAGTATGTCATTAGTGTATATTATAAGCACAGGATTATGTTCCTACAAGACTTAATATTATCAGAGACCATAAAATGTGCCTCCACTGAAATTTATTTTGACAGAAATATGCGACTTGCCCTTTAACAATGAGCGATGTTTTCGGCTGATAGCCATGTCAAGGACAAAGAGCTATACACTTATAAACTGGGCTCTGCCAGTAGAGGACGTTTTATCCTACCTTTTGTGCATATTATTACCTTCATACATGCAATTAAGACCACTTCTTTAGCCTAAAATGAAGTGGTGGAACAGAATCCCATGGAGGCTCCTGTTTGGCACAAAAACATATGTAATTTTCTCAATGAATAATTTATAGAATAGTTCTGAAGCGTCTTAATGAATTTCAGGGTTAGATCTAATCCCGTAAGATTTATTATTATAGTTGATTAGGAAGTATGATATTACTTAGTATGGCTTTGTACTGTTCTAGTATTTATTATGTGTGTTTATATGGTATTTTCTATGCTTATTTTGAAGCACTTTCTTCAAGGATATACAGTGGTGTGAAAAAAGGTCCCCCCTTTCCTGATTTCTTTTTGTTTTGCATGTCACATTTAAATGTTTCAGATCATCAAACAAATTTAAATATTAGTCAAAGATAGCACAAATAAACACAAAATGCAGTCTTTAAATGGACGTTGTTAATAAGGGAAAACAAAATTCCACCTGTTATCAATCAAGAAATCACTTAAATAGGACCTACCTGAGAAAGTGAAGTAGACCAAATGCTAGACATCATTTTGAGATCCCAAAAATGTTAGGAACAAATGAGAAAGAAAGTCATTGAGACCTATCAGTCTGGAAAAGGTTATGAAGCCATTTCTAAAGCTTTGGGACTCCAAGGAACAACAGTGAGAGGCATTATCCATGAACATGGAACAGTGGTGAACCTTCCTAGAAGTGGCCAGCCAACCAAAATTGCCCCAAGACTGCAGTAATGACTCATCCAAGAGGTCACAAAAGACCCCACAACTACATTCAAAGAACTGCAGGCCTCACTTGCCTCAGTGAAGGTCAGTGTTCATGATTCCACCACATGAGACTGGGTAAAAATGGTCTGTATGAAAACCACTGCTGAGCAAAAAGATCATTAAGCCTCGTAACATTTTTGCCAGAAAACATCTTGATGAAACCCAAGACTTTTAGGAAAATACTCTCTGGACTGATGAGACAAATGTTGAACTTTTTGGAAGGCGTGTGTCCCATTACATCTGGTGTAAAAGTAACAGTGCATTTCAGAAAAAGAACATCATACAAACAGTAAAATATGGTGGTGGTAGTGTGATGGTCTGAGACTGTTTTGCTTCTTCAGGGCCTGGAATACTTACTCTGATAAATGAAACATCTAGGTTACTAATGTAACCCCGTTCCCTGAAGGAGGGAAAGGAAATGTTATGTCGGACTGACGTCATGGGGTCTTGCCTGGGAGCCCAATCACCTCCAATTTTAACAATACGCGCCAATGAACATTGGCTAGTGAGATTTGCATGCCGAGTCCCTCCCACCCACCCAGTATAAATAGGACCGGCATTACTCACTTCATTCGTATTTTGCTGAGGAGCTGAGAGAGTATCCCGGCCATTCAGTGGTGGTACAGGACTGTGGCAGGACTATCAGTCAGTTACGTTCGACGTTACGTTGGACTGACATCATGGGGTCCCTATGGAAAATGCCACAGGCACTGAACTGTGTTTCGAGTATTGGAGATGCAGATGCTGGCATGCTATGGCGTGCTTTTAGGCAACTGCTCTCACGTAGTCGTAACCTACCCAGCGCCCCGAGTAAGCCCTAGCTTAGTCCTTAGTGCCAGCTGGAATGGAAGGGACAGGATATACTGCGAGGATGGTCAAGCTGCTGTTCCTTAACGTGACATTTTACGGGGGAAGAGTGCTTCGAATCTCAATTCCCATTGTTCAGCTTAACCAGTGTTGTTAAATAGCGTCCAATGGGGGACGCTACGGAGACCACACCCTGCCAAAAGGAGAGGTAACGTGTGGTGGTTATACATAAGGACTGACCCGAGGGGCAGTATGACATATGGAAGGTCTCTATGGTAGATCCTACCTATCGCAGGGAGGACGGTCTACCGGAAGAGACAGGGCAGAGCAGAACTGCAAAGGGAAAGACACAGAATTGTGGGAAAGACACCACAATTCCACCAGGTGGCTGCACTTTGTGGGCACAAGTGCACCACAATTGCACGCTATTCCTGGGGAATGTCCGCATAACCCTTAGCAGCCCCGCCATTGAGGGTAGTGAGAGTGGAGGAGGCAAAAGAGTAGCTTCAGGCAGTAAAATGTGCCTTTCACAACTTTTTGACCTCCTCATGCACCTCCGGGGAGAAAGGGACTGGAGTGGCGCATGGCTGTGAACCACACGCCGCCCCCAGAAACCAATCATCAAACCGCGAGTGCTCAGGACATAGTGGAGAAATTCACTCAAGCCTCACTCAAGCCCGGGAAAGCATGACTGTCAAATCCAAATCCAATTCCACATGTGCAGCCACCCCGGCTTCCTCTTCTTATCTGGAGAACAAAAGCCCACTCTCTGTTGCAGCGATCGACACCCGATCCTCACCCGGAGCACTGAACGAGATGCAAGGTACCTCACGTGAAGGACCTGCATGATCATCCGGAAACTCGACAGCAGATGGCATTCTAGAGGAGTGGGAGGTTCGTGAGGGCTGGCCTGACGAAAAATGCCAACATGGACATGCTCCAGCAATGAGATCACGCACCACCCATGAACGCTCTCTCAGCATGCTGTTTACCCAGACACGTGAGACAGTGATCGTGGCCGTCAGATGAGGTCGGGAAACAACGGCGTCCACAAACACACGGACGAAAAGACATCTTGAAAAAGACGCTGATCGTCCGTGCTGCTCTTTTAGGGAACTGCTCAACTGAAGCACCGAGGGGTGAAACGTTTCACGGGAACAGGTTTTCGTCACACCACTGAATGCACCCTTATACCAGTGGAGAGAACCGTGACGAGCTGTGTGAGAGCAATTACAATTGCTGTTTGCGGAAATAACTCCTGATGCACAAACTACTCTCTGTAGAGGTGATCAGAAAAGAGCGATCAAAACTCGCTCAGCTCAGCTCAGAAGCAAAAGTATGAATGAAGTGAGTAATGCCGTTCCTATTTATACCCGTATGCCGGGTGGGTGGGACTCGGCATGCAAATCTCACTACCCAGTATTTATTGGCGCGTTTTGTTAAACTTGGAGGTGATTGGGCTCCCAGGCGAGGAGGATACCATTCATATGAATGGTGCCAAAAAATATGCTACCAAAAAATCCTAAGGAGAATGTCCGGACATCTGTTTGTGACCTCAAGCTGAAGCTAACTTTGGTTCTGCAGCAGGACAATAATCCAAGTCCACCTGTCTTGAGGTCAATGACAACAATTCTGCAGAGTTATTAGGTTTAGGGGGTAAACACTTTTTCACACAGGTCAATGTAGGTTTGGATTTAGATTTCCCTTAGTAATAATAACTTTAATTAAAAAAATACATTTTGTGTTTACTTGTGTACTCTTCGAAAAAATATTGTGCTACAAACATGCAAAACAAAATGAAATCAGGAAGGGGGGAAAACTCTTTTCACATGTAAGATAGTCATAACATGTGAGCATAAAACCTCATAAAATTATCCTTAAATTAATAATAACGATCAGATTTAAATTTTGATTCAAAGAGTTACTTAATACCAAGCAGCCATAAGATCAATATGCTTTTGTTTACTGAAACAAATATTTGATCTCAAATTGGCATAAGCATTTGTCTCCAGAAGTTCTCTCATGAAAGATTCATTTGCTTAACGTTTTTACACAATTTCGTCAGACTATTAGTGAGAAAAGTTTTATTCTAAATAAGATGTTTACTGATTAAACATGGATAATGTATTAAGCCTTCTGGAGGAAAGTGGTATTAAATTGAGTTTGTGTTTCCAAGCAATGAAAACCAAACTAATTCTTCACCATATGGACCAACTAAACAAAGCAAGAGCAACATTCTTATCTAGTTCTGTATTATTCCAAATATAAGATGACCCTGTTTATGAGATGTTTATTGCACTTTTTCAAGATATAACATTTAGAGAAGAAATATAAAGAAAATTATTTTATTTAGCAAATATTGCATATTTTTCCCCATATTTTCCATATTAAAATTTTTATACTGAAAGTATCTTAAATACTGGTAAAATATACCAACAATTACATAAAAAATAAACACTTTATGGCATGCTACAAAAAATATCCCTTAGTTCTCATTTCCAGTAGATTTCTCACCTTTTTTATGTACCGTGAAAGATGTTGGCATGTCTGAAAACACAGATGTTTAATCCGCATTACCTATCTGATCCAGAGGATATGAATGTTTTTTCCTTCAGCTGATCATCAATTTCTCCCTGAAGTTGGATGGCAGGTTCTGGGAAAAACATGTTATGCAGTATAATGCTAATAATTCTTACGCCGCACCAAAGCTGTCTTTTCGAGGAAACTGACACACAGCCGAAACAAGAAAGGAGGGTCCTAGCTGGTGGTGTTTAGCTCTTTCCCCAGCCACACACTGACACACCCGCCTGGCAACTTTCTCGAAGTGTCCGTATCGTGTATGTATTTGCAGGTGTATTATTGACATGTAAAAGATGGAACAGGGATGGGCAACTGGCGGCCCACAATATCTTTAAATACAGCCTGCTGAAGTGTATATATACACTCACCTAAAGGATTGTTAGAAACACCATACTAATACTGTCCCCTTTCGCCTTCAGAACTGCCTTTCTACGTGGCATTGATTCATGGGTACATGGTGGTCATAAAGGGATGGACATGGTCAGAACCAATGCTCAGGTAGGCCGTGGCATTTAAACGATGCCCAATTGGCACTAAGGGGCTAAAATGTGCCAAGAAAACACCATTACACCACCACCACCAGCCTGCACAGATGAGTGGAGATGAGTGTTACCCAGTGGGGTCCTCTGCTGTTGTAGCCCATCCACCTCAAGGTTGTGCATGTTGTAGCTTCACAACCACCCCGGTTGTAACAAGTGTTTTTTTTTTTCTTCAAAGTTGCTCTTCTATCAGCTTGAATCAGTCGCTCATTCTCCTCTGACCTCTAGCATCAACAAGGCATTTTCGCCAGCAGGACTGCCGCATACTGGATGTTTTTCCCTTTTCACGCCATTCTTTGTAAACCCTAGAAATGGTTGTGCGTGAAAATCCCAGTAACAGAGCAGATTGTGAAACACTCAATCCCGTCTGGCCCGTCTGGCACCAACAACCATGCCATGCTCAATATTGCTTAAATCACATTTCTTTCCCATTCTGACATTCAGTTTGGAGTTCAGGAGATTGTCTTGACCAGGAACAACCCCTAAATGCATTGAAGCAACTGCCATGTGATTGGTTGATTAGATAATTGCATTCATGAGAAATTTAACAGGTGTTCCTAATAATCCTTTAGGTGAGTGTCCTCTGATAAATTTTAATACATTTGCAAAGTGAGTCATGTAAAGATTGCTTTCAGATTGTAGAGGTCACTGCCGGTAACTATAGTAATTACAATGTGAGTATACTAGCATTTTCACGCTAATGTCAACATTCAACAAAATAGAAAAAAGAAAAGAAATATTTTCAATGAAAATTGTGTTTTCCAGTCAAGATGGGGAATCGTTTTAATGAGTTCAAGGGGCACACATGTGTTTGGTTGGTTTGGAATCAAAATCTGTAATGAAAGTTTTTAATAAAAAATCGCCATTATGCCACTTCTCACAAAGAAATGTATGAAAGATACGCTGGTGATGCCAGAGTTGCAACTGTGCATCAGCAGGAGAGTCTTTGTGATCGTGGGAATGTTGTCTGAACTGAATGGTAAATGCATCTGATTGGGGGGTGTTAAAGTATGGAATTGATATATTGTCATATTCAGTTATTGTCAAATAATTATATTACAATGGAGTTCACTTATCTCGAGTCACGGTTAACTTGCCAATACTATTATGTTGACGTTTTTGAAGTGGAACCGTCAAACTCCCTTTTTGTCTTAGTATTTTCCATTCTTTAATGTCGCCGAAATCAAATCTCTCGAGCACAAAAAGTGACAAATTCGACACTTCCCATGATTATTTCATGACTAATTTGCATACCTAGTTCACTGCACATGTGCTGAGTTTGCCTTAAACGTGGATCGCGGTCCGCTCACGGTTCACTCCCTGTCGTTGATCTCGTCTGAGGGATAACACGCTGTAGCCTCCCGCACGTTTTTTGTGATTTTGTGAGCAATCTTTGTGTTTGCATTGTTGGAGGATATAATTAAAGGTTTGTATCAAGAATCGAAGGTGGTTTTTATTGTGGTGGTTATGCCTTTTGTTGTTAGCAAACACAGTACAGTGTATGTACATTTTTTTAGATGAATATCGATCGCTTCATCAAACAAGTCGCAGCAACACTGTTGTGCAAAAAGACACCAAAAACTCGAGCATGTACATTATCATTTAATAACTCACATCATGTACATCAATACATTTTCATTTTTCTTTCTTGCGAGGGTTGTTGTATTTGGCGCTCTGACAGCCGGCGCTTCACTTCCACTATCACACTGACAGCTGGCGCTGATAGGCTGTCTGACCTGTCAATCATGCAATAAGACGTGATTGGCTGTGCTGCCATGAAGGCGGGTTCTTCTCATCTGATCAACACAACACTCTTAAAGGGACGAGTGCAGCGGGAGAGATTGCTTTTCTGATTCTGACTTGTGTTTGTTTTTTTATTGTGTGAATTTCACGCACAAGCACTGTGTACCGAGCCTGAACAGTTATGGATAATTGAAGTCATGCGAGCAACATTTGAAATTCGAAATGTGATCTTACACAAAAAAGTTCATGGTTATGGCAACAATTTTTTTACACAAAACCCAAAACCCGCTGGCTAAATGAGCGTGCGGATTATCTGCGTCTGCGGGCTATATGTGGGAAAATATATGTTATATGGGTTATCTTGATGCTGACCCCCGAGGCCGTCGACATAACCGAACTCCACTGTATATTATTTCTATTCATGGTGATATGTGGATTTCGAAAATAACATTTGGAAAAAACAATGAATGAGCAATTTTTAAATATTCTTTGAGGGTGGTTTGGGAATGTTCTGTAGGCTACTAATCAAACATAGGATTGACAAAATTGTAAATGACTTTGTTGCTAATGTAAAGGTAATGCATTGCTTGTCAACTGAAAATAAAGTTAACATTTGAATTGGCATAGTTGCAGAAGTTTTGTAGTTAACAAAATCTTTAAAAAAGTTTTGCACTAATTGTGCTCTCATTTCCCTCAAATTGAAAATTGAATAGAATTGTGTGATTGTCTTTATTAGTAAACTGGCCCCTTCATTTATAACCAGAAATGCTGGCCCTCATCATTATCAAAGTTTCCCAGACCCGGTCTGGACCATGAAAAAGAAGAGAATTAAATTCGGAACAATAAGATAATTGCCCATTAGTTATAGTTTATCTTTATTTTCACGTTTTTTTTTAATCCTTTTTAGTTTTGGCAAATGTTGTTAATGCTTTTGGCAAATGAAAGTTTATCCGGCAGTCCTGAAATCATTAATTTATGGATCATCTCTTCAGTATCTTGTCACAGAGACTGTGTTTGTTTTGACAGGTGAATCACTAGATTTTGGTTTTATGATGTTTACTGCAGTTAGGCTGCTGCGTGGGGGAGGCAATATTAATTCTGTACTTAAAATGCCACACACATTTACAAAAAAAAGCTTGAACAGTTCATTTTATCAAGGCTCGTAGAGGTCTGAAGTATTGTATTCCCTCTCTGGCTTGAATACCAAAATGAAAAATGAGTCTCTCTCTCACTCTCCTTTGTCTAAAAGCATTGTATAAGCTGTGTGCACTGAATATTGCAGTGATTACAGTACCACATGCCATTTTTTTCAGAACAGAATTAAATGAGTATATAAATTCATTAATTTGATTCAAATAGGGTTTCAGACTTGATATGCGAGCATATTTTTTAAAGCTCATTACTCATTCTCTTAGCAAAACGTATGTGTTTGTGTATCCATCCCTAACTGATTAGGATCCCACAATGCAAACCATTTGTTTATCTCTTCCAGCAGTGTTAGGTAGATTAGATTTAGATTGGGTTGATTTAAGTAATTTAATCTTGTTACTTTTAATCTCCCGGTAATCATTTATTTGATGTCATGCACAAGAAGATTTCTTTAATGTTTTGATTTTACAAAATTTGAGTAAAATATTCCTTAAACTGCAATTAAGTGCATTAAAAAATATGAATAAACTACTATCTTCAAGGTAGATCTGAAAAATCTAAGTCAAATATACTTTATTCAGTGAAGATCAGTACTTTATTCTTTAATCAGCTGTATTATTTAAATGATAAAAGCTATGGCCTGCTTTGTAACACACTTACTTTGTCATTTCTGTTTGCATTTGCATTTGGTTTCTATCTCTCTTTTGTTATGACCTTGTTTTCGGTCTGATTTAACATATCCAGAGGTGCTGAACTCCTCATGAGGCTTTAGATCAAAAGTGTTAATGCATAAAGCCCAGTCATAAAACAAAACAAGGAAGTGATAGCATAAATATTACACAAGCTATGCTATTCATTTATCAACATGATTTATTGAAACTGTCAAAAAAGCTTGTGTAATGTACATTATCTCCTTCTGAAATGTTGAAGGGAGGCTTTATTGTTGATATTTTTAGTATAATAATTTTATTAGGTCCACAATAAATAGCCTTATATTTTACATGATAAACTAATTGCTTCATATATATATATATATATATATATATATATATATATATATATATATTGTTTAACATGACTTTCTATTGTAGATAAAAATAAATGACATTTTATAGCAGTGCATTTTAATTCATCTGTTATACATTACTTTATTAATTTCTCCTGTGTGTTTTTCCATGTGTGCATATATTCTTTGTTATTCTGCCCAGATTGACAGATTGATACTCTAGAACAGTTTAATGACTACCAACTCAGTAACAGTGTGTTCCTGCTCCAACAAACCAATCAATATGTGTACATCAGTGCGAGTTGTGAGTCCAGCAGCAGGTTAAGACAGACTGAGTTTAGAAGAACAAATGAGAGTATGGCTGCACCGAACTGTCCCTCAATCTCCCCTAAATGATTTTGTGCTGGTTGTGTTCCAGACGTGGTACTGAATGAAAGGTGAGAGCCTTGAATTTGATGCAGGCAGCTACTGGTAACTTGTGGAGAAAATCCAAAAAAGGAGTTTAATGTGGAAACTTGGATTGAACATCTTTTAGAGTGTTTTTAATATTCCATTTCAATTTAAGGTTTTAAACTGAATTGAAATAGTAAACAGGGTACACACACTGAATTTAAAAATATGGAATAAAAATGAAAGGAAATTATTACAAATTGTAGCTATAACCAAGACACACTTTTGGCACCTTACAATATATTATTAATTTAGTTTTAAGCTAATAAAAGAGAATAAAAGTATGCAGTCCCAGTGCTGGGACACACTTTTACTTTCACATTTACTTCTATGCCCAATTTTACAGCATCCAATCCAATCCCAACCTGTGTGTCTTTGGAATGTGGGGGAAACTCCCACAGGAAAGACACATGGACACAGGGAGAACACGCAAACTCCACAAAGAAAGGGGCATCAGTGAGGCTGTGAGGCAACAGTTCAACCCACTGAGCCACAATAACTATCAGAATCAAAGACATGAGGTGGGAATCAAAACAAAGATCAGAAAAACTAAATATAGTTTGGGCATAGTGAGATTGTGTATATCAAGAAGAGGAGGGAGCTGTGGACTGAACCCTGAGGCACCCCGGTGGTTAGTTGATGTGATTTAGATAATCCTACAAGAAACCTTGGCTATACCCATGAGGCAAGACTCAAGGTTTCTCCAGTTATCTTTCTACCCCACAGACCTGAAATTGACTGTTTCTGATCATGACTGGCTTTTCAAAATAGGGGTCATGCTCCAATACCCAGTGTATATAGGGACGCAGGAAAACCCGGTTGGTAGAATACTTTATTTTACTTTTATTTACTTAATTATTATATAAGTCAAAGCGGATAAGTCTGTGGATTTGTCCAATATCTGCTGTTTTAATTTTGAGGCAAATTAGAATATCCAAATATCCCAGCAAAAATTGGTCTGATCAAACACAATCTATTTTTCATTTTCAAAGCCAAATGTCTGTCATTTCCTAAACACTAAGTGTGTCTGAAGGCTTTCTGCTGTTGTTTTTCACTGTCACAGTCACAGTGATTCAGTTGTTGTCTTATCAGTTCTTTGTTCCCTGTAGAATCAGTGAATAATGTAACATTTAAGGAGGCGTAACTGAAATTACTTCCTAATTGTTACTGATTTGCTGGACAGCCATAAGCTATTGATCAGCCCCTGCCACCATTATCCTGTCTTAAGCAATAGCAAATTGTTCTCAGATTTGCAGATCAGCCAAGCAGGGCAAACATGCTCTAATTTGTAAGGGCAATCTCATGGCACTCAGCACCCCTTTGGTATTCTATGCGGATAAATAGAAAGACGAGGGTGATAGATTTAATGCCATGGTGTTGATGATTATTCATTACACTGCTGGTTAGAAGGGGTACATGTTTAAGGGGCCTGTCAAAGCATGCATTTCACACTCTGCATAGTTACATTTTTTGTATGTTAAAGCAGACTTTTTTAGGCCAGGCTAGGCCAGACCTTTAATCAAATCAGAAGAACTTGACCAAACATGAATGCACCTCTTGATGGAAATAACATCAAAACATTTATTTCCATCAAGAGGTGCATCAGTTTTTGGTCAAGATCTTGTATTGATGATGCAAGAGTCCATCACTTATATTTGAATGTTGATGCGCTCCTCCCGTAACTGATACAAAGCAACTAAACACAAAGAAGTTTAGTTGAGTTTAGTTTTTATTACAATAGTATATACAGTTATAATGTTATGCGTGTTACAGCCCCAATCATAGTTAGTCATTGCTGTTTGATCGCGCGCTGAAGCTTAAGATGATCCCTGGAACAATGAAGCGCTGCAGGTCATTATCTTACTAAACACATCCTATATGAGATGAGATATTCATACTACATAACCTTAATATTCAAACTAATATCTGCATAAAATGATGCAAATGCACAAGTGAAATAAGTTATGTAGTCAAAATGTGTATCTCTGTTGTAGATGCACTCTTCCTGTAACAACATACTGAAACAACAACTGAACCCAAAGAATTCACAAGACTTTATTACAATAGTGTTCTCCTTATAATGTTATGTCAATGACATTCACAGTAGTTATTAATGTTGTATATTGCTGTTTGAGATGTGCACGCTGAAGCTAATCGCCAGAACAATGAAGCACTTTACTTCATCCTTCATCATTAATTAACTCAACCAAATGCATCCTATATGAGATTAATCTCTATTGATAATTAATCATAATTGCTTAATATGATTAATCATAATAAAACATAATGTTGTAATTATTTAGAAATTTAATTTAACTTGATTTAGTTTAATATAATAATCAATAACTCGGTTCGTCCAGCGAACACTCAGTATTGATCGTCTATTAATTCTTACGAAATAATTTTTTTCATGGTCACAGAAAAATAACCCTCTCAGCATGTAGCTGTGAATTGTTAAAATGACATTGATGTATAAGTAGACCATAATCAACTTGGTCATTGGTCAAGTATTGTGCACAAAGTTACATTAAATAAATCACGAACACATAACCAATCTTAACAAACACATACACACAAAACACGCATACATGAGAAATGGTGCAGTGAAAGTGGATTAAACCAGAAACACTCTCTTGTAATACTAATACATGTGCTGGTTATATAATTAGAATATCATCAAAAAGTTGATTTATTTCACTAATTCCATTCAAAAAGTGAAAGTTGTATATTCTATTCATTCATTACACAAAGACTGATTTGACTTAGTTTTGATGATTATAACTGACAACTGAGGAAAATCCCAAACTCAGTATCTCAGAAAATTTGAATATTGTGAAAAGGTTCAATATTGAAGACACCTGTTGCCACACTCCAATCAGCTAATTAACTCAAAACACCTGTAAAGGCCTTTAAATGGTCTCTCAGTCTAGTTCTGTTGCTAGACAATCATGGGGAAGACTGCTGACTTAACAGGTGTCCAAAAGACGACCATTGACACCTTTTACAAGAAGGCCAAGACACAAAAGGTCATTGCAAAAAAGGAGAGCTCTTTGTCCAAGCACATTAATAGAGAGGTGAAGTGAAGGAAAATATGTGGTAGAAAAAGTGTGCAAGCAATAGGGATAACCGCACCCTGGAGAAGATTATGAAACAAAAGCCATTCAAAAATATGGGGGAGATTCACAAAGAGTGGACTGCAGCTGGAGTCAGTACTTTATTAGTGAAATAAATCAACTGTTTGATGATAATCTAATTATATGACCAGCACCTGTATGTTGCATTGCTATCAATCATGCAGGTCATCAAAATATGAATTTGTAGTTAACTGTGAACTTCGAGTGAACTTGATTAATCATAACACTTTAATTAAATCTATAACAGAATGTTTGACCCCATAGGGAAATGGAAGGCATAATTGTTCATGTCTCAAGTGATTATGTAAGAAAGGGTAAGATAACAGAATAAGAAAAAGAGTATGTTCTCTAATAATTCTGTCCTAACGAAGACATTAAACAGTATACCTAAATATGCAAAACAGTAATAATACACACAATGTCCTGGATAGATTCATGTTCATTCGTAGTAACGATTAAATTTGAATTAATGTGAAGAAAAGTTCAGTTCTTAAGGACTTTATGTTTGTTGTATTTCTTTTGGTCACAAAACCATGGCAACCAGGGGCCTGGTTTTAATACTTTGGGGGTTTATTTGCAAACATTTACATTTTTTTATTAAGTGCTCTAAAAAAATAATTATATGCATTATATTTCGCAGGGAAAGTAAGAACTGATTAAAATGTCAATGCGTTTCTTGAATGCAATGTAAGTCGTTTTGGATAAAAGCATCTGCCAAATACATCAATGTAAATGTAAATTCAAAAATGTCCAAATCACTTCTGTAATGCAATGCAAACAAAACAAACATTTGTGTATGTGTCAAGAGTATTTGTACCTTAACGCTAAGAGTTAATTATTTCATTTGTGTTTTATTTTCAAATTAACAATTGTAGCGCAGCAGGAGAAAGTCTTTCAAAACGCTGGTCTTTGAGACCGAAACACACCGATGAAGTGGAGGGAGAACATACCTTTCGCTGGTCTCATTGTCATACCGTAAAACTTTGTACAAGTCCATAAAGACGACCTTGTCTTCATTATTCTCTGCTTCATCGTTATCAGCTTGAAATATTCTGAATGCTTTTAAAAAGTTCGAGCCATTATCCATGACAGTGGCTGTTCTCTTCCTACAAGGAGCAAATGAGCTGTGAATTAGGTATCATTTGGCGCACTCTTCTGTTTTTTGCTGTTGACAAGAGTTTTTCACCTACACATAATCAGTACTTAATGACTATTCCCTTCTTTTCTTGGCCGTTTTCAAAAATAATGATACTTCCATCACAGAAATGGAAAGCTCTGGCCTGTCATCTCTAGTTCTGACTAGTGTGCGATCATTCTACATTACTACGTTCATTTTAGAACTTTAATTTTTGAAGACAAATTAATTAAACTGAAAAGTAACGCATTACTTTTTTTAAGTAACGCAAATTTATAAAGTAATGAGTTACTTTACCCGTTACTTCAAAAAATTAATCGGATTATGTAACGTGCGTTTCTTGTAACAGGTTACCCCAAACACTGCTATTGACTTACATTATAGCAAAGTCTTGAGACACTGGAATGCCTCTTCAGCTGCAGGGTATTTTTGTCTGTTTTTTTGTATTTTGTCTGGTTGGCCCTTTTTGGTCAGGTCTGTAAGAGGACAAGCCAGAGAGGAGAAAAACAAGATGAAACAACGATAATAGCCCGCTAAACCCAGGAAAGCCTGTACCTGTTTCTTTGTAGTTGTCCGGGGACAGTCCCGTATAACTGCCAACTTTTCATTTTGTGGAATGATAAGACCGCGACATATGCGGTAGCCCAAGTAGTGTGCTTCGTCTAGTCCCAGATGGCATTTGTGGGGATTAGCAGCTAGTCCAGCCTGTTGTAATGCAGACAGCACTTCCCGTAACCTGGTTAAGTGGTCCTCCCAATTCTCAGAGTGGACCACCACATCATAAAGATAGGCAGCGGCATACTCCTGGTGGGGCCGCAGGAAAATATCCATGAGCTGTTGGAAAGTGGCTGGAGCCCCATGATGGCCAAAGGGAAGGACAGTGCACGCCAATACTGCCAATGGCCTGAGGGTGGACTAAAGGTAATTTTCTGCTTGTCCTGGTGGCTCAGGGGTACTTGCCAATAACCCTTGGTGAGATCTAGTGTGGACATGTAGCGTGCCGAGTCGTTCAATGTGTTCATCCACTCGGGGCATGGGGTAACTGTAAAATTGCGAGACTTCGTTTAGCTTCCTGAAGTCATTACAAAAAAACAAAGTGCCGAATAAAAGTTCAAAGCCTGTATTGGCTTGAGGTACCTCTCAGACCCCAAACAACACATACGGCAGCATCTTGTCCCAGTCACACCCATCCTCGACAACAACCCTCTTCAACATCTTCTTCAAAGTTTTGTTAAAACATTCAACTAGCCCATCAGTCTGAGGGTGGTAGAGGTTTGAAGATGTTTTACCTTTAACAGACGGCGTAGGTCAGCCAAGATCCGGGAAACGAAGGGTGTGCCCTGATCGGTGAGTATGTCGGCAGGAATTCCCACCCAGCTACAGAGCAGAAACAGTTCCTGAGCTATGGCTGCTGAGGTTGCTCGCCGAAGGGGTAGCAGGTGGCATAGTCCAAGTCCATATGTCCTTAGAACAAGGTAAGAACTCTCTGAAGCAAGGAAAGTCTGGCGACTGCGTCTTCCCCTCGGCAGAGGAGTTGGTCCAACCCAGACCAGACTCTCCCTAAAAGCAAGGGCACTGAGAGATCGGGGAGAATGTAGGTACCAACATTACAACCTACCTGGAGCGACAGAAATTGTTACTGTTTGAGCCGGGACATACCTGATGTCCCCATGGACACAGGTGATGGGGAGATAAGATTTACCGATCTTAGTTGTTCCCAGGAACTGAGGGTGTACCAAACTGACACTGCTTCCCATGTTCAATACTGCTCTGACTCGTCGACCATTGATCCATACTTCTTGTTTGGGGGCACCGTCTGGTACCATTTAATGGACGATGCCGCCCGTCATCCAAGTTCGCCCCCCTTGAGGGACAGGATCTGTTGGGATTGGTTCATCTTGGGGCATGGCTCGGTGAGCCACCAGGCTTACTGGCTTGTGGGTGCCATCTATCCCTTGTCGCTCCCTGGCTGTGCCTCTCCTGGTGAATGGGACAGCTTTTTCCCCTACGTCTTCTGAAAGTGACGCTTCTAAAAGTTCTACTGCCTCCAAAAGTTCACTCAATTTGGTGGGATTGGTGAGTCCCACAGCTTGGCGGTGTGGTCAAGGAAGGGAACGCAACAACCTATTGTTACGTCCCTATTAGTCTAGGAGTATCCAAAGGGACATCAACAAACCAGAAAGGAAACAAGTAGACCGGCTGTGTAAGAAAACTAACCAAAACAGGATTTAAGCAGACCAACAACAAAGCTTGAAACATAAGTAGTAAAGCTTTACTGAAAGATTATTCAGTAAAGCTGTACATAACCAACTTAAAGAGGGAAAAACAAAAGGTGAAAAGGGAACAAGATTATTGCCAACAAAAAGAAACATAAAATAAGACAACCCAACTAACTACAATATAAAGAAATCTGGCTGAAAACAAAGCATAAACAAAACCTAACTACTCTACTTACAACCAAAACTTACAAGGTGTGACAAACACTCCTTACCTGGTGGTAATAGACAGAACCATAAACTAGATGTGCACCATGAAATAATGTCCCAATTCAAATAAAAGAAAAACATTCACAGCACAACAAGGCCTAGAGACCTTACAAAATAAACAGGGACAAAAATACACCAAAATAATAAGAGAAACACTAACAAACAGAAAACTCTACAACACAATAACAAGATGTACAAAACAAGAAGAAGCCCCCCTCAGATAACCGCCATCTTGAGTCTTATAGTCCTTGGAGATCTCATGGCGCGGTGTGCGATTGGCAGATTCTACAGGACAGGCAGCAATTGGCTGGAACACATGCAGATGGATGAACCAATGGAAGGGCAGGTTTCTGCAAAAGAGAACACACTCAAAAAACAACAACAACAACACACATTGTCCTAAAAGAAAAATAAACCTATTGATCGTGACTCTTTCCACAACTTCTGCTGCTGTAGCTTGGTCGGGGAATAGCCAATGTTTAACCAGACGAGCCATCTGAGTGCAGTGTTGCCAGATGGGACTGACGATTTCCAGCTCAATTACAGCATAAAACCCGCCCATTTAAAAAAATTAAAGACCAAAATTGTTGACGGGGGGGAGAATGACATACACGCGATTGTTGACGGGGCGGGGGGATTGGGGGGCTGCTTGTTTTAGTGGAATTTATATGCATTTGTAGGCTTGTTTTAATGGAATCTATATGCATTTGTTTATGAAATTTGGGCGGGTTTGTATTCAAAAACAAGCCCAATTTTTATCGACCAGCCCAATGCATTTTTTTGGAATCCGCCCAATCTGGCAACACTGGCTAAGTGTAGAATAGAATAGAATAGAAATGTATTGTCCCTTAACGGGAAATTTGTTTTCACAAACTGTCATACAGTACAGTAGCGTGAGCTGGCATGACAGACGTGTCGTCGCAGTAGAGCATGCGCTGTGTCCTGAATCCATACACGAGTACTTGGGTCAAAAGTCCACTCATGCTCATTATGTGCAGCAGACCCCGAAGACAGACCCACACACCCAAGAATTTCCTTTTTAAGCGGAGCATAATCATTTGCTTGGTCTATTGAGTGGAAAAATAGATCCGTTGCGGCTCTCCCACGAGCAGTGGGGCAAGAAGTTGCGCCCACTCGAATTGATCCCAATCCTCTCGGGTAGCTATTACCTCAAACATATGGAGAAACGCCTGAACATCATCTTGATCTGTCATTTTAGGGAGGACTTGCCTTGCTGTTGTGCGTCTCTCAAAGTGGGTTG
This sequence comes from Rhodeus uyekii, assembly GCA_037043235.1. Classification (NCBI taxonomy): domain Eukaryota; kingdom Metazoa; phylum Chordata; class Actinopteri; order Cypriniformes; family Acheilognathidae; genus Rhodeus; species Rhodeus uyekii. Next base: position 4,979,820 of record JAWRVZ010000016.1, on the reverse strand, counting down.
TGCAAGCAGTTGTTTCTGTTTGTAAGAGCAGTAGCTCTTCAGCTATGTGTATCTGACTCGCTACCAGCCTTTCGGACAACTGCTGCTGTCGGACTGATACCTTTGCAAGGTGACGGATGATGTCTCCCACGCTGGGGGAAAGGCTTCATGTCGCTGATCTCCCGCCCACATTCTCCACCAATGTAGCGGGTTCCGAAAAAGGAGTTGGGAAAAAGGAGAGTGGACACGAGAAAGTGAGTTCAACCCGGAGGGTGCGTTTATTTACACGTTATAAGATGCAAGGAGAGTAGACCAGTAGATGCTTGACTGTAGTCTTTGACGGTCGGTTCCTCCGTGCTTCTCAAGTGCTCCCCAAAAGTGAGTCTTTGTGGTCTTATGGCGTGAAGGTGAAAGTCCACACAACACAAATGTTAGTCTCCTTTGAGCAGTGGCGGACTGAGCAAATACGGGGCCCTAGGCAAACTTTTATAAGGGGCCCCTCCCCTCCAGAAAAATGCAGTGTTGCCAACTATTTTCAAAGGAAAGTCGCTAGGAGACGTCATATTTAAGCGATCATACTGTCAACGGAGCGGGTGCGGAGCGATCGTACCGCTCAGACAACGGGGGAGGTGCAATCACTCTGTCAAGATTTTTTTTTAAATTGTTAATGAGTGCTATAGTTCTTTGGAAGGGGCTGCTTGTTGGGGCCCTTGTATGTTCGGGGGCCCTAGGCAATTGTCTACACTTGGCTAATGGTAAGTCTGCCTATGCCTTTGAGAGAACCTTCTGTTTCCACCAGGGTTAATATCCTTGTCTAGATTATTGCCAGAACTCCATCAGCTGGGCTTCATGATTGTTTCCCAGCTGGTGTGTGTGTGTGTGTGTGTGTTGCCAGGGGCAGCTGCTGGTGACTTGCCACAATATATATATATATATGACGGATGATGTCAATATATATATATATATATATATATATATATATATATATATATATATGTCAATACAATATATATATATAGTCCCTGACAAAAGTCTTGTCGCTTGTGTACAAATTGACTTGAATTGCCCCTGAAATATATTTCTAATGTAACGTCCTCCCCAGTCTAGGGTTGGGGAAGGCCCGTAACAAGTACAAACAACTCAATTTGAACGATTCCGTTCCCTCTCCTGTCCCAGCTCAAACACTAAACCACCAAACAAACGCTTTGTTTATAAAGAAAACCTCTTTTATTTCAGAACACAGGGGGGGGGGGGGGGAAAGATCTTCAGGAGGGGTTAAGGCCAAAATAATAAACATAAGAGATTCTAACTAAGGAGACTTAATCTAACTTACCTACCAAAAGAAATAACTCCAAATAAAACACAATAACTACCTAGCTAACCAAAAACAGGAGAAAACATTCCCAAAGAAAATGGCAACCACCTCCCTACCATCCCCAAAACATATATTAAATTAACATACAAGAAAATAGACTTACATTCAAAGAGGAAAACAAACTTAGCACAAGGCAAACTTAACAAGCTTTAGTACAAGGCAAACTTAAACTTAAACTTAAACAACACAACTGGGGCAGGAGAGCAGACCGGCCACGAACCCACTCACGCAGCGGCGCTCTGCGACGGGTGTAAAAGTGAGCTCTGTCCACTGGTGCTGTTCCTCTGCTTTTAAGCACTCCAGCTCATCAAGACAATTGCCCACAGCTGAACCGCGTTAGGACCTGCGCAGGGAAAGAGAGAGCAAGTGAAAGAGGAGGAGCAAACAACACCCAGTACACACTATACAAGGACTAAAAAAAAATAACATCCAGGGATGTAACACTAATCAAGATTTTTTTTTACAAGAAATGGCTCATTTTAATCCCAACAGTTTTTGTAATAATGTTTCAGTGCAAAACAAAACTTTCAAAAAGTATTCTAATATCCACAACTTGGTAAAGCCCGTTGAGTCAATTTTTGCAAAGACATAAGTGTTGTCGCCTAGTCATATGAGCTTCATCTGTGACTAATAATGGATCAGTTAGGTCTCAGGTGTGCATAAAATGAACCCCAGTACACTAGACCTTCCCATCAACTGCAATTAGACTCTGCAAACATGCCTAAGATTCACCCTGAGACTAAAGTTTTGACTATCAAGAAGCTGAAGACCAGATCCACTGCTGATGTGGCAGACACCTTCAGTGTGTCTCAGCATCAACTACAAAGGATAAAAAAAAGATTTGAAGAGACTGGAGATGTTTTTGAAAAGCCCAGTTCAGGCAGACACCCCGCAAGATAACTGGTTGAGAGGACCGTTTGTTGGCTTGAAAATCCAAGGTCAGCTCATTTTAAACTGCAGCAGAGCTCCACGAGACCTGGTCACCTGAAGTCCCTGTGTCAACCAGAACAGTTTGTTGGATTCTGTCTCGAAATGGCCTCCATGGTCGAATTAGTGCCCAGAAGCCTGCACTAAACAAAAGACAATTGAAAAACCGTGTGGCATTTGCCAAGGCCCACAGCCTGCTAAAAGGATGGATGCTGGAAAAGTGTCAGAAGGTGCATTTTTCAGGTGAATCTTCTGTTGAATTACACCACAGTCACCGCAAATATTGCAGGAGACCTACTGGAGCCCGCATGGATCCGAGATTCACCCAGAAAACAGTGAAGATTGGTGACGGAAAAATCATGGTCTGGGGTTACATCCAGTTTAGGGTGTGTGAGAGATCTTCAGGGTGGAAAGCAACATCAGTGGTCTAAAATACCAAGAAATCTTAGCTACCTCTTATATTCCTAACCATATAAGAGGCCAAATTCTGCAGCAGGATGGTGCTCAATCCCATACTTCCATCTCCACATCAAAGTTCCTCAAGGTGAAGAAGATCAAGATGCTCCACGATTGGTCGGCCCAGTCACCAGACATGAACATCGTTGAGCATATGTGGGGTAGGATGAAAGAGGAAGCATGGAAGACGAAACCGAAGAATATTGATGAACTCTGGGAGGCATGCAAGACTGCTTTCTTTGCTATTCCTCAAGACTTCATCAACAAATTGTATGAATCCTTGCCAAACCGTATGGATGCAGCCCTTCAAGCTCATGGAAGTCATACAAGTTATTAAATTTGGTTCAAACAGCACCACTACTTAATTTGCTGACATATTTTTGTATTTGCAATAAATTTGTTCAATTTCTGTATAGGCGACAAAACTTTTGTCTTGCCAAAATTTAACCTTTCTGTCTTGATTAAATGATAAATCTTTTTTCAGAGAAACAAATTTATTTCAGTGCATTAAACATCATTTGGGAGGGTTTTAGCTTTTCAAATGAGCTATTTCTAACACCAATTGATTTAATTAAAAGTCAGGTTAATAGCAGGTGTTTCTGCAAAATAGATAAGTGACAAGACTTTTGTTAGGGACTGTATATATATATATATATATGACGGATGATGTGTATATATATATATATATATATATATATATATATTGTTGATATGATATATATATATATATATTGTTACTCGTATATAAGTTGAAGTGCACATGATTAAATAAAATTATTATATATATTTTTTTAATTTTTGTAGAAATAAAAATAGAAATGAAATCTAAAAGTATGTTTATTTGTACTTTTTTTAAAATCTGTTTACGATGTTCTCTGCTCGCTTCTTGATGGTACTTCCCCTAAGCACAAGTTTGGCATAATTTTTAAAGCGTAGCAACGTTGTGAATATTCATAATGACTTTTCAATTAGTCTGAACCAATGAAATGTGATTTTCAAACTCTGCTGATGTATGCCAAATAATCTTACGCACAAAGACTCTTCAGACAGTGCATAATCCCGATATACACATATACACAAAATTACAGAATTTCAAGATATCTATCTTGGCGAGTATTCACGTAATCATTAACTGTTGTGTCTTAAGTGAACATTTGGTTAACTGTTGGAAAAATATTTGATGTTTAAAAATTACAGTGCATTACAGTAGGTCTTAATATATAGGATGTGTTTCATTAATGTTAATCAAACAATTGTGGTATGGAGAAAAAAAGTTGATTGTGTTTTTTTTTTCTATAGATATTTAGTTGTGATTTGGTCTGTTCCAAAATTGGTGTTATTATCAGGGATTTCAAGGAAAAGGTGATTTTGAGTTGGAATCTTTTTCTAAATTTTGAGATCAGATGATGCTTAGTAAAAAAAAATTATGGACTTATTCCAACAAATCATGTTTCATTGTAAAGGGTCTTTTAAATAAAGAATGTGAATATAACAATATATCAAATAGAAATGATCAAACTTAAAATGATCAAAAGACATATTTTAAATGTTACAAAATACAGAATGTCAAATAATATTATAGTTTTAGTAAAAAAGTATAAAAATAACTTTACCGTAAGTTTTGATGCATAATCTCAGCAAAAAATTAACGTGCCCTTTTCAAGATACTGTATAGATCATTTTGAAAAAAAATCAAATAATCTCATGTCCTTTCTCATGGTCTTACAGATCTTTATTTAAATGGGTTTAAACAATGTTTTTCATGGTTGTGCAATGAACCACAAACAATTTTAAGCAGCTCAATGTTGATAATAATCATAATTTTATATAAAATAACATTATTTTGTATATAGTTTATATATATAATTTATTTATTATTATTATTTTGTTAAATAGACTATGAAAGCGTGCAATGCATGGTTTAAATGAACCTGTAATGCTAATTAGCCCAATCTCTCTTTTTCTTCTTTTAGCCGTTGAAGCTGCACTGTGATGTTTGCAGTATAGTGTCCAGCTCTGGTCAGATGCTGGGACGTGAGACAGGATCTGAGATTGACCAGTCATCCTGCATATGGAGAATGAACAACGCTCCCACCCGGGGCTTTGAGAGGGACGTGGGCCGCAGGACAGACCTGAGAGTGGTGTCTCACACTAGTGTTCCTCTGCTAATCCAGAAGCCCCAGCACTTCTTCGCCCAGGGGAACGAGACCGTCTATGTGGTCTGGGGACCCTTTCGAAACATGAGGCAGGATGGCAAGGGAATTGTGTACAATATGCTGCGTCAAGCAGTGGAAAACTACCCACAGTCTCGCATCTACGTCACCACAGAAGAGCGCATGAATTACTGCGACACAGTTTTCAAAAAGGAGACCGGCAAAGACAGGTGAGAGCGCTGTAAGCACCGCCTGTAGGAGGTAGTTAACCTGGCACGGATTCTAAACATTAAACATCTTTAGTACTGGAAAGTTTTCAGTCCTGTAATTAAGTCCTTAATACATTTACATTCACACACAGATCAGTTTTTTACTGGAGTGTAACAAGTTGTCTGTCACATAATGCAGTGTGAGAGAGCTGTTCTGCTTGTCTATCGTGTGTCGCATTCGTCTGCTCCTGTCAGTTTTGTGTTCTAAGTGTGACTCACATGGTCCATTTTCCACCAGCTGAAGATTTGAAGACAGACAGTATTTAGGACGCTATTGTAAGCTACTGTGTGAATGGGACATTTCAAACTCATTCGGACATTGTGTCTCATTCGGACATTGACATTCGGACATTGTAATTCTGTGAATTTTAATTGAGCTTTAACTGAATTAGGATGGAATTCAATTAATTATTAATTGAATTAAATTGGTGACAATGTACAAATTTACAATAGGTTGCATTTGTTTCCGAATTTCCGTAATAAAAAAGAACAAACCAGAGAAAAAAACTGCTTGTCAATATTTGGAAAAAGTCTAACAAGTCAAAGTCAAGTGGTAAAATTAACATGAAGAAAAAAATAATATTAATATTAATCAAGAAGTATGTTAAAATTATAGACGTATAATTTTACTTTGGTGACAAACATGAAGTAGGGTAACAACTCACTGCATGATTGAGCCTATAGAATAGATTAGCAGTTACACTGGCCCTAAAATTCAAGCTATCAAGGTAAAAAAACTCTGTCTCATATCATGATATAGCTAAACAATAGGCCTATCACATGAGTAAGGAACGCAGTATTACATGAGTGCTGTTTTTGTCCCAAATAGTGTACAAAAGTGATATTAATTTTATACTAAAGCCAAAGCAGAATTTTTGTGCGTCTCAAAGCAACACATAGTGGTGCTTCATTTCTGAATTAATCCACGTTTTGAGGGAATCAGTCAGGTGATATAAATGATTCAGTGGCCCATTTATATATTATTTCTATATATATATATATATAAAGTTCCTCTCTCTGAAGAGTCTCTTTCTTTTATCCATTAATCCTCTCTGTAGCCGCCTCCTGTCTTGAGTTTGCATCTAGGATGGCCAAGGCTTTCCTCCATCCCAGGTCAGGTTATGTTCCTAAAGTGCCCACTCACGTGGCTCGGTCCATTGTGCTGCAGGCCTTCTGCCCTCGACCCCTTCAGTGACCAGGGCCAGGAGTTTAAGAACAAGGTCTGTCCAGCGCAAACACTAGACACTTACGTCCACAGGTCTGCCCCTTGGCGTGAAATAGACCAGCTGTTTGTTTGCTGCGGGACCCCTAGGGGGGCCCCAGCATCTAAACCTACCCTAAGCAGATGGATAGTTGAGGCTATCTCTCTGGCTCATGGCCGGATTTTCACTCCACTAGGAGCGTGGCTGCCTCTAAGGCCCTTCTATCAGGTGTTTCCCTGTCCAATGTTTGCGATGCGGCAGGTTGGTCCTCCCCGCACACATTCCTGAGGTTCTATCAGCTCGACCTCAACTCCGCTCTGGGAATATGGGTCCTCTCGTATTGAGCTACGACACACTCGTCAGCCTTGGTATACCGTTCCCCTAGCATTCGACACAGCACGAGTTCCCTTGAAAGGGAACATCTCAGGTTACGCATGTAACCTCAGTTCCCTGAAGAGGGAACGATACGCTGCGTCTTTGGCCTCAGCTCCTCATGCCTTCTGAGCTTACTTCAGACACTCCTTTAAGTTACCATCTCCGGTTTTCGGCGCACCTATATCACCATGTATCTTTACGTCACCAACTTGTGACTAACACTCACACTTACACTCGGTTGATTGATCGTTTGATCGTTTACATAATAATAATAATTCATTACATTTATATAGCGCTTTATCAAAGTCTCTCAAAGCGCTTGCATTGACGGGGGAATCTCCTCAACCACCACTAGAGTGCAGCATCCACCTGGATGATGCAATGGCAGCCATATTGCGCCAGAACGCTCACCATATACCAGCTTATTGGTGGAGAGGAGACAGAGTGATGAAGCCAATCAGAGAATGGGGATGTTAGGAAGCCATGATGGACAAATTTGACCAGGATGCCGGGGTTACACCCCTACTGGGATTTTAATTACATCAGAGAGTCAGGACCTCGGTTTATCATCTCATCCGAAAGACATAAGTGCTTCACGAGACTATTGTCAAGGTATTCCCCTAGCGTTTGACGTAGCGTCTCGTTCCATCTTCGGGGAACTAAGGTTACATGTGTTTTTTACTTCTAACACGGTGTTTCAAACACGGCTCTTAATTTATATATATAAAATAGCAATCTTTTTTATAGGCTCTACCGTCAGATATGGATAAATTGATTGAGACAGATTTATGCACAAACATGAATTCTAGAATATAAGATGTGTAAGAACCAATGTGTTCTTTGTCCTCTTTACATGCGCAATAAAACTAAAGTCTGTAGAACAGCACTTCAATAACTCAGAGTAGGTGAAATCCTTGTGTTGTCGTCAACATCCCAGCGGAACCAAAGGTGAGGTGTCGTCAGAAGAAATCAATGGACTTTCAAGGTTATACGAGTTCTGAAGAGCACTCGCTGTGTGCTAATGAGTCTGGCACACTGTGCGCTCATAGCGCAGGAATTAATCAGCTGTTGATATTACTCATTACAGTCATCAGACCATAACATAACACCCTCATGAATGTTTCATTTGAAGTTGAGCACTCACAAAGTCAGCAGGTTCACTTCTACTCTCTAAAAAGTCACCAAAAAAATCTCTATTTCATGGCTTAGATTATATTTGACTGAAATCCTGCGATAGTTCTGCCTTTCAAGAGTAATCCCCACATGATAGTCCTAATGCTGTTGTGTTATACCACAGATAAGATATATTCCTAAGGAGGGCTGGAGAGGATTATCCTTTATCCTACATCAATTCCTTTAGAGGAAAAGCAAGCAGATAGTGATGTCTCTAACAGCGTGCTGCAGTTTGTACATCCGGTAGGTGAGATGTGACCATTTACCGCATAGAGAAGAGCCACTTATAGTATGAGTGTGAGTGAATGCATGGCCATGAGCAGATGTGTGTGTAATGTCAGTAATAAATCAGCCTTAATAGAGCAGATCGGCATGTCAGGAAACAGTTGGCAGCAAAGCCTTTGTTTTGAATCACATTTTAAGAGCAACCTCGCTTACAGACAACACCTGCGTTTGGACTAGGTAGTTGAGAGGCACAGAATTTACCGCTAATACAGTTTAAAATCACAGAAGACTGCAGTAGAATTCAAAAGAAGAACTTGTATGCCTGTGGATGCTGTTATATCAGAGAAACAGATACTGAGAGTCCAACTGTGAAGTCAAACATGGATCCCACTTTACATTCTGACCCCTTTACAGGTGTCTTTAACTACTACCTATCAAACAATTGTTACATTGTACTTTTGGGATACAGGAAGGTTTGCTGGAATGGCCAGGTTTAAGGTTGGGCTAACAGGTAAGGGAAGGGTCAACAGTGTAATTATATATGTAAATACAGAAATAAGTTTTTGCGTTGTGCATTCTTTAATAACTCCTTTCCTTTGAAGTTGCACCAATTTCACACTCTGGTTAGGTTCTATTCAGTATAGAGTAGGATATGGACACAAGAGATTGGAACATGTCACTTAATACACATTTGAATCCTTTTGGGTGGGGAGAGATAATCGTGGAAGGGGACAGGGAATGGACACTCTCTCTTGTATAGGGAACAGACGGTCATCTAGTTGACGAACACACCTCAGTTTGGATCCAATGAGAACGATAGGTAATAAGCAATAATCCACAGGGATACACAAGGAGAATTGTTTTTGCAGCAGGTCTGGAAACATTGAGTCTTTCCTAGTTCAAAGCCTGCCGTGAAATGAACTGAGGTGTGTGATTATATGTGGTGCTGGTGATTGATAGAGAACATTGAGTGGTGAATGAGGGAGAGGTTGGTGAACCCGTGACAATGACCTGATGCAAATCTCTCTTTTTGAATGTGTTTGAAAGTCTCACCAAGGCTCAATTTATTTGATCAAAAATGCAATAAAAACTAATATTTGTGAAATAATATTACAATTCAAAATAATCTCTCATGGCAAAGCTGTATTTTCAGCAGCCATTACTCTTAATTTTCAGTGTGACATGACCCTTTAGAAGCATTGGTGTAATTTGCAGGTGGGAACGGTGGAATAAGTCTCAACCAAGTAATATTTTTTTTTAATTTACGTAGAAGTCTTACAATCCATCTCCAATTTATTGTTCTTCATAATTTAATTGATGCATATAAGGGTCTATGGGTGGGTAAATATATGAGGGTTTTTTTCAGATCTTTCTATCTAATGAACAAAGCTCATGTATTTTACATATGAACAAACCCAGGAGGCAATGGAAAACACACGGATAGCTTTATGCGCTGACAGCCACAAGACCACTCCGAACACTGTGTGTGCCATTAATCAGGAGTGGTAAGAGAAGATTGTGCTTGGTACGTTTTTCATCTGCAAGCCAAACTTGGGTCTCCAGTGGACAAAGTTTAAATCCTGTCTGGCCAGCGTGCTTCCCGTAGTCTTTACGCATCAGGTCAGTAGGTGGAGAGAAGGTGGTCTATTGTGGCGGTTTGAATGCATTCAACCACATGGTCACTCTGGTCATCCCTTTTACACCTGTATTTAGCATCGTCCACTTGTGATCTGATCGAGAGAGAGAGAGAGAGAGAGAGAGAGAGGTTTAACAAGCACTTTATTACTCCATGAAATTTACAACACATTACTGACAAAATATTAATGTTTCTTAAAAGAATGTAAAAAAATAAACTACTTAAAAAATGAACAACAAGCTGATCATATTAAATTGCACATAGTACCTCATTAATGCACCACACGTCACAAAAGAACACCACATTATTTTTAAGGCTATAAACAAATTAAATTTTCATTCTTTTCTCTACCAAACGTCTAAACATCATTTCAGAATCTATTGCAGACCTTTGTTCTTTCTTGTTTTCAAGATTGCCAGTTTAGCTGTTCCAGTCAGATAACGTAATAAACACATTTTCCTCCTCATTGAAAAGCTGTATTTCAACCCCCCAGTAAACGCTTTATCTGAAAATTCCTCATTAAATCTTCTTAACCAAGCCTCGAGCAAATTAAAAGGTCTCCTAATCTGTTGCACCTTAAAAACAAATGTTCTAGATCTTTCTGTTCCCCCCCAAAAAACGACATTTCCCTACTCTGGCTGGATCCAAGTGTGCCACATGCCTGTCTGTACCTAAGTCCTCCACTGTAGATCAGCAGTTTGCAGTGTGTCAGGGTTCTGCCACATTCGGTTTAGTAATTTCTTGGTTTTGTGGCAGAGCTCTGACACTACCATAATGTCTCGAGTTGTGTGTGCGTGCTTGCGGCTTCGAGTGTTCGAGTCGCGTGTGTCTGTGACGTCTTTTGTGCGAGTTATGATGTCCGGTCCCGATACTTTGGTCTGGTTCAGTTTCGGTTTTGGATCGGGATTCAGGCATTCATAACTCGTGTGTTTGTCCTTGTCGTGAGCTCGTGAGAACAGGTGATTACTAGTTCTTGCGAGCTCTATGTCATGTGAGTGGGCGCGGTTTCAAGCTTTGCGCGAGCTGCGCTCTCTCTCGTCTGTGTGCTTTCTTGTTGTGTTTTGTGTCACGCGCAGTTTGGTTGTCACCAGTTGCGCGTCGTCTTTGTTTAATGTGATCATGCAGCAATGCGCGTCAGCATTGGCTACGTGTTCATGTCTTGTCTGTTACCCCGCTCGTCTTGTTTCATTGTCATTAGTTTGATTTGTTCCCAGCTGTGTCCTAGTCAATTATCGTTCCTCATGTGTGTATTTAATCCATCCGTGTCTGCTGTCTTGTGCTGGTTTCTCGTCGTTGTATGGTTGTGTGTTCCTGGTATTCTGAGTCAAGTCTAGTGAGTCAGGTTCATGTCTTGTTTTCCCCCTTGGGGTGGTTTTTGTTCAGTTTTTATTTTATTTTGTTATGAATAAATCCCCATTCTCCTTGCACCATTGAGTCCTCGCCTCATCTACCTCCACACACCCTGACACAGTGGGGTTATACTGGGTCCTCCACCTGTCCTTCATGTTCTGGCCATTTAGATGCTGTGACTTTAACTGAAGTGCAATATATTGCTTTCTTAGACACATCTTTAAAATAGTCTAACTGTCACAACTTCACCTTCATCTACCTCATTTATGGCAAGTGAAATTTTTATGTCTGTAAAGCATTGATCATTTCTCATGTCCTGTGTTTGTCTCAGTCCAATCCAAGTCCTACAACCACTTGGTAATGCATTACAGATTTCTTTCTTCAATTTTGAAACAAGATACAAGGACTTTAAACCTGTCATCTCTTGAAGTGCATTTCCAACCCCTCGCATTCAAAAGATGTCTGAAGTTTCTGAACACCATTCCTCAGTAAACATCTCTTCACACTCACTCTAAAAACACTTCTCCATACCTGCAGGATATACTTATAAAATGGTGGAAGCTCTGACAGCCTTACTTCCACTTATTTTGTTAAAAACAGGTGTCTATCAAGTCCAAGTCCTTCTGCCGGCTTCAAAAATGCACATGCAGTTTTGGACCATACCACATTCTTGTTGTAAAGAAGTCTCGGTACAGTTTGTATCCTAAAGGCTCGGATCCAACACTCTTATCAACTAAGCATTGGCCACTCTCTAGAACTATTACATAAAGTGTAGCTGCACGGATCCAGTGCTGTCCACTCCAAAGAAAAACAAATGATCTTTGTATAATAGAAATAAGTTCCTTTGGTGGCTCCATAACTATAGTCCTATGCCACAACATTGATGAAGCAAGATTATTGACAACCAGAACTTTCCCCAATGCTGGCAATAGCCATCTCCATTTCCACAATTTAGCAGACACCTTCAACCCAATTTTTCTTTTGAAATTGGTAATTCTCCAAAAAAAACTCCTGTTTTCAATCTGTCCTCTCTCCTCCATAACCCACCCAGGAGTTGAGGAAAACCAGTACCTTTCCATCTGCCAATAATAAACCCTTCGCTTTTAGACCAATTAACTCTTGCAGAAGAGGCTCTTTCATTATATCCCAGAATTGTTGATAAAAGTCTGCAGTTAATTCCTCAATTCATGGAGAACGTCCAATATATAACTGACGCATTGCTTCTGTAAGTTCTTTAAAGTAATTAAAGTGTCCAGTGCCTTTTTCTGTCCATCCCTAAGCTGAGGTAATTCCTTCAGCAAATCATCAACACTCACAGCACCACAGCTCTCAGGACTGATGACACATCTGTTTTTGATTAACACATTTTCTTTCAAGATTAAAAAAGGAAGCAAAAAGTTTTTAATTCATGCATACTGTTTAACAGTGTGACACCTGATTGACTATGAGGCTCTTCCCAATTCCTGTCCACTGTAAAGTCTGTAATCCCCAATTACAAAACATTCACGATCATCATAAGACTGAATGACATTTCTCAATTTCATAAAAACAATCCTGCCTCTCTGGACCACTATTGGGAGCATACACATTAACAAACACAAATCTACCTAGTCAGTCACATCATTGTTCATTACACCATACATAGTTCTGTTTCAGCAACAACTTTCTCATTTTGAGTGTCAACTATTCAAATTTCAGCCTTTTCAACATTTTGAAAGTCATGCAAGCCAGCGCGTCCTCGGAGGAGTTCGCCATGGTGGCCGCAACATTCGGCCCGGCATTCTCCCTACTTGTCCCAGCTTTATGTAGGCAAGCTAGTCTCTTATGACCAACATCCCCACATTCAAAGCATTTCGTAGCATAAATCTTTTGTTCGTGCAGCACTCTAAAAGACATCTAGATTTGGTTCACTCAAAAACATGAACAGTACTCTTCTGAAAGACATTACATGTTGTAGCACTTCATTTTTACAACTAAGTAGAAGCGCTTTTATCACACTAGCAAACTTTCCGTAACATGGAATTATTCATCATTCAGAATAAATGGAGGCACATTAGACACGGTTTCCTTAGTGGTTGGAGCTACAAGCAGTGAAACAACAACAAACTCTCCACTTTCCACAATACCATTGGTTATCAGGCAGCTTACTGCCTGAAACTCTATATAGTAATCAACAGAAAAAGCCCAATAAGTTGCCCTCTCCATGTGGGAACCCTCAGATACCCAAACCTCTCATCAGAGAGAGAGAGAGAAAGGGAGGGAGGGAGAGAATGAGTGCAGCGGTGAAGAGAGTCCCAGTCAAGGTCAAAAATACTGGATAATTTTATTTGTCGTTGAACATTAGGCTTAGAACAATAATTCTCTCTCATTATTTGTGATGGTGTTGGAAAGACTTAAAAGGTGACACCTGGCAAAAACTCAGAACACCCTAGCAACTGTAGATCAACATGATCAAATCCTCTCAAGCACCTGAGCAACAACACCCTGGCAGCCACTCATCAGACCCTAGCATCATCGTGCAGAGTTTAAGACTTCAGAAAATGTAAAACTGTAGTTTAATTAAAAAAACGGATGATTTGCTCCTGCATTATATGCTTTAGACATTTAATGTATGTGTGCTTTATCTGTCTTTATTATTAATTTCAGTTCTCACATTGTTCAGCTCCTAATTCCAGTTTTGAATGCCTGTCAAACACAGAACAAAAATCCAAGATTACATCAGAACATCCATTTACGTCTCATTAATCCAGTGTGAACCATCAATCAGGCCAACAGTGTGAACCAGCAGCAAGGGAAGCAAGTGAAAGACACTCCATTATTCTGAGTGTCAGACACCCACCCATCTGATTGTGAGCAGCAATGGCATTTCAGATATGTGTGATGACAGCTCTAATGTTGCACATGATGAATGAAAGCTTAAGGATTCCAGGAGAATGATTGTGCTCTTTTTGAGCAATTGCTGGCTCTCCTGATACTGGGCTGTTCTAAGTGGAAGCAATTTGAGGCTGATTGTCTGTTCTAACAGTAGACATTACAAAAAAAGCTATTGTAAAAATCACTGTTAAATCAAGCTTAACACAGGAAGCAAACAACCCAGAATCGTTGGAAAAATGTGGCAACGTTTTGCAAAATGATACGTCATTGCTGTGTACACAAATGTCCAGTGGGCAGCGCTATGAAATGAAAACCGATGACAGTGAAACTCATAACGTTTTATTATGTTGGTTGTTGAACTTATCGCAGTAAATGAAATCAAGTTTGTAATGTCCAGTGAGTTGCGCTAAAAATCGAATTGCACTAATCGACACCAAGTCTTTGAGCTATTTTATTGTGATATGCAATTTTTCGGTACTCCACAACAATAATAAAAGTTGTTGGTGTTTTTCTGCCAATAGTGTTCATTTCTGCAGTGAATTGTATGTATTGTATAAATAAAGTTTTAGAGTTTTGCAAAAACGTAGGTTTTGGCGTGTTTTGCCAATGAGCCAGAGTTGCAAGTAAAAGTTAAATATTATTTCAGCTGTAAAAATATAAAATAAATCTAGAATTTGCTTGGACATTGTTAATACATTTCTAGCGCCATGTGTGGTTTTGGGTCGGTGGATATTTGGGGCTTTAGCTCAGACATCTGTCGATGCAAATGAAGCCATCCTTTTATTTAATATTGGAATAATTGCAATATACTTTAAAATATCACTGGAGTCTGGAGACAAAACTAAAAAGGTCCTACTAACTGCATCAGTATCAGACATGTCGGGATGTTTTCTTGCTATTTAAAAAAAAAAGAAGTTGTTTGTCTCTGCAGCCTTTTTGAAGAATGAATAGCTATATAGGCGACCATTATTATAACATAAATATAATAATTCACCCAGCAGCTTTTTAAACCAATTTAAACCAGTCTGCCAAATGCATAAATGTAAATGTAAAGAGAAGACAGAATATTGTGTTTATTCCTCTTTATTTGCTCCTTATTATGTCCATCAGTAATATAGTCTTGTCCTGTCGCATCTACTCATCCGAATTCCTTTATGTATCTTCCATGTCCTGCACGCTCCTGTCTGCATCTAATCACTGCCCAAGTCTTGTCAGCTGTTCCAATTCTGTGTTCCTCCTGTGCTCCCTTGTCTTTGTCAGTCTTTGAAGTTACGTCGGTGTGTGGATGTTGTCTCGTATCTTGCCTTGGCCCTTGCTGCTTGTTTTCAGGTTTGCACCAAAGAGTGCCGTTTTTTGTTCATGCCAAGTCTTTTGTTTATCGTTTCCTAATAAAGTCTATTTTCATTGAGAACTTTGTGCAACTGGTCTGCATCACACACCCCATTTTCGTGACAGCAAGACTGACCAGGGTTGGTCTCTCTCAAAGTGACTGTGTTCCAGTGATGGATTTCTCTGCCTTGTTTCTGCTTTTGCTGGAACAAAAGGACTTATCGCTGGAGCTTCACACACAGGAGGTCCTAAACATCGCGTTTCTGACGCACTACCCGGACAGTGTGCTTGTGAGGTTCTACCGCGCCGGGCTGAGCGCATTGTCCCGGACACGCATTCCAGCGGGCAGTCCAGAAAACGATTTCCCTGCCTTTGTGGGTCCTGGCGGGCAACTATACCGCTGGCCCGATAGAGGACACCTGTCCCGCTCCATGGCTTACGACCGAGTCCACGCTCCCGAGCCCTGTGACTGAGTCCACGCTCCTGAGTCCCACGACCGAGTCCACGCTCCCGAGCTCCCTGACCAGATGTAGATGACGGGAGCGACGCAGGAGGAGAGGTGTGTCCTCCGTTTCTCCTGTGCTGTTGTCCTGTGCACTCCCAATGGTATCTCAGGGAGGCCCTTTAAATAAATAAAAATGGGGGGGGGGGGGGGGTTATGAGTGACACTCGGAGGATGGGTGGGACAAAGGAGGTGGAGCCTCCAGGGGAGACCAGGCTGCCAGCACCGCCATGGACTGTTCCCTCTGCCTGGCCCCTAGTTCCACCTGCACCACCATGGACTGCTAAGACTGTCAAGAATGATACAAGAATGATATGTATTTCTCCTGGGCCTGGAAGACAACTGGTCAGCATTGGTCAACCCAAAAAGTAGGACCCAGTATTCTAAGTGTTCCACTGGGGTGTTAAAGGCTACCTTCCACTCATCTCCCTCATGTATATGGCTCAAATGGTATGTATTGCAGAGGTCTAGCTTGGTAAAGACCCTGACCTCCTGTAACAACTCAAAAGCAGATGACATCAAAGGTAGGGGATACTTGTCGAGACAAGGCGCAAGACAAGACTACACAACAACACAACACAACACTCCCTAACTAATCCATTTGATGATTGTGCTGCATCTGCCCCAGGACAACCAAAGAATTTTGGGAATCTAGGAGGTAGAGCTCAATCACCTCTCTGTGATTGCCCGAGATGATCAAAGAGAGTAGAAGAAGTGGTGCCCACTAGTATCCCCTGGTTTACTGATGAGCCTCAGATTTTAAAGGTCACCAGATGGCCCGATGCCAGGGCTTCCCACAATACAGGCAAAGGCCCTGAGCAAGGCATTCTTGGTTCTCCTTATGAGTGAGGTGAAGGCATCCCACCTGGATGGGTTTGGGGTCTGCTGAAGAAGATGAGGAGGGATGAGCAGCACTGGAACCAACCTCTTCCAGCATCCAGGAGGATGTTGAAGACTCCTCTCTAGACAAAGAGCCAACTCCATGAGGGCATCAAAATCGTGATGCAACTTGTGAGTGACGATTTTGCCGCCATATATTTATTGTATCTCTCTATTTAGTTTGGTTACCTGGACTGTCAGGAGCTCGACGTCCTGTGAAGTGGAAGTTAACTGGTTGGAATGCTGGACCAGAATAATGACCTTTTGAGTTACAGTGGTTCTGCCTGACCACTTCCTTGGTCAGAGCATTCTATCAGGAAGAGCAAAAGCATATTTTATCCTCAATGAGCACAGAAAAGAAACAGGAGAACTAGACAGGGATAGAGAGTACAAACTGGAGGCCGCAGGAAGGACAGTGAGCATCCATATCAGCATCCACTGGGCTGAGATAGTGGAACATAGGCAAAGTGTGACGAGGATTGTGCAACGGCCAAGTGAACTCTTCATCCATAGTCTCAACGTTGAGTCTCAACGGATCTGAGAATGGCACGACAGGAAACAGGATGAAACGTTTTTTCATCCTGGCGAGAAGGCAAAAGAGAAAGGCGAGAAGGCAAAAGAGAAAGCAGGAAAAAAACATGTGCTCTAGACAACAAATCATCCAGAAAACAAAGACAAAGGCAAAAATACCTGGCAGATCAAACCCCTAGCACCACCCTTGGCTAGAACTATATTATTTCTAAAACTTTCTGGTTCTAAACCTGCTCCATGAATTTAGCCCAAACCACTTAACTCCATTCAAAACGAGTTAATAGGAGTTCATAGGATTTGCATATTCATATTGCATGTTTGTCTTTTTTTTTGCAGACAGAAGTATCATTGGTCTTATATTCTGTGCATATATTTATCGTTATCTTTATTTTTAAGTGAATACACACCGTTTACTTGTATAAAAAAGATTTTTATAATGCTTCCTAGCTTTCTTTTTCTTTGATCCTTTTTTAACGTTCTATCTGATATTTCTTCCTCTCTGCTTTCATTATCCTCTATTTCTCTTCCTTTTTTGCATTTTCACCTTTCCATGTCTTCTCCCAGATCGTGGGTAAAATTTTTTGCAATCTTTTGTGTATCTAAACAGTACCTGCAGTGCATTAGGCTTAGCAGAGTCTTCCAGACTGAGTTCTTTTATCGTAAATGTCGCAGATTTACCATTTCACTGTCATGCTGTGTGTGGGGGTGGCCTGGTAAACTATGTGCAGATAATAGCCGACAGTCCTCCTAAATCACACTGTCACCTTACCTTGTTGCCATGATAGTCCTGTTGACCTCTGTGTTGACACACACACTGGTTCCTAAGTCTCTTCAGATATTACTGATAATCAGAGACTCCACTTCACTTTTGATTCTTCACTTTTGCTTGCCACCATTTTATCCATTACATCTTTATAATCACTTTATTACAACCTCATAAGACTTTTTGGTTGTGTCTATGAAATAATATAATAATAATTGCCATCAATCGTTCAAAAAGACTGAATTAAAGCCTCTTAATGAAGAGAATTTGCTCATTCCGCATCAGTGGTTATGTACAGTTCTGTATGATTTTATAGTTACCATGCGATGTAGAAACTTGCTGTATTAGTAAGTAATTCATTCACTTTCACCGGTTTAAATGCAACATTTAATTGCCTATGAAGACTCTTGCTCTCACCAACAGTCTTCAAGTAGTCACAATTCTGCCTCGGGAAATCATTGGTTGACTTCCGCTCTATGTCTAATTGAATCAGACCCTTCCACCCACCATATTAATGACTATACCTGTACATCATGCAATATAATGTGACAGTATAATGTTGTTAGAGATAATGAGATCTGCTGACTGTTTGGCTGGTAATAAACAGGCTAAATACACGTTATGTTCAAACACACCACTGAGTGGACTTGATGAGCAAGACGCAGCTTGGAGGCATTTAAAAAAAACAAATTTAATTTAATTTAAAAAAAATTTTTAATGAAAATTCTTTTCAGACTTTGCTTGACTTATTTGCTTGTGGAGGATAAGAGAAAAATGCAGCTGACTTGGGAGAATTCAGAAATATGCTGCATTAAATCAGGCTTCATTCTTTGAACGCGAATAAATATATTTTAGATGATAAGCCTTATACAATCTTTCTAAGCAAGATCATTTCTCTCTGGTTAATTTGATTCTTCTAAAGCTTGTGTGGATTTTATTTGTATATCCGGATTATCATTATTATTTTAGATTATTTCATCATGTGTTCATTTTAAGGGCACATGTATCATTACTTAGAAGTATGGACAACAATGCAGTTTTTGTTGCAATGACTTGTTGCATTTAAATGAAATGTATAACTGTTTGTTACATTATTTACAATTATTTCCTATTTCATTATATCTTAAATTTCATCATAATATACAATGTAATTGTAACACTTGTTCCTGTCTGTCGGGTCTTCACTTCCTGTTGGTGAGGTCTTGGGAACAGTTCCTGTCAGTTGTGTACTCTTCCTGTCTGTAAGGTCATTGTTTCTCTTCCTGCACCTATCGTGTGATCACTTAATCATTAGTCTACCCAGGTGTTTGTCATTGCCTTGTGTATAAAACATAAAACACTTAGTTTTTTAGTTCAGTTAATTCACATTCACTTTGATTTTGTATTTAAAATCTTTCATTTGAGTTGATTAAAGTGATTTTGAGTTTGAACCCTGCTCTCCTTGTTGTGACTCTCCGCATCACACTCGTTCTGTTCCTCATCACGTGACAGTACTATATGTATACAAACTATATAATTTAATGCTACCTGATATGGCTACGCACGCAAACAGATTTTTTTTTTTTTTGGTTGTTGTGATGTGACTCATGTTGTTTTTTTGGACATCTTACACCATGAATGTTGCATTAAGACATCCTAATAAGTTTAGAATAATTCTAGTTTTTACAATGTCTTGAGTTCTGGTGTATTCCATAGTTCACCATCTGTTTTGCACTTACCTCCATTAGCATGTGGCCCTGGTGGAAGATGTTGTAAATGCACCACTTATTTGCAGCCATTCAGAACTAGCTGTATGTTGTGACAAAATACTTTTTTTGATGTAATTGTTCTTCTGCTCCAATATAATATCCAATATATTTTTGGTTGAAGCCAAAACCAGTTTACAGCGACCATATACTCTTAAAATGAAGGTTATTTTTTGGCATCGGTGGTTCCTTGGAGACCCATTGCGTAAAAGGTTATTTATAGTGGAAAAAGGTTCTTTAGATTATTAAAATATTCTTAATAAAATATACAAAAATAAAAGGAGAACAGATTCTATGGCTTCACTGCGAAACCTATTTATTTATTTAGAGTGAAGCCTACTTTAGGATTGAGAAGTTAAGTAGTACTTACCAAGTTGATATGCACAAAATATATACATTTTAAATTTATTTAGAAAATATGTAATTTTTTATATGCCAGTTAGAAGATGACATATTTCCACTAATGTGTGAAAAAAGTAATAAAAGGTATTTGACACGTTTTAACTTGTATTATTCTTTGATTTGTTAAATGCTGAAATGAATGGCAAAGGCTCTGTGTGAATATGTCGCACTACATCTTGGTTTGAAAATCTACCATGACCCTCATTTCAACTCTAATCCCTTATTTCATACAGGAGGCACAAAGGTATTTATTTTGTTTACTTCTTCAGCTTACTGTTTTCATTCTTAATGCTCATGGATGATTTTTAAGATGTACTTATCTTTTCATTTATTTGTTATTTTGCTCGGCTGCACAAAGTCGCTCTGCATAATTTTAATAAATGTATTCTATATTGACTTCCCTAGTCCCTATCTGACGTATTACTTCATCCTTATGGTATTAGGAAATCCATTTCCTTTTTTCACAGCCACTGTAATTTCAGCTCTTTGTAGTATTTGGCTGAATGTCAGCAAAATAGCAGAAATGACCTACTATTATCCAGTGAGTGCTTCCTGAGGTGCCACCATTTGTGTATTCTTGGGAAATTTCTGTTGAATCAACCGTGTGTCAGGATAGATGGCTTTATAGTCCATGAATCCAAGCGCTGCCGGAAAACTATGAATAGGGCGAGGGAATAAAAGTCCTAATGCATGCAAAAGGCCTCATCATTCATTGACTATTATCTCAGATCCTGGAGCCTTTGAAAGAGACATTACTAAGATGGGATGTGAACAGAATTCAAATATTGAAATTGTTCATTATTTTGCTCATATTCTTCCCTGCAGCAAATGCAGCTATACCCAGATTAGATTTTTAGTTCAACAAAGTCGATTTAGCCCTTGAAGATTGATTTTAGATCTAAAAAATGTCAATTCTGCCTGTCTCTGTAAAGTTATTAGATTTGTTTTGATGTGTAAATGACAGAAAGAAGACATTTCAGTTGAATTTAACACAGACAAAACCGTGCATGCTTTTGATAACTGAAACAGGTAACAGCCTGCAGTGTGATAGATTCCATCAAAAACTGTTTTAACAGCATTTTTGACGTATTTTACACTTGGAAAAGCAAAAAGAAATGGTGACCCTTTATGTGTCCTAAAATATGTTTTTATATACAGTACGTGCAATTTTAGCTATTATGCATCAACAACCACAAATTAGTTAGTATAATGAGTTTGGCAGATGTTTCTTTAAATTGCAACAAGATATACTGAGTTGTACTTATACTTATTTCATATTATATTATTAATCTCTATCTGTAAATGAAGATAGCTTACGTTTTTAAGAATAAGCATCTTTGACATGTATTGGTTCTAGTATGCTTTGATGCAAAAATGTGCAAACCTTTAATAAATTAACCTCCTTAACTTCACAGTAAATCAAATCCAGAAATATTTTACTCCCTGCTTTAAGATGAGCTGAAACTGATGGTAAAGACATTAGATCTATTTCCAACCATGAAATATAGTAAAATCATAAAATCAGAGAGATCAGCGCATAAGGCTTTAGCTTTTCATAGACTAATGAATACACCTGTTCCATAAGCAGTCTAAAGTTGAAAAACTGTAGGGGAATTACAGTTAAGACCAGAGTGAATGAAGACCAGGAGTCAGAAGTACAGTCAATTGTGGAAATTTAAGTGAAGTTTAGTTTGCAGTTTCATCAGCAGAAGCTTCAGGTCTTCAGGAGTTCATAGGCCACCCCACATACAATAACATTGTTACAGCTATTATACTCTAACAGAGGGTGCTAACTACGTCATTACTGAAGGTGGAATGATTCTGACTGGCTAAGAATGAAAGAAAGAAAGATAAACAAAACTAGTAATTTTCCACACAAAAGCAGACAGTCAGAAGAATATCTTCGTTGATCACACGGTTGACAACAAGGCCTCTGGTTTACACGTTAAGTGACCTTCCAGGTTGCAGAAAAGTATTTGTAAGCATCAGATTGTTGAGAGCAAGAAGTCATTCCGTCTCCTTATGGTGCCTGTTAATCACCTTACCAATACAGAGCATACACAGATACACAGCTTCTCCAAGGCTGAACTCGGCTCAGGCTCCAACTATTAAAATAAAGACTTCTCAAAACATTCTGATAACATGTTCTGTTGATCTGTTGAGAAGTGCTGACAATATTCATCACTATTCTATGGAAAAATACTGAAAAGCAAAGGCTTTAACAGATTGGTTACATAGGCAAAATCAATTATAAATCACTCATTACAAAGAGAAAGAGAAAATAATTCCCTCATTACAGATCAATAGAAGAAAAAGAAAAGAATGTATATACAAGTGGCAATTGATTTCTGACTCGTTCCTCTCCACTGAGTAGGTTGAAAATTAGTTAAATGCATTAACTTTTTGGTATTCTCTGTTGTTCATGTATGTACAGAAACGTATCAGTTCATACAAAAACAATTGCATTATTATTTGAGCTAACCTTATTTGTGCCCTTTTTTCCTTTTGAGGCCATTCATTCACTGCTGAGACTGAACTATTATGACTCATAAAGTGTTCTAGCTCTTTTAACTTCATGGAGCTCTATTTACAGAATGCACAAACAAAACTTATATCTTCGTAGATTTCCTTTGAGAATTTGTCGAGGGTTCAAAACATCCAAGAATATACCATTGCATGAAGCATGTTGTTTTGATGAATGCATATCCTGCATGAAATCATCCCTTATGGCTAACTTAACTGTTTTTGCAATGTGGGCCAAGACATTCATCAGGACTTACTCAAGTGGCTGCATACGTGCCACTGCGGTCTCTTTTCAAATGATACAGACCTGACCTATGAATATTAATTAAGTTATGCTTAATATTTACATTTGTTAATCAGAAATCAAGTCCATAGTAAAATATTTTCTATTTACAAGTTAAAATTGCAATGCAAACAATGTATTAATAATATACAATTATTAAAGTAAAAACATGTTCTTTTTAAAACATCAATTTTCTGTGATTATATTCTCATTACAAACATTCTTACTAACCAAATCAAGTTCCCAACTTGACATTTTTAATGTACTTGTGCATGTTATATATCTAATGTTAAACCTCAAACAAATTAAACCTCATTGTATTGTTACCAGTTTATATTTAAAGAAAAAAAATCATCACATCACATCACAGAATGTCTATCTGATTTCACTTTGAAGCACACCATCAAGCAACAGAGGAGCGGAGAGCGTGTCTAAGAGCCGTGCAATGCAGAGAACACTGTCACGGATGACAACCGCAACGATCACTCAGCAAAACACTGCACAAATTCCTTCTCCAGATTGCTTCTCAAAACACACTAACAAACTGAAACTCCTGCAGTGCAATTGGAGATGCTTTTTTTGTTGATGTATTCAGTTGGCCAAGGCAAAAAGTCTCTCTTGTCACTATTGTAAGTACCAACTATGGCTGTATTGATTATTTTGATTGCATAATCTACATTTACATTTATGCATTTGGCAGATGCTTTTATCCAAAGCAACTTACATTGCATTCAAGAAACACATTGAATCAGTTCTTGCTTTCCCTGGGTTCAAACCCGTGACCTTGACGTTGTTAACACCAATGCTGTACTGATTGAGCTACAGGAAAGCTAATTTCTAAAATCTAATTAAATCTGAAATCTAATTTCAATGCAGCTTTCTGCTGTATCTACATATAAAATGAAGAATTAACCTTAAGGGCCAGTCACACAGTGAAAACGCATGAAGAACGCACGAATTACGCACAGATTTTGGTTTCTGCGTGGAGCATGCGTCGTATGCGTATTTCGTCGGTGGAACTAATGTGGACCGTCAGTGATTGTAAGTGGATGTGCGTCGAATTCGGTTTGTGCGTGATTTAGAGTTTTGAACGGTTCAACATTTTTGTGTACGTTATTCATGAGTCAGCGTGCGTAGTTTATGCGTCGCGTATGCGTGACTATGCGCGGGACACGCGTCGGCCGTCAGTTCTTATGCGTCGGAACTGGTTCGAAACCGCGCACGTCCACGTCCGTCCACTGACGCCCCACCTTCATATCACGAATGAACCGCGCACGTATCACATTCATTCCACTGACAATGTGGATTCTGAAAGTGCTTGTACGTGGAACGTTCGCGAAGTGTGTGCGTTTGGACGCTCTCCGTCAGTGATTCATGCGTCGGGCGTGCGTCGAATGTTCGTGGAATACTTTGGCCAATTTCTCGACCCACAAGCACGCACAAACACAATCTGTGCGTGATTTGCGAGTGATTCGTGCGTGATTGGCTGTGTGACTGACCCTTTACCTAAAATTAATTCAAAAAAGCTTTTCCATGCAGGTTAATTTATTTCATTCAGTCAGTTTCATTGGGTCAACAGACTTTAGATGAATTAGGTCGGTGTAGGTCAGTGTTTAGTTGAATATAATTAGGTTAATGTAAGTTCAAATTAATTTTATTAGGTTCATTGAATGAAACTTTTGTCACAATTCCAGCTGTGCTACTTATTACACTTAATTTACTAAGGTTAAACCATTTTTTTTAATTTTTGTTCACTGTAAGAAATAATCGCTGTTTTAAGAAATAACTTGGTTGCCTTAATGTTCTCATATAAAAACCTAAGATTTTTAATACAAACAAAGGGATTAGTTAATCAATAGAAACATTTCACTGTACGGTCTTTTTCTTACAGTGTTGTGCTATACTTGTTTAAATTAATTTAGTATTATTTCATTTAAGGGTTTTTGGAGACTATTGCAATAGGTTTTCGTGCTTGAGTGTTCATACGGAACACATTTTTAACATATTGTTGCAGCACCTCTCTTCCGAGTCTGTCATCAACACTGTTTAATTCCAGTCTCTATGAAGCTCCTCCCTCTAAAAAGTGCAATGTTCTCTGATTGGTCAACCACTTCAAGCGTGTTTTGGAAATGTCCCATCCTTTACCATAACCGCGAGGTTAAACACGATGCTAATACTACTCACACCTTTATTCTGTGTATGCCTTTGGTGGACATTGTTTAAATGAAAGATAGTGACGTGTTCGTCATCAGAAGAAGACTCCAGACTACAATCAAGGCTTTTCCTGGGAGAAATAGTGCACACGAATATAGAGAATATCTCCCTTTGGAGTGACTTTGTGCTTTTTAACTTTGTGCTTTTTAACTTTAGACTTGCTGAAAGATCCAAATGCAGTTTTGTTTCAGGACAATCCATAATTAGTCAAGAACATTGTTTAACAGGCACAGGCAAGGTTAAAACGCACAGAATTCAGAATAATGCATATAAGAACTGAAACAAGCAAACGAGGCAATCCAGGAAACCAGTAGAAGTTCTAATCCAAAGAACAGGAAACCAAGACACAAAATGCACAGAATTAGAGTGATAACACCAAGGCTGCATCCAAAATCGCAAAAAAAAGTATTTGTAAAAGATTAGTGATGGCCGTCTGACACCGATGCTCCGACACAAGCTTCGAACTCGAAGCAGGATTTTGTGTGACTCAAGAGCTGTGTGACTGGCCCTTAAGGTTGATTCTTCATTCACATGTCCGGCCCCCTCAGATTTTCAATTGTTTAAAACGGCAACTGTGAAAACGAAAGTGAAAGCACATATTGCCCGCCGCACAAGACGATCGCAACGCACGTCCAAAGTCAACAATGGTGCGCTGCATCACAACCAGTCGTGGCCGAGAGGTTAAGACGATGGACTAGAAATCCATTGGGTATTCCCCTTGCAAGTTCGAATCCTGCCGAGTACACAACCCCCCTCCCCTGTAAATAAACGCGTGCAGTTTGGCACCCTCATTTTAAGCTGGGCACCATCAAAAAAATTATTCTGGCTACGCCCCTGCTATGGATGCCCAAAATGATGCACAAGATGTGGGTTTATTGTAGTAGGAGCTTGCATTGGTGTTATCACTGCATTTGTTTGATCATCATCATGGTGAGCATGATGGTGAGCTACTCAACATTAAGTAGCATTATAGTGATGTATGTAATAATTAGTTTATTTACATCATTCACACAAACCCTAGTTACACTCAAACTGACATTGTTTGCCATCTACAATTTCGCCACTAGATGTCACTGAAACGAAGCTTTGAATGAATGAACCCATTTTCAAAACAGTTGATGAAGTGGTTCAATACTGGTTCATTGCTTCATTTGGACATCACTATCAAAGATACTATGGCTGAATTCAAACTTAACTAACTACAGTAATACCTCGGTTTACGAGCGACCTGGTATACGAGCAAATCGGTGTACGAGCATGGAGGGTCGTATCGGTGTACGAGCATTGTCTCGGTGTACGAGAAAAAAATTCCCTCACCCATGCGCAGTTTTGCGTCGAAAAGATCCCTTTATCACCCCTTAACTCGTTCATTCTCTCAGTGTCTCTCAGTATGGGTCATTCATCATGACATATGTCATATGCATCATTCACATATGCATGTCATATGCATCATTCACCACAGTGCATTATTTTATAAGTTGTTGTGAATATGATTACTTGTGAATATGATGAAACTTTATTAATGGAGCATGTTACCAACACCACACATTGCATACTAATGAGACTCACGTGAGTTCACAGTCCAACGCACCCAATGACTTTCTTAAAGGGCCATACACTTTTAGAGAACAGCATACTATAACAGTTATAACTCTGTACAGATCATATACATAAGTGATTTACAGCGGGTTTACCTCGTGTTGTTGCATTAATTGTGATCGCTATTCTTCACGTTGTAATATCGTTACAAATGTTGAAGGAACTAGTTAATCCGATGTGTCAATAAGTGTTAAGTTAACAGTCTTGTCACTTTAAGAGGGCGGGGTTTCAGTCGGCGCCAGAGAGAGTTGAGTTCTGAGGGATTTGAGAGAGGTCGTAAGCAGAGATAGTTTTGATTCTTCTGTTATGTACGGCGTGGGTTGAAGCCAGAACTGCAATCCGATAGTTCTCAATAAAATCTCTGAATGAGAAGGAACCTGTCTGGTTATTAAAAGAAGCAACGCTACAATGTAGTGAAATATATAAGCAGTAACCCCACCCCACCCCACACCTCCTCCCTTCTCCTCTCGTCTCCATCATGCCAGCAGTGAAGAGGTAAAGTGCATGTTACAGTAAATAGTTAATAATGACAGTTAAACTCTAAAAATACTTAATTAGTATTTATACGAGATCTTAATGGTTATAAATTTAAATGTAATTAATAGGTTAAAACTAAAAAAAATATTTAAAATGGGCATTTATGGTCGTGTGGAACGAATCAAGTGATTTTTAGTGCGTTCTTATGGGGGCAATTGTTTTGGTGTACGAGCATTTTGGTTTACGAGCCCGCTCTTGGAACGAATTAAACTCGTAAACCGAGGTATTACTGTATTCAAAATAAGTACCCATTTAATATGCCATTGACTCTTTACAATATTAACAAGCTAATGACACACAGGTGGAAGTAATCAAAGCATGAGTCCAGGCAATGGGTTATGGGAAATGTAGTTCATAATAAAAGAGAGTGGGGAGGAGTGCCCTCTGATAGAGATCATGTGGTAATCCAGTTGGTGGATGGAACAACTGTATATGTACATTCATTCTCTGCTTCACTGTCTGTACAGATATATATTGTAATAGCGTATGTTATGAATATAGCACTGTTCAGAAAGATCTTACAGCAAAAATATTTGAAGTACAAAATAATATTTCACCATTGGTTGACATCTATACAGACAAAAGTAGAGTAATATCTCTAATGACAGATTAATACATGACATCTTTACATTGTTTAATGTAAAGAATTGCCGAAAAATTATATTAAAACAATTCACACTTCAAGTTAATGATCTAAAAACTACAGAGAGCATCTGAGCATGTGTTTTAACAGGATAAAATAATCACAAATATTTTACTTTATTAGAATTCACTTTGGAGAGATTAGTAATTGTCTTCCAAGACGAGCAAAGGTGATGAGAAGTCAAAAGCAAAGTCATTCAACTCTGAGCCCTTTAAGGTGATTGCGGTGAAAAGTTCGCCATAGTCCATCTCCAGCAGCCTATATTATTTTAGTGGTGACATACCAGATCCGTCGATCTGTTATGCAGATGGTGCAAGTGGATGAAGAAGGCACGGAAGACAGAAATAACTAAGATCCCTTAATAAAACTCAAAACAAACACTTTTATAAATGCAAAACAAAAGGATATTTCTTGTGCAAACCAGGAATGATAATCCAACAGAAAACCCAGTCCACCGGGAATAAACACATAGACACTAAAATAACCATCAATGGATGGAGATAGAGAGTAACAAAAGGGAATATATACACCGGGTATGATTAGACACAGGTGACAAGACTGACGAGGTGATTGATTATGAGACCAGGGTGAAAACAGACATAAAACACGATTTGTTCTCATTGTTATCTATTGTATTATATAAATATACATACATGAATCTATTTTTGGTTGATTTAAGTTGTTTAAAATAATCACAAAAAAAATTAAAGTGAAATAGTATAGCAAGTGGCAAAAGCCGTCCCTTTTCAAACTTTTTATTGCTCACACACAGAAATGAGCTCAGCACTGACTGAGTTAAAAATCTAAGATAAAGAAGTGACAAACTCTCTGTATACTGCCGTGACTGAAAACAGATACGGCACCATTAGCTGCTGGTGGATAAATTGAAGTTGTGCTGACCAGGTAAAACAACTTAAGGACAGGAGCTGGTGCACTTACTAAAGGCCTATCATTTACTAGCAACTGCTGACAGCCTCGGGGTTATTAATAGATCTTGCCGAAATGAAAGTAAACACAACCTTAGCTTGGAGGAACTGTCTGTCTTCTTTAATGTGTCAGGTAATAATGGCTGTACTTAGTTTCCTCACAGAGACAAATTGGCACGGTCTAAGAGTGCTAGGCAACTCTACCATTCTGGCTAAATGAAAAACTCATCCCCGAGGAAGAAATAGTTTAAAACATCTTAGGGAAGCACTGTTCAGCTGTATTAGTCAGCAGAACCACACCATAAAAAATGAGCTGTTTAGATAAATCAATTAGGTAAAGAATAGCAGTGCTTCTCCATTTCCTCAACATTGCTAAGCAATTCTATCACACTTGTGGCGTCGTATAATCTTGTTTCAATATATTCCGAATAGTCTATTTGAAGGTTTATTCCAGTGTCTTGCTTCATATACTTCCATTGTAAGTACATTACTGTAAGAATGATTTTTGGTTGCTTTTATAAATGCATGAATTCAAAATTATTTTCTATAGCACAGAAACTTCATTTGTATTAAGCTATAACAATTGTTCCCACCATAAAAAAACAAAAACATTCTTGTTCCAACGTTGCAAAACTACTCTACTTAAAAGGATAGTAACGAATTAAAGGAGAGTAAGAAATAGACAAATATTATGTCTATATTATGTTATTATTATTATTATGCTCGCCGTTTGCATGTTTTTAGCACTGTAGTTTTTAAACTGGTGATTTTAAACCATTAAAGCATAGTGTGCAGCGAAATAACTAATTTCAATATATGCTCTTGCTGTCAAAGAGTTTCTCAGCGATGCATGAGACACACTACATGAAGCCGTGGCTCATAAAGCATGTGAGTGCTTTTTGCAGCCTTTTTGTGCTTGAACAGATAAATACACTTACCTATGTGTCAAAGTGACATTTGTTTTGCTAGTAAACAGTCATTTATGTCTTAAGTGAACATAAACAGTTGAGAAAGCACTGAGAAATTGAGAAAGAACTGCTCGACTATGATGGAGCTGGTCTTAAAGAGACAGCATATAAATTTACATGCTGTCATTATTAATGTTACAACAAAAAAGAGAGAAAATCTCTCTTTTTGTAACTTTAATAAGAATAAATGTATATTTAATTGACACAGTAAAGACTATGCATTACTTTTTATGTAAATTTGATTACCTTATACATTTTATGTAGTATTTCTAGTGCTTTACATTTTTCAGGTAGGTCGATTTAATTTGTGCCTTTTTTATATTGTAGTTTGTTTTCTTTAGACTTTCTTTACCACTGTTTATTTGTCTGTGAGTTTAAGCTTGTGTTAGTTTTTTAAATTATATTGAAAATGTTATTTATTATTGAAAAGAATAATGAAATTTCACTGGCATCAAATTTTTGTCACGGGTAAGCTGGTGTGCAATGCGGAGAAACGAGGAGAACACGGAAGTAAACTGAAACACTTTAATACAACTGAAACAAAACGGCACACATGTGCAGAAACTCTGAGAACTCGGGAGAAACATACACACACTAACATCCACAGCAACGTTAACAATAGACAAAGACAATGGGAGACATGACGGTATAAATAGGCAGGATAATAACAAACAGATGGTATGATTACATGGGTGGCTACGGGAACACGGGAGGGACACACAGGAGGAGTATGACGTGACTGTTACAATTTTTTATATTTTTACTATATTTGTTATTGATGTAGTATATATCAATATATCTTGATATAGTTATCAAGATATATTGTGATGTAAGATTTTGGTCATAATGTCAACCCAAATGACATGAGGGTGAGTAAATAATTACAGAATTTATATTATATGGTTAGACTCATTTTCAAGTTTAAAATATTTGAAACAAGGTATATTAACTGCAGTAACACTACATATTAAGGTTCTTGTTTTCATTAAATGTCTCTTTTATGCAAGTGTATTACTGATTTGTTTTAAGCATAAACAAGTTTAAAAAAAGTAGAAAATATGTTTGTTCAGTAAGACAAAATATACAAAGTTCTGTCATGAAACTAGATGATGCACGCTCAACTGATAATAGGTGCTCAACTCAATCGCTTGCAATCACATCGTTATCTATAGGATACAGCTGATCCTGTTCCTGTTGTATCAGTAGCCAATGAGCTTTCAGAAACCCTTCACCTTCCCCAGCTCCACCTGTATAGATCTGCTACAGGTACCTCATGTATGCCATTGTACAGCGGCAGCATGTCCAGCACTCGCTCTACAACAGCAGCAGCAATAATGTAGCTGATCTATTCCACCAATACCACATACATCTACATTGTTATATCCATTAATATGCCAAACATTCGTCACATGTCACTTTTCCATATGATCGTTGCCAAATGACCTAAATGTTTTATTTCCATAAAGTACAATGAATAAGTACACTGTATTCCAAGTCTTCTAAAGAGAACCTAAATTAAATTTCATGAATTAACAACTGGAAATCTTGTAAATCATGGAATCTTGTAAATCATTTTTCATTCAGTGTATTTTGGGGCAATGGCAGATAATTTTCAGTGAATACTGAAAATTTCAGTGAATAAGGCTGGAGTAGCACTGGTTGTATAGACTTTTTTTGATAGAGTTTGATAGTCTTGTTCAAGATTAACTGTATAGAAAAGAGCTGCAAGAACATTCTTCAAAGTTTCTTCTTTTGTGTTCCACAGAAAAAATAACAGCGTATGGGTTTTCATTTTTGGATGAACTATCCCTTTAGGTTTCTGTTGCTACCAGAGAAGCCGTCATTAAGGATTGTTATGTTCAGCTGAACAATGTCCCAGAAACTGTATGAATGGCAATTTAATGGTGCACAGAGCAGAGGAAGGTAGATGGCTGGGAATTAATGCCTGTACTTTGAAAGCAGGTCTGCTCTTTCTGATGAAACCGGTGTTCTTTACAAAGCGCCTGGGAAATGGATTTTTCTACAGGTGCCAATAGCTTCTCTAAATGGCCACGTGCTCTAATATGTCTTTATGATTGACCACTTTCCTGAGCGCTGCAGGGGAGAGTTTCACAGGCTCAAGTTGCAGGGAATATAAGCGTCAAGACTGTGTGATGGAGGAACTGAGGCTGTGGAGCAGCTTTTATATAAGGCAAGGGAGCACATGTGCATTTAAAGCCTGATGGGACTTCATCTCTGATTTGGGGATTTAATTTCACATAAACTATTCATTTCTTACCTGTAAAGCTCTTTTCTGCTCTATATAGAGCAGATTCCATTTGAGTGGTCCTGGTGACCCTCACTCAGATACACCCGGTTTATGTTCTAAACTCTAGTGCTTCATTTCTCTTTTTTGGAAGAGATATTACAGCCTCTAGAGACCTATGATGTGGATTATTTGAATGTCGGTCCTTCCAATGCATGTTTTAACAACCCCTTCTTTTGGAATGAAGAAATGTACTCGTGTGTAAATAGGTTATTTTGAGGACTAACATCATGATTTTATGTTGGCAGGATTCAGTCGGGATCGTACCTGAGCACAGGCTGGTTCACGCTCATTCTGGCCATGGACATGTGCAAGGAGATCCGAGTCTACGGCATGATCAATGACACATACTGCAAGTAAGACCGACATGCAATCTATCACTTGACAGTGGTCTTTAAAGCAGATTCACCTGTTTCCAGAGTGAAATAAGACAGCAGGGCTGAACGAAGACCAGTTCTGTATTTTTCATTTGGTAGGAAACAAACCCCCTGTGATAAAACAAACATACACACCAATATATTTGCTTCCAAATTTGAAAGGGGTCATGAGATGTTTGTTCTTTTTAAATTATTTAATATGTTCCTTAAGAACTTGCGCTGCGTCGAAACGTTAGGCATATCTTTAGCTTATTGTCTCGTGAAGCACTATCGAACCGATCGAGTGTTAATGCACGTCGTGGGCTGGTGACATCATGAACCATGATGATAAAGGTGCGTCGGAAACTGGAAGCAGCAACTTTAAGACTTTCCAGTAAGCACTGAGTGGGTAACATTTAGAATGTGTGTCTCTCCGCCCATGCTTCATCACCAGCAGGGATACACACCTTCTATGCGTTGTGTGTTTGGGAGCAGAGCGGAGCATAGTCAGCTCTTGAGAGTGCTTACTGTCCCCATTGTGAGCAGCTCTCACTGCGAACTCTTCGCTCGCTCCCGCCTGGTGGTCTTTGATGAGGCCAACCAGGCTAGCGGTCCTCAGAGGTCTTCGTGCTGGGGATCACATATGGATCTGACAGCTGGTTTGGAGCCTTATCTTAGCTCTTACTCGCCAGATCTAATATCTTCTGTTTGGACCTGGAATCATGCTTGAAAGCGGTTACTTCCGAGAGTTTTCTGAGGAGCTGGATGCTATCAAAACTGGAGAGGAAGACTCGCCACCTTTCTCCCCAGCTTATGAGGAGCATGCCATTCCTTCCTTCCACTCTGATGTATGGAGGTCCTGGACAAAGCCGGCAATCTACAGGATTTATAGCCCTCAGTCAAATCTCTATACATCCCTCATAGGAGCCCATAAGATGGCTATGGGGCGATGCCAAGGTGGAGGAGGCGCTTGCGGGTCACCTCGCTCCCCAGTCAGTTTCATCCCTAAAAATAACGACCTGCCCACCAAACCAATGCGTGTAACATCTACACTGGTCGGCTGAGCATACTTCACCTCTAAAAGCCAATCCAATGGCACTTGTGCTGGCTTATCAAGTGGAGTCGCTCAGGGACATTTTTGAGGGTGGAAGTATTGGCCCTAAGCCTCAGATCTCTCTCTCCGGGCATCTAGGGAAGCGGCCTCCTCCATTGGGCCTCCATGGCAGCTCTGGTTGCTACTGAGAGGCATTCGTGGCAACTTGACAACAGTAGAACTTGACATCATGAAAAAAAGGAGTGATGAACTTCCTCCTGCCATCCTCAGGTCCCAGAAGCTGCGAGCCAGTCACAGACTCAGAGCTCAGGCACAGTGTCATACATGAACAGGCACTTTCAGGCACTTTGGTGCCATACATGAACAGTTTGGCTAACCCTGAAGGGAGTCAGGGCCCCCAGGTTCGAGGCAGGTTTTCCCAGTTGCTCCTGTACCCAGTTGTAATCCTGGTTCATGACATCACCAGTCCGCGAAGTGCATTCACACTTGATCGATTTGATAGTGCTTCACGAGACGATATGCTAAAGCAGTGGTCGCCAACCCATCGATCGCGATCGACTGGTCAATCTTTGCTTGCCATCAGGTGGATCGCGATCGACTGGTCGACCTTGATCACCATCCCGAAAGCTCCCGAAAATAAAAACTTTTTTTTAAAGCGACTCTGTCCCGCTCCGCAAACCCCGATAGGACGACCGTTTCGCTCCGCAGCCCCCACCCTCCCCTGCGTCAACAAGTCGATCTTGCCTCTCATTTAGGCAGAGGAGGGTGATCTTCAGTTGGTGACCACTGTGCTAAAAGCATTCCCCTAGTGTTTCGATGCAGCACGAGTTCCCTCTTCAGGGAACTATGGTTACAAACGTAACCTGAGACGTCTTTGCACTAAAAAAAAATGACAATCAAATATTCAATTATGTTTTTTAAAAATAGTATCTCTCCATTTGAACCTGTCTGAAATGATCTGTTCCTTAAGTCAGTTCCTTTAAAAGGCTAGCTCATCCAAAGGTATAAATTCTTTCATTAATAACTCACACTCATATTGTTCTAAACCCGTACGACATTCATTCATCTTTTTGGAACACAAATTAAGATCTTTTTAATGAAATCTGAGAGCTTTCTGTCTCTCCATTGACAGCCTACGCAACTACCACTTTCAAGCCACAGAAAAGTAAGTAATAACACTAGTAGAAAGTAGTAAAGTAGTAAAGACACTATTAAAGTAATTCATGTGACTCCTGAAAATCAAAAATTATATCTCTTCAATATTTCAAATGTAAACAAAATCTGGTTACTTAAACTGTTAGCCTTCACCCCTGCTTTTAAAAGATAGCAGTCAAATATTAAAGCGAGTCAGATCTTTTTAATGATGTATAGTTTGTCGAGATAATTACAATTGTCTACATTAAAACTTTGAACTAATATAAACAAAGAATGCTTCAGTGAAGCTTGAAAGGTTTTAACATCAAACATTATTTGTGTTACAAAAAAAAATATTTGTCTTACGGGTTTGGAATGACATGAGGATGGGTAATTAATGACAGAACACATTTTTTATCTGGTTAATATTTGGTAGTTATTTATTAACACACCTTCTTGCAAATCAGAACTGAATATTCAGACACACCGTGGTATATTGTTAACAACAAGTGAATTTATATTTTGATCATATTTAAAAAAAAAAAAAATCCCATTATTCTTTACTATACCAATCATTTTTGGTGTCAAAATATTCCATTTGTTGTTTGTTTTGAGACATTTTTTCCTGTAAATGGTTTTTCAATCGTTCGCTAGCAGCATATAACCCACTTTATCATTAATCTCACACTATGATTCCATTTTAATGATAGTGTTCTTAACAACCTCACGACCCCCTACTGCAAATAGACAGAAGCAAAGCATGCAATGATGTGATTAGTGTGTTTGTAAAGTAGCCATTACAGTCTATTTTCCCATCCATTTATTCATTCCACTCTCCTTTTCAAAACAATGAGCAATTTTTGTTCCACGGCAACTCCCAGTCACCTGTAAAGACTGGCAAATCAGAAAACAGTGGCTACAACAAAGTCATTTTGATGAAAGGCAGTACAGCTGGGAAGTATCTATTTTAGCATAATGTGCTGAGCTGTTGTTGCAGTTGACCTCGCTGGATCTCTCGTAATTAAAATTCAACAGGTGCTACTGGGAGACATAAATTGAATCTATTTGTGAGCAAAAAAAATGTCCTCAGAGCTATCATTTCTCAGCAGGAATTCTCCTTGTGGACTTGGTTAAAGCTTCAATAATTTCAAAACTGCTGAGTGCTTCATAGACTTTATTGTGCCTGATTCATCAATGCATTCCAGAAAAAAAAATCCTTGTTTTTCTCTTTTCATATTTTTTTCCTTCAGTTCCTTCACGCATTTTGATACTGAAAGAAAATAGGGTTATACTTTTTTTTCAATGGTCACCCTTAGACATTCTAAAGACACTTCAGACATTCAGCTATAAGTAACTTGTCAACTACATATCAACTAACTCTCATTAGTGTATTGGTAGATTGTTAGGTTAGGCTTCAGGTTAGCAGAATAGGTTGACTAACTAGAAAAGTTACTTATAATCAGTACAATTTCTGTTGGAGGAGTGAGCCAAAGTGTAAGCTTATAGTAGACGCCTCTCGCGGTTGAAATAAACAGGCCTGGCAAAAAAACATTCTCGTTTTAGTCGAATTTGTGTTTTGTTTTGCGCTTCCACGTCCATCAATATGTCATGCGTCAGCTAAGAGCTCACAGTGATTCAAAGTGACAGTGATTCTAATTCATAAAGTTATAAATATGGATATTTTTCTTACAAAACACATTGATTCGCTTCAGAAAGCCTTTATTAACCCCTGCAGCCATATGAATTACTTTTATGATGGATGGATAGATGGATGTTCTTTTTTTTGGGCTTCAAAGTCTAGGGTGCCATTCACTCCCATTATAAAGCTTGGAAGAACCAGGTTATTTTTAATATAACTCAGAATTTGGTTCGGCTGAAAAAAGAAAGTCATATGTACCCGGGGTGGCTTGAGGTGGAGTAAATTAAATTTTCATTTTTGTGTGAACTAACCCCAGGCAGTCTAATAATACTGTAAAGAGAGTTGACATGTAATTGCAAAATTAGTAGAATGTCAAAAGTGGACCATCAAAATAAAGTGTAACCTAAAATAGTTGTGAATGCCTTATAACTGTACAGTATGATTCATTGTCATGGAATAACAAAATAAGACTTTTCTTTTCTTTTTCTTTTTTTTAAATTTAGATCAGAAGGCAACCGGAAGGTCCCGTATCACTACTACGAAGCAGGGAGTCGTGACGAATGCGCCGAATACCTCTTGCACGAGAGCGCCCCTTACGGCGGGCACCGCTTCATCACAGAGAAGGCTGTTTTTGCCAAGTGGGCAAAGACGTACCCCATCAAGTTTTTCAGTCCAGAATGGCAGCTGTCATGACCAAGATTCTTTCCGAATATTCCTTAACACTACGACCCTGTTGGCTCGTTCCCCTTCCAGTAAATCTTAAAGTAACACACATGAAACTTGTCATGCAGTGGCTAAACAAATCATTCCGGATGTGATTTCAAACGGTCCTCATGTGACCATGAGGAGAGGTCTCTAGTGAACCTGGTGTTAGTCCTGGTGTGATCAAATAGTGGATTTTGCATGTACTCATCTGGACAATCAAGTAGTAAATATTTCTTTCAGAACACATACACTTATTGCAGAAACGATGGGCTCAGTAGAACGTGACATCCTTGATTTATCTTTAATCACTTCACATTAGGGCTGGCTGATATGCCAAATTATATATAAAAAAGTATATTTTTATTAGTGGGTTTCAAATCGATAAATATTTATATAAATGTGTGTGTGTGTGTGTGTGTGTGTGTACATTATACACACACACACACACACACATATATATATATATATATATATATATATATACTAATTGCAATTAATCGACTTGACAGCACTAATATATATATTTTTCAGCCTTTTAATGATATTCTGTATACATCTCTATTCATAAATTTTTGTAGGGCATTGTAATCAATTTGTGGAATCACAAATCTAGACTTTTAAGCGACTTAAATTGAGTCTTTAGAATGTTGTGTCACGTGCAAGATGCTGTAAAAGATGTAAGAGCAAAAGTCAAACACGTTCTAGGAATGTTTATGAACAACCCTTATTTATATTAGTGATTTTTTTTTTGTAGCCAATTAGACTCAAAATAACAGTAAAAATCTGTGGATTACATATTTTTCACAGCATTAGCCCAAGAAAGAAAGGTATTTAACAATTTTAATAATTTATCTGAACCAATATATCAACATATATATTTTTATGAAAAACCCGCCATTGCTGCAATTAAATTAAAATGATTAATGCAAGAAAAAAATTACAGTAAAAATCTGTGAAACATTTTTCACCAAATAAACCCAAAGATATTTAATCAATTTAATTGTTTATCTAAAACAAATGAAAATGAAAACTTTTATGCAAAAAAATCTGAATTTTTTCCCAGAAATTAATTAAGCCTAAATCAAATATGCAGTTAAAACATTTCTGTTAAACACTTTTTAATGTCTGAGTAAAATACAGTGTTTAGGAACCTAAATGGCTAAATTAAAAGCAAATAAATGTAAGAATATATTGTGAAAATTTGATGTATCTCCCAGCCCTAGTTTCACAGTTTTTATTTTGATCTCATAGACAAGCATTGGACTGAAACCAATCTTACGACAATTTTTGCCACTGTCAAACATTTTACTTTTTTCACAACCCATCAAAACCATTAGCCTCAAATCCTAAAATTCCCAAAGTGACTCGCGTAACTTCCTTTAAACTGCTTAATAGGTCTTTCAAAACTTATTTATCTCCTGTTTTTACTTACTCCCTGTACAAATGAATACGTGAGAAGAATCCAGGTGGTTGTTGATCTGAGACAGTAGAATATAAAGTGATATTCTGTTGTTATGTGCCATGAAAAGAAAGCAGCATTGCTTACAATAAGTAGATCTACTGTCAGCAAAAGACGCGAGGAAGGATTCAGAGTGAGTGAATGTGGATGTCAAGACTGTGCCTGTATGAAGTGTAGCAAACTCAGTAACCAGTCCTTTATTTCATATGCCTTATTTGATTATTTAAAAATGACACTCATGTCCACAACCTGTCAGAATCCCACGAGATGAAGATCAACTGTCTCTGTTGTCAGATCAGCAGGTTAATTGGATCAGCTACTGTAGCTAAGCATCGTAGCATCACATAAACCAGCAGACAATGCAGCGCCCTTGGGGCTCCCCTACAGCTTTGAGACGCCCGCTACGCTTCTTCCCCGTCAAACACTCTTTTTGCATGTATATCGGTTTTCGTATCAACTCGTGATTCTGACATCATTTGGCAGCTCAGCCCGGACAGCCTTTCTGTTCTTATGCACCACTCTGTGCATGTTTGACCAGCACAGCAACATCGCCTAACCGTCGTCACAGTTTGTCCCTGGAGAGAAAGATGTTCTGGGTGCACTAGCAGTGTGAAGAGAGAATTATATATGGGGAATATGAGACTAACACACAGAACGGGAAGGAGGCGCCACTACTCGAGCACTTTGATGAGAGACTGCTCACGCCTCTGGCCAACCTGTTCATTAAAACAATTGATGCCGGCTCAATTTCTTAGAGTGCTGACCCGGATCATCATTTCCTGTCATCTGTATTGATTTTGTTCTCCATGCGGTGTAAAAAGAGAGCTGGTCGACAAACGGCACTTTCACTCTTCGATGTGTTTTTGACATTAGCTTCTGCTGTTCAAATCTCCGTTATTACTTGATGTTCTCATGATATACACTACATGACGATAAGTATGTGGATGCATGGCAAAAATCATTGTTCATCAGTATTTTTGTCTTGTTCCTCAAAAAATATCGAAAAGAAAAACAAAATACATTTGTTAGACCTAAACTGTGCAAGAAATGTCTTCTTTTTATTATTTATGTTTTTACACCATTGATTGTTCATAAATGGCACATTTACAAAACAATGACGTGCTAAAAATGGAAAGGTTTTTCCTTAACTTTTTTTTTTGTTGCGTACAGATGACGGCTTTATTCAAAGGTTTTCCATTTTGACAAAAAAAAAACAAAAAACAAAAAAGAAACAACTGTTGTATTATTCGTTCCAGGCCAGGCCAGGTGTCAATGTCAATTTGTAAAGAAACATTAGTCACATATAGTCATATACCGTATTTTTCCACATATAACCCGCAGACGCAGATAACCCGCACCCTCATATAGCCTGAAGAAAAAACCTTGACATAACCCGCACCTCTATATAACCCGCACCCATAGATTGATTAACTTTTTTTGTGTAAGTTCACATTTCAAATTTCGCATGAGGTCAATTACGCAGAACTGTTCGGTACACAGTGTTTGTGCGCAAAATTTAAATTATAAGAAAACAAACACAAGTCAGAATCAGAACAAAAAGAAAAAGCAGAAATCTCCCACTGTGCAGCAGTACGTCCCTTACCGCATAAAAAACCTTACATCCTTAGGGACGTAACAAATATATTGAAATATTATTACGATTATTGAAATTTTATAATATATTATTATATATTTTATTATTAAAAAATTTGTGATATAGCCCGCACCCATATATAACCCGCACCCCCCCCCTGTGGGGTTTGTAAGATCTGGTATAACCGGAATATATGCGGGAAAATACAGTAGTCACATATGAACACATAATTTGCGTGGGCATGATGTCAATGTTTTCATATTTTTGCATTTTTGTAGTTTACACAAAGACATAACGGTATCGTTTTCAAAAATACACACTTTTATGTTTGAAACGTTTGCATTTTCAAACATTTATTCAAAAGTGGCAGTGAAGACTTGCATTATTACAAAGATCTTATATAAAAATATCATGGTTTACACAAAAATATGACATTATAAATATAACATTGACTATAATAATATTCAATGAGAATCATCACATGATAATGATTTCTGAAGCATCATGTGACACTGAGGACTGGAGGATTGATCACAGGAATAATTACATTTTTAAATATTTTACAATAGAAAAAAGTTATTTTAAATGGTAATAATATTTCTTGCGTGGTGATCATTAGAGTTACTTTTAAAAACATTCGAAAAATCGTACCCACCTCAAACTTTTGAAGAGTATGATGTTCAGGAAAACAAGACAAAATACTTGTTGGGAGAATTGTTTTTGCATTACAGTTGAACATTTGTTTCAAAGCCACTGGCATCAATATGGAGGTGGTCCTCCCTTTGATGCTTTACCAGCTTCCACTCCGGAAAGGCTTTCCACCAGATGTTGGGTTACAGATGCTGAAATGTGGTTCTGTTCAGACAGAAGAGCAGCTGCAAGGTCAGATGCTGATGCTGCATGATGGGATCTGGCCTCACGCAGCTTTCCAAATTAATTCCAGAGGTATTCAGTGGGATTCATGCCACGGTTTGTGAAGGCCAGTCAAGTTTTGACATTGGCCTTTCTTTACTCACAGTGACTTTGTTACAATGAAAAAGAAAACGGCCCCATCCTTCAAAAAATGTTTGTTTCAGAAGATTACATGGTTGCATTCTTGACTGGATTACCTTTTTAGTAATGGGTGTTGCCACTCGCTTGTGGCCATGTTGTGTATATCAGAGCTTCCAACGGAGAGGTCGTGACTCTTTGAGCTCTGTTCTCTCAGTCTCATGACCTGCTTGATGCAGTCGATGCCTTTCCACAGATCTGCAGCAGCTTTAGCATGTGAATGTTGACACCCAGATGCCCAACTGAGTCAAAATTCAGCACTTTTTGTGTTCTTTATGTTTGTGAAAAAACGCAATACTCACTTTAGCATTGAGCATTTTTGTTAGGCTGTTTCTTTATCAAATGTCGTAAGTGCTTTTTCCTTGTACCTTTTGAAAGGGTGCGTGCTTGATGTGTACACTTTATCACTTTTCTTTTCAGCATAAAGTGTCCTTTTTTAACTTTCTTTCTACTTTTTGCATTTTCTTTTTCATGTCCTCACAAGATTTTGACGGCAATCAGAAATGTCTGTTTTTTTAAGTGATGATTTTCTGACTGTTTTCTCTCCGTTGTCAGTGCAATCTATTAAGAGTCAAATATACAGTGCTTTGCAAAAGTAACATTCCCAATAACAAGGACACAATTGCCTTTCAGTTGGTCTTTATCTGTGAATCATTACAATAATTTCCACATTTACAGTTAAACAAAAATGAAACACAAACAAATTCATCGATGAGGACAATATCACAAAATAACAAGCTATTACTTAAAGGTTTAGTTCAGCCAAAAATGTAAATTATAACATTAATTACCTGTAAGAGTTTTTCCATCTTTGGAACGTGAGTGAAGATTTTTTTTTTAATAAAGGCAACATAGATATTTCAAAAAGTTAGTAAATAGTAAATCTAATGCATATGAATTATGAATATGAATAGCGATTCCATCGATTGCTTTATATGAGGAACAGATTGAATTTAGGCTTTTATTCACATTTAAATTTAAAGATTAATAAGCGGACATTAATAGAAACCCGGCTTGACGTACAACAAAGCATTGTGGTTGCATACTGATCAAAGTTTTTTTTTACATATTTCTTTATTTTTATTCAGATCCCTACCTAGATATTGGTTTTTCAATGCAAACTAGAGATTTGTTTTATGATTTGCTTCTCATCTGGTTGGTTTCACTTAATAATTAACTTGCACTGTAAACACTTCAACCCAATAAAATGGAAAACTTTCAAGTTTAATTGCTGGCTTGAATTTTTCAGTAAACTCAAAGTGTTGCCAAAGTCACAACCTACAGTGAAACGTTCCTTACACTTCACTTAATTAATGATAAAGAAATCCACATCTAAATCAACTCTAAATATTTCCTGCATGAGAAAATGGTGCAAACTAATACTTTAAAGAAATACATGGAGTTAAAAAGCATAACCGTGGCCAGCAGCAATATGGGAAAAGTTAGGTGAATTTAAAAGCAAATCCAATGCTCAAAACTAAAATTAAACTCGCCCCGCTTACAGTGAAGTGAGTCGTAATGGCGTCCTGCTGTGATGCTGCTTTTCAAAAGCAAGCACTTGACATCTTGTTAAAAAAGAATAGATAATTTTAGAATATCTTTTAGCTTGAAAATGATCCCACACACAAGGAAGGTTTAACAATGGAGTGGCCTAAGAGGAGAATTTCCTACAATGGCCCCGTCAAAACCCTGATCTCAGTCCAATTGTGCGTCTCTGCTGCTATTTGGGAATCATCAGTGTGCAAGAGTCACTGTCTAACCAGAAATATCAATCTGCCTGGGGAAAATGGGACAAAATTACACCTCAGTACAGCTTTGAAAAGCGGCACATGCCACAAAAGACCGCTTTCCACCTATCATTGCTTCAGTGCTACAGCTGTATGATATACTCAAATGTGTAGATTGAATACACGGTTTTTCAAATGTAAAGTGTTTGATTTGACATTGGATTTGTAATTAATAATGAAGTAATTAAGGGTTTGAAAACCTTTGTAAAGCACTGTATCATCTTGTGTTGTGATCTTGACCTTGCCTTGAAAGTATGTCAGTGTTGGTCTGTAGAAATGAATCTTGTTATCTATATTAACTATTTTGTGATGTGTTGAAAATATGTCTGTTTCTCACTGCAAAAGAGACCAAATGGGTTCAAACTGTTTGGGTGTAGTCCTCTGCTATAATGTAATTATATTATATTTATTTCGTTCATTTACAGGTCAGTCTACTGTATTTTGGTGTGTAGTTATCAGCAGTGCACGATCAATAGAAAGCAGCTAGTTTGACTCATGCTCAAGTTCATGCAACAGTGTAATTCGGTGTTATTCATTTCCCTAATTTGTGTGAATATCATTCATGATATTGCATATGATCATTCATATGAATTATCATCTTAGTACAGAGGAGATTGTTTCAGACTTTGCTTTTTTAATCTGGATTGGAAAAGAGTCACTAAAATTATGTATGTATGTATGTATGTATGTATGTATGTATGTATGTATGTATGTATGTATGTATGTATGTATGTATATATATATATATATATATATATATACATACATACATACATACATACATACATACATACATACATAGGTTCTTGTATGTAACTTTGTTCACAACACAAGAACAAAGTTCTAGTATATATATATATATATATATATACTAGAACTTTGGGATGACATGCAATAGAATAAATAATGCCAGATTTAAAAAAACAATATTATTATTTGCATTTCTTTAAAAATTGAAATGTTATTAAAAAGCATTCAAATACAGTAAAAACATTTCTATTGTAATGATTACAATTTAAAAAAAACTTTTTTTGTAGATTTTAAATTTACATTTTTAAATTTAAATTTAAATTATATTACGTATTTGTTCATTTATACCTGTGATGACAAAGCTTAATTTTCAGAAATCATTCTGATTTACGGATCAATTATTAATAATGATTTATTTTTATTATTAATGAAAACTGTTTTTTTTTTCTTCTTAATATTTTTCTGGGAACCATGATACTTTTTTCATGAATAAAAAGTTGAATGTACAATTATTTTAAATAGCACTGAACTTTTAAATAGTAGCATATAACACTTTCAACAAAAACATTTTGGCAGCAAAATCTTTTTTAAACATTGATTATAATAATGAATGTTTCTTGAGCATCAAATCATCTTATTAGAATGATTTGTGAAGGATCATGTGACTGAAGACTGGAGTAATGATGCTGAAAATACAGCTTTGATCACAAGAATAAATGACATTTTAAAATATATTCAAATATAAAAGAGGTATTTTAAACTGTAACAATATACTACTGTTTTTACTGTATTCTTGATTAAATAAGAATATGACAACACAGTACAGATTATAATTTGGTGACATGTATTAATGAAGCCCTTATGAAGAATTCATGGTCTCCTGCTCTGTTGTTTCCAGACGTGGTTGCATTTAAGAAGCGGAAGTGATTATGAACAATGGTTACATTCCTCATTAAAATCTAAATGAACCATGGGACAGAGAGGGGAATTAAGCTTTAATCCCCCATCAACCCCAGCTTGCATATCTCCTCATTTCAACATATCTGTAATTTTCACATTCTTTATATGTGCTGTATGTAACTCTAAAAGTCCTTTGAGACCTCTAAGGCTAAATACCAGTGAGCCAATGATATTCACTCCACATTCTGTAGTTCATCTAAAACTTTGTTGAAGCAGGTCAGACGTTTTGTT
The DNA here is from genome assembly GCA_037043235.1 of Rhodeus uyekii. Taxonomy (NCBI): domain Eukaryota; kingdom Metazoa; phylum Chordata; class Actinopteri; order Cypriniformes; family Acheilognathidae; genus Rhodeus; species Rhodeus uyekii. The sequence goes on along the minus strand of JAWRVZ010000016.1, from coordinate 4,934,958 downwards.
TTTTTTTTATCAAATGCATACATTTTCCTGCAAAATAATTTATCCTGGAATGTGCTGATGCCCTTCATAGAACAGATGGCATTGCCATATGTGCTGTGCTCCCGTCTAGGCCCCTGCTCGCAGCTCAAAACCACGATTTCACTGCTGTCCTGTGGAATTACAATGACTGTGAGAAAACACCTGTGTCTATGTGTACATCAGCAGTTCAGCTTCAATGTGTTGCATTAAAAATGTATTGTTTTCTTAGTTTTAAAGCTATACTGTTGATAACCCTTTAACTACTCATCTAGTTTGCTGGTTTTAGATGGGCATTTGTCAGATCAGACTGGGAGACCAAATGCCAGCTAAGATCAGAAACCATCTTAGGTTTGTTTAAGACCTTTTTCAGCAGCACATATAATTATGATGGTATATTTGTATTATTGAAAAATAATATATCATTTTTCCTATCAATTACAGTGGGAAAATCAATGGTTCATCTTAATTTTTGCTGTTGTGGAAGCTGATTGTTCCAAGTTGTTTATTATCACTTTGTCTTCTTTTAACTTCTGTTACTCTGTATGCTGCTTTTTTCTTTTTCTCTTCTCCTTATTGTCTGTTACACTGCAGTGTTTCTTTTTATTTTAAGTAAAAAAATGTTATGCATTGACAAAATGCTCGCTTTTAAGCAATGTGATTGTCATACTCATTTTTGTACTTGCTGTCTGGCTGTTTGTAATAAATGAAAAAATGATGTATGTGATGTGTTTGGTGGTCTTATGAAATGATCATGTAGCTGCATTATGAAACTCAAGTCAGTTTTCTGTCTGTTTATTTTTAGGGGCTTTTTACATGACACTGTTTTCAACTAAAAACGGAAATGTTTTTATGTGTTTTGGCCGTTCATTTACACAACAGCCTGCATTTAGGAGCCTGAAAATGCTAATTTTTGAAAAGGGGTTTCAAAGTGCACTTTTTTGAAACAATACTGATGTCGTTTCCCTGTGAAAAACAACAATATAATTTTTTTTAAATGTTGCCATCATGCGCATGTATATTAGTCTATAGTAGTGTTTGTGTACAAAGTGAAAGTTGCGGATCATTGTGATTGGGATCATTTTGATTGAGGAAAAACATTCCTGTTTTTAGTACATTGTTGTCGTGTTTAGTTTAGTTTGATGACAGAGCCCTGACACTCCTATAGTTTTGTCTTTGTGTGCAGTTCCGAGTTTGCTTGAGCTGCACACTCTTTCGTGTTGTGTGTGCTGGCCATGGTGTTTGGATCCAGACACAGGCATTGTTCTGTTGCCGTGTTCAGTGTAGCACATAGTTTGTGTTTTTCATCGGCCGTGTGCTTTCATATCATGTTTTGTCTGAGCACACTGCTTGGTTTTGTTTGTATGTGCCATACGCTCTCTGGTCTATTATCGTAACCCCCCTTTTCACTTAATTATTGGTTCATTTGCCCCACCTGCTCTCCCTCGTTAACCTCCTGATTTCTTCTTCCCAGCTGCCACGTTTTTTTTCCTTCTATAGGATGATTTTTGTTTGTTTGGTTTAATCTTTATTTAAATAAAAGCCATAACTCTGCTTCCTTGAGTCAGTGCCTCATCCCTTCACCCTTTCCATTCAATAAGACTTTTAATTAAAATTATTTTCAATTTATTTGAGTTGCCTAAAGTAAAAAATGTCAGGGTGATACAACTGCCTTGATATCATAATGAATAAAATCAAAATAAAATAAGCTTCTTCACTGCTTATTGATATTTGGAAAAATGTTTGTCCAACAAAACAGAAAAATATATATATTTTAAATCCAGATCATTTGACCTTTTCCTGACAAGGCAAGGTTAGTTCAAGCTGTAAAATGTCACTCTGGTGAAACTCCACAAAAATGATGTTTATTAATAATTCATGATAATTCTGCAGGAGATCATACAGCATCTGCTGGCAAGATCATAACCTTGGAAAAACATGTTTTTTTTTTATTTATATATATATATATATATATATATATATATATATATATATATATATATATATATATATATATATATATATATATATATATATATATATATAAACATATAAAAAACAATTAATGAGATGTGTATGTGAATCAAATATGCTGTTACATTTTATTGGATGGTTACACATTTTTAGAGTCATTAAAACTAATTGAAACTTTTCTCAAATAACTACTGTACATGAAACCAACCAAGTTTTCTTTAATCATTATTCTGGACTCTCACTCCGAAACATATAATTAACAATGTATCTTCAAACTAACAAATAGTTCCACATCAGTGTTGTTGAGCATGCCGAGAAAACATTGCCTTTTAAAAGGCAATTTTCGGAATAAATAATGCTGTGATTCAAGGCTTCCCTGACAGGGGACTTGAATCACATCAGATGTCTTTTTTTCTGCCACAACCCAATTAACTACTGCTCCCTGCCTGCTGCAACAGATTGCTTCAAAGATACTCTGAAGCAGACGCTGTACAATCACATTCGCCTGCAGAATGTTTACAATAAATGAGTTCCTCCCCATTAAAGTTTTTTTATATCTTTTCATTGACTCCAGCCCTGAGATAAAAAGCATTTTTGTTTTCCCATTTATAGGTAGAACAACACAAGCCAAATGGAGAAGCGATAAGCAGGCTGAAATATAGTCTCCGAGAGCCAAAGCCTCTGGGTTCAGTGCTGCTGGTGGTCTGTTCTAAGTTGATAAACGGCCTGATTTTTACCTGCAGCTTGGAGAGTCCATGCAGCTGCTGGCAATGACGACCACATGGGTTTATGAGAAATATGTTTTGTAAATAAGTCATATTAAGCTTCTACTAGAGAGAATCTTCCCAGAGCAAAATGTTATTGCTCTGAGGTCGCCGTTTCATATCTCAGGAGGCTTAATGGAGTTTCTCCGTTTCTCTTATGAAACTTGGGATGTGAGATTAATGAAATATTTCTCTCATGAAAAACATCTGAGAAGAAGGAAGTAAAAACTCCCTTTGCTGCCCGTTGAATCTCATTGTCTAAGAGAAACCATTCTAATTGCTAGTGGTAGGTTATGGATATCTGAATTTTTTAAATGATGCTACCAAATTTTTATATTATTTTAATTTAATGAATAAAAAAAATGTAAGACAGATTTCACACACCTAAGACTAATAGCATGGTATTTTTTTATGATTTAATTGATATTTTAATCAGATTTCTTAGCCTAAATTAATTGTCATTAACCTTAATGTGACAGAAGTTAAACATATTTCAGCATGAGTGCCAATTTAAATGATGGAGGCTATTAAGTGGTGGAGTTCTAATCACACTAATACCTCCTTTCCACAATATCAATCAGCTCAACTCTCTCTGAAGTCAAAGACCAAAGCGCCTCCAATCAAAATTTAATGAGGAACACGCTGGCAGACTGAGACTTGCTTGGAGAATGGGCAACGGTTCAAAGAAACACTCGGATAACATCATATTTCGTCATGGGGACATTTCTAACTACAAGCTTTCTGAAATGTGTCACTTTTTTTCCTGGAGTCGTAGAGAGATAATGTTTGATTTGCAGTTGATGAGCAAAATAAGGCTGGGATCAGTTGCCATGAACTGTAAAATTTCAAATGTCAGTTAATATCAAGATAATTAGAACAAGCGGGTCTCTGATGCTAGTACCCTCACAAAAAAAGCATTCTCAAAGTATACATTATGCAGTAAGTATACTAATACAGTGGAGTTCGGTTATGTCGATGGCCTCGGGGGTTGCAAAAAAGTCCGCCCCTTTAAGACGCGTCGGATGAGAAGAGCCTGCCCTCGCGGCAGCACAGCCAATCACGTCTTGTATGATTGACAGGTCAGACAGCCTATCAGCGCTAGCCGTCAGAGTGATAGCGCAAGCGCCAAAGATAACAACCCTGACAAGAAAGAAAAATGAAAATGAATTGATGTACATGATGTGAGTTATTAAATGAGAATGTACATGCTCGAGTTTTTGGTGTCTTTTATACACAACAGTGTTGCCGCGATTTGTTTGATGAAGCGATTGGCATTCATCTAAAAAAATGTACATATACACAGTACAGTACAGTGTTTGCTAACAACAAAAGGCATATGTAAAACCACCACAATAAAAAAAACACATTCGATTCTTGATACAAACCTTTCATTATATTCTCCAACAATGCAAACACAAAGATTGCTCAAAAAAATCACAAAAAACGTGCGGTATGCTACAACGTGTTATCCCTCAGACGAGATCAACGACAGGGAGTGAACCGTGAGCGGACCGCGATCCACGTGCAAGGCAAACTCAGCACAAGTGAACTAGGTACGCAAATTAGACATGAAATAACCGTGTGAAGTGGCGACTTTGTCCCTGTTTCGTGCTCAAGATATGAGATTTCAGCGACAATAACGAATCAACATTAAAGAATCAAAAATACTGAGACAAATAGGGAGTTTGGCGGTTCCACTTCAAAAACGTCAACATAATAGTATTGGCGAGTTAACCATGACTCGATAGGTGAACTCCAATGTATTAATGTACTAGTAGTTAGTAGTACTTTTATGACTCTTATACTATATGTTTACCAAGATAATAGGCTATGCTATTTGAAGACTAAACACAACTAGAAGCTAAGCACACTTAGAATAATTAACTATATACTTTTGAGTATATCTTGAACAAAAGATTAAGTCTAAGTATACGTTAAATACAGTATACTTGGACTTTTCTGTATACTTGTCAGTATAATTTTAAGTATATCCTTGGTAAGTACATAAAAATATACTTAAAGCTTACTTTCTTATTTTTAGTTTAAAAGTAATAATAGTATACTTGAATAGACATCTTTTTGTAAGGGTTCTTTCCCAAATATTGTTTCTTTTTAAACTTTCAAATCTGCCGCTTTGATGCTGGTTTTTCCATTTGTCCAATGTGTAGGGGAGAATGGGGTAATGTGAGACATCGGGTAATGTGAGACACCCCCTGTATCTAGGCAACGAAACACATTTGTGGTCATATGACCATTATGTTTTCAAGCATTTAATTTCCCCTTGGCCCTGAAGGAGTGGACCCCATGGTGCTGTGGTAAGCATGTTTTTTTCACAAAAATATGTTTTTTGCATGTAAAAGTAAATTTTCTTGATGTCAACTTAATCAACTGTTGTGCCGAAGCAAATTGATTCAGGTAAAAAAACATATATCGTACGTGTTGATGAACTACCAACATATAAAACCATGTGATGATAATAGCTGAAGATTATCCTAAATTGCTAAGAGAGATAATTTTTTTATAAAATGTGACGGTGGGGTAAAGTGAGACAAATGCCGTGGGGTAAAGTGAGACATGAGGTACATTATATATCTTTTATTTTTAATGTCATAAACATTGTAGAAAAGCCATCATGCCAAGACAATACACCAGGAAGACAACCTGGGGCAAAACGCCCGTGAAGGTCAAGGAAAGAAAGAAGTCTATAAGTCTATGGGAATGCCACACCTCCTATGTTTATCTTCCCCAGAGTGAAGTTTAAGCACCTCCAGGAACCAAAGGTACCCATGCTGTTAATCCTGGATGATTTTAAGGCTCACATCTCACTTAAGGCAGTAGAAATAGCAAAGAGCAACAACATTGTTCTGCTCATCCTCCCACCCCACTCATCCCATCGTATGCAGCCTCTCGACGTGACTGTGTTTGGCCCTTTCAAGACCCAATACAGCCGAGCTCTTGATGGGTGGATAAGATCCAACCCTGGCAAAACAGTCTCGATCTACTAGATTGCAGGACTTTTGAATGAGACCTTCATGTCAGCAGTGACGCCATGCAACATCACTGCTGGATTTATGTCCTCTGGGATTTTCCCATATAATAAAAGATTAAATTTTCCCTGATGAAGCGGTTGCACCATCCATGGTGTCAGACCGGCCAAACCCTGAGCTTCAGCCTGCCATTGCACATGATCCCAATGGTCCACCCCCTGCAGATGAACCACCCGCAGCAGATAATGCACTTGCTGATGCTAATGGCACATCCACATGGATGTACCTCGTGTTCTCCTTGTCACACCCTGCCAACCCCATAACACAAACCAAACGAAAGCGTGTGAAGACAACCATCCTAACTGATGAAGAATCTGAGAATTCTCTCAGTTTGAATTGAAGCAAATTTGAATTGAATTGAAAAGGCTTATAAAGAAAGACAAAAGAAACTGTCAAGGAAAAGCAAAAAAATAGCAAAGTTGTGTTGTTATGGTAGTTTCAGAGTGGAAATAGTAAGTGGTTCACTTTACCCCCTTGATTTTTCTGGTCTGTCTCAGTTTACCCCTTAGCTGGGGTAAAGTGAGACACAAGACCTTTTGAAACACTCATATTTTCACTAACCTGCGTCCTAAATGCATTCTGATCATTTCAATTGCTAGGAAACATCCTGAATTTATGGGAAATGTGTAAATTGTATTGATATATAATTTTAGCTTGCTTAGAGGGGAGCAAATGTAAAAAATGTCTCACTTTACCCCATTCTCCCCTATCTGTGCTGCACACCTTTACAAGAAAAGTATACTTCAAGTACATTACATTTGCATTTTAAGTAAATTTAAGCAAAGTTCAAGTATGTAATAACTAAATCAAAATCAGCAATGCATTTCAATCAGCTCCCTACCTCCCAATGTCACAGTGTCGTCATGTTGCACTTCCGGGTCCTGTCTGTGTATCTTTCCGTGCCCTTGTTTCACGTCTTATTAATCACTTACCTTGTCAAGTCCTGTCAGGCGTCCCTAATGTGTGCTCTCTATAAATACCCTCCTGTGTTCCCATGTCTTTGTCGATTGTTGACACTTTTTCCTTGTCGTTGTGTATGTGTGTGTGGATGTCGTGCTCCGTGTTTCCCAGTGTTCTGAGTTTGCACATTTAAGTTTTTTTTTGTTTAGCGTTTTCTTAATAAACCTGAAATTGCACATATCCTACTGATTCCTCATTCCTCTCCGCATCGCACACGCACCTCGTTTGCTGACACCCAAATTATTTATCAGTACAGTAATACCTTGAGATACGAGCATAATCCGTTCCAGGACAGAGCCCGTAACTTGAATTGTTAATATCTCAAATCATTTTTCCCCATAAGAAATAGGAGGAAAAAAAATTATCCCTTCCAGCCCTCTAATAAACTCCCTGATGAGTGCTAGTAACAATGGAAAATGTTTTTAATTGCTATAGAGACACACACACAGAAAATTATAGTATATAAGGATTATTGTGATATAAAATAAAATGTGGTTTTAATTATGATTTCCTATCTTCGAGACAGACTATACAGTAGCGGCATGTGCGGCGGAGGGAGGGATTATGTAAATTACGTAGATAACGCAAACAATACGGAAGTGTAGTGTTTCTTCCCGTGTAGTGTATTGGATAGACTACACACACAAAAATGTATGCCTCAGAACCTCATATTTATTATTATTATTAATACGCATAACTCATGCTGCTCCCAGCTTAATACTGGTGAATCACTTTCATATCTCAAGGTATATATATATATAAAGAGTTAAACCTTAAAAAATATGAAAATTGCTTAACTCATTTTGACAAGTAAAAGCAATGTAAAAACATATTGCCATGGTTAGGCTCTGTGTTGATTTAGTTTTCACTCTGTTTTTATGTCTGTCTGTATTTAGTTCAGCTTTCCCCTGGGACTCATCTATCTCCTTGGTTACTAAATTAGTTCTGTTCAGGTATGTCTTGTTAATTAGTCAGGTTAGTCCCTCAGCTTGGAGTGTATTTAAGCCCTGTGTTAAGTCCTGTTCAATTGTCTGTTGTTGTTGTGTTATGCTAGACGTTCTGTTCCTGTTCTGAGTTTTAAGTCCTTTTGTTTGTTAATCTGCAATGAGCCAATTTCACTTTGCCTTGCCACTTATTGATCTTTTTAAAAAAATATATACTTATATATATATATATATATATATATATATAGGTCTACTTTTTTACAGTGTATGCCGCCAACATTTCCGCTGGACTTTAATTATAAATGTTAGCTAGATGATGTTCGACCTGTCTAGCAGTAATTAAATGAAGTCATGATGTTGATTAACTTTGTCTCACGCAATTTGTTTCATGCTTCAGAATTTCCATTCCCTTTCAAGGGAACTTGCGCTGCGTCAAAGCACTAGTGGAACGCGCCTCTGTGTGAATGCGTAATGAAACACATATGCAATCCAACCAATCATGTGAGAGGACATCAAAGTGGGTGACTTCACAAACCAGGAATCTATCAATTTATGCCATGCCAAACAGCCTGCAGCTTCTGTGTCTTCGGTAGTGCTGTATATGATCTGTCTGTTATATTTACTGTTACTAGTCTACCAACTAAAAGTGATATATATATAATATGCCCCCGCGAATTACAGGGGGGATATACATGTGCTTTGTGTTGTTTGGGAGCAGAGTACGCACAGTCAACGATCTGGAACATGCTCATTTGCACTACCAACTGTTCATACAGTACCAACTGTTTACATTTCGCATCACACTTATTTGCACTGTCCATGCTCATTGCACTACCTTAAATCTACTGCTTACCTTAAGCTAACAATTGTATACATCTACCTGTAAAATTCTGTTTATAGTTAGAGACATCTGTATATTACATTTACAGTACATACTCACCTGTAAATGCTGTTTATAGAAAGAGACACCTGTAATTATATGTATACCACACACTCACCTGTTATAGTAATAACCATCTGTATATTTATATTCATTGTACATATTACCTGTAAATCCTGTACATCTCCATATCCTGCACTTTTATTCAACCACTGTATATATCCTGCACTTGCTGCTATTGCACTTCTGGTTAGACCTAAACTGCACTTCGTTGCCTTGTACCTGTACTTGTGTAGTGACAATAAAGTTGAATCTAATCTAATGCTGCAGCCTGACTCTAGACAAAGTACCTCTAACTGGCATCTCAGAACCAAAACGAGAATGAGGAGTGAGGTAGCTTGCAATCATCAGTGCTCTCTTTCTTTTTTTCTTTTTAAAAATCTGAACTCCTCAGTGTGACGATCAGAAAGAAGGTGGCCACGATGCAGAAATTGCACTTTAGTATGAAAGGAGACATTCGTCATATTCTTGGTGAACGTGCTTATGGTGAACGTCAACTAAACATTATGCTCACGGTTTACTCATGGAAGAGTTTTTTGAGTTAATTTTGTACAAAAAGTATCTTGTTCCAGTGCCATGTACTGTTTACTCCAAACTATTCCATATCAAAGCTGACTTATTGCCAGACTTACTATAAAAGAAGCCAATATCAGGGTTCTTCCACATTCGGTGTAGTCATTTCTTGGTTTTGTGGCAGAGCTCTGACACTACCGTTCAGTCTCTAGTTGTGTGTGTGTGTGCGTGCGCGCGGCTTCGAGTGCTCGAGTCGCATGCGCGCGTGTCTGTGACGTCTTTTGTGCGAGTTATGATGTCTGGTCCCGATACTTTGGTCTGGTTCAGTTTCGGCTTTGGATCGGGATTCGGGCATTCATAACTCGTGTGTTCATCCTTGTTGTGAGCGTGTGAGAACAGGTGTTTACACTCGTTCTTGCACGTTCCATGTCTTGTGAGTGGGCGTGGTTTCAAGCTTTACAAGAGGGGCGCTCTCTCTAGTCTGTGTGCAGTGTTGGGAGCATGCGGTTGGTGTTTACATCAGCCGCGTGCTTTAATGTTGTGTTTTCTGTCACGCGCAGTTTGGTTGTCACCAGCTGCGCGTCGTCTTTATTTAATGTGATCATGCAGCAATGCGTGTCCGCATTAGCTACATGTTCAGGTCTTGTCTGTTACCCCGCCCGTCTCGTTTCATTGTCATTAGTTTGATTTATCCCAGCTGCTTTACCTCTTTAACTTCCCCATGTCCTCCCTATACATTCAGTCTTTGTCTGCTGTTCATTGTCGTTACTTTGTCCATGCTTGCTGTGAGTTTGTTGAGCCAAGTCATGTTGTGTCAAATCATGTTAAGTCAAGTCATGTCTAGTTTTTATTCTAGTCTTGTTTTCCCCCTCGGGGTAGTTTTGTTTTGTTAATGTAATAAAGAGCTTTTTCCCTGCACCGCTGAGTCCTCGCCTCCTCAAACCTGACAGCCAAGCCAGTACTTTAATATATATATTTTTACAGTTTATCTGTTAAATACATAAAACATAGACAAAGTGTTATATATTACATTTATTTTACAATAAGTATATTTAAAATAAAGTAACTTCATTCTAAGCACAGTTAAATAATGTTGATTATTAAAGGTCAAAGAATATTCTCTTTTGTATCATTACTCTGCCAGATATCTGGACAAGCATAATTTCAGTGAAAAAGACTTTAATTCTAGTAAACGGTTGAATCTGACCTAAAATATAAGAACTTTAAAATACTTTCAATTGGGCAGTTCTGGCTCAGCGTCATAAATCAGTGCACTTGATGCCACTTTACTTATTGGCAACAACATAGATGTAGCAAGCACCGTGTTAGCACCACTAATAAAGAACTGCAGTTGATGGGCTGTTAAAACAAATCCTGTTACTGCCATCAGCCTAGAAGCCTAAAAGTAATTCCTGAAATGGGATTGTCGTGAAGACTAATTATTGAGGAACAAACATAAAGGGAAACCAGTTGTAGTTGCTTTTTTCTTTTTGTGTCAAGTGGATTAGGGCAAAATTTCTACAAGGGTTGCTGTGTATAAGTTATCCAGGCATACGAGCTGGGAGTCTCGGAGCTCCTGTAGTGTAGTCACCCCTGAAACTAGATTCCAGCTCCATCATGCCTCAGGGAGCAATTTAATTAAAGCTCCGCTCTGAGCATAGGACAATCATCAGTTCTAACCAAACTCAGAGAGGAACAAGTGTAAAAAAAGAAGAAGAATAGCTTACTGGACAGTGCTCTTCCTTTGGACAGGGTACAATTTAAACGCAAGTTAGAAATAAGTCTGCTGGAGTTTCTGGTTCCAAAAATAAATAAAATCACAATATTACACTTTTAGAAACATCATTATATATTTGGGGAGTCACACGCCATGACAATTTACGGTCTAAACTAACCTTGTCAGAAAAAAAAAGTCTAATTATCTGATATTTTGAGAAACTTGACATTGAAACACATTCATTCTCACCAGTTCCTTCTCATACGCTGGAATATCACCTTCACCTATTTACTACCTCCCTCATCAATATTTATACTTGCGTTATCATCATTTTCTTGTCTCGACCTGAATTTGTAAGACCTCAATACCATGTGTAGTGCCTCCACATCTTCTGTAGCGGCGCGTTTCCTGTAATCAAACGGACTGTGTTAGTATTCATCCATTTTCCCCTCCTTTCACCTTGGTCATTGCTGTCCACAGACCTCCAAAATCAATAACATTAACGAACATCAAGACAAAAGAAGCATATAAACTAGCAGAAATTAACTCAACGTATAGTATCTTCAATTTCTGCTTTGTGAATTTTTTTTTTCATTAAAACCATCCAAACAAAAATCACTTTTATTACAGCAGTAACATAACCAATGAATGAATACATTTTTATGCCACAGAGAAATCTGCAGAAATACAGTGATGACTTGCCAAATGAGCTCATTACAGAAGCTAAAGAATAGGCTACACATGTCATTTCAGCATGACTCTCCACAGTTGATTGCAGCCCTGATGATAATGAGCATCTTCATGTATTTCTTTTTTACTCCATGACAAATTTAAGACTTCAGTGCATTTTCTTCCATCAGCCAGAGCTCTTGCCGCAGTAGTGCTGAGACCTTGACTCAAGGCTTTTGCTGGCTCTTTGTCCTATATATAATTAGCAAGTACGCCCAATCCACCTCGTTCATTACCCAAACGTTGGTGACAAATGGGAGGCAGGCCTATTTTCACTCTGATATCTGTTCCCTGCAGAAATATGGCACTGCTGAGGGGAACACATTGAGGGGATGGACAATACTGTGTTGCTGTACATTAGAAAATTCGACAGTTTCTGTTAAGGATATTTTTATAAATATTTACATTAAATAGTCTTTACATTTTGTTAATGAAAGATTTAGATTTTCTTCATCATTCCCCTTTAGGCCTGTCACGATCATGAATTCTGTGCTGATGATTAATTGTCATATAAAAAAATTGTGATTAATGATTTAATTCTGATTTTAATAAAAAATAATATATATGGAATTTTTACTTTGAATAAATATTCATTTTCAAAGTATTAAAATTAATGATATGGGCTTATTTTATTCTAAGTAATCATACACACTGCCCATCTTCACCAGTCCAGACATCTAGACAGAAACTACATTTCCAAGCATCCCTCCTGTCCCTCACCTGTAACTACTCGGCCATCACCCCCACCTGTTACCCATCAGTAGTTTAAATTTCTCTAGGATAATAGCACACCCCTGACAGCCACTTGGTCTGGTCTCTAATATGGATTATGAATAACTTCTTTGCTTTACTGAGCTGTGATATAGCCTTGTGATGTTACAACAAGCTTCTGTATGCTCTTGTTTGGAACATTATACTCATCCTTATAGCATGTAAACTCTAAATACAAATCTCAAATGATGGTGCTATATGGCAGTTCATAATGGTTCTTTGTAGCGCCATTTGGTGCTATATAGCACTAAAAATGGTTCCACTATGGTTACGAGCCAAAGAACCACTTTAAGTGCTATATAGCACCATTTGTTTTTAGAGTGTATAATACAGTCTTGGTAGACTTTATTAATAATGCGTTATATTACTGTGTTGCAACAAAAGTAATATATTACTGTAATGACTGTACATGCACGGCTTCTTCATGGACATCCGGCTCTACCATAAGGCGAAGACCCTGGCCAACCCCTTTGCCTATGAAGAGTACCATAAGGACCGGATCGGCAGAAGATCGAGGAGTCCAGCTCAAGAAGCTGCCGAAGGTCAACAAGGAGCTGGCCTTGAAACTCATAGAGGAAACGGAGCTTCAGAACAAGAAGATAAAGAAAAACGAGGAACACTTCACAGGAGTCACTAGCAACTATTCAAATGACAATGACACCACATCAGACAGCAAACACTGAGGGAAATATATAGGACACATGAGGGGAGGAGTGATCAGAGACAGCTGGGAATGATCATGGGAAACGAGAAGGCGGGGCAGACGCAAACGAGACACAGAGACGGGAGAAGGAGCAGTGCCAAGGTTCTGTCACAAGAACACTGGAAACGAGACAGAACCGTGACATAAACGCTGCTATGAGCAAGTAAGACATGATGATGCACAATGTAGCATACATGAATAACCTGTATGAGATCTGTCATGGCTCTATCATTCCATTGGACTTTTAGAGTGTCGGTTGACAGAGCCCGGACAATGCCCCTTTATCGGGTTCATGTGAGAGGAAAATCAGTCACCTGAAATCAGTGTTGATGGCATTTAAGTTCTGCAGAAGACTAATGACATCTCAGATCAGTACATACTGAAAACTTTCAAGCTGCTTACTATTAAACCTCTTATTAAAAGAAAAGTATTAAAGACCGAATCTCGAATCTAAAAAGGTGTCATATCAATTACAAGTTCAGTATGGAGTACTACAAGGCTCAACACTAGAACCGTTGCTTTTCACACTGTACACACTACCCTTGGAAGTTATCATTAGGAAGAATGACTTTAGCTTTCACTGTTACGCTGAAGATACTCAGCTCAATTTCTTAAATTAACAGAATGCATAGTTGACATTAAATACTGGCAGTTTAGCCTTCTTGGCTGAGACGAGGGAACAGGAGATCAAGGCGATCTCTCCTGGCTGAATTCTGGAGAGCATTCTAGACTCGCTGGAGCAGGCTGGGTGGAAGATTTGGGTTGAGCTGGAGTGCCGATTGTTTTCGGGATGGGACTGCATGATCATGGGAAAAGTCCTCATTCACTTCATCAAGAAATGAAATTAGAACAATAAAGCCATTAGCCACGTAATTGCTTAAATCAACTGAGGCAACTTATAATGACCAGGACATCTTGAGAGAGTGGTATTGCTCCAGCTCACCAGATAATAAAAAAATTCGTCCACATACGGCTCCAGAGGTTATACGGGTTGTCAGAGGGAGCTGAGGTGATATTCAACCATTCTATATCCTTTTGTGTGGTCTATTCTTCTGTTGCGTTGTATGTGTGTGGAAACAGCATGAAGATGACAGGAATTCATGATGAATATCTTTTAATAACCAAAACTATGGAAACAATGTCAGAATCCTGGCCTGAAGGTCTTGTCTGTTTTGTCTTTGTTTAATGTTTGTTTTGTCCATGTGGTCCTCCTCAGTTCCAGCTACCACACCCCCTTGTTTAGTCCTTGTTTGTTTGAATGTGTTCACCTGTTCCTCACCTCACCTGCTCTGCTCCCTTTATTTATTTTGCTCTTGTTTTGTTATCTCTTATCTTGAGTGTTGTCTTTTGTTGGTTCCTGCCCTGCCTCCAGTTTGACCCTGGCTGATGAGACTCCTGGCCTGCCAGCTAGTCTGGTGCTACATCACATCCCCAAGTGTTAAGCCTCTGGTCTCCTGAGCTGCTGGCTAATATCCTCCATCGGGTGTTTCTTCTGTCTTAAGTCCTGACCAGCCAGCGCTCCTATTGTCTGCTCTGCCCTACTGTTTTGCCCATCACTTCTCCATTATTGTCTTGTGCCTTGTCTACTGTCCTGTAAATAAATCATTCATCTCTGCATTTGGGCCTATTCCTGTTCAGACATTATGTGAATGTTACAACATGTACATTGATGATACATAAACGAGAATAGACCAGGAACTGAACTGAACAAAGGGCTAAATACACAGGGAATCAGTCAAACGAATGACATATAGCTGACTTGACTAATTAAGTGATTACAGGACGCAGGTGGCCAAGATGAAAACAAATGAGACCATGGGAGAAACCAGACTCAAGACAAACTCAAAGTGTTACAGATTCTAATTGTTGGACAAAATCCTTCACACATAATAACCCAACTGTCTAAGAATTGATGGCTGCTCTCTCAAGTCATCAGTTCGTAACCTGGGTGTGCTCTTTGATACCAATCATTCATTTGAATGCCATATTTCTATCATCTCTAAAACTGCATTCTTCCATCTTAAAAATACATTTAAACTACTACATATGCTTTCAATGACAAATGCGGAAAAGTTAGTGTAACGCAGTTCTTTGTTCAGGGAGGAAGGAGGCGGGAACCGGCGAACGTTTAACAAACTTTAATGGTCAAATAAAACATATATACAAAATAAACCATAACATAAATCCAGGCCTGGTCCTCTCTCATCCTTCACTGTCATCGCTCCTTTTATGCCTCTACTCCTCCGTGAGATACAAGACCGGTGGCTCACAGGTAACGCTCATTACCAATCACACCACCGGCTCTCGTGACGCTCTCGCGGCCCCTCGACCCCGCCCTCCTCGCCACAGTTAGTTAATGCGTTCGTGACTTCAAGATTATTGTATTGATCTAATACTGTAGGTGGTTGCCCTGCACACTCAATAAACAAACACCAGCTGTTCCAAAACAAGCAGCTACAGTTCTTTCAAGATCCAGGAAGTATGACCATATTAACCCAGTTCTGTCAACATTGCATTGGTTCCCTTTTAAACAACGTATACATTTTAAAATCTTGCTATTTACTTACAAAGCACTACATGATTTAACTCCCCAGAGCTATTAATGCATTATAATCCTTCATGTCTATCTGGTTAGTTGATGATGCCTACAATATATAACCACAGGCAGTAGATCATTTTCCTATAGCGCTTAAATTATGGAATTCTAGTCTTCCTTGCCGTTCAGAAAGCAGTTTAAATCCAGTTTAAATCTAGACTAAAAACACATCTCTTTAATCTGAGAAATTATCAATTTCTAATTGACAATTTAAATCAGTTAAACGATTGTTATGCTGCATAAATTAGGTCAGCTGGAACCGAAAACACTTCCTATAATGCACACTGTTCTTGTTACATCATAAGAAGAAGAATATCTTTGCTAATATTAGTCACTCTGCTTATCATGAAACCAGATCACATGGAGGACCTTGACCATGTAGCCCTGAAGTGTCAGCAAAGATTGTGTTAACGAGACTATCCCCAGTGAAAGGTCTCATCGACATAACCACCAATGACACAGATCCTCAGCAAAATGTGTCTCCATACTGGTGCTACTAGTGTTGAATCAAATTCAATCTTCAATATGAAACAATTTTCAACCAGATTGAACCTTATTAAATATTTTTAATGTTCCAATCTCAATCTCACTTCCGACCTGGAGGGCATTCCAGAAAACAAAGTTATTACCAGCAAACATACCCTCAACTCTTGGTTGATTAACCCAAACCTTGATTGCTCGAAGTATGTTGGTTCAAAAAGTTCATCCAATCCAGACTTAATTGTTCACAATTAAAGTGTGTGCTTACAAAGGCAACTGTTACGAATACTGTGCTGGTGTGCGAAGCAGAGAAGAGAGAGATTGCTGGCAGCAATCTCTCTTTATTAAATAAATGGAAAACAAAAACACTTTAACTAAGAACATAAATGGCACTCCTTAGTGCAAAACCTGGAGAACACGGAAACAATATCCACACACCACGAGACATACACCACATAACAGTGACAATATCCGACAAAGACAAGGGAAACACAAGAGGGACAAAGACAAGGGAAACACAAGAGGGTTTTCTACAAGACGAGATGGGTAACAGCTGACACGACTAACAAGATAAGTGACTAACAAGACAGGTGAAACAAGGGCACGGAAGAGGAAAATGATGAGACTGTGACAACAACACAACGAGACTGTGACAACAACATGGCTGTAAAAGTATTTTTTTTTTTCTTCGTTTTTTGCTTCTACATTGCTCTCGAAAGGAAAGCTATGTTATAAATAACCCTATGTTACATATATACCCACTGGAGGGCATGCATGTGCATCAATAGAGCATGCATGTGCCGAACACCTCTGAACTAAACTATTCCTCGAACAGAACCTGCTCCGGGTCAGGTTATGTTCAGAGATGTAGCGATTCTAAGCCTAAGGGAAATGGTGCGGATCTATGTGTGCGTGAATCGTTTTGTGATCGAACACACATAAATCTGCACAAAGGGGAATTTGGATATTAACAGTTAATTATAACGGATTATAACAATTATTAATATCTATGGCTTGATTCGACTTGTAGAATTTTCTTTAATTCTAGAAAAGAGTTCAAAGGACGGATAATTGGTCCAGCAAATATTGACCTTATAAACTCTATAAAAAAAAAGGAAAGGTTTCTTTTGGCCACAAAGAAAGATCTTTCCATTAATTTGTAACAAGGATCGGTCACCATTAAAGTGACTTATGGTTGAGCAATTCAGAGGCAATCACGTGTGAATATATATATTTTAATAATCGACAAACAATAGACAAACATACACAGATGAATTGAAAAAGGGAAGAAGAGAGAATAAGAGAGTAGGAGAGGGAGAGACAAAGGAAGGTAGTATTACAGACAATAACCTATTTGAGAACAAACAAGGAATCAGACCAACTTATTGGTATAAACTCAAAAACTCTCTAAAGAGGGTAGGCTACTTGCATGTGTTTCTTTCTGTGGCTGGTCGGAATACGTGCGTGTGAATTCCGATCTCTCCGAGGTTTGCGTCTTGCTGGGCGGGTCCGTTGGAGTCCGCGGTAAATTCAAATTATGGTTCTTTGTTTGTAATGTCCTTTGTGGAAAATGGCGCTGAAGGAGGATCCAAGAATCCGCGCCAGAGGAGAGTTGGAAGAGGAAGAAGGGGCTGGAAGAGAAAAAGGTTGATCCTTGGCCTACGGGTGCTTATAAAGGAATAAACAAAGCACGCCTCTAAGAGTTGGGACAGCCAATCAGAGTGAAGGAACTGAGAAGCGGGAAACTCCTCTTTGTCCTTGGTCTGTTGCGATTAGCATGTTTTATGGCCCACTTTGAGAATGTAGACCTTTGGGTTTTGGAATAAAAGAAAGAGTCTGATGCGTCCTAGCACAGTGAAACAAACCTAGACGGTCTGCAAATGGAAAGACAAAGATTTCGAGACCATTCATGGCTATACTAACTCTTAGCATGAAGGCAAGGTAAAGATTGACTTGGTTTTACCCAAGTATTTACTGATTATAAGCTTCTAAATTATCAAACACATCTAAAATGGTTATAACAAAAGCATGCATACATATAGGTAAAACACAACACATCTAAAAATGGAAAGTAACTAAGTTTAAAGTCACATGGCACAGTTCTTTGTGTTCTTGGTATGTATGTGTGTGTTTGCGTGTGGGGGCTGTTTTACGATGGCATCCTTTGAAATGCAGAGGAGAGCGAGGGTGAGTGAGAATGGTTTGTGTCCCAGAGGTGTTAAACTGTCTTTTTCACAGACTCTACGGAGCCGATCCTGTCGAATCACTTTTTCAATCAAAGAATGAATCTGATTGATCATTCATGAGCACCGTCCATACTCTACAGACCCCCCTTTGGCCAACGAAGTTCGTGTTTGAACATCTTTGGACATTAGTTCCGACAGTCGAATGGCAGGTGCATCATGAAGGTTGACTTGGTTGATGGGAGTTGAATCAGCAGGTGCCTTGACAGTGTCACCTGTCATCTTAAAGTCAGTTCATTTGAGGCAGGTGTTTTCTGGTTGCTGCAGGGAGTGGTCAAGGCTTTGCGGACCGTGAGACATACAAGTAGAAAACTGACCTAGCGCTGGTGTCCGCAGGAAGGAGGACAGCAGGTAGACGTAGACGCGGCTGATTGTTTCAGACGGACCGTTTTGACTGCTGCACTGCTGCTGTTTCCTGTTTCCTGTTTGCAGTGGATTGCGTTTGTACTGACATATAAACTTGATTTTTGTTTTAGATCTTAAACTCGACGTTCGTTTGTATTGCTAAATACAATATTAGATTATTTAATATATTGTAATCGTTAGCTTTAATCTAAGTCGCTAAACGCGTTAGCATTGTGCTATCTTACTGTCCGTGCACACAGCGTTTTTCTCGCTCGCGCCTTTTTTCCCGACTTCATCAAACAACTGGTCAACAAGTTGGATCAACACACGCGGTGAGTCATGTCATCTTCTCTCAAAATTGTCACTTGCACTGCCTGCTTCATGCATAGTCTTTCTGTCTCTGTCAGCTGTGAAGGCTTCACATGTCATAAATGTAGGGACATAATTAGGCTGACAGAGAAGGTTTCAGAATTAGAGACACGCATCCAAACTTTAATCGAGGATAGTAAGAATGTAAGGGCTTTAGATACTACTTTGGATGCGACTAGCTTAGCAAACCCTGTACATTGTTCGGTTCCGGCTGTAGAGCCCGTGCAGCAGGGCAACTGGGTGACTGTGAGACGGCATAATCGCGGGTCAAAAAACCACTGTTCCATTCCGATCAGAACATCAAACAGGTTCTCCCCACTCAGTGACGCACCCACTGAGAAACCTGTTGAAAGTGCCCTAGTGATTGGCGATTCTATTACTCGGAATGTGAAAATAGAGACTCCAGCCACCATAGTCACATGTTTGCCGGGAGCCAGAGCGCCTGACGTCAAAGCAAATTTAAAAGTGCTGGCTAAGGCTAATCGTAAATATTCTAAGATTGTTATTCACGTCGGCGCTAATGATGTCCGACTTCGTCAGTCGGAGATCACTAAAAGTAATATTAAAGAGGTGTGTGAACTCGCAAGTACGATGTCAGGCACTGTAATTTGCTCTGGCCCTCTTCCTATGCGCAGGAGTGATGAGATGCTTAGCAGATTATCCTCACTCAATGGCTGGATGTCTAAGTGGTGCCCGCGGAATAACATAGGGTTTATAGACAATTGGAAAAGTTTTTGGGGCAGACCTGACCTGTGGAAAAGAGATGGTATTCATCCCACCTGGGATGGTGCCGCTCTTCTCTCTAATAATTTGGCATATAGTCTTAGAGCTAAACCTTGACTAACTGGGGTCCAGGTCAGGAAGCAGACAAACTGGCTAAACCGACCGTCTGCTAGCTGTCTCACGTCACAGAGGTCAGATAAATTCCAACACATAGAGACTCTTTCACCTAGATATCATCCTATAGAGATTGTGTCTGTTCCCCGAATTAGCAAATACAAAAATCTCTCAAAATCGTTTAAGAGTAAAAATTTAATTGATTTACAAACAGCTAAGAACGGATATAACACAAATGAACAAATGATAAAGCTTGGGTTACTGAATATACGATCCCTTTCCTCAAAAGCACTTATTGTAAATGATATGATTACAGATCATAAACTAGATGTGCTGTGTTTGACAGAAACTTGGCTAAAACCAGACGATTATATTACTTTAAATGAGTCCACCCCTCAAAATTACTGTTATAAACATGAGCCTCGTCTGAAAGGTAAAGGAGGAGGTGTTGCTGTAATTTATAGTAACACGATCAGTACTGCTCAAAGGTCTAATTTGAAATATAATTCTTTTGAAGTGATGGTCCTCAATGTAAAATTATCTAGTGCAAGTAATAATTCCTGTTTAACTTTTGTGCTGGCTATTCTATACAGGCCACCAGGGCACCATACAGACTTTATCAAAGAATTTGCTGATTTTCTCTCAGGATTAGTAATGTCTGCAGATAAAGTCATAATCGTCGGTGATTTTAATATCCATGTAGATAATGAAAAAGACGCATTGGGATTGGCATTTAGAGACATTTTAAACTCTATTGGAGTTACACAACATGTATCAGGACCCACTCATTCTCGTAATCATACTTTAGATCTAATATTGTCATATGGGATCAATGTTGATACTGTTCAAATTCTGCAGCAGAGCGATGACATCTCAGATCATTACTTAGTTGCGTGTAGATTACCTTTAGCCAAAGTCGAAAAACTAACTCCCTGTTATAAATATAGTAGAACTATCACTCCTAACACAAAAGATAGCTTTATAAATAATCTTCCCGATCAGTTTCATCTACTTAACATCCCAGATAGCCTAGAAGAACTTGATGTTGCAACAGAAACTATAAACTCTCTCTTTTCCAGCAGTTTAGACACTGTTGCTCCGTTACGCTTAAAGAAGATTAAAGAAAATAGTCCAACACCGTGGTACAACGAGCACACCCGGGCCCTCAAGAGAGCAGCCAGAAAAATGGAGCGGAGCTGGAAAAAAACTAAGCTAGAGGTTTTTCGCCTTTCATGGAAAGACAGCTCTATTGCATTCAGAAAGGCCTTAAGATCAGCTAGATCTACTTACTTTTCTACCCTCTTAGAAGAAAACAAATACAACCCTAGGTATTTATTTGATACAGTGACTAAATTAACAAGAAATAAAGCCTCAACCCCAGATGCTTTAAATCAGCACAGCACTAATGACTTCATGGACTTCTTTACTTGCAAAATTAATAATATTAGAGAGAAAATAATAAACATGCAACAATCTACTACAATATTCCAAAATACAGTACATTTTAGTGTCCCTGAAAAAAAATTCCAATCCTTCATTGCTATTGGGGAGGAAGAATTGTCTAAACTCGTTAAATCATCAAAATCAACAACATGTATGCTAGACCCAATACCGACTAAGCTACTGAAAGAGATGCTTCCAGAAATCATAGATCCTATTCTTAATATTATTAATTCTTCTTTGTCATTAGGATATGTACCAAAAACCTTTAAGCTGGCTGTAATTAAACCGCTTATTAAAAAACCACAACTTGATCCTACAGAATTAGTTAATTACAGGCCGATATCGAATCTACCTTTCTTGTCAAAGATTCTAGAAAAGGCAATATCTTTACAACTATGTTCCTTTCTAGAAAGAAACAGCATCTACGAGGATTTCCAGTCAGGATTTAGACCATATCATAGTACTGAGACTGCTCTAATTAGAGTTACAAATGATTTGCTATTATCATCCGATCGTGGTTGTATCTCTCTGTTAGTGTTACTGGACCTTAGTGCTGCATTTGATACTATTGACCACAAAATCCTTCTGAATAGACTTGAAAATTATGTTGGCATTAGTGGAGTTGCATTAGCCTGGTTCAAGTCATACTTATCTGAGCGTTATCAGTTTGTAGCAGTAAATGAGGAGATGTCATATCGGTCACGGGTTCAATATGGAGTTCCTCAAGGTCCAGTACTAGGACCATTGCTTTTCACCCTGTACATGCTGCCTTTGGGTGCAGTTATTAGGAAGCATGGCATTAGCTTTCATTGTTACACTGATGATACTCAGCTCTATATTTCTTCTCATCCTGATGAAACGAACAAATTCACTGAATTAACAGAATGCATAACCGATTTAAAAAATTGGATGACTAATAACTTTCTACTGCTAAATTCTGAAAAAACAGAGATTCTAATTATCAGACCAAAAAGTTCGGCACATAATAATCTAGACTACTGCCTAACACTCGATGGCTGTTCTGTCAAGTCTTCGTCGTCAGTTAGAAACCTGGGTGTGCTCTTTGATACCAAACTTTCATTTGAAAGCCATGTTTCTAGCATCTGTAAAACGGCGTTCTTCCATCTTAAAAATATATCTAAATTGCGACATATGCTATCTAAGACAAATGCGGAAAAGTTAGTTCATGCGTTCATGAGTTCAAGGCTAGATTATTGTAATGCTTTACTAGGTGGTTGCTCTGCACGCTTAATAAACAAATTCCAACTGGTCCAAAATGCAGCAGCTCGAGTTCTTACTAGAACCAGGAAGTATGAGCATATTAGCCCAGTTCTGTCAAACCTGCACTGGCTTCCTATTAAACACCGAATACATTTTAAAATCTTGCTAATTACTTACAAAGCATTAAATGGTTTAGCTCCACAGTACTTGAGCGATCTCTTAACACATTATAGTCCTTCACGTCTATTGCGATCCCAAAATACTGACCAGCTTATAATACCTAGAATATCAAAGTCAACTGCTGGCGGGCGATCCTTTTCCTATTTAGCTCCTAAACTCTGGAACAGTCTTCCTATTACAGTTCGGGAAGCAGACACACTCTGTCAGTTTAAATGTAGACTAAAAACACATCTTTTCAACCTGGCATACACATAACACATTATACATACATTTTTAATCCAAATCATGTAAAATGATTGTTAGGCTGCATAATTTAGATAAGCCGGAACCGGGAACATTCCCATAACACCTGATGTACTCGATACATCAGAAGAAGAATGGCATCTACGCTGATATTGGTCTCTGTTTATTCCGAGGTTACCGTGGTCAGCTGGATCCGGGCCGTATCCAGATCAGATGAAGGACCTGGACACGAGCACAGCACTGCCCTGGGGTGTCTGCGGAGACCGTGACTCTACTAGACCCTCCCCTGTGACGATCATGAACCCATCTCTAACCGGACCAAATTGGACTTCATATTGGACTTGAATTGTTGTATAATAATCATGCACGGTTTGGCTGTTGGCCAGAGGAGAACTGGTCCCCCGACTGAGCCTGGTTTCTCCCAAGGTTTTTTCTCCATTCTATTCTTCATTCGTTACGTCACCTGCCGGAGTTTTGGTTCCTTGCCGCTGTCGCCTATGGCTTGCTCAGTTGGGGAAACTTAACACTTAAAATTCATCAATTGTATTGATTCGCCTGCTCTTTTGGGGCTTCTGTTCAGCCAAACAAACTTTGTTTATATTGTTTTTCCTGTAAAGCTGCTTTGAAACAATCTACATTGTAAAAAGCGCTATATAAATAAAGGTGACTTGACTTGACTTGACTTGACGTTAGTGCACTTTCAGGGTGTCTGCAGGTCGGAATGTTGCTCTGTTCTGATGGCAGTGCTGAATGGAGCTTGTTTGAGCTGTGTTGGGCAGAGAGTCAGAAGTTTGTGGTGGTACAGTACTTCTGTGGTGGGTCCTGTTCAGGGAGCCGTGTTGCTCATGAGGCACGTCCGGCCATCTCAGTGCATTTTCCGCTTGACACCTGTGTGAAATGTCTGAAGTCGGTTGTTGTTGTTGACAGCTGTTGGTCCTTCCGTGGCGTTTGCGTGTTGAGGTCTTTGTCACTGCATGTGTTGTTTCAGGGTTGGTGTGGTTTAAGCCTTTCTTTCTTTGACTGCAGAAGCCTTCATGAAACTTGTGGGTGAAGTTTTAAGTGGAGGGCTTTGGTTTCTCCCCCCTTCGGTGTTTATGTCAAAGGCTGAGGGAGTTTTGCACTGCTGATGTGGTGTTAACCAGCAGGGTACCTCTTTGTGGGGTTCAATTTGAGTTGACCAGACTCTGTCAGTTCTCTATGGACCAGGCTGAGCTTGTCTCTACTGCAGCTGAACTGTCCGGGTCCGGACTTCAGCTCTTGGAGGGCAGTGTCAAGGTGAGTGATGCTGGAAACTCACCCCCCTTTCTCAATCTTCAGTTCAAGTTCTGGATCAGGAGTCAACTGACACAAGTGGCAGTGTCATGCTGGTGGGAGTGTTGACCACCTGCAAATTCTGCTTGTGAGGTGAGTGTTTCTGTGAGACTGGGTTACTTGTTGAACTGGCAGCCAACCAGGTACCATCTGACGTACTTTGCCATGTCTTGCTGCATGCCAGGGCAGAATGTCACTTGTTTCGAGTGGCTTTAGTGCCATGGTGTCTGGTGCATGGTGCGTCGTGGGCATATGCTGTCGTGACCCCCCTGTGACGCGGTGGCACCACTAGCCTTGGCGCTGTGAGGACATTCGGGGCATACCACAGCATGTTTGCTTTCACGCGCAGCATGTGTTTGAGTTCGTGCAGCCTTCTGAGGCTTGAGGCAGAAGTGAGGTCAGAGGTGCAGATAGGGTGGCTGGAGGGGTCTGAGAGGTGGTTCAGCATGGCTTCAATGGAAGTGTCAGAAGCTTGAAGGTCAGCTGTGTCGTTAACAGCGATTTGTTGAGCCAGCGTAAGCGGCTGTGATGTTGACACCGTTGCTGGAGGTGTCTGCTTGCTGCGGGTTGTCGCTGCAGCATTGAGGGTGGGTGGGTGGTTTGGTACTGACCATAGCTTGCCATAGAGTGCGCCCGTCTTGGCATTTGGTTTGAGGACGGGCCAGATGGTAGCAGAATAGGTGCTGTTGGATGGGCGGATGACACCTTCTTCAAGCATGGAGTTGATGATTTCCTGCACAGGTTCTTGTGAAGCTATGGGAATCTTGTCCTGCTTGACAGAAGTGGGAGGAGCATTTGGGTGTGTTGGGATGCACACTGCGTGAAGGTCAGTGAGACCACAGTCTTGTGAGTCTTTGGCAATTGATGCTTTGAATTTGTACAGTACTGGTCGTTCTTGACAGTCTGCATCAGTCTTTAAAGCGTCCGCATCCTTGAGGATTTGCTGGACTTTGCTGGTCTCAAATCCTGGATATAGCTCCTCTGTCTCCTTTGTGTCATCTGCCCTGTCAGCTGTCAGAGGTGCAGTGTCGTTGTCAGTCTCACAAGCAGGTTGGTTAGAGACTGTAAGCACTGTCAGGCGTTGATCCTCTGTTCTGCATACCTGTTCTGTTGTTAATGCCGTGGCAGGGGTGATAGTGATGATCTGGAAGGGTGCTGTGGACAGGGTGTTGTCAGTGCGCCCTTCTGGGATCATTGAAGGTGGGATGGAACCAGTTATTGGTAAAGTGAGTTCAAAGTTGTGGAAATCATGACTCACTAACCATCCCAGACGATAAGCTCTGGGGATTCTGATGTCTGTTGCAGTGCAGTTGTTGAACAGGATGTAGACCACACGGGAAAGCACCTTGGTGAGAGGTGTGGCTTCCAGGGTTAGTCCAAATTTCATGCTTTCAGGTGAAAGTTGGAAGAAAGCCAGTGCGTGGTTCAGGGTTTGACCACGTCGCATGTTGAGCCGAACAGCGACCCCTTTGGTGTAGGCTGGTACTACAATGTCCTGTTCATTAACTAAAGTGCAGACCTCTGGAATGGTCTGACCTGACTTAAGGTTCTCAGGGCTAACTGGAAAAGAAGATGGTTTTAAAGTCATTGGGGCCCATACCACTTTGTCAATAAAATCCACATGAGCTTTGAGGCGAATCAAATGTCTGCTCCGATGTAGACATCATGTGGTAGGTCCGGGAGGACCAGGAAGTAATGGGTTAAACACCTGCCATTCCAGTTCAAGGTCAAAGCGCAAATGTTCTTGGCAGTTCTCATTGTTGATGAGCAGGAGTCAATGGGGAAGCAGGTGCGCTTGCTGGTGAAGGGAAGGTCAGGTGAGTCCTTGATGAGGGCATTGAACAGTGCAAGGCTGATGGCTGAGTTGTCTGCCCACAATGCAAGAGTGATGTCTGTTGTTGTGACATCATTCAACTGCAAGTTTGTTGTTACCTTTGGGAGGTAAGAATCAAAGTCTTTGATAGGTTGGAAGGTGCACAGCAGTGAACTTGAAATTTTTCCGGGAGCTGACACGGCTGTGAAAGTTCCCGCGACCTCTGGCTGAGTTCCCGTGACCTCCATGACCTGACAGTCTGGTTCAGTTGTCCTAGGTGACTGGAGAGACAGGGGTTCTCGCACTTGAGCCCAAATTTTCAAGTGTCTAAAGTCCAGCAGGGGTTCGAAACGATCTAGCAGATCTTTGCCGATGATGAGAGGAAATGTGTCCACAGGTGATATGTACACTGGGTGTACCAGACTCATTGGACCGATTGTGAGGTGGATGGGAGCAATGTGTTCGAGCTGTACCTCATTTTGGCTGTATGAGTGCACATTCAACACACATTTTTGGGATTTGAAAGTTCGGTTCTGTCTCTTAGCTGCAGCTTGGAGTCTGTCAAAGAGTTGGGATGACATTAAAGTGAGGTCTGCCCCCGTGTCAACAAGGGCCTCGAGACTCATCTCATTCTCCAAGGTGACTGCTAGATGCAGTTTCCGGGTCACCCCCTTTTCAATCAGGTTCCCTAAGAGTCTTGTTGTTGGGACTTGAGTGGTGACTGCTAAGCAGTTGGTGCTAGTCTCAGGTGAATTGTCAGGGAGATTGACAACCACTACAGCACTTGCAGGTGCCTTGTGAGCCTGACTGGTTGTGTGCTGGAGAGAATACACTTGTTCTGTCTGTGCAGTCAGCGGCAGTTGTGTGATGCTTGAAGATTGGTAGGTCGTTTCTGTGATCTGTGGTTGGAGTGCTGAAATCTGGACTTGCTGTTCAGTTGGAGGGCTTATAGTGATGGTGTTGATTTCACGTTTCACGCCTAGTCATGCGTGGTCTGACATGTCGTCCTTTTGAGGTGTCCTGTTGACAAGTTCTCTTAGAATCTTCAGGATCTCAGCTGTTTCAGACACAGTTGCACCTTTCTGTTCTGGAACAAACTTGGACTTGGGCTTGTTTGGGCCCTGTCGAGAGCCATTTCGCCGGTGACTCTCTGGGCTGTACACACCATTCGATGAGTGTCGGTCGTTTCTGGGCCATCGGCTACCATCCCACGTGGCTCCACCCTTTGTGTTGTGGGGTGGACGTGGCTTGTCCCAGAATCTTTCAGAGTGTCTGGGCTGGTGCATGGGATGGGCACCATTGTTCAGCGCTGTGATAGAAGACAGTTCAGCGCTGTGATAGAAGACAGGGTAGACTGTTGGGTTTTTTACAGTCTTTTCAGTGACAGTCTTTTGCTTGGTGTAAGCTTTATGGGCGAGGTCCCGCAGCTGTTGGATGGGCATGCTGCGGGGACAGACCAGAACTCCTAGATGTTGACTCACTGTGTGATGCAGATTTCGGAGGAACAGAATTTTGAAGTTCAGATCCTCTTCCATTCCAGGCTCATTCCGTGCTCCGAAGTAGGTCTGTCGTAGTCGATTGTAGTATGCTTGTGGGGTTTCTGCTCGGCCCTGTGTAAGGTCCATAGCAGCGAAGAACCCGTTGTCTGACTCAGGATCAGAGAACTCTTGAATCAAAGCCTGTCGCAGCTGTTGATAGTTGGTTTTGACAGTTTCTGGTTGTCGATCCAAGAAGCTGCGTACATCCCGGCTTGATGTGATTCGAAGCAAATACAATCTGTCCCATGCTGTCACATTGTGCACAGTTTGTAAAACAAAGTCTATATCCTGCAGATAGGCATGCACGTCGTGTCCTCCTGCAGGGCTTGGGGTGAAAGTGGGGATGTTTCTGGCCAGCTTGTCAAGTTCTTTGTGTGCGCTGCCGTGCCTGGCGGCAGGAATGTCTTGGGAAGGTTCCCACCCCTTCGCTGCTGAACGGGGTTCTGGGAAGCTGGCTGGTGACACTTTGAACTGTGGGCTAGCACCCCCCTTGGGAACAAGGAACTCTTGACTCGGAGGTCTTGACCTATTGTTCAGGGGAAACACTGTGTTGTGCATTTCCCCTAGCTGCTTGCTGTACAGCTTGTAGGAATGTCTGAGTTCTCTGTGAGCATCGTCAAGTTCATCTTTAAGATTGTCTCTTTCATTTGCTAGAGCAAGGATTTTGTCTCTGGCCACTTGCAGGTGCTTTTTGCAAGCTCTGGCCTCAGCATCCTTCTCTTTTAGTTCATTTTCAGCTCTGATCAGGAGAGCTTCGCCTTGTTGGAGTCGTTCATTTAAGTCCTCTCTGTGGTCTTTCTCCAACTGCTCTCGGTGCTCTGTGTCAGCACGAAGTTCTCTTAGTGCATTTTGAAGTCTCTCAACTTTGTCTTGTAGCTCTGTGTCGGTCTCATCCGCTCCGCTGTGCCGTTCCTGAGCCTCGACGAGTAGCTGATCTAGACGAGTCTGGGCGTCAGCCTGGACGATCAGATTGTGAGCGAGCCTCCCGATGACCTTGGCCCATTCTTTGCGATTGTAGCTCTGTGTGGGATCATGGGTCGTTAGCCTGTTCAGATCGTCGTCCAGCTGTTCTCTGCTCAGCTGCTGTAGGTCACCGGTGACTCCTGGCAGGAACTCATGGGTCATACCAGACAGCCAGGTCTCGAGGTTGTCCCAGTGGGCAGCAGGGCTGGATGCACGGGACATCTTGGCGTACTGTTGACGAGAGAACACAGCACAAAAGAAACAATGCAAGTCCTTGCAGTATTTAGAGCTAAAATTTTGCACGTTTCAAGTACAAATTTGGGCTAACAGTGTAGACTGTTAGTTAGCTACGGTCCAGATACTTAATATCTTTGGCCGTGAATCTTGGTGAGTGCCAAGCCTAAATAAAGATTTTGACGGCGACAGCCTATTGGGTCGTGTGATGACTCTGGCGGCTGGGTTCCAATCTAATATTTAACTTTCCTTGCTTGCTCGCACAGGTTCTGTCTGTATGTGAACTGAAAGAAACACAACACGACAGTGAGGTACACAGGGCAGGATAAAACAAACAAGAATATTAAAGGGGAAGAGTAAAACAAAAATAAGTGGAAATAAAAATAGAATGCAAAGATTAAAAAGAAAATTAAAAATCACAGCAACGTAACAGGAAATGATAAGAGGGGAGGAGAAACTCTAAGCTGTGCCACTAGGGGTTATTGTGGACCCGACAGGGCGGTGGCGCTGTCGAGTAATAACCCTTAGGGAGACTGGGTGCTTAGAGGGGGAAAGCCACGAAGGCACTCAATGTTAATTTGAAAATGTTGAATTTAAACTTAGTTTAAACCGAATTTCAAATAACCAGGTGCCAAGGTACCTGTATAATTTTGGGAATTTGCTGTTACAATAAATAGGCACTTAAGCAGAAATAACACTTCAGAGGAAAGTCATGGGAGGAAAGATCTGAGCATGACCTCCAGGGGGCGTGTTAATCATTGAATGCCTGTGGTGACACTGATACAACTTTATTTGAATTTAAGTTAAACTTGTTTAAAATAAATTTACATAAGTGTGAAGAGTCGTAGAGACAGAGAGTGTCAAATAACAGTAACAGTGAAAATTACAGTTCTGGGCAGAACTAAAGCAGCAAAAGGGAAAGTTAGGATTAACCTTCAGGAAAATTGAGAGAAAACAAAGAGGAGAAGCCGCACTACGAATAATGTCCACCAGGTGGCGTTATCGAGTTCGCTGCGACGATGACGTAGGGAGGAGGGCCTGCGCTCTGTTTGGTCAGAGAAGCAGCGCCAATCCCAACGCTAGTGATTTGAACTTTGGGCGGGTTCAATGGTTCATTGAAGCTGCAAAATACTCACGCATACAATAAATCTCTCTATATATAACTTTTGGTTCCTCTTTCGATCGCGGCGGATCGAGGAAGTGCCTGGCATGAACCGTTCACTACCATTAACGCACAAACATGAACGAACAGGGTTTCTTCGCTGTCGTTTTTAAAGGTTTTAAGCTGGATCAGAGCTTTTACCTGACTCCTGGCCCAGATCACACAAAGCTGTCGCAGCGCGACTATCTTTGTCTGATCTGCCTGAGCGCGCGTGGGTAATTACTTCACGCAGGCTCAAACGGAGCAAATTCGCCAAGTTACAAAACATCGGACATACGCGATGAATGACTAGCGACACAATAAAGGCCTATACAGGGTTGATCGGAGGAGACTCGCTCGGATCAAACGTTATCCACTGAGGAGATTTCTTCGTCCAACAGGGATATAACACCACTCTACAAAAAGATTTCTTCGTTTTTGCTGAGGTGTAAACAAATATTAAAATGCTCTGCAAAGAGATCTCTTCGTCTCTGCTGATGCGATTTTAATATGTGACTGCAGTTTTTAACGGATTTACTTGTTAACAAAGGCTAAATGATAGACAAATAGACGTGTTAACAGACCGGGTTCAGAAACATGAGCTCATTGGGTTTAGGCAGAGTGAGTTGCTCGGCGGCGCTCACTTTGCTCAACGCGCGTTACAATAAACATATACATACACACTTAGACTGGACTGAGTTTGCTCAAACACAAGTTTAAAACGGTGCCCGCTGATTCTCCACCATTATATGTAGCGATTCTAAGCCTAAGGGAAATGGTGCGGATCTATGTGTGCGTGAATCGTTTTGTGATCGAACACACATAAATCTGCACAAAGGGGAATTTGGATATTAACAGTTAATTATAACGGATTATAACAATTATTAATATCTATGGCTTGATTCGACTTGTAGAATTTTCTTTAATTCTAGAAAAGAGTTCAAAGGACGGATAATTTGTCCAGCAAATATTGACCTTATAAACTCTATAAAAAAAAAGGAAAGGTTTCTTTTGGCCACAAAGAAAGATCTTTCCATTAATTTGTAACAAGGATCGGTCACCATTAAAGTGACTTATGGTTGAGCAATTCAGAGGCAATCACATGTGAATATATATATTTTAATAATCGACAAACAATAGACAAACATACACAGATGAATTGAAAAAGGGAAGAAGAGAGAATAAGAGAGTAGGAGAGGGAGAGACAAAGGAAGGTAGTATTACAGACAATAACCTATTTGAGAACAAACAAGGAATCAGACCAACTTATTGGTATAAACTCAAAAACTCTCTAAAGAGGGTAGGCTACTTGCATGTGTTTCTTTCTGTGGCTGGTCGGAATACGTGCGTGTGAATTCCGATCTCTCCGAGGTTTGCGTCTTGCTGGGCGGGTGTTATGACTATGAGCTCTGTGCTCTCCTCCCTGGCCACCAGAGGGAGCTCACACATTTATACTGACACTTCACTACACACTACATTTCCCAGCAACCATCACACTAGACTGATTACACACACCTGGACTCCATCTTCACTGTTTGCCACACCACCTGTCTATCATTATCCTGTACTATATAAGACTGCTCCACACACACACTCACTGCGAGGTCTCGATTTGCATTAAGCTATCATTCTGAGCGTTTATTCCTATCCTGTTTATCTGGTCCGATTCTGCCTGTAACCTGTTTCCTGATCCTGTTCTGCCTGCCCCGACCTTGTGCCTGGAATAACGTTGACGACTAATATCTGCCTGCCTCGACCTCTCGCCTGGACTATCGTTTCTGCATCTGTTCTGCCTGCCTTCCTGACCCCTGCTTGGATTACTGACCACGATTGCCCTCTGTTTTGCCCTGACCCCCTGCCTGTACGACCATTCTAAATAAAGACATTGCAATTGGATCCCTGCCTGTGAGTCCTTCTGTTACAGCGGGTCCGTTGGAGTCCGCGGTAAATTCAAATTATGGTTCTTTGTTTGTAATGTCCTTTGTGGAAAATGGCGCTGAAGGAGGATCCAAGAATCCGCGCCAGAGGAGAGTTGGAAGAGGAAGAAGGGGCTGGAAGAGAAAAAGGTTGATCCTTGGCCTACGGGTGCTTATAAAGGAATAAACAAAGCACGCCTCTAAGAGTTGGGACAGCCAATCAGAGTGAAGGAACTGAGAAGCGGGAAACTCCTCTTTGTCCTTGGTCTGTTGCGATTAGCATGTTTTATGGCCCACTTTGAGAATGTAGACCTTTGGGTTTTGGAATAAAAGAAAGAGTCTGATGCGTCCTAGCACAGTGAAACAAACCTAGACGGTCTGCAAATGGAAAGACAAAGATTTCGAGACCATTCATGGCTATACTAACTCTTAGCATGAAGGCAAGGTAAAGATTGACTTGGTTTTACCCAAGTATTTACTGATTATAAGCTTCTAAATTATCAAACACATCTAAAATGGTTATAACAAAAGCATGCATACATATAGGTAAAACACAACACATCTAAAAATGGAAAGTAACTAAGTTTAAAGTCACATGGCACAGTTCTTTGTGTTCTTGGTATGTATGTGTGTGTTTGCGTGTGGGGGCTGTTTTACGATGGCATCCTTTGAAATGCAGAGGAGAGCGAGGGTGAGTGAGAATGGTTTGTGTCCCAGAGGTGTTAAACTGTCTTTTTCACAGACTCTACGGAGCCGATCCTGTCGAATCACTTTTTCAATCAAAGAATGAATCTGATTGATCATTCATGAGCACCGTCCATACTCTACAGAGAGTAAGTTGCTATGGCTACTTACATACCCTGAAGAGTTATCCACTTACTTACCCTTAAACACACCTCGGTATGTCACATAGCCTGTTGTCTGGAATACTGCCCTGATTCATAATCTTACACTGTTCGTTTGTTGGTAAGAGGAGAACTGGCCCCCAACTGAGCCTGGTTTCTCCTAAGGTTTTCTCCATTCTGGGTCAATTAATATTTAACATTGACATTGATCATTAATATTTAACATCAATCTGACTGCACTGACACCACTGCATGAGAACTGAAGTGAGCTGAATGATGGCATCACTGCTTTATTCAGAGCTGCTGTATAGATAAATTAACTAATGATTTTACAACCAAAATGAATCAAAACTTAATTTGTTCCATTACTTTCCTGTTATCACTGTGAAGCTGCTTTGAAGCAATCTGTATTGTAAGAAACATTATATAAATAGACTTGACTTTTGATCATTATTATTGTGCTGAAGATTAGATCTTATGATTAGGTACTGGATAACTGCATGTACTAATCTGAAGCATGTTTCTTAGCACTTACTTAGCACCACTGATGAAACCAGAACCATTCTCTCCACTCACTGAGGTAGATGTATCTAAACTTCTCCTTTCCAGCCATAAACCATCTGCCCTTTTGATCCCATCCCCTCACATCTTGAACTCACAACTCTCCTACACTTTTACCAACACTTACTAACATCATCAACCCATCTCTCCACACGGGAGCCTTCCCTAACACATTCAAGTAAGCTCAGGCAACCCTACTGCTGAAAACAAAACACGTTAAACATCACTTGTAGATAATTACAGACCTGTCTTTCTCCTACCATTCATTTCAAAAACTCATGAACGTGTTGTTTTTAACCAGGCATCATCTTTCCTCTCACAGAATAACCAGTTGGACATCAATCAGTCTGGCTACAAGAATGGCCAGTCAACCGAGACTATCAGTCACTGAAACTCTAAGGACTGCAAAAGAGTATTCCAAATCATTAGTTCTCATTCTCTTGGAGAATCTCATTCTCTCTATCTGCTGCCTTTAACACTGTTACTCATCAGATCCTTCTGACCACCCTCTGGCCACTGGGCATCACAGAAACTCAGCTTCACTGGTTTGAATCCTAACTCACAGATAGGTCTTTCAGGGTTATGTTGTAAGGGGAGGTCTTCAAAGAATGTCAGCTGATCACTGGGGTTCCTCAGAGTTCAGTTTTTGGACCCCTTTTCTTCTCTATGTACACCACAGATCTGGGTCCCATTATACAGGAACACAGTTTCTCCTATCACTCACTGATACGCTGATGACACACAGATCTATCTATCATTTTATCCCACAGTAGCTGCGTCAATTACAAGCTTTCTAGTGGACATCTCGGCATGGATGACAGATCTGCAGCTCAACCTGGCAAAGACAGAGCTTCTCATCTTCCTTATCTTAATCTTAATTATTGCAATTCTCTTCTGGCCGGGCTTCCTTCAAGTTCAATCAAACCCCTGCAACTGATCCAGAATGCTGCAGATCGTCTGGTTTTCAAAAAGCCCAAAGGGGTCCATGTCACACCTCTCTTTATCTCTATGCACTGGCTCCCACTTGCAGCTCACATCAAATTCAAAGCACTGACACTTGCTTACAGAGCTAACACAGGCTCAGCACCCTCATACTTCCACTCACTACTACAAATCTATACACTTCCAGAAACCTTCAATCGATCAACGAGCAACAACTCATGGTACCATCACAGAGAGCTAAAAACAAAATCACTCTCAAGAACATTTTCATTCACAGTTCCTTGCTGATGGAACGATCTCCCTGCCCTCATCAGGAATGCAGAGTCCTTGTCAATATTCAAAAAACAGCTGAAAACTCATCTCTTCCGTGAGCATCTAACATGACACACATGCACACACCACCACAAAGAAAAAAATCTCCAGGCTTGTACTACTTCAAGCAATGTTCTAAACTTTTGCATCTTCAGGATGAATCGCTTTCTGTATTCCTCAAGTTGTAAGTCAGTTTGGATAAAAGCGTCTGCTAAATGAATAAATGTAAATGTAAATGTTTCTTTATTATAAAGCAATGGCTTTGTTAATCCCAGTACAGTAACAAGTTTATTTCGATTTGTGCTGTGCTAGCATCTTTTAATTGTGCAACATAAGATTAAAGTCAAATACAAATAGGTAATTCCCATTCACTCTAAATCACACACTTTTGAGAATCAACTTAAAATAAGAATGCATATTTCATTAATATTACATTGTTATAGACTAAATGATACAGAATATTTTACATTATTTATTCAGGTAGAGTCCATTAACGAAATAAAGCCTTAAAAACTACTCAAAAATGTCATGTGTAATATTGTTGACATGATTATTTTTAAGCACATTGTTTTTTTAATCTTTTCCTCCAGTGTTCTCTTAGTGAGACTTTCAAAATACTAGTCAAAAAACCTTGTTTCCTTGTTCCCTGCTCCACTACTTGTCAGGTTTGTGAAAGGGAAGAAGCAAGGACTCAAGATACACGAGTGATGGGCTTTTACTTTGGTATATTTATTTTTCATTAGGGAATTTAGAGTGTATTCAAATTGAGTTATTTTGGTTTGTTATTTTGGCCTTGTCCACTCCTGAAAGTTCTGAGTTTCACTGGTTGAATAAATGTACTTTTGTATCATGTAAACTTTGATTGAGTACACTTTCATTTATGTTATGTCTGGCCCTAGACGGTCGTAACACAATAAAACAAAACAAAAATCCGAACAAAAATTACCCCGAGGGGAAAACGTGACAAAACTTAGAAACTCACCTGACCTGACTGACTGACTGACTGACTGGACAGGACAGGACAGGACAGGACACGACTGGAAACAGGCCTGTAACACAACCAAGATGACGATCCAAAGATATTAGACACTGCAGCAGCCCAAGACAGCAAACAAGAGGAGAATAAAGAGAGAACACATGAGCCAAGATGAATGAGGGAGAACAGGTGAGCAAAATCAAACAATAATGAGGGAACAAGGCGGGCGGGGTTACACAATGACAGGACACAAACATGCGCAAAACCCGCGTGTCCACATGAAGCCAGATGATAAGACAGCGTGCAGTTAGCGAGAACACAAACTGCACGCAACAAAACACAACATGAAAGCATACGACCAATGTAAACATGAACCGTGTGCTACACAACAACACACGTGGACAAGAGAGCGTGTGGCCTGAGCGAAGCTCGAAACGAAAGGACACAAACACGAGCGAACACTCGTCTTGTGCGCTAACAACAAAAGACAAACACATGGAGCATGAATGTCCAAATCAAACATCACACCCCACACACAAGACACTTCACAGACAAGAGAGTATGCAACTCGAGAACACTTGATGCCACGCGCTCCTGCACACAGAAATTACAATGTGGTAGTGCCAGGGCTCTGCCGCGAAACATTCCAATATAATATAATATACTGTTTTCTGGTGAAACCCACAAAACTTTCATAATTTCAAAAGAGTTTTTTGGTGTTTTTTTGTTGGACAAAATTTATCTCAAATAATTGTACCTAGAACCATTACACCTACCGGTAATTAATTGTAACCTTGTAATTGTACCTAGTTTCTGCTTATGAGCTCCAATTTCTAAGCCTGTATCATATAAAAAGGAATATTTTAGACATGTTAATTTTGCATTATGATGTAAGACCCATTACAGGAGCAGGAGTACATTTAGCTCTAGCACAGGATCATTTGCATTTCTGTGAAAATCATTAAATTTCACGAGGATCCCAATTAGCTCTATTCACTGAGTGGGAGTTCAGCAGTGTTTTTAGGTCCAGGTGATAATACATCATTGACAAAATCACTGGCAGTTTCACATCATTATTTCTCATCATTAGTCTGGTTCTCAGTTTAATGCTTTAGTAGACATGGACAAATAACTTTGTATGATCTTGCAAGCTAGCTCTTTTCTTGGCATTTTGAACCCTTCCCTTTAATACGCCGTAAAATGGTCCATCAATGATTATTTGACATAATTGTGCCTAATTATCTGTAATACGGTCTATAATACCACAAAAAGGTTAAAGCTTTTAACGTGTCTCTCACGGATGCCGAAATGCTTGTTGCTAAGAGGCTTTTTCAATCCATATTCTGACACATTTCAGTTCTCTATAGAGATCCAAGCACATGCTGTGCTTTACAAGGTTCACACCCCACTGTTTCTTGGTAACACATTTCTTGATTACCTTTTCCAGGAAAGCTCCTTAGCGATGGCCATTCCTTTAATGAAAAGATTGTATGAAACATAAATAATAGCCTGTGTCTCATGTTTCCCATTTAGATTGTATTGCCTTTGTGCCCTTCTAACCCCCTCCGGCTCTAACCCAGGTTCCATTTATTACTTTCCTGTTTTATGTTCTTCTTGATCTTTAATTTGGTTCTCTTTAATATTTCACAGCTCAAACCATGTATCTGTTGATTTATCTGTTCAAAAGTCTGTTTTGCTATGTCAAATACCTGTCTGTTGAATACTTGTATGTGTGAGGCACAGAACTAATGTTATTGGGAATATTGCTCTACATTTGACTTTTGAAAATAATATTTTTGCCAAATATTTATCTCCTCTTCAAACTTTAAGTGTGAAAGACCTTAATAGAACTTATTATACTTATTGTAGATTTGCACTTCTTTTAAGCTTGCATGACTTCAAATGATGTTTTTGGAAAGTATGTAGTTTTAATCTTTCAAAAGCACTGTCAAATCGATTAATCACATTGTAGCGAATAAGTTAAATTGGTTGGAAATGTATGCATATGTGCAGCGAGGTGTGGTTTAGAGGCTGCTGCAGGCGGAGGAGGAGTTTGGGAGGGCTAATGGTTAAGGGATATGCCTCTTGTTAACGGGATCTAACAGGTGTCCTCATTTTGCAGTGAGTCGAGAGACAGGATAAAAGTTGGGCCTTGGAGAGTGGGAGAAGGCGAGTGGGCTGCCTTGAGAGAATGCTGTGCATCTGGTCTTGTGGCTCTGAGCTGACCAACCTGCCCAAAGGTTGAATTAACTGGTGAATAAAAGTACTATTGAGCAAATTAAAAGAAAAAATGTGTCAAATTGTGTGATTAAAATAGTAATTGTTAAATAAATAATAATACAAATATATAGCTTTAAATTGTAAATAGTTGTAAGCTGTAAATAATAAAATGATTTTGATTTTTTTTTCTTATATACATTTTCACATACATTCATTTTCAGATTTCCGTGTTTTTTCCTTTCGTTATATCGTGGTTCTTGGAACTCCATAGATTACCATCCTCTGAAGAGCCATCCAGCTTCTTCAAACCAAGAATGGTTCATATTTTGTTCTGTTGATTTGTTGTCTTTTCTCAAAATAAATACTTAGTTTCTACAGACAAATCCATTTCTGAAAACCACAGTAAATATCAGAGAACTACTATAAGCAACATTGATTTATGATTTGTAATTTAGTCAATTTAAGTAATTGTTCAGCCTCATATTGACTCTCTTGATTTTCTGAGCATAAGTCAATCATAGCAGAATAATAATTTGTGTGGTCTGTGTGCAGTCAAATGCAGAAGGTTTTCTGTGATTGCGTGTAGGTGAAAGAATTAAGAGTTTATACAGTATAAAAATCATAATCTCTATTGAAAGTCCTTATATAACATGGAAAACCAACATGTTTATGTTTTTTAATCCGTAAATAAATGTGGTAGTTTTTATTTTTAATGATCCTGTGAGAGAACAGTGGCAATGGTCACGTCACTTAGCCTATATGGAAATTTGTTTTCATTGTTTTCATATCTGTGCTAAAGTATTAAGACAGGGAAAGCACAATCTCTAGTTCATTTTCAATGAGACACGAGGAAAGCGGTAAATAGCATGTGCTTCTAGTAAACGACGATGTGCACAAGGTGCTCGTACACCTTAAATCCCATCGCATGCGTGCACATATCTATTCGTGGCAATTAAAAATATGAATATATCAATATTAGCGTATGGTGAGTGAGTCCCACTTTCTCACACACACACTTTCAGAAGCTTAAAAATACATTAGTCACCAACAGCCTTGAAATCCGTCATGTTTTATGTTCATGTTGGGATAGTTCTATTTAAGTATTAATTGACGCCGCTTCACGTGCGCGCGCATCTGTGCGAGTGATTCGAATATTGGTTGCTATGGCGACGCGTGTTATGATTTCTGCGCTCGTATGTAAACACTGAATCGATCGCTGTCTGTCGATGAGAGGCGAGGCGATTCAAAGACTGCAGAATATTTTCTGACTAATCTTGAGATTTTAAAGCTGTTCGGAGGACTTTTATTCTGGAAGGACTTCAAAAGAGATTTTCTTAACGTTTTATTTATTATTGTTTCTAAGGACACTTGTTTTATCTTTTTTTTCTGGTTTTAGGAGGAGTTTGGAGTTTTACTTAATTTTATTATTTAGTTTTATTATTTTTAGTTTATTAATCTTATTTTTGGTGGGTGGGGTATTTAAGAGGAGTTGTTCATTCTGTTTATTCTGTTTAGTATTGTATTTTGTAGTGTTTTCATTGCAGGTTGGAGGAGGATGTCTTCGGCTCTCAGGAGTGAAAGAGGAGGTGAATTAAGCAGAGCCACGTACAGCGTTGAGCGGAGGTGCAGTGGAGATGGATTGGACAGCCCAAATGAACAGGACAGTTGCAGCAACAGGAGTTTGTCCAGGTCGGAAAACCTCCAAGAGATGGTGTGTCCTCCACTGCCTGGTCAAGTTCCTGTCGAGCCAACGGAGACTTCAATTGCCATGAAGGCGTCCACTGTGATCAAGAGCTCAACAGGTCAGATTGAAATAAGGCTGGTTGTTGTGAAGCTTTCAGGTTTTTAACAAGTTAAGGTCTGGTTATATTTGCTGTTGCTCAGCAAAAATGTAGCTGAAATTCTTTCCGAATGAGTTTTCCCTAAATATTTTAGTTAGACATTCGTCTAACATCATTTTAATTTTCATTCATTCAGAGAACCTTCAAAAGTAACGTTCTCATATTTGCAAAATTATCAAATGAAATGTTCCCTTAATATTTTAACCAAGAAAATTACAGGATGTTAATACTTAATATTGTGAAATAAGACTTTAGGACATTTATGTTGGCATTAATGAAGGCCGTCTTGGATTTATAACATTACAGATAAGAATCGAACAGTAAAATGTAAATGTCATAATTTCATTGTTTCATTTGAGGTCAGAGATGTTTCTAATAGTTGTCGTTTTAAAATGTTTGTCTTCATTCCAGGAACACCTACAGAATCCAGGAAGAGGAAGGGAATGCGTTCGTTCTTCCAGCACACGTGGAAGGCAATGAAACGTTCGTTCAGCTGCTGCAACAGTCGTGCTGTGGATGTCGTGGAGCCGTTTGTTCCTCCAGTACATCTGGACCCGGAGCCTGATCCCGATCCCGATCCCGATCACTCCGGCTTCAGGCCAAGCAACGGTAAACCAGCATTCATTATCTCTTCAACATTATTTTAAACAGTATTGCTGTCTTGTTTTCCGCTAAAAATATATCTTAAGGCTTGATTTCAGAGAGTATTAATATTATTAATTTGAATCATCCAGCTTATATATTTTTCATATTTTTCAGAGTCCTTTGAGTCTCTCTATAACATGGGAAAGATGCTTGGATCGGGAGGATTTGGCCAGGTGTACGAGGGAACGCGGAAATCTGACGGAAAAAGGGTAAATCTTACACAATTATAAACATTTTGCCCTTGCATACATCAAAACATGTTTAAAACCATTTACAGATGCTGTAATGCTCAGCACAAGTTCAGGCGCCTGAATACTGTCAATGAAAGGCTTTTGTTTGTTGTTGTTTTTGCAGGTCGCCATCAAGCAGATCAGCAAGATTGACAACTGCCGTTATCTTGATATTGTAAGTTGGCCAAACCTGAATGTGTATTTAATACTGTCATTAATACGCCTGCATGATGATTAGCTGTAAATGTAATTAGCACCAAAAAACTTTGAGCCGAAAAGACTCTACAAAGATCAAAGCAAAGTTCATTTAAAAATGTAATGTTTTCTTCAGATTTTTACCCAGCTAACCTTCTTTCTGCTGTTTTTCTCCAGCCTGGGCATCCCGAACCTCTGGTGACAGAAGTGGCGCTGCTGCTGCTGATGAGGCAAGATCCCATCAGCCCCTACGTCATACAGCTGTACGAGTGGTTTGAACACCCTCGAACATTCACGCTCATCATGGAGTTCCCTGAACCTTGTGAGAGCTTGCTGGATTTCGTCATTCGCACCCCTGAAGTGGATGAAGCAACAGCACGGGTCATCATGCGACAGGCTGTGCTGGCAGTGCAACACTGCATCGAGCACGGCGTCTTTCATAATGACGTTCATTTGGACAACTTCCTGTTGAAGAAGAACACGTTAGAGCTCAAGCTCATCGACTTCGGCTGCGGTCAGATACTCGAGAGCGACGGCTACAAGAGTAAAACTTACGTCGGTGAGCATTTTAGGAGTGTGGAAACCTGAATGTAGTGACTTAATGATTATTTGACACTATAAAAAAGCTCAACAACGTGGAAATGTCGTGCTTACAGGATTACAGGATTATTGTCCTCCTGAAGTCTTCACAGGACCCGGATTCCACGCCGTCCCCGCCAATGTCTGGGCTCTAGGAGTGTTGCTGTACGAGATGGTGAACGCATGTTCTCCTTTCAGCAACAAAACGGAAATCACACAAGATAAAGTCACTTTTCAGAACTCCAACTTGTCCGAAGGTGAGTGAATAATATTGGCAACTTTGATAAACGCACACAAAGCAAAGTCTCTGTAGAGAAACAGTGAAATAAACGTATGTTGGAACTGAAACACGTTTTCACAAGAACCAGTAAGAGCTGCGTTTGGGATTTCCGAGTAGGGAAAGGCGTGATACGCCCATGGTTTTTTTGAAAATATTCTTTCTTTTTGTAATTCTTTTGTAAAAGAAATCTTGTTTTAGATGATCTATTCTTAGTTGCCGAGTCACATGGTCACAACTTACCAGCTCTCCTCATTAAAATGTGCACAGAATGCAGGGATTTGATCATCCAGTGCCTGACCAAGGATTCAACCAAACGGCCAACGTTAGAGCAGATGTTACAACATAAATGGATTACAGACGATTTGTTGTAGATTGGAGAAGTTCAGGAGTTCACTCGATCAGTGATTTCAGGTGTGAGGAAGTGTAACAGACAGAGTGGGATTATTATACTTTATAAGTTCTGCAATATTCAATTTTATGAGTTCATTGTAATATTCTCTCATAGCCATCACCATTTATATACAATACAGCTTCACGGTAAAAAACATTTATGAGTTGATAAGTTCATATAATTTTTGTATTGTATAGGAAATAACACACTTGCTGTCTGGAAGGCTTGAGCTGGAGATTTGACACGAAGCCAGAAATGCAACCCGTCCTGACAGGAACTCAAGCCACCAACCGAGAGTTCAGAGCCAGTCCAAGTCTGAGCAAGAACTTGAGAGACTGCAAGACTGGAAAGAAGTCTTCTCAGCCATATTAGCTTTGTTTAAAAGTTAAGACAGTCATCTTTATTCATCAATGACACACACACACACACCATTCAGTTCCCTTTCAAGGGATCTCGCACTGCGTCGAACGCTTTGGGGAATACCTGGACGATATCTTGTGAAGCACAATATGTAAACGATCGAACGAGTGTGAGTGACGGTCGCAAGTCAGTGACGTCACGAACCAGGGTGATAAATATGCACCGGAAACCGGTGACAGCTGCTTAGAGTGTCTTCGCAAGCACTGTGTGAGAGTGTGTTGTGTTGTGTTGCGCTGTTTAATTCAAAGAAAACCCTAGTTAGTTTAAAAAGACAGGGATTTCCTTTATCATGGCGAATCAGACTTTTGTTCAGTGCCTTGCTATCTCTCGGTGGGAGACACATCTGTTGTGTGTAGTCTGTCTGTGAGTAGATCATGTAGGTCAGCGCTCGTGAGGCTCTGCGGCGATCTAGGTCTTGGGGCTCACAAATGAATCTGTCGGCGGGGTGTGAGACGGGTGCTCCCCTATCTCAGCCTTTACCTGGAGGATCCAGTGTCTCGTGCATGGTTTCGGAAGCACGCTCGAGGGCGGTTACTTCCGACCAGGCAGAGGCACCGGCGCTGCAATTGTCTAGTTCTGAGGAGTTAGACGTTGTTAGAGTCGACGCTGAGAGTTAGGATTCACCAGCCTCCTCTCCAGCATACGAGGAGCTCCTCGAGGTTTTGACTCGCTCTGTGGCTACTTTGAATATTGATTGGCCAGCAGAAGCAAGCTCTGTTCATCCTAGAAAGAGTAAACTAGACGAACGTTGCCTGCCAGCGCGGGAACATCTCCCCCCCCCCCCCCCCCACCGGGACAGGCTTTCTTCCTGGATCTTCACACTGAGCTGTCTAGATCTTGGAGAAGGCCCGCCACCGCCAGAGTGTTTACTCCACAAAATAATATTTATGCTTCTCTGGCTGGTGCGCGTGACTATGGTTATGGCACAATGCCGAAAGTGGAGGAGGTGCTTGCGAGCCACCTCTCTCCGCAATCGGTATCGTCGCTAAAAGTCCCGGTAGCTTGTGTGGCCACAGAGAGGCATATGTGGCTTAATTGACCATCTCTGAAAGATAAGGAGAACATCTTTCTTTTGGACGACCCTCTGTCGCCTTCTGGGCTTGTCAACAGTAGTCCACAAGTTTCAGGAGGCGGCAAAGCAGCAGATGGCATTCAATGTGCTACTGCCTCGCCGCCCTCAAATTGGGCCCAGAGCTCCTCACAGCGGGCCGCTCAAAGGTAGAGTGTCTCAACCCAGAGAACCGTCTGTCCCAGGCAGCGGGCTTGATACGTCACCCATGCCCAGAACTTTGAAAACCGTGGGCTTGGCCTCTGAGGGGGCCCAGCTCATAGAGTCTGGTCTCTCAACTGAGGTTGTTGAGACCATCCTCCACACCAGAGGAAGCTGTACGCCGTGAGGTGGAGACTTTTCACTTCTTGGTGTAGCGATAAGCAGGTAAACCCAGTTACCTGTCACTTTGGCAAAGTGCTGGAGTTCCTGCAGGATGGATTCACTGCAGGGCTGTCCCCGTCCACCCTGAAGGTCTACGTGGCTGCCATAGCCGCTTACCATGTACCACTGGGTGGCATGCCCATTGGCATGTCCCCTCGTCACACGCTTCCTCTGTGGTACCATTAGGATGAGGCCTGCAGTACAGACCAAGGTTCCTACCTGGGATTTATCCCTGGTCCTCCAGAGGTTATCCCAGGCACATGGGATAAGGTTCCCCTAAAGTTCCTCACTTTAAAGACTTTATTCTTATTGGCCATTACATCGCTAAAAAGAGTTGGGGACCTAGAGGCGCTTTCTGTATTTTCCTATTGTCTTGAGTTTGCACCTGGAATGGTGAAAGCCTTCCTCCATCCCAGGCCAGGCTACGTACCCAAAGTGCCCACTTACGTGGCCAGATCTATAGTGATGCAGGCCTTTTTCCCTGCCCCCTTCGGTGACCAGGACCAGGAATTTAAGAACAAAGTCTGTCCAGTGCGAGCACTGGACACTTAT
The DNA here is from genome assembly GCA_037043235.1 of Rhodeus uyekii. NCBI lineage: Eukaryota > Metazoa > Chordata > Actinopteri > Cypriniformes > Acheilognathidae > Rhodeus > Rhodeus uyekii. The sequence continues at coordinate 4,890,587 of JAWRVZ010000016.1, read as the reverse complement.
GTCCATAGGTCTGCCCCTTGGCGTAAGTCAGACCAATTGTTTGTTTGTTTTGGGACCCCTAAGGGGGCCCCAGCATCCAAACCTACTTTAAGCAGGTGGATAGTCAAGGCTATCACCCTATCTTATCAGTCAGCAGGATCCCCCTCACCTCTAAGGGTCCGTGCCCACTCCACTAGGAGCGTGGCTGCCTCTAAGGCCCTTATATCAGGTGTGTCACTGCATTTATCCTACATTTTTTAATTTTGCTTATTGTGCTTAATTAATAAACATTGTTTCTAATGAATTTCTTGTGCTCTCATTTGAGTGTACAATTCTGGATGATGATGTAGCGAAGGATCTCGTCGAGTGGATGATCAATGAAACTCCAGAGGAGAGACCAACGGAGAAAACGCTTACACACTCCTTCATCTGAACTGATGAAAGGTACTTATACACAACCAACACAAGCATTAGTGAGTTTCATTATATAGTGAGTTAAATTATGGAAAAATCATGCATGATCCGAGCTGATACCGTGTTTACAAGAGCGAGGTGGAGTGCAAATAAAGTAACACACAACATCAATTATGATCAACAGTAGAATAAAAGAAATATGATAGATTTGTAAGAAATGATGAGATTTTACAATAAATGTGTTTGTGTTTCGTTCTCACCAGATGCTGATAAAATCAACCTGATGACTAAATCCACTGATCTTTTTGGGAGTGTCTACCTGTTTGCCAAGGAGAAAGGAGTGAAGGCCAGAGAAAGTGTCTGTTTGGACATGAACTCGGCACCGTGAATGCAAATCTGAGATAAAAATGTGATTTTTCAGTCAAGTTTTTTTGTTTGGAAAATCCCTATAAAGATTTTGTTTGAAAAATGTTATCCATATAGCCTTTACTAGAGCGTGAAACTTTGTATCCTTGCAGTTCGACAAAAACCCTGACAAACTATGTTGGAGTGTTAAAAAATAAATAATAATACATAAAGACTTTAGCACTACTTGGACATACAAACGAAAGTAGGAAAATATCGAACCACAATATTCATATTGGAAATATTGTATAATTTCATGTTGAAGCATAATCATTTTTAAAATGACTTCCATAATTTGTTCTTTTAGTATGAAGCATTTTCTGGATCAACACAAAGTTTTGTATTCTGACCTAATAAATAATTTATTACAACAAGATGAGCTTTCTTGAGCATTTCATGATTTCACTAGGCCTGAAACTAAGTGATCAACATGTGTTCCTTTCCAAATATGTCTTATTTAAATAATTTTTTCAGCCTCGTATTGGCTCTCTTGATTTTCTGTGCATAAGTAAATAATAATAAAGTAATAATTTGTCTCTTTGTGCAGTCAAATGCAGGTTTTCTGTGATTGGGTGCAGTGGAAAGAATATAGGCTACAGTTTGTACAGTATAAAAATCAAATTCTCTTTGGAAAGTCCTTATATAACACGGAAAACCAAAGTGCGTGTGTGTTTTAAGCCATGAATACACGTGGTAGTTAATTTGAATGAGTTTGTGAGAGACCATTGGCAATAGTGACTTATGAGAAATTCTATTTGTTTTAATTTCTGTGCGAAAGTATTAAAACACGGAAAACTATTAATAAATAGCACTTCCACATGAAGGGAAGCGGAATGCACAATCTCGAATTCATTTTCAACGAGAGACATGCGGAAAGCGGTAAATAGCATGTGCTTCTAGTAAACGACGATGTGTACGCGGTGCTCGTACACCTTAAATCCCGTCGCATGCGCGCGCACATCTCTTCGTGTCTATTATAAATATTAATGTATCAATATTAATGTATGGAGAGCGAGCCCCGCTTTCTCTCACACACACACTTTTAGAAGCGCTAAAAGTCATTAGTCATTAACAGCCTGGAAATCCGTAATCTTTTATGTTCATGTCCGGATAGTTTTATTTAAGTAGCCTACTAATTGACGCCGCTTCACGTGCGCGCGCATCTGTGCGAGTGATTGGAATGTCGGTTGCTATGGCGACGCGTGTTATGATTTCTGCGCTCGTATGTAAACACTGAATCGATCGCTGTCTGTCGATGAGAGGCGAGGCGATTCAAAGACTGCAGAATATTTTCTGACTAATCTTGAGATTTTGAAGCTGTTCGGAGGACTTTTATTCTGGAAGGAGTTCGGAGGAGATTTTCTTAACGTTTTATTTATTATTGTTTCTAAGGACACTTGTTTTATTCTTTTTTTCTGGTTTTAGGAGGAGTTTGGAGTTTTATTTAATTTTATTATTTAGTTTTATTATTTTTAGTATATTATTCTTATTTTTTGGGGGTGGGGTATTTAAGAGGAGTTGTTCATTCTGTTTATTCTGTTTAGTATTGTATTTTGTAGTGTTTTCATTGCAGATTTAAGGAGGATGTCTTCAGCTCTCAGGAGTGAAAGAGGAGGTGAATTAAGCAGAGCCACGTACAGCGTTGAGCGGAGGTGCAGTGGAGATGGATTGGACAGCCCAAATGAACAGGACAGTTGCAGCAACAGGAGTTTGTCCAGGTCGAACAACCTCCATGAGATGGTGTGTCCTCCACTGCCTGGTCAAGTTCCTGTCGAGCCAACGAAGACTTCAATTGCCATGAAGGCGTCCACTGTGATCAAGAGCTCAACAGGTCAGATTGAAATGAGGCTGGGTGTTGTGAAGCTTTCATGTTTTTAACAAGTTAAGGTCTGGTTATATTTGCTGTTTTCCCTAAATATTTTAGTTAGACATTCGTCTAACATCATTTTAATTTTCATAACATTCAGAGAACCTTCAAAAGTAACGTTCTCATATTTGCAAAATTATAAAATGAAATGTTCCCTTAATATTTTAACCAAGAAATTTGCTGGATACAGGATGTTAATACTTAATATTGTGAAATAAGACTTTGGGACATTTATGTTGGCATTAATGAAGGCCGTCGTATAGTATTTGCGTCAGTTGGATTTTTAACATTACAGATATGAATGGAAGAGTAAAATGCAAGTGTCATAATTTCATTGTTTCATTTGAGGTCATTTGTTGTTTTAAAATGTTTGTCTTCATTCCAGGAACACCTACAGAATCCAGGAAGAGGAAGGGAATGCGTTCGTTCTTCCAGCACACGTGGAAGGCAATGAAACGTTCGTTCAGCTGCTGCAACAGTCGTGCTGTGGATGTCGTGGAGCCGTTTGTTCCTCCAGCACATCTGGACCCGGAGCCTGATCCCGATCCCGATCCCGATCCCGATCACTCCGGCTTCAGGCCAAGCAACGGTAAACCAGCATTCATTATCTCTTCAACATTATTTTAAACAGTATTGCTGTCTTGTTTTCCGCTAAAAATATATCTTAAGGCTTGATTTCAGAGAGTATTAATATTATTAATTTGAATCATCCAGCTTATATATTTTTCAGATTTTTCAGAGTCCTTTGAGTCTCTCTATAACATGGGAAAGATGCTTGGATCCGGAGGATTTGGCCAGGTGTACGAGGGAACGCGGAAATCTGACGGAAAAAGGGTAAATCTTACACAATTATAAACATTTTGCCCTTGCATACATCAAAACATGTTTAAAACCATTTACAGATGCTGTAATGCTCAGCACAAGTTCAGGCGCCTGAATACTGTCAATGAAAGGCTTTTGTTTGTTGTTGTTTTTGCAGGTCGCCATCAAGCAGATCAGCAAGATTGACAACTGCCGTTATCTTGATATTGTAAGTTGGCCAAACCTGAATGTGTATTTAATACTGTCATTAATACGCCTGCATGATGATTAGCTGTAAATGTAATTAGCACCAAAAAACTTTGAGCCGAAAAGACTCTACAAAGATCAAAGCAAAGTTCATTTAAAAATGTAATGTTTTCTTCAGATTTTTACCCAGCTAACCTTCTTTCTGCTGTTTTTCTCCAGCCTGGGCATCCCGAACCTCTGGTGACAGAAGTGGCGCTGCTGCTGCTGATGAGGCAAGATCCCATCAGCCCCTACGTCATACAGCTGTACGAGTGGTTTGAACACCCTCGAACATTCACGCTCATCATGGAGTTCCCTGAACCTTGTGAGAGCTTGCTGGATTTCGTCATTCGCACCCCTGAAGTGGATGAAGCAACAGCACGGGTCATCATGCGACAGGCTGTGCTGGCAGTGCAACACTGCATCGAGCACGGCGTCTTTCATAATGACGTTCATTTGGACAACTTCCTGTTGAAGAAGAACACGTTAGAGCTCAAGCTCATCGACTTCGGCTGCGGTCAGATACTCGAGAGCGACGGCTACAAGAGTAAAACTTACGTCGGTGAGCATTTTAGGAGTGTGGAAACCTGAATGTAGTGACTTAATGATTATTTGACACTATAAAAAAAGCTCAACAACGTGGAAATGTCGTGCTTACAGGATTACAGGATTATTGTCCTCCTGAAGTCTTCACAGGACCCGGATTCCACGCCGTCCCCGCCAATGTCTGGGCTCTAGGAGTGTTGCTGTACGAGATGGTGAACGCATGTTCTCCTTTCAGCAACAAAACGGAAATCACACAAGATAAAGTCACTTTTCAGAACTCCAACTTGTCTGAAGGTGAGTGAATAATATTGGGAACTTTGATAAACGCACACAAAGCAAAGTCTCTGTAGAGAAACAGTGAAATAAACGTATGTTGGACCTGAAACACGTTTTCACAAGAACCAGTAAGAGCTGCGTTTGGGATTTCCGAGTAGGGAAAGGCGTGATACGCCCATGTTTTTTTTGAAAATATTCTTTCTTTTTGTAATTCTTTTGTAAAAGAAATCTTGTTTTAGATGATCTATTCTTAGTTGCCGAGTCACATGGTCACAACTTACCAGCTCTCCTCATTAAAATGTGCACAGAATGCAGGGATCTGATCATCCAGTGCCTGACCAAGGATTCAACCAAACGGCCAACGTTAGAGCAGATGTTACAACATAAATGGATTACAGACGATTTGTTGTAGATTGGAGAAGTTCAGGAGTTCAGCTGATCAGTGATTTCAGGTGTGAGGAAGTGTAACAGACAGAGTGGGATTATTATACTTTATCAGTTCTGAAATATTCAACTTTATGAGTTCATTGTAATATTCTCTTATAGCCGTCACCATTTATATACAATACAGCTTCATGGTAAAAAAACATTTATGAGTTGATAAGTTCATGTAATTTTTGTATTGTATAGGAAATAACACACTTGCTGTCTGGAAGGCTTGAGCTGGAGATTTGACACGAAGCCAGAAATGCAACCCATCCTGACAGGAACTCAAGCCACCAACCGAGAGTTCAGAGCCAGTCCAAGTCTGAGCAAGAACTTGAGAGATTGCAAGACTGGAAAGAAGTCTTCACAGCCATATTTGTAGAGTGTTTACTCTACAAAATAATATTTATGCTTCTCTGGCTGGTGGGCGTGACTATGGTTATGGCACGATGCCGAAAGTGGAGGAGGCGCTTGCGAGCCACCTCTCTCCGCAATCAGCATTGTTCTAAAAGTCCTGTTGCTGCCCACTAAACCTATGAGAGTTACATCATCACATGTGGGCAGGTCATACTCTGCATCTAGTCAAGCAGTCTTCATACTACCGCCCCGCTTCAAGCATATCAAGCAGAGTTTTTGGGGCAGCTAGATGAGGGCGGAGGCATAGGTCCTCAGGCAGTTGCTGAGCTCAGAAAAGCCACAGACCTTGCCCTCCAGGCCACCAGGGAGACAGCTGCATCAATTGGATGCTCCATGGCAGCTTGTGTGGCCACGGAGAGGCATTTATGGCTTAATTTAATATCTCTGAAAGATAAGGAGAAAATCTTTCTTTTGGACGCCCCTCTGTCGCCTTCTGGGCTTTTCGGTGACTCAGTCAAAACGGTAGTTGACAAGTTTCAGGAGGCGGCAAAGTAGCAGGTGGCATTCAATGTGCTACTGCCTCGCTGAGCCAGCCACAGCCCCAGAGCTCCTCACAGTGGGCCGCTCAAAGGCAGAGTGTCCCAACCCGCGAACCCCCATAGAAAAACAGGGGGTCGGACAGACATTCTCAGCCTTATCCTTCTGACAGGAGGAAGGATCTGAGGACCGTCATCCTCTTCTAAGAGGTCCTGACGCCAGATGTGCCAGGCCTCTTGGAGCCTTCCTTCCTCAGTTGCCGCCCATCACTCAGGCTGTGCTGAGGAGATCACCCCCTCCAAGGAGGGTCCTAGAGCATTCACTCCAGGCGTTCCCCAGGAAACAAAAAAATTGCTACACAAATACCAGAGATTAGCCTCGAGAGGCTGGTTCTCCTAGTAGAGTTTCTGACAGCATGGTTATGTCTTCCGGAAGTCTCTCAGTGGGTCCTGCATCAATTGGATGCTCCATGCACATTGTAAAAAAAGGGAATTTTATCCAGTTTGGATCTCGCCTGCCCAGGTTTAATAGGGTTCTTCCCACTGTGGTGGACCCTGAGCAGGCTCTGGTCATGGAGCAGGAAGTTGGCTCTCTTCTGAGGAAAGGGGCCACCATCCTCGGACAGAGAGTCAGGCTTTTACAGCCGTTACTTCCTCGTTCCCAAGAAGGATGGAGGATTGCGGCCCATCCTGGATTTGCGCCTTCTGAATCGTTCAGTCATGAAGCTAAAGTTCAAAATGCTGACATTAAAACAAATAGTGACACAGATCAGGTCCGAGGACTGGTTCGTCACCATCGATCTAAAAGATGCATATTTCCATCCTTCCACAACACAGGAAGTACCTCCGGTTTGCCTTTGGGGGGAAGGCGTACCAATATCAAGTACGTCTGTTCGGCCTGGCTTTGTCACCCCGCACATTCACCAAATGCATGGACGCAGCACTGACCCTGTTGTGCCTCCAAAGGCATCAGAGTTTTAAACTACATCGATGACTGGCTGATCCTGGCTCAGTCGTCACATTTAGCGGTTCAACATTGAGATGTTGTTCTCACACACGAGAGTGCTGGGGTTGAGGTTGAACGCGAAGAAGAGTGTGCTTTCTCCTATTCAGAGAACCATCTTCCTCGGCGTTGTATGGGACTCAGTTTCTATGCTAAAAAGAGTTGGGGACCTACAGGCGTTTTCTGTAACTTCCTCCTGTCTTGAGTTTGCACCTGGAATGGTTAAAGCCTTCCTCCATCCCAGGCCAAAGTGCCCACACACGTGGCCAGATCTATAGTGCTGCAGGCCTTTTGCCCTCCCCCCTTCGGTGACCAGGACCAGGAATCTAAGAACAAGGTCTGTCCAGTGCAAGATAAAAATGTGATTTTTCAGTCACCGATAATTTAAACATAGTGAGCGAGCACAAAAATTGTCTTTACCTGTATGTTTGTTTAAAAAATCCCTATAAAGATTATGTTTGAAAAATGTTATCCAGATAGCCTTTAAAAGAGCGTGAAACTTTGTATCCCTGCAGTTCGGCAAAGCCCCTGACAATGTTATGTTGCTGTGTAAAAAAACTGTGCAAAGATTTCAGCACTACATGGACATACAAACAAAAGTAGGAAAATATCGAACCACAATATTCATATTGGAAATATTGTATAATTTCATGTTGAAGCATAATCATTTTTAAAATGACTTCCATAATTTGTTCTTTTAGTATGAAGCATTTTCTGGATCAACACAAAGTTTTGTATTCTGACCTAATAAATAATTTATTACAACATGATGAGCTTTCTTGAGCATTGCATGATTTCATTTGACCTGAAACTAAGTGATCAACATGTGTTCCTTTGCAAATACAATTGAATCCAGTTACGTCGACGGCCTCTGGGGTTGCAAAAAAGCGTTGATAACCGCGGATCGAGATAACCAAAAGCCAATATGGCGATTTGTTTGATGAAGCGATCGGCATGCTAAAAAATGTACATACACTGTATATGTTTGCTAACAACAAAAGGCGTTTGTGCACCAACTAACAGCAGAGATTGTAACGGCTACTTTGTGTTGGGAATATATATATGGTCTGAGCGCGCACGGGGAGGAGAGTGTTTTTGAGTGAGGAGAGAGATGGCCGCTGTTATATAGCATAATCTACTGTTTCTTTTTTCCTTCTTTTATTTGTGATATTTTGTGAGTGTTTTCTTTTTCCTGGTTTGTACTTACGAGTGTGCTGGTACGAAACCCATCTATAAAGGTTCGTGTGACCAGTTTAATCGCCTTGAGTTTTCTTCTATTTCCATTTAACATCTAGGCAGTCGTCAACCACTCTGACAGCCGGTGCAAGATTTATCAGTATACAATAAAAACCACCTTCGATTCTTGTTACAAACCTTTAATTATATTCTACAACATTGCAAATGCAATTTCGCTCACAGCGTAAACACAGTCACAACACACATAAAAACATTCACTCATAACACATAATTTCGCTTGGACACAGTTCTGAAAGTATTGCACACGCGGTTACTATGGTTTCTTTACAAAGTCTAAAATACTTTGTTGCTTTTTGCCTTTAACGGTCTGCTTGAAAACAAATGCTTCTAAGCTTCTATCAGTAACGATGTATTTGTCGATATCAATATAATCTGGGAATTCCTGGACAGTGAAGGCAAACTCTTGCGCCTCCTCTTCCAAGATAGGATCTGTAAGGCTTGATTTTTGCACAAGTTCACAGTGTGTGTGTGTGTGTGAGAGCACTGACACACCTGATTCTCATATCATCTGCCCATTTAATTAACTTCTCTCCAATCTTGTCTTGTCGAGTCCTTCGTTCGCAGCTCCCGCACGTTGCTCCCACGGCTCCCGTGTGTGACACACTTCTGGATTATCACTTCATTTGTTTTCTGCACTATTATAATAAATTCACTCATTTGCACTTGAATCCTTGGTTTCCCCGCTCCCCCCTCCTCCCTCCTCTTGTCTCCTCTACTTCTGAAAGCTGAAGTGCATTACAGTAAATTGTCAAGTATTTTTATAGTTTAATTAATTAATAATGTCAATTATTAATTAGTATTTATATGAGATCTTGGTTATATTTTTTACCCTATAATCAATAGGGTAAAACCCAAAAAATATTCAAAATGGGCATTTATGTTCGTGTGGAACGAATTAATTTTTAGTGCATTCTAATGGGGAAAATTGTTTTGGTGTACGAGCATTTTCGGTTTACGAGCTCGCTCTTGGAACGATTTAAACTCGTAAACCGAGGTATTACTGTATTTCCATATTTCCATCCTCCCATAGCATAGGAAGATCCTCAAGTTTGCCTTTGGGGGAAGGCTTATCAATATTGGTTTCGTCCATTCGGCCAAGCTCTTTTTCCCCGCACCTTCACCAAATGTTGGACACCCCGTAGTGGTCCCAGAAGGGGCCCAGCTCATAGACTCTGGCCTCTCAACCGAGGTTGTTGAGACCATTCTCAATTCCATAGATCCGTCCATGAGGAAACTGTACGCCCTGAAATGCAAACTATTCAGTTCTTGGCACATTGAGAGGCAGTCAGACCCAGTTACCTGTCAAACTGGCATCATGCAGGACAGATTCACTGCAGGGTTATCCCCTTCTACCATGAAGGTTTATGTGGCTGCCATAACGGCTTAGCACTTACCTCTGGGTGCTATGTCAATCTGAAGAGATCTCCTAGTTACACGTTTCCTCCGTGGCACATTGAGGCTGAGGCCAGCAGTACATATTAGATTTCCGGCCTAAGATCTGTCTCTGGTGCTCCCATGCCCCCTTCGAACCTACTGACTTAACTTTAACTTTAAAAACCTTTTTCCTCCTCGCTATTTCCTCTATCAAAAGGATAGGTGGCCTTCAACCGCTCTCAGTTGCTGTCAGGGTTCTGTCACTTAAGTTTGGGTTTCTAGGGTGTTGCTTGACAGAGCTCTGACACTGCCCCTTTGATATTATAAATAAATGCCTTTCCCTGCATTTGAGTCCTCCCCCATTAATGTATCGTGACAGAACGACTCAAATGCAGGGAAAGGCATTTATTTATAATAATATAAGAACATTACACAAGAAATGAAAAACCCACAAGGGGGAAAACATAACATAAAACACAACACTCGACCGGTAAGGAAGGCAGGAGCAGGATTATAACACAGACCATACAGGAACACCGGAATGACAACGAGACCACAACGGACTGCAAACACAAGAGCTATATATAGGGAACACATGAGGAAAGGTAACAAGCTGAGAACAGCTGACAACACTCAAGGGAAACGAGGTAACAAGGTGGGCAGGGTTAAACAATGACAAGACACAACAAAAGGGCAGTGTCAGAGCTCTGTCAAGCAACACCCTAGAAACCCAAACTTAAGTGACAGAACCCTGACAGTTGCTCCTCCGTGCCTAGAGTTTACCCCGGGTATGACTAAAGCCTTTCTCCACCCCAGGCCAGGCTATGTGCCTAAGGTTCCTGCTAACATGTCACAGTTCATTGAACTGCAGCCTTTCTGTCCTTCTGTCTGGTCTGACCAGACCAGAAGTTAAAAAATAAAGTGTGTCCTGTGCAAGTACTGGACACCTACGTCCAAAGAACTGCCTTGTAGTGCTGATCTAACCAATTATGTGTCTGTCTTTGGACCCCTAAGTCGAGGCTATTTCCCTAGCTTATGAGTCACACGAAAAACCTTCTCCTATGGTGGTCCGAGCCCACTCTACTAAGAGCGTGGCTGCCTCTAAGGCTTTTATTGCAGCAGAAGTTTGTGATGCGGCAGATTGGTCCTCCCCGCATACCTTTATGAGGTTCTAACCAGTAGACCTCAATTCTGCTCAACATGAAATATGGGTGCTTATGTAGTGAGCTACGTTTCACCTGGCAGGTCTTCGCCACTGTGGTGGAGTTGGCATTCTCGTTCCCCTAGCGCAGGGGTCGGCATCCTTTTTGTCTGAGAGAGCCATGGACCCCACATTTTTTTTAAAGCAACCACCGCGGAGCCATGGTCCTGTTTTCCAGGGTGGGGGAGGGAGGGGGTGTGGACATCCATTGGGGTTGCGGAGCGATAGTCCAGTCGTTGGGGGGGGGGTGGCGGAGTGATAGCGCAGCGATGGCGGACCAATAGCGGATAGCGGTGGGTAGTTACATGAAGGTATAGTTAGAAGGTATAGAGCCGCATGCGGCTCTAGAGCCGTGGGTTGCCGACCCCTGCCCTAGTGTTTTGACACAGCCCGAGGGAACGTCTCAAGTTACATATGTAACCCTAAGAGTGAACTTTTGCCACACCTCCTAAGCGCCTGCCAGACATCTTGTTTCAGACACTATTTAGCTACCACTTCCAGTGTATGGCACATCTTTATCCTCCTGGTTGACATCATCATCCCGTGACATGCATTCAGGATTGAGCTTCACGAGACAATAGCGTTTTGATGCAGCATCTCATTCCCTATTCAGGGAAATAGGGTTACATAAGTAACCTGAGATGTTTTTCTCTGTAACAAAGTTGACAAGTGTATGATGCCTAGTGTTTTAAAATCTGTTCATATGTTAAAAATCATGTAGCGTATTCAAGCCCTAACTAACAATATTGTCAACTGTGTCATACAAAACTTCTTGTATACTGAACTTCTGAAACACCAAAATCACTATTAGTCTGTTTAATGCCAAGAAATACTGCATTATAAATTTTGCTTTAGATGAGCCATAACTTTGAAACTTTCGGATAAAAATCACAATGCCTGCAATAAGCATAAAACAGAGCATGTGTAAATTACCTCTTCTGGACAAACATCCCACTGCATTGCATGTGTGTGGCTAACCCTTGTTATGTTTCACAACTTTTCAAAGGGACTAGAAAAATTAAAGAATTATGAAGTATATGCATGATCCTGATGGCAAATCAGGTGCTCTGCCTCTCCCTAGCGCTCTCTCTCTCTCTCTCTCTCTGCTAATGTGGCTGTCATAGCAACATCCACACATGTGCCTTTTGGCAGCAAATGTAATGAGGTGAGCACACGCAGTGTGTGCATGGTGTGTGGTTTGGCAGACTCATTCGGCACAGTGGTCCTCACAGAAATGAATATCAGCGAGGATCTAAAGTGACCCATCTTGCACACACCTCTTCATTCTAGAATCAGACAGCATCTGAGGACCAATCTGACCTTCCTCTTTTAAATAAGCTTTGAAAAAACATTAGATTTTACATTAGTTTATATTATCTTTTAGCAGAGGCTTTTTATCTGAATTGGTGCACTGATTGAAGTTGCAGTTCAGCTGGAGTAGTCAACTGCTTAAGGGGAAAAGATGTTCTATCAGTAGGACTCTGGAATATAGTGTAGTCTCTCAGATCCAGACTTTTGGCTAGCAGCATAAAGTCTGATCCACTTAAGCTGGTCAAGAACTTTCCATTAAGACTCGAACAGAACAGAGCTGGAAATGGTGAGGTGCGCAATGAAACTGAGTCGTAGGAGTTAATATCAAGTAAGCTTTGAGTGGTAACATTTAATCATATAATACATTGAAAACCTGGATGCGAATCTTCAACATGTTTGGCACAACATATTCATTTTGTGTCTTCACCCCCTTCCTGTTTCCTTCCGTGTGCTTCCCTTTGTCATTTCCCTCACCTGTCACGTCAATTACTTCCCTTGTTAGTCTTGTGTATTTAAGCCCTCATGTGTTCCTCTGTCTTGATCTGTCATCATTTAAATGTTAAAACGTGTGTTAGTGTACTCCTCTCTGTTCCCCGTTGGACTTTATGTATACAGTAATACCTTGAGATATAAGTGTCTACATTTCTGTATTGTGTTTGCGTTATCTACGTAATTTACATAATCTACGTAATCCCTCCCTCCTCCACCTCCTCCGCACAAGCCGCTACTGTATTCTTGAAGACTCATAATTAAAACCACATTTTATTTTATATCACTGGAATCCTTCTATACTATTTTTTTTGTGTGTGTGTGTGTATATCTCTATAGCATTGTTATTAGATCTAATAAGGAAGTTTTTTTAGAGGGCTTGAACAAATAATCTTTTTTCCGTTATTTGGCAAAAAAATTATTTGAGATATGAGCAATTCAAGTTACGAAGTTGCATTGATACCTGCCTTCCTCGTCTCCTTTGTCCTCCCGCATGCCTAACAAATACTTTTGGAGTATTTGGAGAGAACTATATTTGGCATGTGTTATGAAACCCCCCCAAAAATAACAAAACAAAGAATAAAAAATATAAATAACTGAAATTCTAATAATAATAATTAATTTTATGTTCAATAATATTAATAATAATATTTCATATTTAATAATAATAATAGTTTTCAAACACAAAATAACTATTTATATAGACAAATGAAAAATGTTAAGGGCTGTTTAGCATCTTTATTATTTTCCCCCAGTGGTAACATCCTCTATGCTAATAACATTGTAAACATTCACTTAATTTCACTTAAGTCTTTAGAATACATTTCTGTTCTATAAAAAGAATGTTTTACATATTGTATCACTAGTTATGCTATCTCTAGTCAATCATTGAGTTCTTATTTTCTCAGTGCATACAGTGCAACATATTAATAAACACTATTAAACTTATTGGAAAACAAAGAATGAAAAGTAAATATGGTCCAAGCTGCCCTTTGAAGAGAACACTAGTCATGCTAAAGCAGTATTTACGGAAAATAGTTACAGTCAAATTTTGTTCAATTCTGGCAATATTTTACAGGGCACATTTAGCAAGTATAGACTTACAACTGCTCAGACTCACCCTAGTTTATTTAAAGGGACACCCCTGAATTATAAGTAGATGAATGAAAGCTCCTACCACAGAATAAAAATAAAATAAAAAGGGAAATTGTGACTTTTTATCTTCAGCTATGACTTTTACCCTTTGCAATTCTGAGATATAAGCTCTCAATTGCAAGGAAAAAAAGTCAAGATAAAATGTTGCAATTACCTTTATTATTTTTTATTCCATGGTAGTCTCTTTTTATTTGTGCTCCATGAGTTGAAGTATGGTATACCAAGGAACTTGCTGTTCCCTTTCAGTCAACTTTCCCATTCAACGTTACGACAGAATGGAGCTGATGATTTGGGATCTCGTCTGTAAACTATACGAGCCAATAGATTTGGAAGACCGTATGCAAGCACACATTCAGTTTTTCACTTTGTTGCCAAGTGCTTGTTTCATCCTCCTGGCTGAGGTGCCAAGTACAATGGACATGCAGATTTGGGTGTTTGGACTGGACTCTTGGCCTTGAGTTGCTGGCAGTAAGGCTTGCACGGGACCAATCTTGTCCTCTGGAGTCAGAAGCATCTGAGGTTGCTTCGTTCCATTTATGTTTTGGGAAATGTCAATTGTGCATCCGACAATGGAGACTCCATCCCCAGGAGATCTAGCTATTCTGGAGACACTTCATAGATAAGGGCTGGATATGGACACTTCACCTCTAAGGGCTGGATATGCACTTATCTTGCTCCTCAGGTTTCTTACTGGCTGAAGATCCTCAAGCACCCTGCATCAGTCAGACATGGTGGAGATGTTCAATGCCAAGCCTAGCTCTCATAGTCAAGGCCACTCTATGGTACGGTGAGGTATGGTGAGGTACGTTCCCCTCCTGGTGAGTCCATATGTGTAATTACCACATGATACATCCCTACAGGCAGGATGTGGTCTCTGTAGCATTCTTTTTTGCTTGGAAAAGGTACGCTTTCCCAGTGTTAAGCAATAATCTCACACAGTGGGTCCCATCTTCTGACCTAGCAAGGAGCAGGGTCATCAGGTGGCTTACAAAGAGCACTGGAAGGGCTAGCTATAGTGGCCCTTTGGTAGGGATCCTAATTTTGTCAGCACCATTCTGACACAATGCTGAACATGACTGACTGAAAGGAAACGTCTAGGTGACTATGTTACGTTCCATCACCACAATTACTGTACCACTGCTGATCAGCCAATGCAAATCTTGTACGCCAATGTGCATTGGTTTGTTTAGTTTACACCAGTGCTTCTCAATTATTTTCTGTCACGCCCCCCCTCCCCCCCCCGGAAAAGAGGTAAACATTGTGCGTGCCCCCCCTCCCCACTATTTGAGAACCACTGGTTTACACTAACTCAAGTGAGATCCCAATTTGTCAGCTTTGTTCTGAAGTAACGCTTCCTTTCCCTTCTTTAGGAACCAGCTGGCAGGGTTCTGTCACTTCAGTTTGGGTTTCTAGTGTGTTGGTTGACAGAGCTCTGACTCTGCCCCTTTGTTGTGTCTTGTATTGTGAAACCCCGCCCATCTTGTTCCCTCGTTTCCCTTAATTGATCCCAGCTGTCTCTGCTCGCTACCTTTCCTCATGTGTTCCATATTTAATCCCGGTGTGTTTGCTGTCATTGTCATTTGTTGGATGTCTTCACGGTTGATCCGTTCCCTGCTCCTAGTGCACGTTCAATCCGGTTTATTTGTGTTATGTTATGTTTATGTTCTGTTTCCCCCTCATTGGTTCTTTTCTTTTGTGAGTTTTGATTTATGTTCCTTTTGTTATTTTAATAAATGATCCTTTTTCTGCATTTGAGTCCTCCCTGTTCGTTCCATGACACTAGCTTTCCTGTAGTTCAATCAGTAGAGCGTTGGTGTTTACAATGTCAAGGTCATGGGTTCGATCCCATGGACAGCAAAACCTGATTCAAGGTTTTCCTTGAATAAAAGCGTCTGTCAAATGCATAAATTTAAATGGGGGTTAGTAACCTAAAAGGATGCATTTAATGATTTCACTTTAAAAACGTAAGATAATAATAAATATACTTGTACCTTTCCTGTAGCTCAAACAGTAAAGCATGGTGCTTGCAACACCAATCTCATGGGTTTGATTCCCAGGGAAAGCAAGAACTGATTAGAATGTCAATGTGTTCCTTGAATGCAATGTAAGTTGCTTTGGATAAAAGCATCTGCCAAACATAAAATATATTTTTGGCTCCAATAAATTAAGTATTTTAATGTCCTGTACAGCTAACTTTTGTTCAAAGTTTTTATGGTATTTCCAATTGATAATGCAATCCCTGTGCATACAGCAGCCTTTGTATGACTTTGTTTCCTTCTGACTGATTAAGCCCAGTGGAACCTGACTCTTAAAATTGCGTTGCAGGCATCCAACGAGATCTGCACTGGCTATTTCATTACTATTATTCTGTGCAATATGCATCATGCAGTGTGTGAAATACTGTGAGTTGAGTTTAAATTGTATTCAGTCTGGAATATTTCCTGTTGTTGCAGGCACTCATTGAAAGAAAGCACTAGAATTTAAATTTCAGCCAGATGCTTATTGTATTTTCATGTATTCTCATGACTCCAAATGTGCAATTTGTCCTGAACGCTGAATTAGAGTTCACATTCAAACCCAACGATGTTTAGGACCGTGCGGTGACACATCGGTCTGTGCTCGCCACTCTCAAGAATGGGTTCAGTCCGCGCGCACAGCTCACACACTGCCATCTCCCAGAGCGAGCGGAGCGCGGCAATTTAATCACGGCATAATCTGATGAAGTAGCAACAATCGGGAGGAAAAGTGGATCTTCATGCGCACATTCCCGGGAATATTCCAGCTGGCTTCAGGATGAAGACACCGATGGTAATTCTATTGAAAACAGTTTGAGTGTCTCGCTTCTCTCCTGTGCAGCATTGTTCATGAAGTACTGCGGCTCTCTGTTGCTTTCACATGCTGAATGAAAGAAGATTAAAGACAATAAAAACCTTAATCCCCATGTCTGAATAATGCGGAGTTTGTCTGAAATTCAATTTACGGAGACAGGAAATTTTGCTGGGTGGAAAGAACGCGGCTTTTGTAAATTTGTTTTAAAAAGAATTTTAAAACATTTTCCAGGAGAATAGTGTGTATTTCTATACATTGCAAAATGATACAAACAGTTTTCTTATTTTAGTGCAGCATTATTAAATAAATAACATTCTTTGAAATAAGAGAGCTTTTTTTAGTATGATACGATCAACACAATCAAATACAAATATTTACTTTATTGTTTCTGTTGAAAAAACAATTTTGCATGATCTGATGCATTAGTTGTGTGCATGAACATTTAGTAAGAATCTGCAAGTTCTTATAATCTCAATCTAATTAACATTTGAGCATGGAAATGTGATTTTGATCCTGTAATTGACTGCGCCGAGGGCACGAGTTGCTGATGATTGATGACCTTGCGCTCTGTGGTGGATTTGAACTTTTGCCCTCGTGTTTTCCAGCGTCATGGAGTAGCCGTTTTTCTCGCGATCACCATGTGCACCAGCCTGCTGTTCGTGTATAGCGTCAGCTACAACAGTAATACTACAGCATCCAGCGCGTCTAAGGGCGCGTCAGGTGAGAAAGTGGAGCCCACCACAGCGCCGCGCGCGCCTCCAGCACTGCAGGGATACAGCAGCATCATTGAGCACAAGGTAAACGGGCTTTCTTTATCCATTCACGTTAACTTGTCTGTAACAAATGGAAAAACAATTGTCTATCTTACCAATATTATAGGTTATTACCAGAGTGATGCGTATTTGTATGTACTGCTGGAAAATGCAGGATATACTGTATACACTACTTTAACATGGATTGAGAATTAATAATAATAATGTTAATTTCGTCATTTAATAATACATTATTAAAATCAATGTATTTGAACATTAGTTATTGCACTGAACAAACAGCTGGATTCTAACTAACATCAAAAAAGATTAATAAATGGTGTAGAAAATGTATTGTTCATTGTTTTATATGATAAGATATGATGTAAAAAAACATTAATCTTATAGAAATGTTCCTGGAATTTGATCAGTCAAACGCTGTTCCAAAAGTTCTTGACATAAATACAAATATATCTTGACATCTTATATAAATAAATATTAGTGGACATTTTTTGTTTATACATGCAGAAGGAGACACACACACACACACACACACACACACACACACACACACACACACACACACACACACACACACACACACACACACACACACACACACACACACACACACACACACACACACACACACATACACATATATATATATATATATATATATATATATATATATATATATATATATATATATATATATATATAAGGTGTACAAGGTTAAATATCAATTTTCTACAATAAAATACAGTATTCACAAATTTCACAATGCAGGATGTCTGTGGGATAACAACGGTGAGGTGTTATGTTTGAAGTCGTTATTATGATTTACGGCCATACCTGCTGGCTGGCTTTCTTTCTTTTTTTTCAGCCCATAATATTGTTACAATTGGTTCCACTGTTACATGGAGAAAACAGTTTAAGAATTATGATTGACCTTTAAGCCTGATCATAACTTGCTATCTGCACTTTATGTTCCGTCCAATTTTGTGCTTAACTGTCCAATTATAATGGCGGAGAGAGTTAGAGAATAGCTGTGAATACTTTAAATATATACTTTTAATATTAAAACTCGTAGAAAAGTCAAGAATAGTGACATAATTTTACATTAAAAAGCATATAATATTAATTCATTTATATTTCAGATATTACTGAAATGCTAATCACTGTCCGACATCAGTCATATCCTGCTTATGTTTACTGTAAAATACTTAGAAATGATAGACTATGATATAAAAATGCATCAATACAACTGAAAAAAACAAAAAAACACTTACTGGCAAATAGTAACCAGCGATAGAGTATAAATTCAGACGTTATCACCAAATGCTTCTCTCTGCAATAAAGGTGACAGCTTTTAGAGAAATTGACTTTCAAAATAAGAGGTTATGCATTGTCTCCTTGGTCTGGTTGGTGTTATCATAGATCAATACCATTTTTTTAAGCTTGAGATTTCTTTTCTTTTCTTTTTTGGTAGGAATTTTAGGCAGTGGGAACTAGTTTCATCTAGGTCATGCAATAGACTAGAAAAGCGCCTCAATACATTTTTGAACAATGATCTTGGAAGGTGTTGTGGTTAAAAATTCAACTGTGGCATTTTTAATGACTACAGACTGACATACTCCTCCTATCCTTTTCCGTGCATTGGGCCGGTTCTGTCAATGCTGTCTGAGCCATTCCGGACGACTTAGAGCTCATTCGGTGGCTGACACTGCTAATCAATAAACCAGATTAGTTAGAGAATCATAACCTCAGTGCTTGGTTAACCGTTGCAGTTTCGGCCAAAAAAGGTATTTTCATTTCACGTCACCATCGCTGAATTAATTTCTCTTGTTCAATTCGTCTGCGTTGCATGAGCTTGAGCAGATTCCACAGAGAAGGGCTGAAACCTTCCTCCATCGCCCATTAATCACTATTTACCCCTGGCTCAGGCAGACGGGCGGTTCGATACTCACCTGCCTCTAGCAATATCAGCTTCAACTCAAGCGAAATCCCTCATTGCCCTCTTCTATCTGTTATTGATAAAACCAAAGCAATTTTTCTGATGAGACTTGACACCGCTTTTCTGACGAATTTTTTCCAATGACTGCCATTGTTGTTCACACGAGGGCTGATAGAAAATGTACTGCGATGGTAGTGGCGGTGCACAGAAGAGCTGTTGACAAAGCCAAATGACTCTGTGATCGATCGCTGAGTTACTTTGACGGCTCTCTGTGAGTCGGTCTTCCAGTGCTCAGTCCCTGATGGTTTGAGTTGACATTTGTTGAATCGTTGACAATAGTTATATTAATTAAAGCTTTCTTTAAAACTACTATTGTACAATCAATGGAAATCCGAATCTTAATATAAACTGAGCATAATTATAAATGCATTTATATGGATAGATCTATTTGTCGATCAATATTATAAGTATACAAACATAGATTATGGTTTAATGAATGTAGTTGCAACTTTTGTTTCTCACTGTTTGACTCGCGTTCGGTGCATCAGAATTCAGAGCATGTCTTTTCAAGTACTATTTAAGTACCTCCGCCTCAGTGGATGTTGGGAGGTCTGTATCTTTCAGCATCTTAGTCTGGGTTTCTGCATTAGATCAGTGGATGTCAGTGTGAAAGCAATGCATGATTTCAACATTTATAATTTGTTCAGGAGAGTGAGGTCAAAGATGAGAGCAAAGCGTATGAATCTGCTTAAAAGCAGTTGATGGTAAACTGACGGCGGAGTGCACATGCTTTTATGCTGCTTTAAGACTTTAAAGATTAAACCCCTGCACATTTTTAAAGTAGATGCCAAGTGCTGCTTATTGTTTTGTTTGCCACCGGATTATGTGGGTGGATTAGAAAGTCCAGCATTACATCAGAGATGTCTGGCTGACAGTATAGAAAGAATGCATATTATACTGCCCCAAATTCAGACTTGCCGGTTCAAAGGAAACAATCCTCAAGAGCATGTTAGAGAATGTACATCCTGCTAATGTGGTCTGAAGATTCTGGAAGAGCTCAGTTCGTGAAATACTATTTATAATGCTTTTAAACCCAGCTGAATTCTTTGAAATGCTAAAGGACGTATGCCAGTGCATTGTACTGTTTCATATGCATTAAAGAGAAAGTTCACCCAAATGGAAACTCAGAAAAGGAGAAGTTTAGAAGTTTATACTGCTGCTTTTTATGAGTGAATGGTGTTCAGGAACTGCAATGCTCCTTAAATGAAAAAATAATAAATAAAGTCGTCATATACTGAAGATAAATGGGAATTTGTGAAATGTAAATAAAAAAAATCATAAAATGGAGAAAAGTAGAAGATGCAATGGGTAGCTATTAGTGCTGCACAAAATCGTGTCAGAGGATATAAAAAGTGAAAGCGTGACACTCCAACCGCAACCGGTAGTTAAGGCTGCAACTACCTATTTTTATGCGCAATTAGGGATATCGTATAAAAAAAACAATGCTGGTTGGAAATGACAATATGCACAATTGAAAAACTAAAAAAATCCTCAATGCACATGCTAAAGGACGTATGCCAGTGCATTGTACTGTTTCATATAAATTAAAGAGAAAGTTCACCAAAATGGAAACTCAAAAGTGAACACAATGTAAAATGTGTACAAATTGATATGAAATCAATTTCAGTTTCTATTTTATTTTATTTGACAGCTCATGCTAAGGACTGTCATTCAATAAAAAATCGATTCTGCTAAATATTTCCTTTTGTGTTCCATAGAGGGGAAAAAACAGCATGCAGGTTAGGAATGACATGAGGGTGAGTAAATAAGGACCGAAAGCTACACTCCAACTGCAACCAGTAAATGCTGGTTGGAAATGACAAGATAAACCAAAAAAAAATGCTGGTTGGAAATGACAAGATGCACAATTGAATCAGAGAATTGTTGTTATTCTATAAGAAAACGTGCATAACCTACAAAGAAATTCCTCAATGCACATAAAAAACTAAAAATCATGTGGCTTTGTACGATGGATGGCATAACTGGACTTACCAGCGGACCGATCTTTGAAATAAAACTGTTTTGAAATGCCTGAGAAAAGTCTGTTTGGTATAATTACCTTCCAGAACTGTCTATTACGATTGCATTCCCAAACAGCAGCATCTGCCCCAAAAGCAAGATAATGCATTAATAGTGTTTCGTCTTCACGCTCTGAGACGCAAGTCATTTATTATATCTGAAAATTATTATATACAGTGACTTTTCCTATTTTTCTTAGTGACATTTAGCTCCAGTTTATTAAGAAGTGATGATTTTGTTCTCTTCAACACTAGATGGAAAGGCTGCTTTTTTCACAATGTTTTATGCTATGCTTTTTTTCGTAGTTAAATTCACAACTTGTATGCTTTTGTACAGACATGGTCTCTCTTTATGCTAAATAAAAGATGAAAACTGATTAAATTTGACTGAAAACATTAGGCTTATATCTACTTATTTCTGAATCACATTTTCTGTGACTTTAATTAAAAAAATTAAATAAATTATTTAGGCCCTGATAATCGTGTAGTGAAAACGCCTGGTTCCTGATCCTGATTTGCATAGTTTCCATAGTGTATTATGTGCAAGAATAACGTACTCGGTGTGAGAATAAACTCTAATGCTCAAAAATAAATCTTATTGAATTCAGCACCTTTGTTTTCTTGAGCTGTCATCAAGTATTGTTGACATTGCACAGTCAAATATTAGAGGTACAAGGATCATTTAATTTTGTCAGTCACAATCCGGAAAGGATTTTTTCCCAGCCTGTGCAATTAACAGTTTCCAAAAGGTGGATAGTGATAGGATTGGTCCCCCTGGTCTCTGCTGAGCTCTCTCTGCATTTCATTTGCTGGATGACTGGTCCTTTGAATCCTCCCAGTGTGGGACGAGATGAGTGTCAGTTCTTGTCTCGACTGTGGAGAGGGAAGAGAAGCTGAGCGAGAGAGAGAGAGGGAGGGAGGGATCCCAACGGTCTTCCCTTAGCTCACCAAGCCAGGCTGATGTCTCCAGTGATGGCAGATTTGCACGGCTCTCAGCTCTGGGCTGAAAACATCCTTTCCATCACTCTCAAAACACACAACCTGTGGATGCAACCAGTAGGGGAGCTTTGAATGCATACTGATATGTATACCTGAGGAACACAATTTAAGGGGTATTGGGAAAGGAAGGCTGTGAATGTTATTCCCCTACAGTCAGTATCTGCCAGTTGCTACTATGTGCCTGTCTAATACCTCATTTCCATTAGGTACTGCAATTACATTCTTCCCAAAGCTTGTTTGTCATGCAGATTTGACTTCTATGATGGCCCGGTGGCTGCTAAAAGTCATTCAACACTTAAAGTTATTAGTGGTGCTTGGTATTACTTACTTTTATGGATTTTAACAAACCTCCAACCCAAAGTGTTAAATAGGTTATTTAATTTTTTTTAAATATACATTTTCCTTGAGCTATATTTATAATGTTTGCAAAGGTAGTTTTCTCTCCAACCTGAGGAATTAAACTTTTTTTTTTTTTTTTGCAACTGCACCTTTAGATAAGGAAAAGTGTAATGAGAAAATATTTTTCAAAAAAGCATTAGGATATTTCATAAAAATGTTTAATGAAACTACCAAGATGGGAAAAAAAATCAAAAATATGCATACACTCCCTCTGAGGATACATTTTTAGGCATACACAATACCTTGTACCATATTGGTTTCTATTTTTACACCTAACAGTTAATATTTGATGTACACAGATAATAATAAAATAATTCATTACATTTATATAGCACTTTATCATAGACACTCAAAGCATTTTACACGGAAGGGGGAATTTCCTCAACCGCCACTAGAGTGCAGCATCCACCTGGATGATGCGATGGCAGCCATATTGCGCCAGAACGCTCACCACACACCAGCTTACTGGTAGAGAGGAGACAGAGTGATGAAGCCAATTAGAGAAAGGGGATTATTAGGAAGCCATGATGGACAAATTTGGCCAGGATGTCAGGTTACACCCCTACTCTTTACGAACAACATCCTGGGATTTTTAATAACCTCAGAGAGTCAGGACCTCGGTTTAACATCTCATCCGAAGGACGGTGCTTGTCGCAGTACAGTGTCCCCGTCACTATACTGGGGCGATAGGACCCGTACAGACCTCAGGGTGAGCAACCCCTGCTGGCCTCCTAACACCACTTCCAGTAGCAACCTAGTCATTCCCAGGAGTCTCCCATCCAGGAACTAACCAGACTCAGCCCTGCTTAGCTTCAGTGGGGAACCAGTCTTGGCCTACAGGGTGACATTGCTGCTGGCAGATGATCAAAACATTTTTTTCCACCTGTTTTACCTAATATGCTGTTGGACCTCCACACATGGACTATACAAGCCCCTTGAAGGTGTCCTGTGGCATCTGGTAACAAGACGTTAGCAGCAGATCCTTCAAGTGCTGTTAGTTGTGACGTGGATTGAACTTGTTGGTTCAGTACCTCCCACTGATGCTCCATTGAATTTATCTGAAATTAAATTTAATTTAATTTGTGGGCCAGGGCAACACCTTGGACTTTTCATCATGTTCCTCAAAGTACCTTGTCTGCAACAATGTTTATGTAGGTTGCACGTTCAGGGCTTATAGGCCTGTCATCTCCACTAGTGTCTCCATCTTCGACAGCTGGATGTCCGTCAGTCATCCCCAGGATACCGTCCATCAAGCCAGCACCATGTCTCCTCCTGCCTTCGACTCTGGCTCACCTCCTGGCTTCTTCTGCTCCTGGCTCATCAGTGTCTCCTCCTATATCCAATCCCCCATTAAAATGTTTTTGCCCTGAACTACTTTTGTTTTTCCTTTGCCCACATCACATCCAGTGCCCCTTCCCCTCCTCAGTTGGACTAGTTACAATGGGTGGATGCACCTTCCCAGTTTTTTGCTCAGTTCTGTGACCTAGCTTTCATTAATTATCTTATTAGCTTTCTTTGTTTGATCTGTCTACTTAATTTCTGATTTTTCTGTCATTTGTTGTTCATCTGTCTATGTTTGTACAAGTGGTTATCTCCTGAGTGTCAGGCTTCTGTCACTTCAGTCGTGTTTTCTAGTGTTTCGGTGACAGAGCTCTGACACTGCCCTATTGTCGTGGAAGCGTGTGGCTTCGAGTGTCTCGAGTCACACACTCTCTTGTCTGGGAAGCGTCTTGTGTGAGGAGCAGGAGCACTTTGGTCTTGTTCTGTTTTGGTTTTGTGTCGGGATTCAGACATTCATGTCCCATGTGCTTGTCTCTGTTGTGGGCACATGAGACGAGTGTTTGCTCATCATTGTGCACTCTACGTCATGTGAGTGAGCATGCACTCTCTTGTCTGAGTGTATTGTTGTGAGCACGTGGTTCATGTTTACATCGGCTGCATGCTTTCATGTTGTGTTTTGTGTTGCGCGCAGTATGTATTTTCACCAGCTGCGCGCTGTCTTATTTTGTTTCATGTGGACAAGCGGCTTATGTGCGTTCGCATTGGCTGCGTGCTCGTGTATTGTCATTGTGTAACCCTGCCCATCTTGCTTCCCTTTTATTATTTGATTAGCCCTTCCTCATGTTCCCTATATACTGTATTTTCCCGCATATAACCCGCGGGTTATACCAGATTTTACAAACCCCACAGGGGGTGCGGGTTATATAAGGGTGCGGGCTATATCACACATTTTTTACACGCAATAATATTTCAATAAATTTGTTATATCCCTGAGGACGTACGTTTTTTTTTTTTTTTTTTTTTTTTTTTGCTGTATTTTCTTTCTGTTTTTCTTTCTTGCGAGGGTTGTTGTCTCTGGCGCTTGTACTATCACTCTGACAGCTGGCGCTGATAGGCTGTCTGACCTGTCAATCATGCAAGAAGACGTGATTGGCTGTGCTGCATGACGGTTGATCTCATCCAATGATCAACACCTGTAGAATACGTTTCTTAAGGGACGTGCTGCTGCACTTTTTGTTCTGATTCTGACTTGTGTTTGTTTTCTTATTGTTTGAATTTCGCGCACAAGCACTGTGTACCGAGCCTGAACAGTTATGGATAATTGACGTCATACAAGCAACATTCAACATTTGAAATGTGAACTTACACAAAAGTTCATCAATCTATGGGTGCGGGTTATATAAAGGTGTGGGTTATGCCACCGATTTTTTACACAAAACCCGAGGGCTATATGAGGGTGCGTATTATCTGCGTCTGCGGGTTATATGTGGGAAAACACGGTATTCCCTTTGTGTTTATTGTCCTGTGCTGCTTTGTTGTCTTTAACATCATGAGAAGTCTGAGTTTTGTCGATGCCGTCTGCTTTGCATCTCTAGTCACGTCTTGCATTGTCTAGTCCAGTCCTGTTCTGTCTAGTGAGTCTTGTTTTCCCCCTCGGGGCAGTTTTTATTTGTATTTTGTTTTTATTTTATGTTTAATAAAACAACTCTTCCACCTGCACACAATCATGTATAATTTAAAAAAATATCCATTGATTGCTTGTCACTCACAACATGACATTAAGAATCGGCTTATCAGTCCTGTTTAGAATTGTAATATCTGTGCATAACCTAACCCTTAATTTTTTATTACAACAAGAAACCATTCACAAACAATGATAGAAACATATTTTCCAATTAAATTCCTAGATGCACATCAAAAGTCACATGATACAAGTAAAAAAAAAGTATAAAAAGTCATGTTTGCCTCCTCAAGTCATGTACTGAATAATATCATTAGGCGTATACAACTTTGTGTGGTGCTGCGCAAACCGATTGGCGACGGACTTGAAGCACACTGTCATTCCTAGACATAAGGCATCTTCCACCGATTGTTAGCAAGCATGAAGTTCATGAGATTTTTTTGTTTGTGCACTCTAAACCACAAGTACATTAAATGAAAGAGCCACAGTGAAGGGTTTGTTCTCTTGAACAAATGGGATGGAAATGCTGTTTAATTTACAAACTGATTTTGTGATATTCCGATTCAGTGTTGAGTTCTGCATGTGCAAGCACCACTCAGGTTTTCCTTGAATTATTTGTCTATTTCAGCTGAGGTCATACTAGAAAGTCATTTATGATTATGCTTGATTGGTCTCTGTTGAACGCTCACCTCTGGCATAGAGACACCACAGGTCTTTTATGCTAAACAGAAGCGCTCTTGGTAGTACCTGGTTGGCAGTGGTACAAATATGTGCTTGTATGTGTTTAGACTAGAATTCCTTCATGATTGTAATAATGTGGACTGGGCCGTTTGGGGATTCAGGGTCAGAAAACTGCTTCTGGATGTTTCAGTATAAAGCAGGAAATAGGGGGATTTGTGAAGCACTTGTCTGTACAGAATGATGATTTTATGGTTTTCATGTTTAACCTTTTTTTTTTTTTTTTGATCCGTCAGCTTGAGGGAATGATGTTTGCCAGTTGATTCTCAAGAGATGTCTCACAAACCACAAACGGCTACACAACGACAGATTCTCGCTACGGTCTGCAGCAAGTGTACATACATAACAGATGGATTGATCTTCTTCTAGCTATTCTCCTGGTGAGAAATTTAGAGGGGAAAGCAGCAGATGAATTGGATATTAATGATTTTTTTGCCCCATAGTGCTCTAGAAGCCCAAGGCATTATGCAGCTATTTAGCAGTGATTGATGAGTTTGTCGTTCAGCCTCAGAAAAGAGCAGTCAAGCTGTTATTTGTGTTTTCTATGTAATCTGGCCTTGATAAGTTTGTTTGCCGATAACATTTCTCGGGAGAGTCGAAAACATATTGCGTGAACCACATGGAGCAATTCATTATTGCTCAACCAAGTCAAAATATTCTTATAAAGTCACTCCAAATGAGCTTTTTTTAGTTGACAGAAACAGAAAAGAAAGGGAGAGATCAAATATTAAATTGCGTATATGAACCAGTAACATTAAAGGGGACCTAGTGTGCAATTTATTTCCCTTTTGTATGTATATAAGTTGTTTGTGCATGTAAAAAATCTGTAGTCTATGGCAAAGGTATCTTTCCAACAGAAAACAACTGCCTGAAATGCCTCGTCTGTTGTCCTGCTACTATTTCTTTAACATACTGTTGCTCTCCGGGAGGACAAACCATCATTACATGGACTTCTAAAGCCATATGAATTGAAGAATCAGTGGGTAAAATGTATTTTTAATACTATTCAACCACAATAATTTGTCTAATGATTGCTTTTCTAGTCGTGCAGTTAACGGACATACAGTTTTTCCTATGAAAAGAGTAAAGAGATGACGCAGTTATAATATCACATCTGAAATGTAAGTGAGGAATAAAATAAAAAAAATTACCATTGACATGTCCGATGGTGGTTCAGGTCAATCAGCTTTTTCTTCCTGACTGTCATTACCGGACCCGGGCTGATAGGTAGGAGATTGACCAATTACAACAGCCTGGGGCTGGCTGACCAATCAGAGCAGGAAATAATCCTTTATGATTATGCTTGGTCTCTGTTGAACGCTCACCTCTGCCATAGAGACACCACAGGTCTTTTATGCTAAACAGAAGCGCTCTTGGTAGTACCTGGTTGGCAGTGGTACAAATGTGTGTGTGTTTAGACTCGCATTTCATCATGATTTTAATAATGTGGACTGGGCCGTTTGGGGATTCAGGGTCAGAAAACTGCTTCTGGATGTTTCAGTATAAAGCAGGAAATAGGGGGATTTGCGAAGCACTTGTCTGTACAGAATTATGATTTTATGGTTTTCATGTTTAGCCTCTTTTTTTTTTTTGGACAATAGCATTCAGACAGAGGGTGAAAACAGGGGCTATTACAATGCAAATTATAAGAAAAGTCATGTAAATGTAATCTAGTAGACCTCTAAAGTAAATGATGGACCTGTAAATGACAATAATAGGGCTCTTTAAGTATAACCCTGTAGATTCAAGGCAGTGGAGGTTTAATCAGATCTCAATAGCAGCAAAGGATTTCTTACATCAATTTATCCTTTAGTTTCCCCACTGGATTCAAATCACAGCGATGCGAGAACAAGCTGACACATTCTGCAGTCTTAAACTAAAGTGCTATTCCAAGAGGAATTTTACCACATTTCAACATTGACTAATAGCACGGCTTCACGACTATGATGGATGCTGTTGACAGCTCTCATCAGCGTTTGTGACACGGCAGATTGAAATATCGCACAATAGTTTGGTCCCAAACACACTAGACAGCCCATTGTGTGAGACTTCCTAAGCGCTACAGTACATTATCATTCATTTTTATGCATATGCAAATCCCCGTTGGGACTCCATAGTAATTCAGGATCAGTCTTGTTGCTAAAGGATAAGCAAGAATGTGGGAGATGAATGGAGAACGTTTGTGACAGCATCTCCTTGATCTGTGAGCTTTAATGGCTCCTTCTGATATCTGCCAGCTATTAAAGATATGAACACACTTTCTATAAAGCTATTGTGGAGGCCAGGGATTTAAAGAGAGGTCTGAGTGGTGAATTGCAAATGATAATATACCCTATTGAAAACTTTGTTATCAAGTCTAATCATATTGCATTAATCACTTTTAAATTGAACCGACTCTTCAGGGTTAATTGCAGTAAACGTGGCGCTTTATACTCCTGGTGAACTTGAAACATCTGTGGCTGCCAGAAGATCACTGCAAAAATATGTGTTTCAAGTAAAATTGTATTGAATTTACTGACACAAAGTTAATATAGCAGTCTACTTGAACTACAGCTTTATACCTAAACATAATTATAAAATATGCTGATAAATACCAGTACAGGTGGTGTTATTATATGAAATCTCAGATTTCTTCTAAATTGGCATTTTCATGAACAAAAGCTAATGAATGTAATGAAATTAAACACACGTGACATTAAAATAATGCAATAAACAACAACTAAAAACAGCATAATATGCATAACCAATGATAAAAAAGTACTATTTAAATAAAATGTAAATAAATGTGATGCCAGTTTTTAATGTATTTCACTGTAATAAATTAGGTTAAGATGACTTTTATTTCATTTTACAGAAAACTAAAATTTACTATGGTTGATTTCAGTTTGTTTGATTATACGTAATATATATTTCCACCATACATTGTTATAATTCACAATTGTTCTGTAAAAAAACAGTAAAAATACAACATGTATAGTTGCGTTAAATCAAATGTAACCATTCTCACATAATAAATGCTATTGTTAACTGTAAGTACTTGAACTTAGTCAACTAGTTTTTATTATAGCAATTTTTTATTTGAAATTAGTTTGATTTACATGTAATTTTCTGTAGAACATATAAAAGGAAGTAAAGATTCTGATTTGCTATATATTGATATCATGCACTGATATATGTTATCTTTTTCAGGTCAGTACTTATGCAGCACTTTAAATAAAGATAAAGGTAACATTATATATTATATACGGTTCACCAGTTAATGTTGTCCTTTAGCAATCTTTGAAAAAATCAATTAAAATTACAAACAATGGTTATAATGCATCATTTATTATACCGTTCTGCAATAGTGGTTCAGTTGTGATGATCGATAAACGGCTATTTTGTCTGTGGTTGTGTTTGAATGTGGAGTGTGATAAGTGCCTTTAAAATTGTGCGTCACATGTGTGCAACCAATGATACAAGTTCTGTCTGCTTAACAGCCCATGAAGGAATGAACCATAATTCAGAGCATTATCAACACAAGGTTAGAGTCTCAGTAGCTCAGCAGAAGCCCAGGATCATTATCATTGTCTGATAAAGAGTAGAGAAGTTAATGACTGGCAGAGCATGTGTGTATTCGTGTGTTTTATATGGAGATGATAAGATGTCTCTAATGAATACTGTGTGTCATTATGGGTAACGTTGAGTGCCTTTAGGGGCTGCGTCTATTTTCATTGTTACACACTTCGATACTGATTTTATCCAGCAAAAACCCACAGCATGTGTATAGAATGCCAAATAGAAACGCACTAAAAAAAGTCCCGGCAGCATGTTGGTTCATATACTGCGAAACATCTCATCTAGAGTTGTTTACTTTCTTGTTTGAGTTTGTGAACTTTTCTAATCTTTCTTTCAACTCTGCACAGTCGGCTTTGACCACACTGGCACTTCTTGCTGTTTGCAATGCATTAGAGAACCGCCAACCAAAATTAACTTCATATAAGTTTAGGCTGCTAAAGTTAAAATATTAATTTATGAGAATATTTAAATAGACCTGTTTTGACTGGATTAGTTTTCTGAACACTGTGTGAGTTACAGTTATTAACAGAGGATGTATTGATTGGGATCTCTTTAGTAATTACTAGCCAGTAACTTAGTGATTAAAAGCCAAGCCAAATCATCTTTATACACTCACCTAAAGGATTATTAGAAACACCTGTTCAATTTCTCATGAATGCAATTATCTAATCAACCAATCACATGGCAGTTGCTTCTATGCATTTAGGGTTGGTCCTGGTCAAGACATTATCCTGAACTCCAAACTGAATGTCAGAATGGGAAAGAAAGGTGATTTAAGCAATTTTAAGCGTGGCATGGTTGTTGGTGCCAGACGGGCCGGTCTGAGTATTTCACAATCTGCTCAGTTACTGGGATTTTCACACACAACCATTTCTAGGGTTTACAAAGAATGGTGTGAAAAGGGAAAAACATCCAGTATGCGGCAGTCCTGTGGGAGAAAATGCCTTGTTGATGCTAGAGGTCAGAGGTCATGGGCCGACTGATTCAAGCTAATAGAAGAGCAACTTTGACTGAAATAACCACTCCTTACAACTGAAGTTTGCAGCAAAGCATTTGTGAAGCCACAACACACACAACCTTGAGGCGGATGGGCTACAACAGCAGAAGACCCCACCGGGTACCACTCATCTCCACTACAAATAGGAAAAAGAGTGATGAGTTTCGATTTCTGTTGAGACATTCAGATGGTAGAGTCAGAATTTGGCGTAAACAGAATGAGAACATGGATCCATCATGCCTTGTTACCACTGTGCAGGCTGGTGTTGGTGGTGTAATGGTGTGGGGAATGTTTTCTTTGCACACTTTAGGCCCCCAATTGGGCATCGTTTAAATGTCACAGCCTACCTGAGCATTGTTTCTGACCATGTCCATCCCTTTATGACCACCATGTACCCATCCTCTGATGCTATTTCCAGCAGGATAATGCACCATGTCACAAAGCTCGAATCATTTCAAATTGGTTTCTTGAACACGACAGTAAGTTCACTGCACTAAAATGGCCCCACAGTCACCAGATCTCAACCCAATAGAGCATCTTTGGGATGTGGTGGAACAGGAGCTTCGTGTCCTGGATGTGCATCCCACAAATCTCCAAATCTTGCATTTGGAAGATGCTATCCCATCAATGTTTAATCATATCCAAAAAATGTTTTCAGCACCTTGTTGAATCAATTCCACAAAGAATTAAAGCAGTTCTGAAGGGGTCAAAGACAGTATTATTATGGTGTTCCTATTAATCCTTTACGCTAATTTTGCTCTGGAAGTGCTGGCGAAAGCTGTTTGTAGATCTGGCCGACATTGTCTTTATTCATCTCAAGTCTGTCCAGTGTTGATTCAGTCATGTTCAATAACTGAATGAGTTAAATTCAGCTGTAAGCAGCTCAACAGAAGACAAAAGTGTTGTTATTCAATGTTCATTTAATCAGGTCAATTGCGCCGATGTTGCATGATTAGTCCCTTTCCAGGCCCTGTTTACATTTATATGTGTGTGTGTGTGTGTGTGTGTGTATGTACATATGTAATGTGTGTGTATATATATATAATATATATATATATGTATATATATATAATGTATATATATGTATATGTGTGTTCAATTATTATTATTTTTTTTTTAAATGTGTTTGTTGCCCTGAAGTGTGTGTTAGAGATGGTGCTGTCTTTTAGATCTAAGAGTAACCGCATCAATAATCCTTGACTAGAGTGCACGCTAGTGAGGGAATAATACCAGTTACACAAGGTAGGGGTCTAACAGGTTTGCTTTATTGTTTGATTATGTGTCTTACCCATAGTTCTACCAGGATCCATGGCTGCAGAAAAGGGACTGTTGTGGCAATTTCCTGATGGTTTTTATACCATCTGCCAGGAATTATGGGAAATGTAGTTTGGGGTTTGTTTTGGGAAAATGTTTTTTTTTTTTTTTCCTGTGTACTTTGTTTATTTCCATTTATTGTTTGTGGTGAATGTTTTATGTGTGAAGGTATTTATGTATGTTTATTTGTGCATTTATATTCCTTGTTTGGGTTTGATAATTTGAACCGATATATATGTGGTTCTGTTTGAGACCCCTGTAATTTAAATAATGGTTTGGTCTGTCCTGTTAAAAGGACTCAATTGTCTGGGGCTGAGATAGTTCTGGTGAGGGATCTCGGAGAGAAACATCTAAGACCCAGAACTCAATGTGCTGAAACCTCAGTTATGAGTTAAGTTTGTTTTTTTGCGATATGTTTTGTTTTCTTTTGTTGTTTTTACTTTTTCTGAGCTAAAGTACATCCGTCAACAATAAACAGACATTTTTTGATGACTCTATGAATGTCTCCTGCCAATCTGTGGAAGAACACTGACAATTAGTCAATTGTGAAACAAATTTGATTTGTCTATAAAGAAGATCCACACAAGACACTAGTGTGACAGTCAGTTCAAGTAGTTTTTTTGAAAGTCGCTTGCTTATCACAAAATCAATGAAAGACAAGACTTGATATAACTATAGCATCGTCTACATACTCTAATTAAAGGAAGAAATTAAAGTTGC
Organism: Rhodeus uyekii; assembly: GCA_037043235.1. Lineage (NCBI taxonomy): Eukaryota > Metazoa > Chordata > Actinopteri > Cypriniformes > Acheilognathidae > Rhodeus > Rhodeus uyekii. The sequence continues at coordinate 4,857,644 of JAWRVZ010000016.1, read as the reverse complement.
CATGAAATCAAAATTGACCTAATTTATTTTGTTGGCATTACTAATCTTGTGGTGAACAATTGATCCATCCAAGTTAATACATAGAAAAGTTTTTATTTTGTTTTGGTTGCAGCTTCCGGTTCACAGAGACCTTAAGAAAATCATCAAACCTAATGCTGGCTGTTCTGTGCAGTTCTTGGCCAAGCTCTTCTTATTGATTTAATCCCTATTTACATCAGATGGGATGCCAGCAGTAGCTCAACCAACTGTTATTTTACTCAGAAAGTTGGCAGAAAGGTCTAAATCCATAATGAAAGTGCAGCAATACATTTCACCTCAGTTATTAATGTCTCAATACATACTAAAAAACATTGTGAAATCAAAAAAATAATATCAGAAATTTCTCAAAAGACTACACGGCGTTAGATTTCTCAGAGGATCTCTGAGCTTGTTGAACAGCGAGGCGGGTAATTTGCTTCATATATTTTACAGAATTTGTGTGATGGGAAAAAAAAAGATTAAAAGACACAATTTACCTGACCTCAGAGAAAACAAGTCCCATCTGAATATGGTGTAATGCTGTACAATTGCTTAATGCATTTAATGTATTTACCTACATTTATAGCCGTTTCATTCTGTTCTGTGTTGCACAGCAAATTATGTAAAAATACAATTATAAGGGATGTTTAATAGAAGTAAACTATTTGTGGTATATATGTGTTGTATGTATGCAGTGGTGTAACATTCTTTATTCTGAGGATAACAAAGGAAGATGAACATGAAACATCTATAACATCAAATGTTTAATGTGAGCTTTGAATGTGAAAATTGACTTCGGAACGATGGAACTTGAAGGGCTGAAATACTCATTTGTTCTTTGGTTTTGTTCTACAAAAATAAACCCTGCAACACTCTGTTGATCAAATAGGTTAAAAATATGACCGTGTAAAATGTGTACACTTCAGTATAACTCCATAAATATATTTATAGCATGTTTTTTTCCATGTAAAAAAATCCTGTTCTGGGTGTTTCTGCTTCAGTCAGACCTTCATGTTATTACAAAATGTCATCGTCCTCTTCAGAAAAGTGCTCTTTCAAGTACATCCATGATTCATGCTTGAATCTTCTCCTCCTCTTCCCCACCAGAACACTTTCAAAGCACTTGTTCTTGCAATCCTAACCTCTCCTCGCACTTTTACTATGATTGCCCCTTCTACTGTGCATCTCTCCTTCTTTCTATACCCCAACCATGCTCTACTTGAGAGGAGCTTTTTATCATTGCGGCCCATCTCTGCTTTATAAGCCCAGGGATAGATGCTAATTCCTCCCTGAGGGCTTGTTTTAAAGAATTGCGGATGTCTGCTGCCGGACCTAATCTGTGCTCGCAAACAACACCAAGTGTTTGCAGGGAAGCACCTTTTGTATTCAGGGCAAAGCAATCATCCCAACGGGGAGCGTCTTCGTCTCATCTCAATTCTGACAGTGTCTCCTGGATCTTTTTTTTATTCGTTTTACTGCTCTTTCTCTCTCTCTTGCACTCTCTGTCTTCCCCTTTTCCATTCAGTCATATTACCGAAGAGGAACAGAAGTATTGGAAACACATTCTGTGTTTTTTCCCCTGCTGAGGAGGTGATGAGCCCCCAGTATGAAGTCAGAGGAGCCTCTGCGGCTAACAGATTAAGTTGGAGGAGGAAGATGAATCTGTAGGCTTTACCTTTCATGAACAAAGAGATGATGCTGGAAGGGTTTCATCCAAATGGCCCTGATAAACGTGTCTCTCCTGCAATGCTTTGGTGTACTTTTATGGCTTGAGTAATGTGTTGTCAGGGACTAAAGCAGGAGTGTCCAAACTCGGTCCTGGAGGGCCACTGTCCTGCAGAGTCTAGCTCAACACACCTGCCTGGAAGTTTGTGGTATGCCTTAATTGATTCAGGTGTGTTTAAGTGGGCTTGTAGCTTGTATGCCCTTGAGGAGCAGGATTGGACACCCCTGGCCTAAACTGTCGTAGGTTATGGAGGGATACTTTAAATGCTTTTTGACTTGTTTGCCAAAAATACAACAGCTACTCTACATTTACATTTGACCATTTTCACATTTGGCAGACACTTTTATCCAAAGCGTTTTTGATTGCATTCAAGGTTACATTGATATTCTGATCAGTTCTAGTCTGCTTTACTGTAGTGGTGACTTATTTTAAACCTGTTAGTAGATGATTCGCAAAAGAAGCCTTGATTTCTCCTCATAGTCTGTCATTATATATATATATATATGTATATATATATATATATATGTGTCATAGACTATGAGGAGAAATCAAGGCTGCGTTTGTATGTGTGTATATATATATATACACAGTGTTACCTCGAGATATGAAATTAATCCGTTCCGAGGCGGCCTTCGTATAATGAGTTTTTCGTATCTTGGAACACATTTTACATGTAAAATGGCTAATCCGTTCCAAGCCCTCCAAAAACACCCCATTAAATTTCATAATAAAGATAAATTGACCTATAAACATGAAATAACGTAAAATGTCGAAGCTTACCTTTCGAGTGAGGCTATCTCCGAAAGTGGCGGCAGAGGAGGAGGAGGACAAACGGCAGATAACGGACGTACACTTAACTTTACGAAAACACATAAAAAATGTAAAGTTTCGGGTGCGGAGTGGCTGAGCTAAAGCACGCCAGCACGTACGTATAGAAGATGCATGATGGGAGGGATGCTGTCCAATAGAGAGAAGGATCTCATGGCTTGGCTAGCATCAGGAACCAATGGGAGAGCAGGAGGATGGTGGCGAGTCTACTATAACTAAGTGTAACAAAGTTCAAAGTTCAATGTTCAGGGAGGAAGGAGGCGGGAACCGGCAGACATTTAAAGACTTTAATAATCAAAATAAACCATAAATACAAAACGAAAGTAATGGCGGCAGCCCCTCGCGGTCGACTGCCGTCCACACAAAACAAAACATAAAGTCCAGGCCTGGTCCTCTCTCGCTTTCACTGTCATCGCTCCTCCTTTTATGTGTCCGCTCCTCCGTGAGAATCGAGAGACACCGGTGGCTCGCAGGTGTCGCTCATTATCCATAACGCCACCGGCTCTCGTGACGCTCTCATGGTCCCTCGACCCCGCCCTGCTCGCCACACTAAGATGGCGGCGTGCGGCGCGAGTTTCAAAATTGTTATGGAGCGAATCTCGGACTTTCAGAAACCTTTCGCGTCTTGAAAACTTTTCGTATGTAGAGCAGTAAAAATTTTCGTCTTTGCTTTCGTAACTTGGATTTTTCGTAAGTTGAGCCTTTCAACTTTCGTATCTTGAGGTACTACTGTATATATATATATATATATATGTAGTGATGAGTTTCACTTAACCATAAGTAAGTAATTTTTTTTCTTTATTTCGAGACATGAGAAAAAGTAATGAAAGCTTGCTGTTAATTTAGTGAGTTAGACTGATTCCAACTCTTAAGTTCATTAAAATAAAACGGTCATTTGTTTGAGAGTCTGTGACACTGTATGAGGAAAACTCAATATAAAGTTGTTTTCTTGACTTGTTTTGGGCTCTGCAAGTTAACTTTGAAATACAAAAATGTAATGTGAGCAAATGACAAGCACACAACATTATAAAATATTAATAAATTATATGTAAGAATTATTGCTAAAAATGTGCATTATCCAACGACTTGGAAATCATCCAAGTGCACATTATTATAATAGGTTACCAATAATATCTAGGTGCAGACCAAATGTTTGGGGAAAAAATGGAGGAAAGACATTTGTAAAGGAATGGATCTAAATCTGATTTAAAAACATTTAATAGATATTTTTTGTGTGTGTGTATTAGTCTCTTATTGGCAGCTGAATGCAAAATAATATTATCTTAAATATTATGCTTACATAGCTTAAATATAAATAATAAATGTCAGGAGTAGGGAATAGTATTTTTCCATTTTCCAGGACTGCAATATCTACAGATTGTTTTGCCCGAGTAAAGATTCTGTGTGGGTTTTCTCATAACCTACAAAAAAACATCTAGGCTTATTGAAAAAACAGTCCTCTATCTACATTTGTGTCCAAGATTGCACCTATACATACGATTCACTTCTGTTTCCAATTGAAAATAACACTATTGGGTGTAAAGCTTTTATTCCTTTTCAGACTAATTCTGATTACAGGGGCAGATTATCAATTAAAAAACTTAAAAGAAATTAAAGAGCATTAACTTTTTAGCTCCACCCACCAGATATTTCATTTCCATACAGCTGCGGTACATGCATTCAATGTGCCGTAATAAAATGTTGCCCAATTCAATGCTTTTATCTGTTTTGGATATGCTTTGAAAGGGTAGCGAAACATCAAGTAGCCACGTGATATAATTTTAAACAAACGTCACCGCAGGCACATTTTTTCCAATGAGCCGGTGTTGGCAAAAGCACAGACCAGTGGAGATTTAAGAAGAATGTCCTCTGACAATAGGAGCATTCAGTAGACTATACTAACATTTTCTTGAACAAAAAAAACTTAGTCAGAAAGTCTTGCAGCCAGAAAAGTCATTTAGAGACTAATCTTCTGTGCTGTTCCATTATGAGTCTGTGTTGTGATGACTTGACTTGCTTCCTTCAAACTTCTATCGAACCATCACAGGCAAGAACATCACTAGTCGCTTCGGTACATTTCATTTTCGGGAAAGAGACGTGTAGCCCCACCTACAGCTATTTGGTTCTGTTTGAAACATAATAAAACTCCTGTGTTTTCTTCCCTTTTCCATAATCTGGCCTCTGTGGTGTTATTGGAAGCTCCAAATAATTGGGATAAACTTGAACTGCGCGGCAAAAAATAAAAAGTTTAGTCTAATTAAGAGCATGCAGGAACATGCAGCTTGGACCATCAGCAGGGTGATGATGGGACGCCGATGGGATTTGGCTAATTGCCGCTCGTTTCGTTATGGCTGCTGCGCCCCATCGCATCTCCTTTGTTAGCTCCATATATCATGTGCACCGTGGGCCGTTCAGGTCAGCAGAGCGATTTGCAGAGAGTCAGCTATCTCAGCAGGACCTTTAATCGATGATGCCCCAGAGCCACTTCCTTCCACAATGCAAATGCAGTTTTATTTCCTCTCTCTGCCCTGATTTGAAAGAGATATATATTTTTTTAATTCGAGATTTGCCTGCAGCATGTACACTGAGACTAATTACTTCCTCACTCCCTCCCTGTGTCTTTTTGCCTTCATTCTTAATTCTCTTCTGCGACTTCCATGAAGCGCCGACTAAACATCACGACCGCACAAAGGAAGCTTGCCAAACAGAGGCCTAGGGGAGATTATATTAAATCTATTGTTGGGTTGTTAAAATAAACATGGCATCAAAATTGACCCAACTTATGTTTCTTTTTTATTATACACTATTCATCAAACTCCCATTCAGATACTCATTCTCAATGGCGAATCAGGTCTCCATTGTTGTCTTATTGGTAGTCCTCTGATATATCAAGATTATTGATTAATAAAGATTTATTTTTTGTGCAGTTCCTTGCACAATAATGCTGTGACCTAGTGCACACAAAACCCTTTCCTCATCATTGACCAAAGTTTCAGACTTTCTATGTTTTCAGTGTTGTAGGGGGCTCTGTGACACATCTTTCGAAAGATGACTGCATCTCTTGATCAAAACACAGGCAAAGAAGCAGAAACAAACAATAGCATATGTAAGCAGATGCAAATGTAAAATAACACAATCATGAACATTAAACAGCATATACAGTAATCCCTCGCCACTTCGCGGTTCAAGTTTCACAGCCTCAGTGCATCGCGGATTTTTCTAAAATATTCATTGAAAAAAAAAATACTGACATATCGGCAGGCGTATTGCAGAAAGCAGCGTTGCTTCATTGTGATGTGAGAGAAACGGTTTCCCAGGATGCCAGACAAAGAGAGAAACTCTCTCAGAGGCTTTGTACACGCCCACGGCACTCAGACAAGACACGTGATTGGTTCCCGGTGCGAGATCGACGAATGAGAGCACGAGTGGAGTGGGAGCCTCTTCGAAGAAAATGTTGACGATCCAGCGCCGATATCTGACGATGAGACACTTCCCGAACTGATTTAAAGACCTCATTATACCAGTGCAGTAACACCATCGTCGTCATTACTGGAGTCTCAAGATACTACTGTCATTGATGAGTGTAGAGCACCATAATACATATCATATGAGAGAGAGAGAGTAAATGTATAATATTAAGGTTTTATAATTAAATACACTTAATTAATATATTTAAAGTATAAATATACATATTTTAAACATTCTGGTACCTACACACATATACAGTGGAACCTCGAGATACGAGCAGCCTAACATACAAGTTTTTTGAGATACGAGCTGGAGCTCGGGCCATATTTTCATTCAAGATACGAGCCCAAATCCGAGATACGAGCCATGTTTCCGGAGCGTCCTGCTAGTTGGCGCGCAGGGTCGAGCATCATTCGAGAGCATCTCTCTCTAACTCGCACGTTACCCACATGTGAGCGCAGTTTGCGATTGTTGACTGGGCGGTTGAGCGCTGTTCGCGATTGTTGATGGGAAGGGAGGGTGTAGAAGGGTTTGCGACACACGCCTACTCTCGACCACAGCTTCAGCGCCACTGCCGCTTGCAGCCGCGACAGAGAGACATTACAGGGAAATGTAAAATGAAGGAGGTTTGATACAAGTTCGACGAGTTCGGCGGGCCGGATTAAAAATCCCAACGGGCCGGATATGGCCCGCGAGCGTAGTTTGCCCACCCCGTTCACCTTCGTTAGCCGCACTCATCTGTCTCCAAAGTAAGACTATTATGCTAAATAACTCTTTTATTTCTTTATTTCACATTTTGTTATGTATTTGTTAATTATACATTTATTTGTTATTTAAAAGCATATCTTTATACATAATTTACAGTGGTTTGGAGATTTTTCATAGGTCTCGAACGGATTAAATCGTATTCAGTTATTTTAAATGGGAGAAATTCGTATGAGATACGAGCCGATTGACTTACGAGCTCGGTTCTGGAACGAATTAAACTTGTATCTCAAGGTACCACTGTACACGTATATTCCTAGGGGGGCCAATCCTACTTTGCGGATTTTCATCTATCGCGGGGGTTCCGGTCTAAATTAACCACAATAAACGAGGGATCACTGTAAATCAAAACTGCCTAATGTTACTGAATGAAATATTGACGCAGGATGAGCTATAGCAGTGGTCCCCAACCCCCGAGCGATTTCGCGGACCGGTCCGTCGAAGAAGTGGTACCGTGCCGCGGAGCGCATTCGCCGAAGCGGCTGCAAGCGGCTATGGAGACGTTTGAACATTCTCCGCTACCCCCCCCCCCCCGTCAACAATCTCGCGCGGACCCATCATATCATCCGTCTCACTCGCACCCCCCCCCCCCCCCCCCCCAAATTGCAAAATTGTCACACGTTTACCGGTCCACGGCACAAAAAAGGTTGGGGACCACTGAGCTATAGGATTGTGCATGATTTAGGGGTGTTGATGGACTCCTGTGTTTTTATCATCGTATCATAATTTTGATCATCCGATCCCAATTTTCTCAGCTTTTTTCTAAACAATGAAACTTACCCCAATTAATGTAGATGGTACGTTATTTTCAAAATTAATTTCACTTTAACTTTTAGAGCCACTCACCAGAGATGTCACACTGTGAATAATCCATTGGACACCAAGAATAAAGCTCTTAAATAATTGCATAATTACGTAATCCATAATTCACAAAACACATATCTGACTGACATACGCTTCAATAGTGAAATACAAAAAAGATTTCTCTCTTGATACAAGACAGCATGAACTTTTTGCAGGAGCATATTTTGCCCCCAGCACTTCTAGAGATGCACTTACAAAAACAACAACAACAAAGAACCTGGGATATTTTTGTAGATTGCTTCTGTGTTTGACATATTTGAACATTTGTATCAATGCTAAAAATAACTAATGCTATTAATCAAGCAAATAATGAGAAATGTAAAATTTGCAACGTCAAATGGACCTTCACAGTATTACACTCAAATAAATAAATACACGTAAAATAATCTTTGCTGACCTTTCATAGAATTACACAAAATGCTTCAGTTCTCAAGTCATGATGCCGGTGTAGCATTTATGTGTCATTTTGTAAGATTACTCTTGTCATCTGCTTCTCAGATGGCTGTCAATCTGATCAATCTGCCATTTTCCAGTGACATTTCCTCAAGCTTGATGGACAGTCTTGCTCTCTCTCTGCAATATGTAATTCACAGTGTGAAGTAAAAGCTGAAGAACTGCAGAAAACACTCAGGACATTAAGGTGTTTTGTTCACACTGCACACACATCCAATTTTGGTTTCAAATAGATCTTTAGCATTGACTCTCTGCACTTTGTCGTTTTGCTAGTGATGAAATCTGATCCGTTAGTTGAGACGTCGTAATCAATATGTGGTGTATTTACAACAGTTACTACAGTAATGATGTAAGCATCAGCAGCCTGCCAAGAAACTTTCTCATAAAACTGCAAATAGCTGTCATTGTGGAAAAAGAAGATGGAAAATCATGACCTGCATGAGGCAGTATGGATGACAGACACTTATTATGCATTCATCTTAAAACCGCTGACTTAGTCACTTGTTCAGTATTCACTACATAGTGAATGTGGTACAAGTCATATAAATTGGATTTGGACAAGCTCCAAATCACATCACAAATGATCTGAAAATCCGAATGCATTTGAAAACAGTGTTTTTGTGTCAAATCACTTTCTGAGAACAAAAAAATAAATAAATAAAATAAAAGCTCACAAAGCGTGTATAGAGAGATCACATCAAGATCTCTCCTGTCCTCCATGATAAGACGGGGTTGTGCTACAGAAGCCACAGGCGCCCTAAAATCACATCCACGGTGGAATCCTCCAGAACCGGGAGATGCATCTCATCTGTATAGAGGTGGCCAACGCAAAGTTGACCAAAGTTGACTTGACCTTGACGGCTTAGTGGTCTCCAGGTAACTGACTGAACTTGGTCTTGATGGGTGTGGTGTGGAGTTTGAGCTGGCGGCAGAGGCTCCCAGAGATGACGTCAATCAATCAATCCTCTCTGCGCCGTCTGGTGCTTGAGGCAACAGCAAGGGAACGCCATTTTGCTCTGTCGGCAGCTATTGTTGGGGCTGTCTGCAAGGTGAGGCCTCTGGTCTTAAGGTCTCTATCCACTGTTCGTCTCCAAGTTTCTTTGGGTCTGTCACGGTTCCTTTTTCCTTGTGGGGTTCATCTTAGTGCTACCCTTGGTATTGAGTCAATGGGCATTCTGCAGACATGGCCGAGCCATTGCCATCGTTGAGTTGCAATGATCTCAGATATGGTGCTTACAACCGCTCTACGGCGAAGTTCCTCATTTGAGATCATGTTTGGCCAGAAGATCCTCATGATGCGCCGCAGGCATTTGGTTTGGAAAACTTCGAGCCTCTTTTCGATGTTTGCAGTGGACTTCCAGCACTCCGAAACGTACAAAAGGACGCTCAACACATTGCTCTTGAAGATATGGATCTTTGTATGGATACTAAGATTTCTTGTCTTCCAGATGGGCTTCAACATTATGAAGGTATGGTTGGCCTTGCTGATTCTTGTGAGAGATGACGTCAAGGAGGACATAAACTGTGAGAGGCACATTTGGTGCAGTAAGCATAGCAGTGATGGAGAGTGGTTGTAACTTGACAAATGTGGGATCACTGACACTCACCATTGGTCTTGGTGGGCGAGTTGGGCACTTGGCAATGAGGTGCCCACTTAGAGCACAATACAAACAAAGACCATGACCGCCTCTGCCACTCAATGTGCGATAAACGAAAGGATTCTACTTGCTTCGGCTTGTGGACTGGTTATTTAGGGCAGATGGGATCTTAGTGGCAGAGGAGTGTCATATTCTGTTGCTGTTGTACTTCCTTGAGACATTAACTGATGCGTGTGGCACTTCGGATGGAGAGTTGAATGAATTTTCAGTAACTTGCTTTTATGAACTCTTGCCGTAACATTATAATAAAGCTCATTGTGTGAGATCTATCCCATCTCTGTGTCATAACAAGGATATGCTGGTATACATATATATATAATATGCATCACATGACTAAACATGCATCATCATTTTGAAATGCCTCCATTTCTACATTTATGAACAAATTTTGGGACGGCTATGTTCAGATAACCCCATCAGCCCAAGATATATCTCAGAGTGTCCTTGCTGGCAGAGGCTATTTACACCAACTCTGCTCACTGATGTCTGGTTGGGCCAAACAACAATAATAATAATAATAATGTTTATAAATAATAATTTATTTAAGCATAGCCCCATTCAAGGACCCAAGGACACTTTGCATAATACTGACAGATACAAATACTGTATACAATCAGGATACAACAACACGAACAAGCAAACAGACAATGAATATAAAATTTGTGACAAAAGCAAAACAAGTATGGATCTGAAATTGAAAGTATACAATATCAGTTAAAAGAACGTAGTGTAAATACATGAATTTTTAGGATGGTTTTAAATGTCTGGTATGAGGAGACAGCGTGTAGGTGAGTTGAAATACTGAATGTTTTACCACCAGCATTAGGTAGTTTGAACTTCAAGCAAGTTCTCAGTACTTGATCTCAGAGTATGGGCAGGGACATAAGGGTGTATTAATTCTGGTGCTAAATCATGACAAGACTTGAAAACCAGGACAAGTATTTTAAACAGAGTGCGATGGATAACATTGCTGTAGTATGGGAGTGATGTGAGCTGATTTTTGAATTAGCTGGAGGCGATTAATGGTTTCAGTTGGTGGGACATAGAACAAAGAGTTAATAATAATCTGGATATAAGGTTTTAAAAGCATGGACAACAGTTTCAGCATCTTTGAGATTGAATGAAGATTGTATACAGGAAATATTATGTATGTACGTATGTACAGTGGTGTGAAAAAAAAGTTTGTGCCTTTCTTGATTTCTTATTTTTTTGCATGTTTGTCACACTTAAATGTTTCATCAAACAAATGTAAGTTTTAGCCAAAAATAACAAGTAAACACAAAATGCAGTTTTTAAAAAAAGTGTTATTATTAAGGGAAAAGAAAAACCATTATCCACAAATGTTGAAAACATGGAACAGTGGTGAAACATCCTAGGAGTGGCTGGCCGACCAAAATTACCCTAAGAGCACAGCGACGACTCATCCCAGAGGTCACAAAAGACCCCACAACAACATCCAAAGAACTGCAAGCCTCACTTGCCTCAGACCTACACGCGATTGTTTACCGGGGGGGGGGTTGTTTAGTGGAATTTATACCCATTTATATATGAAATTTGGGCGGGTTTGTCATCAAAAGCAAGCCCAATGCATTTTTTTCTGTTCGGACGTGACCAAAAGGAGCCCAATTAGGCAGGTACCCGCACAATCTGGCAACACTGAACACAGACGAAATGGGAGAGAAACTATGCAGAGGCTGGTGGGAGCGATGCTGACCAATAGGAGAGCAGGATTGTAAAAAGTGTTCCCCTTCTTACATGGACTATTCAAGCCATCCCTGTCATTCAGTGCGAAATGGACTATTCCAAAACTTTCCATCGGAGTTTCAGGAAGTGACTGAGAAGAGAGCTGATGGATGATTAAGATAAAAGAGATCGGCTGAAGATTGTACAGTAATACCTCGGTTTACGAGTTTAATTTGTTCCAAGAGCGAGCGCGTTACCCAAAATGCCCGTACACCAAAAAAATCTTCCCCATAAGAATGCACTAAAAATCACTTAATTCGTTCCACACAACCATAAATTTAACCTATTAATTGCATTTAAAATTATAACCATTAAGATCTCATATAAATACTAATTAAGTATTTTTAGAGTTTAGCTGTCAATTATTAACAATTTACTGTAACACGCACTTTACCTCTTCACTGCTGGCATGATCGAGACGAGAGGAGAGGGGAGGGGGGGTGGGGTGTTACTGCTTATATATTTCACTACATTGTAGCGTTGCTTCTTTTAATAACCAGACAGGTTCCTTCTCATTTGGAGATTTTATTGAGAATTTTATTGAGAATCGGATTGCTGTTCTGGCCGCAACCCACGCTGTACATGACAGAAGAATCAAAACTATCTGTGCTTGCGAAACTATCTCTGCCCTCTCACAACTGAACTTTCTCTCTAGCCACCCTGAAACCCCGCCCTCTTAGAGTGACAAGACTGTTAACTTAAAACTTACTGAACACATCAGATTAACTAGTTCCTTCAACATTTGTGACAATATTACAACGTGAAGAATAGCGATCACAATTAATGCAACAACACGAGGTAAACCCGCTGTAAATCACTTATGTATATGATCTGTACAGTTATAACTGTTATAAGTATGCTGTTCTCTAAAAGTGTATGGCCCTTGAAGAACGTCATTGGGTGCTGGACTGAGAACACACGTGAGACTCATTAGTATGCAATGTGTGGTGTTGGTAACATTAATAAAGTTTCATCATATTCACATGTAATCATATTCACAACAACTTGTAAAATAATGCACTGTGGTGAATGATGCCCCCAAACTGAGCGACGCTGAGAGAATGAACGATTTAAAGGGTGATAAAGGGATCTTTTCGACACAAAAATGCATGTGGGTGAGGGAATATTTTTCTCGTACACCGGTTTGCTCGTCTACGAAGTCGCTCGTAAACCGAGGTATTACTGTATATAGTTTATTGAGTGAAATACCGGGAATTCGTGCCAATCGTTGAGGTTTTATCGATCTATGCACCTTTAATAAATACCAGTTTTGGATTATTCCCTGAGTGAGACATCATTGTTCTGACCGGACAAACTGTAGCCTTCATTCAACCCGAACCAAAATCAGCACGAATTTCAAAACAAAACTCGGAAATCGTCGCCTGCCGAGATTTAGTTTTTTAGTCTTTTATCGTACGTCAAACTTTTCACACGTAGAGCGTTTCGTAAGTCAGGGTTCTACTGTATATACATAAAACTATTGTAACTGAGAAAAGTCAGCGATATCGAGATATATATATATATATATATTTACTCCATTACAACAGTTTTCCAACATTCCTCCTCCACTGCACCTCCTCACTCTCATTTATTGCTATCCAAGCCATGGATGGAGTGGTGTGTTCTCTGGGTTTTTGCCAAATTCCAAGCTCAGATCCCTCCGCTAGAACAGCACAGCAAATACACATATTCTCTACTATGTCTGGTTATAAGTGCGAACTCGTCAAATCAGCATTTTCAAATGATCATCTTGATAGAGTGTCTTCAAAAAGTTCAGTTTTTGCATGATAAAAATGCTGTCTCATCAGGATTCGAAAACAAAAAGTAGTGAAAATTATGCATTTTCACTTGTATCCAGATTAGTGTTGACGAAGTCTGAGACCCACTGTATGAAGATTATTCTAAACCGATTGTATAAATATGGTTTGGATCAGGTGTATATCCTTTATGTATTTTTTTGCTCTTTAGACTACAAAACCAGATTTCAGTTGGATCTGCCCTCATATAGAATTTTTTTGTTGCTGTTGGACAATGAATCTGAGAAAGGTTTTTTTTGTTTGTTTTTTTACCCTCGCTAATGTCACAATTGCATAGAACAGATCTTAAGAGTCTCCCGTGCAAGCATCGACTATACTAGGATGTTTTTTAGCAGTTAAATGAAGGCTTTTGGGCAACACAGGAATCTCATGCGGCCTACAAGGATTTCAGCTGCTCCCGGCCTCATTAAACATTATGTCAGTGGAGCAGCACCTGTGCCTTTTTGGACCTGCGGCTAAGTTTCATTACCTAGAGAGCAACGGACGTCAAAAGGAGACACATGCAAATGCTGCAGCATTGCCTGCAGAATACATGGTGCCATTTGTTATTATTATTTCTCTCACAGCAGATGCCTTCATCCAAGACAAATTACGCAATGCTGGCTGTGCTCTTTGCATATTATTGATTTAAAGACCGTGACAGGATGGGGAAAAGGAAATTCACCGTAAATGCGACACTTCCTTGAGAAGCGGAGATGGGCCTTTATTCCTGAAACACTTTATCCCCAAAGGATGGGGCTGGTGGGACTGTGCCCTTATCACTATGAGAATACCAATGGTGCTTTTATGTCGGGTTGGAATAATTCATGGAAAGCTGTAGAGGATGGAAAGACACGGAGTGGAATAGTATGTGGTGTGAATGCGGAGGTGTGCAGAAGAAGCTGAATGGGTTTTAAAACTATTCAAGGTCTAGAGGCCTGAATTACCAAGCACTTCAATTATATCTGACCAACAGGATTTTATGAATAAATACATCTGTGAAAATTCCCAGTGCAATATGTCAACCGTATCGTTGAAATTGGGACATTTTCCTCTAAATAGATCTCACTTGAAGAAACACCTTTAATTCATGACGCATTCCACCTGACCCATCACTGAGAGTACCAAAACAAGGGTTTATTTTTCGACTCTCAATGGAGTTTTTAGTTTTTAAATATTGGGTCATTGTATATTAAGGAAATTGGGAAAATTTTAGAAAATTGTATATTAAGTGGATAATTCACAGAAAACATCATCCTTTATTCAATTTATTTTAAAGAAGACACTTGGCAGATCATTGTAGAAGTGAAACTTCATTGTAGAAATGATGTTAGTGAAAAAGAAGAAAAAGTTATAGAAGTTTATGTAAATGTAAAATCTAAAAATATGATTGTTTATATTTTATTTGATGTATACAAAATCTGTTTTACTCTAAAACTGCATCAAAGCCAAAAATTGTAAAGTTGTGTTCTACTTTTTTGGTTGATATCTCCAAAAGGTTTCTGCCAGTTTTTCAGGATTTTTCGTGTTCATCATCATTTCAATATAAAGGTCTGAAAACTCATGCGCCTTATGAGTATGAAAATATTCTTGTTGCAAATTAACAAATTACTGCTTCTCTGTAATTTTGAAAACCAGTCAGCAAATATGAAAACTAGAGTTTGTAAGCTTTCAAATCATGTATATAGTTTGTTGGTATTACTTAAAATCTTTACTAAGATATTATTGTGTTAAATAATGGCATATGTGTCACCTGTGGGACATCACCATCTACTACTGCATTTTTTTGTCGTTCTCGCAGATCTGTGTGAACACTGCTTGTTTTGACAATGTTGTCATTAAAAAAGTTTCCATTTTTATTACACTATTTTTGTGAACAGCCAGAAAAGAAATTCAACCAGGTGAATGATATATGAACAAACCTGTTTTGAAAAACCTTCAGAATATTAGACGGCTATACAATTTTCCATTTTTATATGCTATGGAAGTGGAGAGTTCTGGCTGAGTGCATAAGAAAAAACTCATTATGAGAAAGGGGCTTTCAAATATATGTACTGTATTCAAAACCTACAGGTGCAAAGAGATAAAGTGCAATAAAATAAATACTTGAAAGTGTTTTTTGAATGTTTTCTTTCCAGTATTCTTTTTTTAGTTGTTAACATATTTAATCAACCTTGTTTTCATTATTTTTGTTTAGTTTTAGTCAAGGAAAATGGCTATGTTTAGTCTTCGTCAAGCTGCATTTTGATCAAAACAATTGTTGGCATTTGAGAAATTTACATTTAAATTATTGTACTTTATTTATAAGCACAAATCAAGAGTATGCATGTCATACGCAGTCTTTATTTAACCTCATCTAGTTACCTGATTTAATATAGGCTATTTATCATATAAATTAACACACTATTACTCTATCTAGATTATTTTCTATATAAACAGTTTTTTATAGTAATAGTCCTGGGAAACCAAAATTGGACAGTTGAAGGCTGAAAAATGTTGCCTGGTCTGATGAGTCTCGATTTCTGTTGAGACATTCAGATGGTAGAGTCAGAATTTGGCATAAACCGAATGAGAACATGGATCCATCATGTCTTGTTACCACTGTGCAGGCTGGTGATGGTGGTGTAATGGTGTGGGGGATGTTTTCTTGGCACACTTTAGGCCCCTTAGTGCCAATCGGGCATCGTTTAAATGCCACGGCCTACCTGAGCATTTTTTCTGTCCATGTCCATCCCTTTATGACCACCATGTACCCATCCTCTGATGGCTACTACTATATGGGAATACTGGATTGCTGTTGGAAAAGGTGTTAGTGAGGCCAGCAGGAGGTCTGTCTGTGTGGGTCCTTACGCCCGAGGATAGTGATGGGGTCACTATACTGTAACAACTATACTGTGGACATTAAAAATGTCCTTTGTAAAGAAGTAGGGGTTTAACCTCGGTATCCTGGCCAAATTTGCCCATTGTCCTCGGTCCATCATGCACTCCTAATCATCCCCGTATATATAGTTTGGCTTCATTGCTGTCTCCTCTCACCAATAAGCTGGTATGTGCTTGGTGTTCTGGCGGAATATGGCTGCCGTTGCATTACTGCACATTGGTGGTTCTCCCCATGCATATGTAAATCGCTTTGAGTACCACTACATGTATTATACACTCAGTATGAAATATTGACAACGATTTTATGCTTGTATAAAGCTAATCTTTTCACTCTCTTCCGCACAGCCTCTGAAGATGCACTGCAGGAGCTGCGCGCTGGTCACCAGCTCGGGTCATCTAACCGGTGGAGGTCGTGGAAGAGATATCGATCAGGCGGAGTGTGTCATCCGAATGAATGATGCCCCCACAGCCCGTGGCTACGGGGTGGACGTGGGTCATCGCACGAGCCTGAGGGTCATCGCTCATTCAAGCATGCAGAGAGTGCTGCGCAGCCGCCATGAGCTTCTCAACTCCAGTCAGGACACGGTCTTCATCTTCTGGGGACCCAGCAGTTACATGCGGCGTGACGGAAAAGGCCTGGTTTATAACAACTTGCGGCTTATGAACCAAGTGCTGCCCAAACTCAAGGTCTATATCATCTCCTGGCAGAAAATGCTCCAGTTTGATGAGTTATTTAAGAGAGAGACCGGCAAAGACAGGTAATGGGCACTTTGCTACGTTGTACAGCCAATTCAAAATGATATTATTTGATATGAAGTCATTTTTAGAATCTGCAATGATACAGTACAGAAAATAAGCTTAAATATGTGATGATATTCTACTTTGATGTTACATTATATAAAGCTAAATATTTTCAAACCCATTTCTAAACTGAAATGGGTCTGCAGAACATAATTAATCAAAAGCGTGCATTTACATTTTCATCAACCTGCCAATACTATGCATGTGGCATGGCCTAATTTATTTTGACCTATTTTTTATTTAAAAAAGGTGTTATATGGGAAAGATGATAAGTGTCCTAGAATGAAGTCTGCAGAGGCCATTCTTATTCCACATTTACTGCTCTCTGAGAAGACCAACCTCTTTTTCTCTTTCAACTCCAGGATCACATGGGACATCAGTTTTTGTGGGAATCTAGATTTGAACATTAAGCCAAGATCTCCACTTAATCAAAGCAAAAAGGAGCTTAGCTTGCGAATGGAGGAGCGAATGAAGCTGGATATAGTCGCGGAACACGAATTTGTCACAAATGTAATTTGGTACACTCTTAAAAAGAAAGGTCCTATATTGGTTCCACAAAGAAACCTTCAAATGCACAAAATGCCAAAAATGGTTCTGCTATGACATCACTGTGAAAACCTGGTACCTCAACCTTTATTCTGATGCTTTAAACGAACACTAATATAGTTATGGGGATATGTCATACTAATGCTTTCTTTAATGTCTTTTCATGTGGGTTTTAACACAAAAACTCTTCTTTTTACATAATGCAATTCTCGTTACAACTCTTTGGTGGCTCGTTAATAAGAAATGCGAATATTACCACTGATGAACCGGTTTAGAATGATACAGGGGTGTTTTGTAGCTTCTGTCCCTTATTACCAAAGGAGTCGTATTGCAGACGTCAAAGTGTGTCGTTCTGTTTCTTTGGTGTTATTCTCCAAAGTGGCAAATGAAAAGCGGAGAAGACAAAAGATTGCTGTGAGAATCATACCAACCACACTCGACAAAAATCTAACACTTAGATGTCAGAATTGGACTGGAGAAGGATGGCTGCTGTCGTTTTATTGGCTTGATCAGTGTTTTTCAATAGAGAATTTCAAAGAGCTGGTCTATCAAAAGTTGCTTTGAGAAACAGAAACTAAGAAAATGCTTCTGTTTTAAAATGCAAAAATGGCATTGATCACAAACAACAACCAGAGATTCTCAAGACCCAAACATTACAAAGGAAAAAAAGCATCCAGTTCAAGTCATGCAACATTATTAATATTCAATGAGCCGTGCTTTTACCACAGTAGGGTCTATCCACTTCCCAAGCATTAATTTAAAAAATAAATGAGATAATCATTTAATAAGTCATTTAAAAGAGGTTGTTGACGAAGACTTTTTAAAGACATGTCTTTTTAGAAGCATCATAAATGCAATTCAATCACTGTCACTACACATATATTACACAACAATACTAAATATAACACACATTTGGTAACATATTTTATTCATATTTGATCAAATACTACTGAGGAAATTCAAAAGTGGACTTTTAACAATCAGAGTTGATAGAAGTCTCACAAGACTTTATCGCTTTATAAGATTATTTGGCAACCCTTTATAATAAGTATACAGACTATTAGTTTATAGTTAATTCACTATTAATATATTAATAGGCTACATACAAGTAGTAAGTTCTTTGCGTGTGTGTGTGTGTGTGCATCAATCAATTTATATGTAATATAAAATATAAATATATAGTGTGTTAATTTATATGCAATATAAAAAAATGGTCTATTATTTCCTTCTCAAAATTATTAATTATGGCATGAAACTTTTTATTGAAAAGTGATGCCTTTCATCATATTGCTGCCTTTTTACAAAAGCAATAAGGAACCTTAGTCATGTTGCGAACAGCTGTTTCCCGCGGTAAATTCACTGCAGCACATGGCGTCTCATGACTTGTTGTTTTGAGATTCATAGGGCTCTGAGAGCCTCAATCTGCTCGATTCCTCTGAAGCTGTTCTTGCAGTTAGACCCCAGGACTACTTTTAAAGTAATTCAGACTGATGGTGCTATAATTCGTGCATTGTAGGTCATGTAAATAGCCATAGAGGGACACTTGGCAGTCGGGACGCAGTGCCTTTGCTCTCTGGCCTGGCAGTGACAGACAGCCCTGTGGCACAAACATAGCCTAATGTTCTGGCATTTTGTTTTTCCACGACTTAGCAGTTTGTTGTCTCTTCTTCTGCGGTTTTCTCCTGCATCTGGTCACTTTGGCTTAGAAAACAAGCCTGCTCTGGAGAATATGGTCTGTCAGAATGTGTTCACTGGGATTCTGGGCATAAATCTTGGCAATATGTTTCCATGATATCTGGGTAGAATTTTTCGGACATTGAATATTAACTACACTGGAATACGGTTATGTCGACGGCCTCGGGGGTTGCAAAAAAGCGTTGAGATAACCGATGATCGAGATAACCAACAGCCAATATGGCGATTTGTTTGATGAAGCGATCGGCATGCTATAAAAATTTACATACACTGTATGTTGACGCCCGGACCTTCCGTCTCCGATATACGGGCACTTTTGTCAAAAATCCCCTTACACGTTACCACCCATTTCTCGCGAACAAAGCTGACTTCCGGCTCCAAACTCGGGGTGCACCGAGGGCCCCCCGAGTGTACATACACACATACACACATACACACATACATACATACATACACACATACATACACACATACACACATACACACATACACACATACACACATACATACATACATACATACATACATACATACATACATACACTGTGCATACACTGTTTGCTAACAACAAAAGGCATATGTGCACCAACTAACAGCAGAGATTTACCAGTATACAATAAAAACACTTTTGATTCTCCATACAAACCTTTAATTATATTCTCCTTATGTGCACACAGCTGTGAGTGCTTTGGGATGGGATGGGGCCCACGGCAGCACTTGCTGCTCGTTGAGAAGCGTAAGAATGATATGTGCTTTCACTTCAGAGAGTCTCCAAAAGTCTCCAATAACTCCAGATAAAGTCGTTAGATTTGTCGCTAGTTGCTTTTTTGAAAATGTGGTCTGAATACTCGTTAAATATAGTGACAAAAAGGCGCTAAGTTGGCAACACTGTCCGCGAGTTCTTCTGCACTGTGAGTGAAGCGTCACTGGAGATCCACGTGCAACGCAAACTCAGCACCTCTGAAGAAACGTTAAAAGAAAGTAAACGTTAAAAATAGTACTGTATTCCTTTATTGATTTCATTTAACCCTCAAATGACATAAGATAGTATCTTCGGGACATCTTTATACTTGGATATTTTAAGAGACTTTAAGCTAAACCGTTCTTCATAAAATAACAGTCAAAAATTTGAATGATGAGCCTGCACCTCAAATACAGCTGAAATTCCAGAAAATATACACATCTATTACAGATAGTGATTTTAATTTTTAAGTTAAATAGATAAGTTTAATATACAATGATAATGGAAGGTAAGCAAATTGCATGAATTCGGTGTGAAATTGGACTCTTATTAGATCAAGTAGTCTATTAGAAATTAATGAATATGGGGGGAGGTTTAGACTAGTTGGTTGCAAAATTTCCATTTAAACTTTTATGCATTTAAATTGTTTTTCTTGGTAAACATGCCACTAGAACGGTGTTTCCTAATCCTGTTCCAGAATGCACACAAACAGTGCACATCTTTATATGTCTGCATTATCCGGCCCATATATTTCTGGTCTCGGAGTCTCTACTAAGTCTACTGAGCTGAGTATTCATAAAATATTAAGCAAAAAGCACCTGGATGACCTATTATTTACGGTGAGATTCTGAAGTAACTTGACACAGCAAAAGGTCAAAACAAGGATTGTCCAATCCTGCTCCTACACATTTTTGAACTCTTTCTAATCAAAATCATCAACTCGATAGTAGAGACTCGATAGTAGGCCAGGTAATAGAGACCAGGTAATAGAGACATCTAAAGATGTGCACTGTTGGTGTGCATTCAGGAACAGGATTGGGAAACTTTGGTCTATTGCCATGTTTGCCTAAAAGAAACAATTAAAAAGCAGTGAAGTGGAAAACAAAAAAACATGTTGTGATTGAACCGGCCATAAAGGGCCATTTGTATTTAAAAATGTGAGAGGCGTGGTAGTGGAAATAAAAAGTCTAGAGACACAACTTAATCTTGAGTGCTGTGTTTTTAGAATACCATTATCATGCTAAAAAAGTACAAATCAAAGGAAAAAATTGCAGTGTTATGCAAAGTCATGCTCATAACTGTGCAGCGGTTATAGTTTAGGTGTTGATTAATTCCACTGTATATTCTAGCACATGCACAATAGATTATTTACATTGCATATGTCAGACAGTGGGCGCTCTGTTGTCTGAGCTAATTTAACAGTAATCAAAGCTTCTAATCAATCACGTCCGGGCTGTTGTTCACTAATGTTGTTTGTTTTCCTTTATTAATGTGTAACGTGTCAAAGATTCACCAGGGCTTTCATGTCAGATGCCAGGTTGGCAGAACGGATGAACAGTTGATGATTTCGTTCAGTTGTAGAAATGATCCTGACAGCTGAACGGCAATCTAAACGCAACAGTATCTTGTGATTGTGTGTGCGGAATTTCTAACGAAAATGCCTTCTGGAATGTAAACTACAGCACGCCTCGCAGTTTGGTATTCATTGTATTGTTTTAAGCAGACAGTCTCTCTCTCTCTGTTTCTCTTTTCAGGAGAATCTCTAACTCATGGTTAAGCACAGGCTGGTTCACAATGACTATTGCCTTAGAGCTTTGCGGCAGAATCAATGTTTATGGTATGGTGCCTCCAGATTTCTGTAGGTAAGTCAGATTTCAATGCATTATTTTGGGGTTTTGGTATACAGTGTGGTCCAAAAGTCTGAGACCATTAGTGAAAATGTTTCTTTTGTGTTTTTCTGATTTAACATACGTAACGTAAGTTCAAAAGTTCAAAAGTTTGGGGTCAGTACGATTTCTCAATGATTTTGAAAGCTGTTACATCAGATTGATGTCATGGGGTCTCACCTGGGAGTCCAATCGCATCCAAGTGGTAATTAAACAAGCCAATGAACACTGGCCTGGGAGATTTGCATGCCGAGTCACACCTACCTGGCAATACAGGTATAAATAGGACCGGCATTACTTATTTCATTCATACTTTTCTTCGGAGCCGTGCAGTTGCACAGCCGACTGCACTCATTCCAGTCTACCTTCAAGAAAGAAGACTACAATTCAAAGAGCAAACAGCAGTTTTTATTGCTAACAGGAGGCTTCCTCCGAGAACAGCAATTTGAATTGCTTCTACAGCTCTTTGTAGAGCAAAAACAGCTATTTTAATTGCTTTTCTTTTGCAGCTCATTGTGGAATCTCTCTGCCGGTCAAGGGCCCATACAGTGGTGATTCACATCGTGAAAGGGCTGTGCACAGAGAAGTTCAGTGTTTCACCCCTCAACCACTAAGGTGGTCTACATGTCGCAACTCGCTCGCCATCTCCTCCTCTGGAGTCAGCAGTGGCTCAAGTCGCTGCACGCCATTTATATTCCGTGTGAGTGTAATCGTGTGACCGACGTGCTCGCACGAAAGCTCACCTTCCCGGGAGAATGGAGACTCCATCCCCAGATGGAGCCTACACAACCCGGGGCCTACACAAATGTGTGTTGCCCTCAGTGAGCCTTCTCACACAGACACTGTGCAAGATCAGGGAGGACAAGCCCAACTGGACCTGGTTCCCAAAACTGATGCTCCTCGCGACAGCCTCTCCCTGGCAGATTCCCCTGAGGAAGGATCCTCAACATGGGTCTGGACATGGGTTCCATATGCTAAACCAGGTTGCCTCAAGTAAAGCAGGTCCTTCCTGCTGAGAAGAACCCTGGAAATGAAGATAGAATGGGTTCTTTGCTTTCCTTCCTCCAAGAGTCACATTAAAGGAACAGCAGCTACGACCGTCCCCAGAGTAAGTCCTGTCTTTCCAATCCCGGTTGGTATGGAGACTACCCTCGGGCTTACTCAGGGTGCTGGGTAGGTTACGACTGAGGAGAGCAGTTGCCAAAAGGGCACGCTGTAGCTTGCCAGCATTGGCATCTCCAACACTCGTAACACAGTTCAGTGGCTGTGGCGCTTTCCGTAGGCATAACGTTGAATGTGACTGACTGAAGGGAAATGTCTAGGTTACTAATGTAACCCCCATTCCCTGAAGGTGGAAGCGGAGACGTTACATCCCACTGAACCACCACTGAATGGCTGGGATCCTGCCTTGGCTCCTCAGCAAAACATGAATGAAGTAAGTAATGCCGGTCCTATTTATAGCCGTAAGTCCAGGTAGGTGTGACTTGGCATTCAAATCTCACTGGTCAGTGTTCATTGGCTCGTATAGTTACCACTTGGAGGTGATTGGGCCCCCAGGCGAAAACCCATGGCGTCAGTCCGACGTAACACCTTCAGGGAATGGGGGTTACCTTAGTAACTAAACCATTTTATATTTTAAAATGTAATCTATTCCTGTGATGCAAAGCATACTTTGTCTATCCAAAGGACATTGTTACAAAAGTCCAGATGCAACTTTGCAAACCTAAGGCATGCTGCTTTGTACTTTTTTAGAGATAATACAATTTCTCCTGGCAGCCGTTCCAAACATGCCATGCTTGCCCAGTCTTTTTCTAACTGTACTGTCATGAACTGCAACATTTACAGTGTTAACTGAGCCCTGTATATATAGTCTGAGGTGTAGTTCTTGGAAGTATTGCAATTTCTCTGAGCATTGCACAGCCTGACCTTGGAGTGAACTGGCCGCGATGTCCACTCTTGGGAAGATTAGCAACTGTCTTGGATGTTTTCCACTTGTGAATCATTTTCCTCGCAATGATTGACAACAAATTGTTTGGAAATGGCCGTATAACCCTTCTCAGACTGATGGAAGCAGCAATTGCTTCTGTATGATCATTGCTGATCACACTCCTGAATGTTCGAAACCAGCAAAATTACAAAATGTTTATAGCTTTTTCATAAAACGTTTTTATAGAGGTGGTCATGCTCGCTAGTGACCAATTAATCAACGTCATTTGATTAGCAGCACATAACTGCTACTTATACTCTTAATTATAATGAAAGCAGTACGGGTGCACTTAGTTTATCACCCATGGCTTCTCCATTTTGGCCTAGTTGTTTTTTTAAATAAATAATGGCACAGTGTAATATGTCATGTGTTGTTGTTCATTTGAGGTATTTACCTAATTTTAAGGCACACTAAGAACCAGATTATGTTTTTTATTATTATCTCCTGATTCAGTAGGTTGTCTTTTTTCCACACATGACTGTAAGTAAATCTTACAGGCCACAACATTTTGAATGTGTAAAGAACCATTTATAATTAATGCCACGTCACTGACCTAGAAATAAATATATACTGATATTAAAATTCTATCTGATATGGTAAAGCAATTATTTATTTTTATGTTGCCAGCCAAAACAACCCAATAAAACAAATACAGTAATACCTCGGTTTACGAGTGACTTTGTATACGAGTAAATTGGTGTACGAGCATTGTATCGGAGTGCGAGAAAATTTTTCCCTGGCCCAAGTGCATTTGTTTGTGGAAAAGTCCAAACGCTCAGCATCTTTACGCGCATTTTTACTGGAAATATCCTAACGACAGCCTCTCATAAAGCCCATCACCCCTTCACTCGTTCATTCTCTCAGCGTCGCTCGGTTTGGTTCATCATTCACCACAGTGATACTTTTATAAGTGATTTACAGCGGTTTTACCTCCTGTTGTTAACATTAATTGTGATCGCTATTGTTCACGTAGTGAAATATATACGTACAGTACAGCATATAGACAATGACCTCAAGATGAGTGAGAAAGAAGGGATGAAATTCTCCCTGTAAGCAGTAAAACCCTCCCGTCTCCTTCAGCGACACTACTCAAAGATAAAGTGCGTTACAGTAAATTGTGTATTTATATAAAGTATTTTTAGAGTGTAATTGTCAATTATTGATTAGTATGTATATGAGACGATATAAAACCCAAAAAATATTTAAAATGGGCATTTATGGTCATGTGGAACAAATCGAGTGATTTTTATTGCATTCTTATGGGAAAATTGTTTTGGTGTACGAGAATTTTGAGTTACGAGCTCTTAGAACAAATTAAACTCGTAAACCGAGGTATTACTGTACTATAATTACTATACTACATAACTATAATATACGCTATAAGTAAAAATAAAAACAAATGTCTAAATTTAAAATACAGAATAAATAGTTAATAGGCATCACAACTAATTTTTAGCATTACAAATAAAGGTAAATTAATATTGACCTTTATAAAATGAAAAAAAAAATTATGATAAAAAAAAACAAAAAACGGTACAAGTTGGAAACTGATATGTTATCAATGTTTTATTCTTCTATATTAGAACCAGGTCACATATGAACTAAGCATTTATTTTCATCAATGTTTAATTGTTTATATTATATTGAAATATCAGATTCGCAATGTATCTTCCTATATATTTATTTATAGATTTTGTCCCTGCATAGCCTGTAATATTGCCGCAATAGTCCCTGCTGTGTCTGCCGGAGCTACGGGAAAAATAACCGAGAGCCGTAAATTAAATGATTCATTGTGATTCCCCGCTGAGGCATGACCTTTCCCCCCAGCCATTTTGCAACATT
This sequence comes from Rhodeus uyekii, assembly GCA_037043235.1. Classification (NCBI taxonomy): domain Eukaryota; kingdom Metazoa; phylum Chordata; class Actinopteri; order Cypriniformes; family Acheilognathidae; genus Rhodeus; species Rhodeus uyekii. The sequence continues at coordinate 4,831,946 of JAWRVZ010000016.1, read as the reverse complement.
AATGTATTACATAAAATCAATTTATTCCCCTTAAAGCAAGCTATTCTCTAAACCAAATCAGGTTAATTGCCTTGAAAACGAATATCTAGCTCAGGATTAATTTGGGAATCGGGGAAGGTAATGGTAACTTTGACACAGTCCTCATTTTAATCTCCGCTCTCATTGTGTACAGGGAGTCTCAGCACAGCTCTGTCCCGTATCACTACTACGAACCCACGGGTCCGGACGAATGTGCCATGTACATTTCCCACGAGCGAGGTCGTCGAGGCAGCCACCATCGCTTCATCACAGAGAAGCGGGTCTTTGCTAACTGGGCTCGGACATTCAACATCCATTTCTACCAGCCGGACTGGAGTCCTCCGCCGTTACCGAGAAATAACACTGCAACCACAGTGTCTCCCCGATCGCAGAAGACGTGACTCTTACCAGAGCCTTCAAAAGATCTCAAACTGCCTCAAACGCCAGAATACTGGCTAATTCCTGTTGCCATGTGGATGGAGCTTTACGTGTTGGGTTGGCTGGGAGAGGGCAGGGCGCCTCTGGGAGGAAAGCGATTCATGGAGAACTGATGCTTAAACCTATTTTTTTGCACATTCATCGTTTTTTTTTGTTTTTTTTTAGGTGTGAAAAGCATTTCAGCAGTCTGTACACAATCATATTTCATAAATCGGCATCAGCTACTAATTGAATATCACTGGGAGTTCTTTGTTTTATGCATTGTAAAATTAAAATAAAAAGGGTGGCGGATCCAAGAATGCCAAGGATCCACATGCAAAAAAATGTATGCTAAAGTCAATGTAAAAGCATTCTCAAGTCATTTTTGTTCTAAAATTCAATGAGAGAACAAAATGGTCGAAATTTAATTGAATCCAGTTGCGACTGATTTGACTGTGAAACGTGGCCCTGATTACACCTGGTGTTGAGAAACGTTTTGGTCGATCAGATCACAAATGGACAACTCTAAATACAGACTAAATACTTTGAGTTTGTCCACTTTCAGCCACTTCCACTTCCAGATTTTTTAGTTTTCAAACAGCCACAAAAGGCTGACATTATGGGAAGCACGCTAATCAGATGTGATTTTAAACTTTGTCCAAGTTTGGTTTGAAGACTAAAAACACACCAAGCACAATGTTCTCTCACCCCTCCTGATTTATGACACACACTCACAGTGTTTAGCGTGGTCTTGCGGCTGTCAGAGCAGAAATGAAAGCTGATGCTCTCTGTATGTTTTTATGTTGTCTCCGGGCACATTCATATGCAAATTGTGCAAGCTTATTTTGTCCATTTGATTGAAATATATGAAAAAAAAACTGCATTTACCCGCCCATAGAAATCAGTAGAAGTGACATTAAAACACCAGGTGTAAACGGAAATGTCTCCCTCGTCTACTTGTGGTCTGATCGACCAGAACGCGTCTTAATGCCAGGTGTAAACAGGACCTATTTGATAGATGGTTGGAGGGAGTGGATTGTGACTTTTTTTAAAAAATGAATTCTGTTTGTGAAGACCATTTTTAAAAATAATAACGCAAAGTGATACTCGTAATTAGACCATGCATGTGCACTAAGGGGCTGTTTACACACCACTTTTTATGCATTTGGCTGTTCATTTACACGACACAGCGTTTTGGGGGCCTGAAAACACAATCGTCATCGTCTCTGCGAAAACTACAAAAACGCACAACGTACCTTTACAAACAATCGCCAACTAGTGGCCGGGCAGCATAAAACAGTGCTTTTATTTATTTTCATGGATCCGCGTGAACGGGGATTATTTTGACAATGTTGTCGTCGATAAAAAAACGAGATGGAAAAAACTTTTACATTCTTAAAATGTTTTAGTGCACTGTTGTTGTGTAAACGTACCCTGAGAAAGTAAACAAGTACAGTGGTACCTCGAGATACGAAATTAATCCGTTCCGAGGCGGCCTTCGTATAATGAGTTTTTCGTATCTTGGAACACATTTTACATGTAAAATGGCTAATCCGTTCCAAGCCCTCCAAAATCACCCCATTAAATTTCATAATAAAGCTAAATTGACCTATAAACAATGAAATAACATAAAAAAATGTGGAAGCTTACCTTTCGAGTGAGGCTATCTCCGAAAGTGGCGGCAGAGGAGGAGGAGGACAAACGGCAGATAACGTACGTACACTTAACTTTACGAAAACACATAAAAAATGTAAAGTTTCGGGTGCGGAGTGGCTGAGCTAAAGCACGCCAGCACGTACGTATAGAAGATGCATGATGGGAGGGATGCTGTCCAATTAGAGAGAAGGATCTCATGGCTTGGCTAGCATCAGGAACCAATGGGAGAGCAGGAGGATGGTGGCGAGTCTACTATAACTAAGATGGCGGCGTGCGGCGCGAGTTTCAAAATTGTTATGGGGCGAATCTCGGACTTTCAGAAACCTTTCATATCTTGAAAACTTTTCATATGTAGAGCAGTAAAAATTTTCGTCTTTGCTTTCGTAACTTGAGGTACTACTGTACATTTTGATTCATGTTGTCTTTAAGGCAAGACACCTCAGGTAAATGGGCAAAAAAAAAAACCATGAATAGATATTACTGTACTTCGCCAGTTGATTGATTACATTAAAATGGCAAACATTTTTTAAATCATATACAAGTTTTATGAAATGCTATGTTTAAATATGAAAATGAGGCTAATTATCTAATTAAATATGCACTAATTTACATGCCTTTCCAGAAGAAAAAAAGATTTTAGGAATTAAAGGTTAAAATCAGGAATATTATATATGAACCAGTAAAAACTACTGAAGCTGAAATCCAGTCAGAGCAGGAGAAAAAATATATAATGTATAATATATATATAAAAAAGAAGATATAAATAGACAAAGTAAAACAAACACTTAAAAGTGTATTTTGGACTTTTTCCTTACAATAGTTTGAAATGACAAGTTTTTGCCTGTAGTGTCTTGCTTCAAATAGACAAACCCAATAATGTCCAGTGCATTATTGACTACAATATTTAGATGTTATTTTATTGTCCCACTGTTTATCTATGTTTTATGTTATGCTCTTATTTTTCTTAAGACAAGAAAGTTGCACACTGCAGAAACAATTACACAGATGATAAATGGCGCCATTGATTGTACTTGATTGAGATTGATTTTAAATGTTTTAACATGAACAATAAACAATTTGTTCAAATGGAAGAATGACGATTAATAAGCAATGGATCCACTAGTTTATTTAAGATGACTCCATATGGTTACGATGAGTTTGGTGCCAGGTTTCAGGTCCAGTAAAACGGCATCTTGAAACCCCACGAGAAGGCGTATTAAAATGTCACAGAACCCCAGCGAGCATTATTTCTGTGGTCAGCGTGGAGAGGAGCATGTCAGAGGTGTACAGGATGCGTACAGGTGTAATTATGCCCGTCACAGCAGGAGGCCACGCATCATTGACCGTAACCGTGCAAGCGCCTGTCAGTCATGCAAATGTACACATGCGTCGGGACTGTTAAAGCAGCCGCCGCATTAATGTGCCCCAGATGACTGACAAGTTGGCATCACCGCTGAATGCACAAATGTTTGCAGCTACACAGCGCAGCTATGAGTGATGGGTCGGCCTATTATAGCGTGAATTATTGCAAAATTGACTGTTCGTTGTATAAATGCTGATATAGGCCTGTCCGTCTGGAGGGTAAGCATTAGAATTCTGGGAGATTTATTTCTGTTTGCTAACAGCTGTGGGGGAAATCATGTCACTCTAAAAACAAGTAGAAAAAGTCATTTTTCTACTTATAGAAAAAAAATAAAGAATAAAGAATAAAGAATAAAGTCATTCTTATAATAATTAATAGGGCTGTTATCATAATTGATCAGACGGCAAGAACTCAGGACTGATGCAGCTTTAAATGACACCGCTAAAAGGTTAATTAAAGGGATATTCTGGGTTCAGAAGTTGTTCGGTCAGTTTCTTTTTTTTAATGGGGATTTTAGAATAATCATTTTAATTCTTCTCATACTGAGTTGTACAGTTGTTTTCACGATGTTCATTTTTGCCTAATTTTACTAGTGAGATACTATTGGTCAGTTGGTTTGAGATCTGGGGAATTTGTAGGCCAGGGAAACACCCTGAGCCCTTCGTCAAGTTCCTCAAACCGTTCCTGAACAATGTGTGCAGAAAGAGGCTTCTACCAGGGTGATCTGGTCTGCAACAATGTTTAGTTAGGTGGCATGTGACAAATTTATGGAAGCCCATTTCCGCCACATAAGAAAAAAAAATTGTGCATGATAACTCGAAATTATGACTTACTAAATTGAAATTATGACTTACATAAAGTATATGATTAAAGTATTCCTTATTATGTTCACAGTTTATCCTGTATTGTGTTGGATCAATGTACTCGCAAGACGTTTCAAATCTCATAATTATGACTTAGTAAGTCATAATTTCGATTTAGTAAGTCATAATTTTGACTTAGTAAGTCATATCGATTTAAGTACGTCATAATTTCGACTTAAGTACGTCATAATTTCGACTAAAGTCATAATTTCGATTTATGTCAATTTCGACTTGGTAAGTCAATTTCGATTTAAGTATGCCATAATTTCGACTTAAGTGCGTCATAATTTATATTTATGTCATAATTTTGACTTAACTATGTCATAATTTCGATTTACCGGTATGTCATAATTTCAACTTGGTAAGTCAATTTCGATTTAAGTACGCCATGATTTCGACTTAAATATAAATTATGACGCACTTAAGTCGAAATCATGGCGTACTTAAATCGAAATTGACTTACCAAGTTGAAATTATGACATACCGGTAAATCGAAATTATGACATACTTAAGTCAAAATTATGACATAAATATAAATTATGACGCACTTATGTCATAATTTCGACTTAAGTACGTCATAATTTTTACTTAGTAAGTCATAATTTTGTTTTAAGTCATAATTTCGATTTAAGTACCTCACAAATTCACGTTTTTTTTTTCTTATGTGGCGGAAATGGGCTTCCATAAAAATTTACCTCACATGGATGGCCGGACCCAGGGTTTCCCAGCAGGACATTGCCCAGAGCATCCTTGACCTCCTACAGTAAAACCTGGTGGCATCACTCTTAACCCAGGTAAACAGTACACAGCTGTCCTTGTGATGTAAATGAAAACAGGACTCATTGGACCAGGCGACCTTCTCCCACTGCTTCAAGGTCCAATTCTGACCACTCATATACTCTTTCAACTGTGGGCAGGGGTCATCGTAGGAGCTGTGATTGGTCTGAGGCTATGCAGCCCCATTTAAACAGAAGAGTATGATGCATCCTCCCGTAACCATCATTAAAAATGTAAACTTTTTGGACCTTTTTGGTTCTGAACAGATGGAATAGCCTTTGTTTTTACAACGGCCATCGATGAACCTCGGGTGCCCATTGCTGGTTTGTGTTTTGTTCCTCCTCTGTTGGTAAATTCCCACAAGCCTTCCATTTCAGAGATACCTACCTATTTCTCTTGCATCCAACATATGAGAACCAATGCTCACCATCAAATCTATATTAGCATCTACGCTAGCAGACGTGTTTTGTAAGTCTGCGCTGCAGTTTTGTCGTCTGATGTTTTAAAGCAGGGTGATTCTGATTGGCTGTTCAATAGCTGGAAAAAATCATTCTGAAAGTGATTAAAATTACAGTTGAGTTCGGTTATGTCAACAGCCTCGGGGGTTGCAAAAAAGCATCGAGATAACCGTTTAGCGAGATAACCCATATAACATATATTACATATATTAACATATATTTTCCCACATATAACCCGCAGACCCAGATAATCCGCACACAAATATATAGCCAGCATAACCCACACCCATTAGATTGATGAACTTTTTTGTGTAAGATCACATTTCGAATTTCAAATGTTGCTCGCATGACGTCAATTATCCATAACTGTTCAGGCTCGTACACAGAGCTTGTGCGCGAAATTCACACAATAAAAAACCCCAAACACAAGTCAGAATCAGAAGAAAAATAAAAAGCAGTCTCTCCCAGCAGCTCGTCCCGATGAGATGCGTGTCGGATGAGATGAGAAGAGCCCGCCCTCACGGCAGCACAGCCAATCACGTCTTCTTGTATGATTGCCAATCAGCGCCAGCTGTCAGAGTGATAGTGGAAGTGAAGTGCCAGCTGTCAGAGCACCAAAGACAACAACCCTCGCAAGAAAGAAAATGAGAGGCAAGATCGACTTGTTGCACGGAGTGAAGCGGTCGTCCTAACGGGGCTTTCGGAGCGGGACAGAGTCGCTAAGTTGGCAACTGAAACGTTTTTGTTTTCGGGAGCTTCCGGGATGGTGATCAAGGTCGCGATCGACGGGTTGGCGACCACTGATGTACATGATGTGAGTTATTAAATGAGAATGTACATGCTTGAGTTTTTGGTGTCGTTTTACACAACAGTGTTGCCGAGATTTGTTTGATGAAGTGATCGGCGTTCATAAAAAAAAAAAAAAAAAAAAAAAACTTCATTGGAGTGAGCGGACCGTGATCCACGTGCAAGGCAAACTCAGCGCATGCGCAGTGAACTAGGTATGCAAATTAGTCACGAAATAGCCATGTGAAGTGGCGAATTTGTCCCTCTTTTATGCTCGAGATATTAGATTTCAGTGACATTAAAGAATCGAAAATACTAAGACAAATAGGGAGTTTGGCGGTTCCACTTCAAAAACGTCGACATAATAGGATTGGTGAGTTAACCGTGACTCAAGATAAGTGAACTCTGACTGTATATTGTTCCTCTGTGGACTTTGCGATTCTTTTACATTTGACATCTTTTTTTGCTCCTGCTGTAGTTATTGGTGTGAATGACCAAGTCCAAAAAAAAAAATTTTAAGCAGCACTGTAGAGTGAGCTTCATTTGTATTAAACTTAGAATATTCCTTTAATGTTAAAGCCTGCATGGCGATAATACAAAACCACTTTCTCATCTTCAGGTTGTGCCACACCGTAGAAAATCCTTGAAAGCAGGTTACTCTGTCTAGAGAGAAATGTCACCGTTTTGAACAGAATAGCTCAAGTGTGGCACTGTGGTATGACACTGAAAGGGAGAATTGGTCAGAAATAAAGCAATATGGGACACTGCAGCTAGACCAGATTACTACAGTATATAGAGTCTATCTCTTGGTACAATATTGATCCGTTCTGGACCTACTATTTTCCAAACAGCGAGTCGCTGACTGAGAGGAAAAAAGTCTCCTGCTCTGAGAAAACAGATGAAATCACCGAGTGCTGAGCTATAATTAAATCCAAAATATGGCCGTATGAGCCGGTAACCAACCATGGAACTCCATGCTAAATAATTTAACATATGAAAGGCATGAATTGTAATGCAGGATAATAATAACCGAGTATGAGATTATATTTGCACTAAAAAGCCAAAATGTCTGGTTGTCATTAATCCATTATAAACTCATTTGGGAAATAATGACTAAACATATTGTTAATTGAAAGTAGGGTGAGTCCACGTTGACCTGTTTTTATTGATTGTACTTGTGATCAACCATTAAACAGGTTTCAACATTCGATTCTAAAAAAAATAAGCCTTTTAAATGAGCACTAACGAGATTCAACTGGTCTGCATGCAATTAGCATAATTAATGATGATTTTGAGTTAAGAGAGCTGGCATCCTATAATTTACATTTGAACAAGACTGTATTTCATAGCCTAATAATTATATGTATTAAGTGGATTTTTCAGGCAGCTTTCGAATAACTCAACATCCCGTTACAAAGATTCATCTTCTTCATTGTAGAATGGGAGTTCTCTTTGTTCTCTTTCATGTCACGCAGAAAACAAAGCTCCTGTTTTCCCGCATACTTTCCTGCATTATTATTTTCCTTTAAGTTTTAAAAGGAACCGAACATGAAAAGTCTTTTCTCTGTAGGCTTTATTCAAAACGTCACCTTCACACAGTTTTAGAGTTAAAAAAAAGCACACAGGAAAAAGGCACTAGAAATTCTCATAATGCATTTACTCGCATAACGTGTGCGAGTGCGAGCGATATTTTGATGTGGGCTGTGTGATGTCTGAACTGCCAACAGTTAATGATGCATTAGACATGGAGAAAAAAAATGAATTGGAGTCGTCCAATTTGTCAATCTCTCATTGACACTTGCAGAGCAGCTGGGGGTGAATTCGGTCGACCCCTTTTAGAGCATGTTTTTACAACAGTTCAAGTGGTGCAGAGATGCTAATGGACAGATACAGGACACAGCCACAGGCAAATGGAGCGGTTTGGTGGCTGTACATGGAAACGTGTTTGTTATCCATCAATTCCTCACTGGGTTAGCTAGCTGGGTTAATCTCATGAAAATGTCTTGGTAACCAAATCTGTTTCTTTTACTTAAATGACAATGAGACGTTCCTTTCATTACGGTATAAATGCACACAAAAAACATTGTCAAATAAGCTTAACATTTTGTATGCTAAATAATCACTCGCTTTTTCAGCTATGTGTTGAAATACAATCCACACATACAAATAAGTGGTTTACACAGCTCTTCTCAGTGCTACCCTTAAAAATAAGAATGGAAATTATGAAGTGCAACAAACAATAGATCAGGAATTGCATATACAGATTTAGATGGGGGGAAAAAGCTAATAAACAATTGCATCACACTGAGAACAAAATGAAGAAATCTGGGTTACATGACCTTATTACAAATTACAATTCCACGTGTGCCATAATAAATGTTTGAAAATAATTTAACTTTGCCCTGGGCTGAAGTATGTAAGCTTGTTTCTGCCACTGAATAAAATATAAAAAAGGTTAATGCGACTTTTTATCTCACAATTCTGATTTTTTTTCCTTGCAATTGACTTTTTCCCTCACAGAAATGCATGATACAAGCTGAAATTGTGCATTCTAACATCATGAATGTGACTAAAAAGTAGCAAATATCTTTAAAAAAAATTGTTTTTATTTATTTTGTGGTAGAAATAAACTTCCAAACTGAAGAGATGAAACCATAACTGGAAATTAAAGTACAAAAAACTAAGAAACAAACAAGAAGTATGCTTCTCCCTGCAAGCTGTCTGTGTGTGTTTAGTTCAAAAGAAAGTCCCTGTGTGAAATTCAAATGGATTTCACTACAGAGCAACAAACAACAAAGTAGGTTTCAAAGCAAGTCAGTGCATGTCACTTACAAAAAATGATACACAGCAAAACCCAAAGAAAACAAACTTGCAGAAGAAAGTTGTGGTGGACTCTCCTGTGACGAAAAGACACAGATATGGGTGTTTCTTCGACCTCTGTGGGATCAGAAGATGTGTTTGAGATGTTTGATGCCGTAGGTCTTGAAGAACACCAGCAGGATTAGAGTCCAGAGCCCCAGAATGAAGCCATCAGGAGGGTGCCAGTCTTTCTGCTTGGGTTTCTGTGAAGACATGTAGCGAGAACTCTGATGAGTCTTTTTCAAAGCACGAACAACTGAATTTCATTTCCTTTTCTGACATAAAAGAACACTATGTAATTAGGGATGTGCACATCGACTAATTTGTTAGTCGTTTATACAGAAGTTTTGTCATCGACTAGTCGAGTAAAACCGCAGAAGACATTAATACATTAAAGACATATTTAAAGTATTATTTAACCTATGAATCAAGTTCAAATCCCATAGTGAACGCCGCTGAAAATAAGGTCAGACTCCTTCTGGAGTCTCAAACCTGCAGCTTTATATAGCGACAGTGTATGTGTCGGTTTCCACAGTGTTACCCGAGATAATGAGTTTACTGAACGGGTAAATCTCCAAACATCTCCATACTTGTGATTAATATTTTTACGCTCGGCTAAAATGGAATTATTATATTCCAGTTTGACATGACAGTTTATATAACACTTTTCCGTCTCCTACTTCAAAATACTCTCACACCTCCTGGCAATTTTTGCGCTCGCCGCGAACGGACAGAAAGAAAACGCGTGAGATGTGCAGTAAAGATTTAGTTTCTGCTCATAATTTTTATTTTAATGTTATATTTTTAAAAAACTTTTTTCAAATGTAAGAGTCATTTGAACTATAAATCTTGTGTATTTTTTTCTTGTGTAGTCGACTACTCTCTTCCGTGTCGACTGGTCGCAGCCGTACCGTTTAGTCGAATACACTCACAATATGCATCACTGTGAGTCGTTGCTTTTTCAAAGTCAAAGTCAAAGCGGAGTTTATTGTCATTTCAGCCATAGCTCTACAAGTACATAGTGAAACAAAACAACGTTTCTCAGGGACCAAGGTGCTAGGGGACAAAAACCTCTATACATAAGTGCACAAAGTGCAAACAGACAGCACAGACATAATACAATGTAGGTACAGGAAAAAAAAACTACATACCTAAAGTGCACACATTAATTTAGTCACAGTTTGATGGTAAACAATCCAAAAGTAGTGCAGTTTGTATGAGTTATTTTGAGTTTTATCATGGGGGTAAAACTGTTGCAAAGTCTGGTTGTGAGACCGAATGCTTCGATACCGTTTTCCGGAAGGCAGGAGGGTGAAAACTGTGTGTGAGGGGTGTGTGGGGTCGTGCACAATGACGCAGCGTGATGTGTAGATGTCTGTGACAGAGGGAAGAGAGACCCCGATGATCTTTTCAGCTGTTCTCACCATCCACTGCAGGGTCCGAGACAGTTTGCAGTTCCCAAACCAGGAAGTGATGCAGCTGCTCAGGATGCTCTCAATTGTCCTACTGTAGAACACTTTGAGGATGGGGGGTGGGAGGTGTGCTTTCCTCAGCCTTCTCAGAAAGTACAGGCGCTGCTGGGCTTTCTTTGCTGTGCGACTGGTGTTGAGTGACCAGGTGAGGTTCTCCATTAGGAGAACGCCAAAATACTCGGTGCTCTGTACGATCTCCACAGGGGAGCCGCCGATGTTCAACGGAGAGTGGTTTCTCCGTGCTCTTCTGAAGTCAACAACCAATTCTTTGGTTTTGTCCACGTTCTGTTGTTGGGTCTACACCAGTGCGTTAGCTGTTTCACCTCCTCTCTGTATGCAGACTCATCGTTCTTGCTGATGAGACCCTCCGCGGTTATGTCATCAGCGAACTTAATGGTGTGGTTTGAGCTGTGCATTGCTACACAGTCGTGAGTCAGCAGAGTGAACAGCAGTGGACTGAGCACACAGCCCTGAGGGGCCCCAGTACTCAGTATAGTGGTGCTGGAGATGCTGTTCCCGCTCCGGACTGACTGAGGAAGTCCTGGATCCAGTTGCAAAGGGAGGCGTTCAGGCCCAGCTGGTTCAGCTTATCAGTCAGGTGCTGAGGAATGATGGTGTTGAATGCTGAACTGAAATCAATGAAGAGCATTCTAACATGTTTTTCTTGTGCAGGTGGGTGAGGGCCAGATGGAGGGTGGTATATATGGCGTCATCTGTTGAGCGGTTGGGGCGGTAAGCGAAGCATTTTTACAGATGAAAATGTATAGCAACTGCATTATGGAGGATGATCAGATATTTTGTTCTATTTTATTATTAATTTGTGTTTACGGTCAAATAACATGTTTAGTCAGATATAGAGAAACTGGCAGACAGACAAGCGACCAATCCTGAGAGGCAGAATTTCAGAACAGTTTGTTACTGAAGTGGAAGTATAACTGGAACCCTTCCTTGTTTAAATGAACGGGACTCTAACTGTGGTCTCCAGCATGGGAGGCGGGCGCACTAACAAGATCCTCTTGAGGACAGCGGAGTGAGGTTTACCTGCACCACACTTACTGCATCTACATCTCTTACTACATCTGTTACACAATCCAGACAGCAAATATTATTACCAACAACACACCTTCAATCAATACTGAGAGAGGAAGACAATCAGCTCACAATTGACATGTTCTCACATTAGCAAGTTTACATCTCACAAGTGTGACATAACTAGCAACTGTGAGTTTGCGAGATGTAAACTGGCAATTCTAGCAAATAAAGTAAAGGGTAAAAGGATAAATACTATAAATTACGCATTCTGTCGCTGTATGAACGTGGACAAAGAAAGAGATAAAAGGAAAGGAAAGAATGAAGAACAGAAAAAGTGAACAAATGAGAGAAATGGAAAGAAAAACTGAAAGAATAAATATCAAGAATGAAAGACCAAGTGATCAAAAAATAATGAACAGAATAAAACTAACAAAAAAGAGTGAATGCTCAAATTAATTAATGAATGAAGAAAAAACAATAGAAAAAACCCCTGACGTTCAAGCAAACAGAATGAGCAAGTAAAATAAAGCACAAAACATTGAACAGAAGAACAAACAAAGAAATTTAAGAAAAAGAGAGACTGATCGGGCAAATGGAATCAAAAATGGCCAAGAGCACAAATGAAGAGAAAAATGAATGAAAGTGAAAGTAAAAAAAAAAAAAAAGAGAGAATGAAAACGTTTATTGATTGAAATAGCGCAAACAAAAAAAAAAAAGAAAAAAAATTTGCCAAGAGAAGAGGGAATGGTCCAAGTGAATAAATAAATGAATGGTATGAAAGAAAATCAGGACAAAAGAAAAGAAAGGTCAAACAAAAGAAAGATCAAACAAAAGAAAGAAAGACAAATTGGACGAACACATCACCACTCAAACAAATGAATGAACGAATGTGAAAAAAGAATAAACAAGCGGAAAATAATAAAAGAAGAAAAAGAGACCTAGAGAATAAAAGAAAGAGCAAATAAAAAAAAATTAATGAAAGCACAAAGAAGAGAATGATCGAGCAAATGGAAGAACGAGCACTTGCAAGCAAACATACAGTATAAATGAAAAGAAAAGCGAAAGAAAGACAGACGCACATCAGAACTCATCTGCTTCAGTCAGTGTTTGCACATTTACAGCTACATCATCACTTTGTGTATGAATATTATCCATTTAAATCACTCACCATTAAACATGCATCACCAGACGTGCATTTATATGCTAATGCAGGCTGAATATTCTACTGAAAAGAAAACTTTAACCTCTGAAAAGAGAGTGCTCATAACTTTTCCAATTATGTTACAAGAGTTTCTTCCAGGCTTTGCCTGCATTGTAGCTGAACATCACTGTTTCACTGCAGACCTTCATTATCAACCGAAATAGAGAGACACCCCCGGGCCCGACTCAACACTGACCTAGAAATTAGGCGGATGTACGTACACACTGTCCACCGGAGTGCACATAACCTGACTCGCGGACGCCGCCACCCACAGGATCCCGGGAAAAGGGGCTTGTGTGAGACACAGCTTTGGGGAAAGTGTTCACTCTCATTTTGTATATGAGTTTCATTTTTTGTGGAACACAAAAAGAGAAATGTTGAAAAATGCTCTTGTCAGTCTCTTCCAATAAAAGTAAATGGGAAAACAGACTAAAAAGTTGAAATGCTACAAAAAAAGGAAGATAAAGCACCATGAAAGGTCAGTATACACTGTGCGCTATAGTCTTCTGAAGCCATGAAATTGTTTGTGTGACGAACTAAATGGGGCCTATCATGGGGTCAATGACAAATAAGAGTAATAAATAAATAAATCAAGAAAATGTTCAAAAATGTAGTTTAAACAGTGATAGAAGGGGGGGGGATACGTCAACTGTTTGGTTACAAACAATCTTCAAAATACAGTGGAACCCAGTTATGTCGACGGCCTCGGGGGTTGCAAAAAAGCGTTGAGACAACCAATGATCGAGATAACCAAAAGCCAATATGGCGATTTATTTGATGAAGCGATCGGCATGCTATAAAAATGTACATACACTGTATATGTTTGCTAACAACAAAAGGCATATGTGCAGCAACTAACAAAAGAAATTGTAACGACTACTATATGTTGGGAATAAACCTTAAGACGGTGTATGTAGTTCTGTGCACGCTGTTCTGGTGTGAGCGCGCGCAGGGAGGAGAGTGTTTTAAAAAAACACCTTCGATTCTCGATACAAACCTTTAATTATATTCTACAACATTGCAAACACAATTTTGCTCACAGTGTAAACACAGTCACAACACACATAAACACATTCACTCATAACAGTCATTTCGCTCGGACACAGTTCTGAAAGTATTGCAGACGCGGTTACTATGGTTTCTTTACAAACTCTAAAATGCTTTGTTGCTTTTTGCCTTTAACGGTCTGCTTGAAAACAAATGCTTCTAAGCTTCTGTCAGTAACGATGTATTTGTCGATATCAATATAATCTGGGAATTCCTGGACAGTGAAGGCAAACTCCTGCGCCTCTTCCAAGATAGCATCTGTAAAGCTTGATTTATGCGCAAGTTCTTCTGCGGCAACATAACTGATAAGAAAATGCTAAGACAAAGAGTTTGGCGGTTCCACTTCAAAAACGTCTACAAAACAGGGTTGGCAAGTTAACCGAGGTCGAGATAAGTGGGTTCCACTGCATCTTCTTAGATGTTCAACAGAAGAAGGAAAGTCAGACAGATTTTTCATTTTTGAGTGAACTATCCTTTTAAATGTGTTTTTCCCCATCATGACATCAGCACACTTGCACTTTCCTAACATTTATTTTTATTTTATACTCACCATATTCACATGCTGAAAGACTACATCTTTTGGCAATAATGAGTGTCATAATGATGAGGATGGCAATAATGAGTGTCCTTCATCTGCATAATACATTGCAGCTGAGTGTGGAGGACAGCGGAGGAGACGTCCTGAGTGCTGAGGTAGTTAACCTCCGCAAGTAAGAGGGAAATGGGAGGGTGAGGACTGTACATGAGGGGGATTCTCACATGGCTGAATGCGGACTGATGGATTGACTCTGACAGACTGCTCAGTCTACCTCCGGGAGCAGTCGAGGAACTGAGCTGGAGTTAACTTGAGGCACCATAATGAGGAAAAGGAAGTTGGAGAGGGATTATTCAGAGATTATTAGCACTTGAAAAGTCGGGTTAATCACCATGTTTGGACCGCACTCACAAATAAGGGACTCTCGGTCATGGGATCAGACGTTTTCACCTGGCGAATGATGAAACGGTGAAAAATACCAGACATTGCAGGAGGAATGCGAGAGATCAGAATATCAAAGAGTCTTTTGACTTGTTCCACGAAGTAACTACCCAGAAAACCCCAGGAACAAGTTAAAACTGGTGAGCTGGTAATTATTTGCCAAATAAACCTGGACAGGATGAGCAGGACGGGTACTGAGACAATCATAACTGACTATTTCAGGGGTTCCCACACTTTTTTGCAAGCCAAAATATTTAAGATTATAAAATAATATTTCAATATTCAATATTTGATGTCAGGTAATAGTAACCAGTGGTGGACAGTAACAAAGTATTTTTTACTTTATTTCTGTACGCAAGCACATATTTCAAGTATCTGTACTTTACTAGAGTGTTTTTATTTTGAGAAATGTTTACTTTTACTCCACTGCATCTCAAAAACACGTCATTCCTTGTTTTGAACCGAATAAATCGTTACCTGCTCCGAGACACGATGGCGGTGTCTGATTCATGGACCAGCTGATTCTTTTCAACGAATCTGTTAAATATGTTCACAAACAAACCGTACGACTGAAGCCAAAATATTTTGAGAATGGCTTGTCCCAGTTTCCATGTCTAAGTATCTGTTATCAGGGGTCTCATTTATAAAGCGTGCGTACGCACAAAACGGGACTGGAAACGTACGTACGCCAGTTTCCACGCAAAGGTTGTGATCTTTAAAAAACAACTTGATGGGAGAATGTGTGCACATTTAAGCAAACTTTGACCCGTGGCATCTGCGATTTACAAAGGGAATGTTCCTGACAGGTGTGCATACACACGGTTTTATAAATCTGAATATTTTTTGCCGTATAGCATTTTTGGCTTTTGGGCGCACGTAAACTTCTAGTAGTGATCCTACGCACAGCTTTATAAATGAGACCGCAGGTCTGTTGAAGATGCTGCTTCTTTTAATCTGTGCAAAGACATTTTAGAAATCCCGAGCGGACAATGTTTTATGGCCATGTCCAGAATAAAGAATAAGTACGGTCACCCTATTAGGGTGTTAGTTAATGACTTGAACCGAAATATAAGACTTCGGCCATATTGCCCATCTCCAAGTCATTCATTCCCTGTGTGATTTGCAAAGGCATGTCAGTGTTTGGTCAAGTTGTCACTGTGGCCTCAAAGCTTCAGCACTGCCCCAAAGCGTGGTTGCCATGTCTGAGGTTAAACTCCCACCCCTCATTAGCGTACACACAAATAGATGTATATATAAATAAATGTGTGAATAAATAAATGTGGACAAACACATATATATATATAAAAATAAATGCAAAAATAAATAAACGTGGGGAAAAAATGCAATTATATATAGTATTACCTTGAGAAACGAGCATCCTGACATACGAGTATTTCGAGATACGAGCAAGCCTTTGAGCAATTTTTTGCTTTGAGATCTGAGTAAATAATTGAGATACGAGCAGCTTATGATTGCGTATGATCTCCACTAGAGCCACCTTGGTTCTATAGCGGGAGGTTACCGGGGGCGACGAGTGATTCACGAGTATTAAGATGGCCGCAACACGAGTTATGCGTGTTCAATAACAATAAATACGAGGTTCTGAGGCTACATTTTATTGTCCAGTCACCTTTATTTATATAGCACTTTTTACAATACAGATTGTTTCAAAGCAGCTTTACAGTGGTCACATGAAAACATTATAAACAAAGTTTGTTTGGCTGAACAACAGCCTTAAAAGAGCAGGCAATTAATACAATAGATGAATATTAAGTGTTAAGTTTCAAATGCGTGTAGTCTGTCCAATACACTACACGGGAAGAAACACTACACTTCCGTATTGTTTGCGTTATCTACGTTATCCCTCCCTCCTCCTCCTGACATGTCGCCATTAGCCGCTACTGTATCGTATGTCTCGAAGGTATGAACTCATAATTAAAACCACATTTTATTTTATATCACAGGAATATACGACAAAAAATTGTGTGTGTCTCTCTATGGCAATTAAAAACATTTTCCATTGTTATTAGCACTAATAAGGGACTTTTTTTAGAGGGACGGAACAGATTTTTTTTTCTGTTATTTCTTATGGGAAAAAATGATTTTAGTTACGAGCTCGGTCCTGGAACGAATTATGTTCGTATCTCAAGGTATTACTGTATAAAAAATGAAATAAAACTATAAATAGTTTTTTGTTTTTTACATTTCCTTGTATATTTATATATATTTTTTTGACATTTCTTTGTATATTTATTCATTTACTTCAGCAGTTACTATTCCATAATAAACTTCTGCCCATGAAAATATTGGAAATGATGCAAATATGTAAATAAAGTGAGTCTATTGAGTTCCCAAATGCACATTAAACTCAGAACACGCAGACATTTTATGTGAATTTCATTTTGAAACATGGAGAGGATCAGACTATACAGATAATTAAATCGCCTTTGATCTGACAATCGCACTACATGTACATCATGCAGCCTCATTCATTTACACTGGACATAATTATTTATTATTCATCAATTTACACCTCCCGCAGTTCCCTCGCAAACTGTTTGGGAAACCCTGCCCTATATTATCCTGCTTATTATATGCTTACTTATGAATAAATAATTTCACCCCAAAACAATACTTCATGTTCATTTATTTATTTATTTATGTAAGTACAATAAGAGTGACATGAGCGATGCGGAAGTAGAACAATGTTGGAGATCACAAAAAAATGATAAAGCACTGATGATAAAGCTTGATTCTGATTCTCTGATACGTTTCGATTACTGTGTGGCTGTGAAGCAGCTCCAGATCTGGACCGCATTACAGTTTCATTTCACTTTGCCAAATAATATCAGCTATTTCAAAGAGCTGTATAGGCTGCCACAGCAAAGACCCAGAAAAAACAAAGATATTGGCCAGAGCAAATAAACAATTTCCAATTTTTTTTCTCTAAATTACTTTTATCTTCAGAAAGCACATCCCCTCTTCCTGCTTTCTCTCTCTATCTCATACACACACACACGCACACACACACACACACAACAGTGTGTTATCTTGTTGTCAGTAACAGTAACACAATCAGTAGTAAAGAAACATATCATATCTCACACATATCATATTAACAGAGATTCAACATTCCTTCATTCAATTATTCCTTATGCATTTCATCAAAGAGTGCTACGATTGACCACTCAGAATTTATTCAGAAAGCAGAGTAATAATGTGAGATTTTAATCCATCAACAACCGAAACATTCAGGGAAAAAAACTGTTAATGATACCATAATACACAAGAATTTGTATTGCATAAGAATGGTAAACTAAACTTATTTCTGTGGAAACAACAAGATACAGTTGCATATTTTTACAGCAGTGTTTGTACGACTGTATGTGCTAATTGGACTGCTTACAAGACCCGAGTAGAGATATCAAGAGTATTTGACTAGTTAGCATAATATACATACTAGTTTTCATGAAGATTCACACAATATTGTTACTCTACATACTTCACATTCATTCATACTGTATGAACAGACGTGTAAAGTAAATTAAGTGACAGTGCTTCACTATATACTTAAGTATTTTTTGGGGAATCTGTATTGAGTTCTGTTAAAAGATAATACTTTTACATTTATAAGGAACAAAATTAATACTTTTAACATTGTATTTTTCTTTATCCTAATTTTTCTATATCCTAACAATCATGCGCACATACTGTATGTTCATTATTAGGTGAATTATCCCTGTCAGACTTATAATCTGTAGATTTATAATCTTGAGTCAAGTGTGAACAGTTCATGATTAGTTTTGATTGATTTTCTAAAAATCATTATATTCAACTCTCAAACTATTATGAAAGCATCTGCTGCTAATTTTAACAAAAAGTTGGGTTTAATTTAACATCTGCAATGTCCTAGAGTTTTGCATAAGCAGAACAATGAGAAAATTGTGATTTATGATAGGTTTCTGCATACAAGTTTCTGCATAAAATGAGAAAATAAATTTTAGACTAGTGTTTTTAAGAGTCAATTTCATAAAGCTAAGAAATGTGTTTATTTTAAATACTGACAATTAAACTAATTTAAAAAAAAAAGTATATATGCAAAAATACGCTAGTGGTCCCCCCCTAGGCTCTTAGAGTTCGGTGACTAATAAATTCACAAATCACATGAGCCACAGGGTAAAATTACAATAAATGTCTTCAATATACACAGTAGAGATAGTTTTGATAAAATTATGATGATACATTTTGAACGGTGGATTTTGTAGCACATTTGATACCCAAAACTGGACAAATTTTGAAGCACCGAGCGTGACATTGTCAAAGTCAAAGTCAAAGTCAGCTTTATTGTCAATTCTGCAATATATACAGCACATACATACAGAGAATTGAAATTCTGTAACTCTCAGACCCAAGGTGCAACCAGGTTACATTAACAGTAACAACAGCAACAAAATATATATATATATCAACAACACCAAAAATATATATATATATATATATATATAAAAATAAATAAATAATAATAGATAAAATAAAAAGTCTCCTCCCTGATGGCAGCAGACTGAAGAGGCTCTGGGATGGGTGGGAGGGGTCTCTCGCAATGATGAGGGCTTTGCGGGAGAGGCGGGAGTTATAAATATCCTGGAGGGGTTGGAGAGAGACACCAACGATCTTCTCAGCTGCTCTCACAATGCGCTGAAGTGCTTTTCGGCAGGATGTGTTGCATGCGCCATACCACACAGTGATGCAGCTGGTCAGAATGCTCTCGATGGTGCCTCTGTAGAAGGTGTGCATGATGGGGGCTGGGACTCCGGCTCTTCTCAGCCTGCGGAGAAAGTAGAGTCGCTGCTGTGCTTTCTTGGTCAGTGCTGTGGTGTTGGTGGTCCAGGAGAGGTCTTCTGTGATATGCACACCCAGAAATTTGGTGCTCCTCACTCTTTCCACGGTCGCACCGTTGATGGTCAGAGGAGGGTGCTGGGTGTGCATTCTCCTGAAGTCAACAACAATCTCCTTCGTCTTCTCCACGTTCAGAGAGAGATTGTTGTCGCCGCACCACCTGACCAGGTGGCTCACCTCACTCCTGAAGTTTGTCTCATCGCCGTTGGTGATGAGACCAACTACAGTCGTGTCATCCGCAAACTTGATGAAGAGATTGCTGTTGTGTATGGGTGTGCAGTCATGGGTCAGCAGAGTGAAGAGGAGGGGGCTCAACACACAACCCTGAGGGGCTCCAGTGTTCATAATGATGGAGCTGGATGTGTTACTGCCGACCCGTACTGCCTGAGGTCTTCCCGTCAGGAAGTCCAGCAGCCAGTTGCACAGCGAAGTGCTGAGTCCCAGCTGAGACAGTTTTTGGGTGAGCTGTTGAGGGATGATTGTATTGAAAGCTGAACTAAAATCAATGAACAGCATTCTGACATATGTGTCTTTTTTGTCCAGATGTGTGAGTGCTGAATGGACAGCAGTGGCAATGGCGTCATCGGTCGAGCGTTTTGACCGGTATGCAAATTGGTGGGGGTCCAGGGAGGGGGGGAGGACAGATTTAATGTGGTGCATGACTAGCCGCTCAAAGCACTTCATAAGGATGGGGGTAAGTGCGACTGGGCGGTAGTCATTGAAGCAGGATGGAGATGATTTTTTAGGGACAGGAATGATGGTGGTTGCTTTGAAGCATGTGGGGACAACAGCTTGACTCAGGGAGATGTTGAAGATGTCTGTGAAGACATCAGCGAGTTCCTCTGCACAGTCTCTAAATACACGACCAGGAATGTTGTCAGGACCCGGAGCTTTGCGTGCGCCCTGGGCAGTGTCAACATCTGGTCATCGGGAGGAGGTGGTGACTTCTGTGCAGTGGTGCTGTTGTGTGCCTCAAAGCGAGCGAAGGTGTTCAGCTCATTCAGTAGGGGGGTGGTGCTGTCACACGTCCGTGCAGGGGGTTTGTAGTCCGTGAGGGTCTGAATCCCCTGCCACAGACTCCTTGAGTCTCTGCTGTCGCTGAAACAGTGGGCTATCCTCCTGGAGTACTGTCTCTTAGCCTTCCTGATGCCGCGTGACAGGTTGGCCCTTGCTGTCCTCAGGCCCACCTCATCTCCAGCTCTGAAGGCAGCGTTACGCGTCTTCAGAAGACTGTAGACATTCCCTGTCAGCCACGGTTTTTGGTTGGGCCAGATGGTGATGGTCTTTGTGACTGTTACATCCTCAATGCAGTTGTTGATGTAAGAAGTAACAGTCTCAGAGTACTCCTGGAGGTCTACGGTGTTATGGTAGGTTGCAGCCTGTTTGAACATGTCCCAGTCCGTGGTTTTGTGGTTTTGTACGCCATGTACAAAAACTCCTACTTTTTCCCCTCACAAAATGCTTGTATTCCCCAAATGTTTTGATTTATTTGTTAGGGAAGTTATACAATCTAACCATCGTCAAGCTGTTTTTTGCCGAAAAATATCCCCTTCTTTGAGAAAAATGATTTTGAAAATCGCGTAACATACATCACCCATCGTGTCCGGTGCTGTGATGTACGTTCAAAGTGTGTAAAATCCTGATCGTACAGACAAAAATAATTTGTGCTAATCGTGATAATTAAAGAATTTATATGTCTAAACATTCATTATTCAACTTTTATTGTTAAACAATACTGCTACGATCTACTGATGAACTAAATGAAGCCGGTACCTTCGTGTCCAGTTTTGTGATGAACGTTCAAACTGTTATAAAATCGTCAGAAGAAGCGATCATGACCCGAGATGCTCTCTGGATAAACCACCCACGTGGATTTCCCGAGTGACACACGTAAACAAAACGTATTACGTCATCTGACCTTTACACTGTGGAAATTGGCTTTCGTGTCTTGTTCACGTGTATACATGTGAGAACGTTACGCCGATTTTTCCAGCATAAACAATCGAATATTTCACCGAAATCTTTGATTCTTTCGCGGGATTGTTACATTGTAAGGTAAGTGAACAGATTGAGAGTATTCATTAAGAGTATAAATTTGGCCTAGAACAATGCAGGGTTTCAGATGATTTCTATGCACTAAAATGGAGATCATGTCCGATTCTGATGAATGCGTTCAGACATTGTTTTCTATAATTCCCGACTTTATCATTAATTTTATATTTTATCATTAAACAAGACTAGGATATAGATATCGTATAGGATGCTCATGTACCAGGGTTCAGAGTTATCAAATATTGAAATAAGTGACATTTTTAACCATGTTCCGTACATCACAATGTATTCATTGAATGGATTTGTCACGTGGTACCCGTTACTTTTCTCACCGCACTTTTGTACATTATTTCACTCCATCATAATCACACTGAAAATTAGAAAAAAATTAGAGCAAAGATCAAATGAGATGTTGTTTGAGATCATTTGAATGTCATAAATGTATTTTGAATAATTTTAGTACAGTTGTATTCTTTTAAGATAAATGTTTGTGGCTCAGTTATTTCATGTGTAACGTACATCACGGTGTCCAGTTTACAAAGTGCTCCATTGCTATAGACAACTAAGAGTTTGCCTAATATTTTGTTTTTTCAAGTTAATATTAACATAAATGCTGTGTGGGCTTATCTGAGAGCTAGCCCAATTAACAGGTTATTTCTGGGCTTTTGTTGGGCACAATGTGATGTACGTTACATTTCTGGAGGGTTCTCGATCAAAGTGATTTTTCTCTAAGGCCTGATAAGATTTTATCTTCCCTATTGCTGCATTGTAGAGAAGGGTTATTAAGGTATCAAATATGTTTGTTTCCCTAAGAATACTGGAGTTTCTGATTTTCATCCTCATGTCACTGTTTTTGGACCACTAGCATATTTTTGCATATATAAAAGTACATAATAGTGCTTACAATATAAAGTTTCAAACATTACACATACTAGTAGTACAACTAGTAAACCCCTCCATTCAATCTATTGTGATTGATCTACTCGGCTCTGATTGGTCAGATGGCCCAGTCTGTTGTCATTGCTAATATATATATTTTTTTTATCCATTATCATTATCCAGAAAATAGCTTCTCGATATGCTGACAACATGAACCACACTCTTCCAGTCTCAGCAACAACTACAGTGTTTGAGGGTCAAAGTAGAGATTGTTCACAGGCAGCCAATGAAGATCTTCGAAAAAAAATTTAAACCTACGTAGGAATTACTGCCGACTTGTTTCAGGTAGTTGGTTCCAAAAATTGGTTCTTTCTTTTGAAAGACAATAGCATAGTTTATCATGTACTTTGAACTTTTGCAACAAAAAACTAAAAAAAAAAATGTATATATATATAAATAAATAAATCACACACTGACATTAAAGGTAATATCTGAAAAAGCATAAAATGGGCACTTCAAGTACAACTTCTCAGTAAATTTAAAACACAGCTAGAAGCCTGAAAGTTTTGGGTCCCATTGATTCATAATATTAGTAAAAAAACGGGTCAAATTCTTAAAAACCTCTTCTTTAGCAATTCTTAGCAATTTTGCAAAAGAAGAGTTTAGAATGACGAGAGTAAAAAAAATATTTAAATTTTTGGGTGAACTATCTATTCAAGTTCTCTGGTAAATCACACTATGCATGGAATTGTACAACATTCTGCAGGAATGGAAACTCAGCCATCAAACCTCATGCTATTCAGTGAGGAATTTATCTTCGATTTGACTGGTTCACAAATCCAGCCAAAAAGGACAAAAGGAATACAGCCATGAATCCTCCTCCTCCAGCTTTGATTCCCTAAAGCCATAGTGCTGAGGCATCAAACTGTCAAGCCAACAAATAACTATTCAAAGCTTTAAGCAAGCGCCCTCAGAGCAAAATCATCACAACAAGCAGAGTAATTGAGTTTGGAGAAATGCATTCAGCTGAGTACACCGTGATTAGTCTCTGACATTTAAAGCCTGATTTAGAAGCAAGAATGATCGCTGCACAAAGGGGATAACCTCATCCTCAACCAGAGATAGATGGATTGACACAGGAGACACCACGGCTAACATTTGCTCTTGGAATAAAAGACGGGGTCACGGCCAAGTGTTCCAACTGCTATGACCTCGTGCACTCGAACAACGCTTCATACATTCAACCAACAATAAAACAAATTTGCAGTTTACACTGCCAATTCATGAAAATAATTATGCACATACTGGTAAAAATTCTTTTTGATAATTAAGATTTGAAGTAATGTTTTTTGAAAGAAGTCTATAATGCTCACCAAGTCTGCAACAATTTGATCCAAAATGCAGTAAAAACAATTTCTTATTTTACATTTTGTGTGTGTGTGTGTGTGTATGTGTGTGTGTGTGTGTGTGGAAACCATGAAGGACTACGATTCAAAAGATATCAAAAGTGACAGTAAAGACATTTAAAAAAATGTTTACAAAAGATTTAGCACTCAAATAAATTATGTTCTTTTGAACTTTCTACGTATAAAAGAATCCTGAAAAAAAGTATCAGTTTCTTCAAAAATATTAAGCATCGAAAGCTGTTATCAACATTGATAAGATCCATTACTAATAAATGGGCACCAATAATAATTGATAACTGAGCACCAAATAAGCATGTTTAAGCTTAATGAGCTTAAACATCACAGCCATTAAGCCCAATTACTATTAAAGCTATTCAAACTTTATTAACTCTTAAAACAGAAAGTGGTTCTTTTAAATTCTGACCATTATTCACAATATTACTAAAGGTTTACTTTATTTTTGATCAAAGAAAGGCAACCTTGGTGAGCATAAACAATAAAAACAATAATAAAACAAATCTTAATTATACTAAAGGTTTTGACCATTAGTGTCAATCTCGCTCAATTATAGCAGATTACTGTGATCTGGCGTAGTTTATTGAGACGGTACAGCATTCCTCCAGCACGGAAAGAGCTCCTCTTTTTTTTTTCCTTTTTGAGAATGAGCTCTTTAAAATACTGAAGATGAGCTTGACAACACTTACTGGATGTATGAAGTTATACTGCCCATCTCCAACATTCACATTCATGCACTTGACAGACGCTTTAATCCAAAGCGAATTACATTGCATTCAAGGAACACATTAACATTCTAATCAGTTCTTGCTTTCTCTGGGAATCAAACCCAACCATGGCGTTATAAGCACCAATGCTCTACTGGTTGAGCATTTAATACAATTATTATTGTCATGATCAAAAGAACATTGTAAAAACAGGCATTCATATTGTTTTGGTCCCATCTAAAAAGCCAATTTGAATAGAAAGGAGGAATATTTATGACAACCGGTTAACTGAACTATGTCTGGTGCACAAATAGTGCCTGGTTAAACTGGATCGCAGGTGATTAGTTAATATAATGCAGATGTTAAAGCGTACCAAGGTGATGCAACTATTCAGTGAATTGGGCACATAGTATCAGGAGGAATTTGAGTTA
The DNA here is from genome assembly GCA_037043235.1 of Rhodeus uyekii. Taxonomy (NCBI): domain Eukaryota; kingdom Metazoa; phylum Chordata; class Actinopteri; order Cypriniformes; family Acheilognathidae; genus Rhodeus; species Rhodeus uyekii. The sequence goes on along the minus strand of JAWRVZ010000016.1, from coordinate 4,806,635 downwards.
TAATTATTCATCCTTGGTGTAGAGTTGCATTGGCTATCTTAAACTATTCTGTGCTGTTCTAAAAATGCTCTTTAATCTTTCTTAAGATAGAGTTATTTAACTTGACTTTGATTCATCAAACATTTTGAATCTGAGAGACATCTTAAACTACAAAATATCTTAAAACTTTCAACTGATTTTGGCTTCTTTACCTTAAAGCATCAGTCATAATCAAATATTAACGGGCACTGCCGATCAAAAATGTTTATAAGTTCTGAATGGAGGGGGGGGGGGATTATTTACTACACAAAGTTTGAGAGATATTTGATCTGAGGAGCAACTTTAAATTTTGTATTAACTTACAGCAGTAAAGTAAATACACTTACTAAAAAAACTTATTGAAAATTACAATTGAAAACAAGTAAAAAAATAAGAAACTGTTAAGTTTAGAATTACTAATATGACAGTTATGACTATGACAACAATGTGAATCAAATTTAAAAGGGCTCTTGAAAGTCTCTCGTGATGCAATATGCCACATCTTTGGCTTGTAAAAGAAAGATGTCCATTCAGCACTCTTATAACACTACAAAACTCTCTTTTTAGAACTAGAGCAAGAAAAACACATTCATTCTCTGTGAAGAGTGGCCACAGGAGAATCAGACTGGGAAATAACTCATTCTTAAGCATAATATTTATTCAGTTTTTCTAATTTTCACAAAAAAGCGCCAGAATCACACCACTGCTCATTTGCATTAAAGTCTGCGATCATAGTCTCTAAGATATTCGGATGGCTGGGGAATCTCCTTAAATGTTAATCTAAAATATTTTTGGGCTTTTTTTATTTTAGGTCTTAGAAAGTTATAGAAAATTACACCTCTCCTCAACAATTTGTGGCATCATTCATGTTTGACCAGAGAGAAATGCACACCAGAAAGTTTAGTAACAGGGTTAGGATTAAATCCCCTTGGTTTCACAGACAAGGCTTAAACTAGTCCCAGAATAAAATGCATGTTTGAGATGTTTTAACTAAAACAACTTGCACTGATACATCACATAAAATACGTCAGTGTCATTGTTTTATCTCAAGATGCATATTTTTTCTAAGGCAAGTTTATAAAAGCTACTGAAATGTCCTAATTAAAACTAAGGCCTAATCCTGGTTTAATCTAAACCCTTTCTGTGGAATCATGTCCAAACCAACTGTGACGATGAAAATTGTCTGGCCATTCATACATTTTTCAATATAACACAATCACTGACAATAAAAACATATTTGAGGTTTAATTTTCAACTGCGAAGAATGATTTTGGCCCATATGTTTCACTGGGTAGGCGAAATAAATTATATAATCTATATACATTTTTTTTACACTAAATTCAAGTAGTTTTTCTCTAAGGATCTACCTAGATTTTCGCCGTTTTTCACTTTTGTGGCTAATTAGGACAAAAAAGGTAACTTATATTGCATTACGCCCACTGTATTAGGGGCCATATTCATATTCCTCATTATTTTAGAAATAATTAGTTTTTTTCCCCAGCCTTATTCCTAAATAACCATGAGCTGGTTTGAATTTTACTATATTTGGCTATTCATAGCACACAGCACCCTATAAAAGACATTTTCTTCCTAGTAATTTAGGAAGAATTTGCTGCTCTGTTTGAAAATTGTGCCGTACAATCACAATCCAACTGAAGCAAATCTCCCAGGAAGAATGGGACAAAATCACACCTAAACCGCGTGAGACTGTGCACTGTGGATTTAGGTACAAAAGAAAAAATGAAAGTGTTTGGACACACAGGGAATGGGAAATAAAGAACCGATTTAAGAAATATTGAGATGTAGATATTAAGTTCATTTCAGATCATAGTGAATAATTTCAAATGCTTGGGCATTTTGTCCATGAGTAATACATTATATAAGGAATTAATCTCCGCTCGAGATTCTCACTAATAAAAATTGATGAAGAGAAAAAAAGAGATGTGGATACAGAGCGATCAAAGGTTCTGATGTAGTCGGCATGAGGCCAGTAATAGAGTCCAGCACTCAGTGGGAGGGAGCATCCAATCATCAGATTCCACAATGCTAGAGGGACGGCTCATTCCTACACACACACACACACACACACACACACACACACACAGTCTTTTTATCTTGAATAGAACATCCCCCTATTTATGAATGTCATCTGCAAAGCTCCGTCATGGCAGTTCGATTTCATCACTCTAAAAACAGTCATGGCAGTCCTGAATCTTTAGCATTTTGCTGCATTCCTAAAGATAATTTCGTAAAGTTTTTAAGCCACTGGAGTTTGTATGGCAAAAACCACTATCAAACAAAAGGCGAAGAGGGAGAGAAAAAGATGCGGTTTCAAACAAAAACGTATTAGTGTGGACTTACCTGATGAATAATCTCAGCCACTGGGAGTTGGTCCACATATGTCAATGATTCGATCTGTAGATCACCACTTCCAGACCTGAAGAGGAAAAACAAGAAGAGACAACTGTCTTCACAGCAGACAAAACAGCCTTTTTTAAATGTAATGTTTTCAAACTTTGCCTGAGGTAAAAACAAACCGTACTTTCAGACTAAACAAATGGCTTGTTTTGTCTTCCATAAAATTGAAGCACACTCTAATCCAAGCACATTAATATGCAGAGGGCTGAAGAATCCCCTTCCGAAACTGCCTACAGTCTGTTCGTTTGAGTGGTGGGATGATGTTTTGGCCCTCATGTGGGCCAGCAAACCTCAGAGACAGGACCAAACGAAAGAGCCCGTCTCTTTTGTATGCGGCTTCATACATGAGTGGGTGCTGAAATTGAATTCAGGATGCAGCTCTCAATTCCACACAACAACTGACTGAGACAGAGTATGATATGGAGTGGAAAGTAGCAAAACAAAAACAACTTTCCTTTATAATGAATAAAGGGAAGACTAGAGAGAGCGATCCTCGTGAAATCCCACTGGACTAGATTTTTGAACAGTTTGTTTCTGCATCCAGAGTTATCAGGAGCAACGCTATTATACGGTTAGCAAGACAAATAAAACAAATCAAGCTTTTCAAATATTTGTTGGGTGATGTGGGGGTGGTGACTGACAGGTAATTTTAGAGGTGTCTCGGCTATTCACTGAACAAACAGCAAACAAACTGAAAAGTGTTTGCATGAAGAATGAGGAACGGAGGCTAACAAAACGAGTGTAGCGCAGCTATATGTTGGAGAGTGGAGGCAATTGGTAATCTATAGTTGGGCACAGCATTTCAGCCGACAAATCACTCCTGTATTTCAATGAGCGGCCTGGGCAGCAAATTCATGGCCCATCGGGATGAGACTTTTTCTATTAGGTGACAAAATGGCCTGTCATGCTAGCCATGTGGTGTAGGTACATTGAACCACTTTTGGACTTTAAATGGCTGAACTTGAATTACTGCAAAATAGAAAAGCAGCAAGAACACGGCAAGATTATTTACTGTGAGCCTGCCAGCTACAACATCTGCACACCAGCACTGAATAAACGCATTGCAGTAGCAATATAACAGATTGTTTCATTTCATCACGTACATATATAAACTACATTTTTAATGTGTGTTTTCAGAAGAAAACGTGAGTGGTGTTCACCCATGCCAAACTCCACAACACCAACAATAAGGTTGCTAATATGTTGTGGATTGGTTTTAACAAGTTTCCAAGTGGTTGGACAGTTAATGTTGTTGCAACTGGAATTGGACACTGCAGTTTTTGGTGCTGTAATCTCACATTGTCCACGTCCGGGTCAAAAAGTTACGCTTGCAAAGACTACAGTCGTCAGCCAACTAACACGACGTTCTGCATCTATGTGAGAGGAAAAACTCTTCATGCCAGAAACTCTGGTTCCCATAGAAACCTGAGACTTTTTGGACTTCATATGCGAATTGCCTGGTCTAGCATGAAAAATATGTTTTTTTTAAACACGGATTAAGCAAAAGCAACAACATTTAAGGGACAGTTCATGCTAAATTTTGTTGCGGATTTGAAATATGTTACTTAATTGTGAGCTCAGCAAGCAGTTTGTGAGATTTCGTTGCAAATATGACCGCTGAGTGAACAGACTTTCCTTGAAAGAGACTTTATTGCACACTCTCTGGAGTAGGTACTTATTTTGAATAAGTGATTTCTCTCCAGACCACTAAAAAAGTGTATTCTGTTGAGGAAGAATGAGTATAGCATGAAAGCATGCATGGCATTGAACGACAGCCGATTGATGGGTTTATACGTCATAACCTTAAAGACTTTAAATTAACTACACATTAAACAATAATAGTATTGTAGTGAATAAATACAGTAATACCTCGGTTTATGAGTGACTTTGTATCAGAGCATTGTATCGGAGTGCGAGAAAAGTTTTCCTCACCCACACGCATTTTTTTGTGGAAAAGTCCTAACGCTCAGCATCTTCGTGTGCATTTTTACTGGAAATATCCTAACGACAGCCTCTCACAAAGCCCATCACCCCTTCACTCGTTCATTCTCTCAGCGTCTCTCGGTTTGGTTCATCATTCACCACAGTGATACTTTTATAAGTGATTTACAGCGGTTTTACCTCGTGTTGTTAACATTAATTGTAATCGCTATTGTTCACGTAGTGAAATATATCCGTACAGTACAGCATATAGACAATGACCTCAAGATGAGTAAGAAAGAAGGGATGAAATTCTCCCTGTAAGCAGTAAAACCCTCCTCTCGTCTCCTTCACGCCAGCAGCGACTCAAAGATAAAGTGCGTTACAGTAAACTGTCAAGTATTTTTAGAGTTTAATTGTCAATTATTACTTAGTATTTATATAAGATGTTAATGATTATAATTTTAACTGTAATTAATAGGGTAAAACCAAAAAGATATTTAAAATGGGCTTTTATGGTTGTGTGGAACGAATCGAGGGATTTTTATTGCATTCTTATGGGAAAATTGTTTTGGTGTACGAGAATTTTGAGTTACGAGCTCTTGGAACGAATTAAACTTGTAAACCGAGGTATTACTGTAATCTATGCAAATTAATCCACAAAAAAAGTGTTTGTAATGTCAAGTCAAAATCTGACAATGTGCTTCTCTGGAATTGTGTTCCTTATCTGATGACAATCAGTTTGATGGCTTGGAAATCTATTATTTATAATTGAACATGCCATTTCACTTGAAAATCTGTCACAATACTGATGTGAAGTTGGTAACAACTTCTGTTTCATGTGGACTTAAAAGTCTTTGCTCATGCTATTGCGAATCGCCAACTCTCGCTGAAATCGAATGACCTTTTGTAAATGAAATGCTAGTTTGAATGCACCTTCAGATTTTTGTTTAAAACCCTACGCATGAGCATTAGTAGTGATGTTTTCCTCGGCAAACCCCACTAAAGAAGTTTGGAAACATGTTGTAATGTAGCTAATGAATCAAGATTCAACATCTGTCACTGCAATTTTGCAAATGTTTTCACGATGACCTTTTAGTTTAATGATTAGCTTTGGTAAATTCATATGAAAAACCATCAGAAGGTGTCTAGAGAGGGGGTGAGTGTGTACTGAGAGCACACTTTCATTTCTTTTATGCCCACGCCGAACCTTCTGATTTATTTTTCATTCCATAACATCACCTGACATTTAATTACTTCGAGACTTGAGACCCGCACTAGGCTGTCAACATCATCACCCTGGGCAAACCTGAATTACAATACAATCTCGTAAAGAGTGGGCACGTATCATAAAGACGAGTGGGGAGTCTATTAAACCAGCCTCCTCTGTAAAACTTAATTTATCTAATGGAAGCCCTCTGATTCAGCAGCAAAGCCTGCCGGAAAAGAGCAGGCAAAAAACAGGACGGCTAGAGAATGATTTAGCATCGTCACGCCTCTACTGTCATACTACACACTCATGGAGGGAGAAAAGAAGAGTTGTGCTGCTTTTAAACACTGGGGAACATGATGTTCTACTACGTATGCGAACACTTAAAGGGATAATTCACTCAGAAAGGAACATTCTGTCATCTACTCACTCTCATGGCAATCCAAACCAGTATGCGTTTTTCACTGGGGTTTTTTTGAAGACCATCTTCATTACATTTTAAATTGAATTTGACGCTGGGGTTGACACTAAACTGAAATGGCTTGAGCTGAATAATGACACTATTGTCTTCTGTAGAGTTGGTTTATTGCTGAAACTCAATTTGTTCCATAATTGAAGAATTTTGCAACCCTAATACTGTTATTTTCCAGTACAGTGGTACCTCAAGATACGAAATTTATCTGTTCCGAGGCGGCCTTCGTATAATGAGTTTTTCGTATCTTGGAACACATTTTACATGTAAAATGGCTAATCTGTTCCAAGCCCTCCAAAAACACCCCATTAAATTTCATAATAAAGCTAAATTGACCTATAAACAATGAAATAACGTAAAATGTCGAAGCTTACCTTTCGAGTGAGGCTATCTCCGAAAGTGGCGGCAGAGGAGGAGGAGGACAAATGGCAGATAACGTACGTACACTTAACTTTACGAAAACACATAAAAAATGTAAAGTTTGGGGTGCGGAGTGGCTGAGCTAAAGCACGCCAGCACGTACGTATAGAAGATGCATGATGGGAGGGATGCTGTCCAATAGAGAGAAGGATCTCATGGCTTGGCTAGCATCAGGAACCAATGGGAGAGCAGGAGGATGGTGGCGAGTCTACTATAACTAAGATTGCGGCGTGCGGCGCGAGCTTCAAAATTGTTATGGGGTGAATCTCGGACTTTCAGAAACCTTTCGTATCTTGAAAACTTTTCGTATGTAGAGCAGTAAAATTTTTCGTCTTTGCTTTCGTAACTTGGATTTTTCGTAAGTTGAGCCTTTCGTATCTTGAGGTACTACTGTATATTACTTTGAAGCAATCTGTATTGTATAAAGTGATATATAAAAAATGGCCTGGGCATTTTTTGGTTTATAAAACTGGTATGAATGATCTGTTCTAGTGTGTTCACACTTGGCATGTTTAGCTAAATTAAAACGAACATTGATGCGACTGATCTGTTAGTGTGTGGCTCATCTGAATGAGTGTGAACGCTACTCTCCAAACCCTGATGTGCACCAAACAAGGTTGATCATTTTGTCCTTTGTAGGGTCGCATCTTGTATTAAGATCCTGAGTTTTATCATCTGTCTTTGTGTACATAGTGTGTTTTTCTCTCCCTTTCTTTTTCTCTGAGTATGTGTTGCAGATTGGTTTCCTCCTCCTGCTAATCACTTGACTGTGATTGGTCCTACCGAACACCTGATATAAGCACCTCCCCAAACATCCATTCTCTGCTACATGTCTTTTTGAGCCTCATTGACCTAGTGTTGGATATCTTTGATTAGTTCGCCTGTGTTTGTATTGTTATCGTCGAGTAGAGTGTCGTGCCAGAGAGATTGTGTTTGTTTAGTGAAATTGTGAGTGTTTGTTTATTTGTTTGTTAGTGATCTTGAATCTGATAATCCTGTTTCCGACCATTGCCTGTCTGACCACGATTTGACTGCCGATTCTGAACTGTTCACTGAAACTTTGTATATACTTGTAAATATATTTGTAAATACCTTTTTGGAGCTAATTAATTCATTTGTCTCAGGGTGGTAGGGGGTTTGAAGCCATTTTATTTGTACTCATTTTGCACTTGGTTATGTAAAGGGAGTTAGGGATGTTTGTTGTATTTTTCTTTTCTTTTATTTTGGAGGTAATTTAGTTTCTATAAAATAGATTGGTTTTGTTTGTTATTTTGGCCTTGTCTACCCCTGAAGATTTACCCTTTATTGTAAATAAAACTCATTTAGATAACCTCTCTGGTATTTCGACTCTCACTTCCATCTCGGTTACGGCTGACCCCTAGCGGTCGTAACACTTGTGACAAGCATGTCCCGTTTTTGGTTCATTCACCAAACCATAGTTAGTTTGAAAGCAAACTGAGACCGCTGAATAGATGGATCTCAATCCACTTGCAAACTAACTCTGGTCCGTGTTACATACCTATTTCATTCGAACAGAACCAAAGACAAAAATGGGACATGCTTGTCACAAGATGTGACCCTAAAAAGGACAGAATGCTCAAGTATACCTGTTTTACCTTGTCATAATCACAATGTTGCCCATCACAGTTTGGTACAGGGGTCAGAACCGCCGCGTCTGTTTTGACTCCTTTACACATTTCATAAGCTCTTCACAAGTTCTCAGCGGGTAAAATACCATCATATGTAATTCGAATGTAATGTATCGCTACATGTACGCAATAAAAGCCAACCAAGCAGGTTCTAAACACATCCTTATTCTTTTAGGTTCTGTGTTAAAATGCCAATGTGAATGCTAAGCAGACCAAACAAACCAAGAGAACCAAACTACAAGTGTGAACACACCCGAATTGACTTGGTTCATAGTTCATGACCCATATATGATACTGCCGATGTATTATTCTCTTAAAACTTGACTTGAAAGTTCCCTCTTTGTGTAACATAGAACAAGTTAAAGGTGGTAATCAGTAAATTTGAAACTTTAAAGGTTAAGTGAAAGCTTTTCACCCCTAACGTCAAAAGCACGCTGCTGCCACATGAGAGACATGCATTGCTCCAGATGTGACAGAACTAGTCCATACTGTCACAGGCAAAGACAAAGTGTGCAGGTTACCAGGAATTAGAGAGCAGACACATGTCCTTGTCAAGGCAGTCTGATAGAGTAGAGGAGAGTGGGAGATGCCAGCCATGCATGACAGCTGTAAGACAGCAAGAGACAGGGGACAGAGACCTTCCCTCAAGTGCATATGCTGCCGTTTCACCCACAGATGTGCCAGTATAGGAGTCATGACAGGCCGGGAAAGTGGGGAAAAGAGAACACTTCCTTTTCTTTAAGCAACAGCCATCAATGACTGTATCGCTTGTTGACGGCTTGTTCAAGCTGACAAACCGGTGACCTAAACTAATGTGGCATGCTTGAAATGTCAGTTATTAAGAACAAACTAAAACTCACTATTATTAGCATTATTTTTTAACGTCATGTCTGTCGCAACACATACAGTTGTGAAGCACCATAAGTAGTGTCAGATCTTTTCTTCTGAATTGTGACATATGGAGCGAAATGAATTAGCGGAAAAGAAAGAAAATGACGTGGAAGGAGATTGAGGAAAAAGAAATCCTGTTTCCATAGGTTATAAATGAAGAGCTTTTAGATTTTTTTCCTCCTGCAAACCAATAAAAAAAAGCTTATCCTCTCCTCGGGTCATTTAGAAATGAAATTTCTTTGAATTTTAAAAAATTGAGTGTTCATCGGAGTGGACTTTTGTCACAATTGAACTTGAAATACACCTTATTTTTTTACTGGACTAGAGGAGTTTATGTGGTTGTAATAAAAATATTCACATATCCTTCCATGGGTCAATTTGACCCCCATGAGAATTAATTCGATTTTTTTGTCAAAAAAATTAAACAATCTGGCACAATCCAGAACAAATACAAACACAAATGAAGGCATGAGAGTATAGAACATCCACAAAGCAGAACTCACTCACATGCACACACACACACACACACACACACACACACACACCTAGGAATCCCAATTAAAATGAAGGGTGGGTGGTTGAATTTCACATTAATTGCGCATGGGTGCAAAAGTTCTAATTTTAGTCATCTTTCTTTCATCAAAAAAAAAGACTGTTTTAACAGAGGTGTGCAGAAATTTTTATATCGACTGTACATGTACATGATCAGTTAACTTGCACTCTGTGCTGCTGTTGGCTGAAGCAATCTATAGCACACAAATCGCATTGCTTCATTGAGTTTTCTTTTACAACATTTGTACACAGAGTTGGTATTTAATGCCGTTTGTCACTGAACAGTATGTAAACCTTATTTATATTAGTAGTAGTATCAGTAATCTGGTGGATTTAGAAGGCAGTATTTAATGTACTTTAAAGGATTACCAATGCTTTGTTTATAAAATATAATAATAATTGTATGAGTATTTAAATCAGTTGCATTTCAAGTAGTTCAAGACTGTATTTAGATTTTTACTAATGTAATACTAATAAATGAACACTAATATATATATTTATTTTAAAACATTACTTTGAGCTCAAGAGTTTATTACGTTTTGAGAAAATAATTAAATGAAAAACTTTATTACAATAATAATGTAATACTCATATTATGTACAGTTGTAATATTAGCAGTTGCTGCGCATACTTTTGCATGTACAGTTATTTTGTATTTAAATGAAAGAATGTGAAGATTGTGCTTATTTGTATTAAAATGAGTAGCATTTAGAGGTAAATAAAAACTAACAAAATATCTACAAAACATTGCATAAAAAAAAAAAAATATATATATATATATAATAAAAATGAAATGGTATAAGTTTTATTTATATATATATATATATATATATATATATATATATATATATATATATATATATATATAATAAAAATGAAATGGTATAAGTTTTCTGTACAAAAAAATGAATAAGTATAATTTTAGGGCTTCGGGTCATTGTGACCCACGAGGGTAGAATGTGTTTCAGGTACGGGAGGAAAGGAAGACTGGAGTGGATCCAAGCAATTCAGTTTGTGTCATGCCTACGTCACAGGGGTGCCAGGCTCTCTCACCTCCCTCAGTCAGTGCTCTCTCTCTCTCACTAGCAACATGCATCTGTCACTAGTCAGGCTCATCAACTGCGCCACACATAAGCACACACCTCAGTTCACTCAGCGTCTGGCCTTGAATAAGGGAAGACTCTCAGCGAGAGAGTCAGAGAGTGCGGGAAGAAGGACATCACCATCTTCAGTGGGCAGTGTGCAAAGCTATGCAGATGATCGACGAAGTAACACTCCCACTTACCAACCGGGACAGCTAGTATGGGGCGTCCGTCTGCATGTGCCCAACTTAAGTCCCAAGTACATTGGTTCATTCCAGGTCATAAGGTTCACACCCCATCATAGATGAACAGAAGCACATTACAGAATTCACCCCACAGCGCACGTCTCGCAACAGAAACCTCACCATCTTCCCGTTTCTGTTCCCTCCACAGAGTCTGGTCCCAGAGACAAGCCTCCCGTACCACTAGTCTTTGACATGAAGGAGATCCTGGACTCCCGACGCTGTGGTGGCTGTTGCAGGTATCTGGTAGACTGGAAGGTTTTTGCTGGGGCGTGCCATGTAGGGGGTGGTACTGTCAATGGGTGCCAGGCTCTCTCGCCAGAGCTCTAACCACGCGCACCTGTCACTAATCATGCTCAACATCTGCACCACATACAAGCACACACATCAGCTCACTCAGAATCTCTCCTTAAACTAGGAAAGACTCTCAAAACCATCTCTCTACCTGCTATAAGACTATTTAGCTACTCTGTGTTCTCGCCTTGTGTTTCCCTGTATGTTTCCCAGTGGATTATTACCAGCAATACTTACCTGCTCCAGCGGCAATTTATTGAGGTGTGTGATCGTCAGCCTGCTTCTCCATCAGCCATCCTGATAACCAGCAAGACGGTGACTGACTATCATCACCCTTTCCATCATCGTGCATAAACTGCTTCTCATCTGTTCATTGAGTGTCTGCTGTGTACCCGCAATAAAGTGTTTTTCTGGATTTAATTACCACCTGTCCCATTGTGCATTTCCTGACAGAAAGCCAGACCCACACTAAAGGAGGAATCCAGAGTGTGTAGATCACGGGTGCCCAATACGTCCACCACGATCTACCGGTCGATCGCAAAGGTTGTGTGGGTAGATCGCATGGAATTAAAGCAGACGTCAGCTCATCATCCGTCCTCACTATGAAATGTCACTTGATTGAGGTACAGGGCAGCCAGTCTGACCTCTGATACACGGGTCACTGCGCATGCACACAACAGCGCCAAGTGCTGCAAAACTCTAGCACGCTAGCGAGAAAGCCTCCAATTTATTCAGTTTAAACTTAAGAAAGGGTATAAAAATGAGTGGAGGAGCTGGACAAAGTAAGAAGTTCAAAACTTACACTTCTATACGTAGTGGGAGTTGGACTTTTTTCACCATGTCATTTCCGAAGTGCGTTTGCCTCAATCTGCCAGTCTGCCATCGCTATACCGAAGAAGGGAAATGTGGAGCGACATTTTCAAACTACGAAACAGAGTTCCCTCCAAAAAGCGAACTGAGAAGGGTGAAGGAACTAAATCTCTTTTTTATTTCCCTCTTGTCTGCTCGTGTTCTGCAATGGTCCAAGACAATGCGTTATCAATCCGGTCTCTCATTTTAAAGGGGTTTTTGGCCACCCAGCAGGTGATTCTTCCATTGACGATCAACTGTACCATCTTCAACAAGTCTTCCATCAAAGAGTATGTCTTGATGCTCAGAACGCTTGCTGCTGCCTTGCCCTTCTCACCACGTATCGTCAGAGGCTAATCCAGCGCTGCGCTATCAAATGTCAATTTATCACGATAACGTGGGTCTTGAGAAATGCATTCAGCACTCCATTTGTGCCACCCAACACATGGCAGACTGCCTGGAAGAAGACACCACATTGTAGTCCTCCACTCAACATCGCCGATCAGAAAGACCCGGACCTCCAGAAGCAGAGCCCATCGACTGTCTCCCACCGAAAGACTTTGACGTCTGCATTGTGGGACAAGTGGGCGTTATATTGCTGGTAAAGTAAGTAGGGTGGGATGGTAATCAGAGGATTGCCAAACTCTCTCACCACCACCAGTCTCCGCTCCTCGTCTGCACCACGGATAAGCACACACCTCCTTTAACTCAGAGTCTGGCTTTGAACAAGGAAAGACTCTCAAAACAATCTCTCAAAGATTCCTGTTCTGCTACAAGATCATGTTCTCTCCTTGTGTTTCCCGGTGGATTATTACCCGCAATACTTGCTCCAGCGTCAGGTTATTAAGGTGTGTGCTCCGTCAGCCATCCTAATAAACTGTAAGACAAAAGACTGTTATCATCATCATCATCCTACTTACCATCACTGCCTATAAACTGCTTCTCATCTGCTCACTGAGCGTCTGCTGTTTGCCGACAATAGAACAAAATGTTCAAACACTTGTTTATCTGGATTCAACTACCTGTCCAGTGTGCATTTCCTGACTGACTAGAACTTAACTAAAAGTGTGAGCCTGCAGCAGATTTTCATTTAGTTCATTTCACAAACAGTAAAATAAGCAAGCTGATTCTGATGGCGCTAATTCCTCTCACAGCAAAACGACGGACGGATAGGTAAGGTAGTGAAAGCGTACGATGATGAAGATCCTAAAATAGACTTTAAACTTGAAGAAAGCACAAACACACTAACCTCAAACAACAACAATGCAGGGCCAGGAATAGACCGAAATTCATGAGGGCAAACAAGCAACTGATGAGATAATTAACAAAACACACCTGAACTGAGGACTCAAATCAATCTGTAACCATAGTGAAAAACAGGCAGAACAGAGGAGAACTGAACTAATTAACAGATGACAAGATTAACAATGAGACTCAGAACAGAACAGAAAAACAATCAAAAATAAACTCCAAACGTCGGAGAAGAAAAACTCAAAACGTGACAGAAGACTTCACCCTAAACAACCAGAGGAGTTTTATTTGAATAATTTATATTTTTATATTCAGTATTTTTTTAACATACTAAATGTTGAGACTAATTTTCGTTTAATGTGAATTAAATTCAGACGGATAGATAAGACAGGCGGGGTTTGAAATTCCCACTTTTAATCAATTAATGCACCCTAAAAATTATTATTTTCTCTAAAAATAAAATGTAATTTAACTAACCCTCTTTTAAAATGATCTGATCCCAAACTTAGTGTGATCATCATACTGCTTACACATGCATGTGATCCAATTATTAACATTGAAAATGTAAAATATCAGAGGAAGGACAATTCACACGATGCTTAGTGAAAATGATCAGCGTTCTGCAGCATTTCAGAAATTACTGATCTCATATTATTTACTTATCAATTAATTATTTATTCATCATATGATCATGTAATTCGTTGATTTTATTATATTACATTATATAACTGTATTCAAAAAGAGTAAACTTTCAGTGAGAAGTATTAGAAATGATGGTGCAGATGCCGGTCAAGCAGGTTCGGCAATAGCTTTAATCCCATGGCCGTCAGACTGCTCAACTCTTTTTAATTTTAATGTGAAATGTTTTTTAAATGTACTGTTGTTATGAGCTATTGCGTCGAAATTTCGTTCTGTGAACACAGAATGACAATAAAAACATGAACAACTGGTAGTCTGACCCATTCAAAATGAACAACTTGGGTTTCAAACAATAACTAAATGAGTAAAGTTCATAAACTTTGCAGTTTGCTTGATAAAGTCCAGAAAGTTTTTTAAGTTAAAAATCAGAAAGTTTTTTAAGTAGTTTTAAAAGCTTTAAGTCAAGATTAGGTAGCTGAATGATATATAATGATTTAGCATGTAGCTAGCATGAATTAACATTTTGTTAATATGAATTAGCATGTTACTAAGATGATTTAATTGTTTCCAACATGAATTAGCATGTTGCTAGCATGGTTTAGCATATTGCTATCATTACATAATGCGAATTAGCATGTTGTTAACATGAATTGGCATGTGATTAATTAGCAATAGGATTTAAAATTATTTAACATGTTACTCACATTAATTAGCATGTTGCTAACAAGCTCTAACATGTCACTAACATGATTTAACATTGATTAGCATGTTGCTAACAAATTAACATATGACATATTTTCTAGCATGTCTCAAGATCGTTGCTAGGCTTTGAAGCTGAAATACTCCATTATAGTTTATGTGTAAAATTCCTCAACCCCTCATTGAAAGCATAAGACAATTTTCATTTTTAATCTTCAGTCAGATCTGTATGAAAAAATAGCACAACCCGAGTCAGAACCGGTCTGAGGTCTGCGGCGAATTTGGTGTTTGTAGCTTGAAAACCAAGGAGATTTTTGCTAAGAATAATGATAAGTTTAAACAGTAGGCTGTTTTTCTTTCTCACGCTAATATAATAACGCTGTTTTTCCAGTAACAAACAATAATAATTGAGTGGACATAAGGTGTGGAAAACCTGAATGAAAAACCTATGGCTTTTATATAATTATTAGATATAAACTATATTTGAAGATTAGGGGGGGAAAAAAGGTATAATTATGTTTACATGATCTGGTTTGTAACAGTGAATAATGAAATAATTATGCAATCAGTAAAAAAAAAAACAGGCTTTCTTCTCAAAAGCACAAAAATGTATTGTAGTTTCATTTTAGGTCCAAATGCAATGTGATTTTAATCATATGTGCTGCTGCTACTCCAATACAGCTACAGTAGATAAAGCTAATTCACTTTGCTATGATGCTGGAAATCTAATGTATTTATCTAGCCTCATCCACACACTGACTGCATTACAGATTAGTCTGATGGCAGAGAGTCTTTTTTTCTTTTTTAGATTAGTAAACCAAGAAATACTACTGCCATCTTGTGGCCAACATGTTTCAAAACACAGTGCCTGCAAATGCTCTTGATATGCAAGGATCAAAACTAAAAAGCTCACAATTATACACCATTTAAAACATATATTTTCAATTTCATTCAGACTTTATATGTATATTTTTCTACAGTAAACATCCAAAAAAATCTAGTAAAATCTAGATTTTCGCATCTGTAAAATCTGTTTACATTTCGCATCTCACTTATTTGCACTGTCCATGCTCATTGCACTACCTTAAATTTAATGCTCACCTTAAGCTAACAATTGTATACATCTACCTGTAAAACTCTGTTATAGTTAGAGACATCTGTATATACATTTACATTTATAGCACATATTCACCTGTAAATGCTGTTTATAGACACCTGTAATTATATTTATAGCACACACTCACCTGTTATAGTAATAACCATCTGTATATTTATATTCATTGTACATATTACCTGTAAATCCTGTACATCTCCATATCCTGCACTTATGCAACCATTGTATATATCCTGCACTTGCTGCTATTGCACTTCTGGTTAGACCTAAACTGCATTTCGTTGCCTTGTACCTGTACTTGTGTAATGACAATAAAGTTGAATCTAAATCTAAATCTAAAATATATATTTTCAATTTAATTCAGACTTTATATGTAAATTTTTCTATGGTAAACATCCAAAAAATTCAAGTAAAATATAAGTAAAAAAAAAAATAATAAAAAAAAAAAAATATATATATATATATATATATATATATATATATATATATATATATATATATATATATATATATATATATATATAAATAAAAAATAAACCATTTCTGAACAATTTTAATTTTGTGCTATCATTAATATAATTATTATGCCATAATATTTGTTAGTGCTTGTATTTTGGGGTAAAAAAAGGGGGACATAATTAAAACAAAAAAATGCATTACTAGGAAAATATATTTTGTATGATGAATGTAAAAACATTAAATAAAAATCCCATTTATTCTAATCCAGCGATTTAGATGCTCGCACAATTTTCCTGCTCCTATTCACATTTGATATTCCTTCAAGCTAAACTCAGAAAAGGTCATCCAATCTCTTCAAAGACGGATGTTCTCATTGGCCTGATCCCACTTGTACAGTTCCTTTGTTTGGACCCATTTTCAGCTACTTTATTCACAGTGAGGTTCTGAATGCTATGAATAATTCTGCGCACTAGTGTTCACATGGGGACCGTGTGTTAAATGTGTTTAAGCCGTGAGGACATGATAACAGAACCTGGTAACATCATCTTTGTTGATCCTTGAACAACATTCAGATCTGAGAGACAAGTTTACAGCTTATGTCAAGTTTAGAGTGCTTCTACATCTGTGTTATTCACCATCATTTCCCTCTGATTTTAAGGACAGGACAAAATTTTCGGACAGGATTATTGCAGCAGGATCAATAAAACATGCTGAACCAGGAACGTGTGCAGCTCAGCAAAATCAGGACGTGCAACAGTGATTATCTTTGAAGGCTATGCTTTCAAAACGAGTACATGCAAAACGTCAGATGTAAAAAGTTTTAAAACATTTAATAGATTTTACATTTGTGTTGAATGTTGAGTTTAGAGTTTGAGGTTGAACATTTTTGGTGAATAAAACAAATTTGAATGTTCAAACAATGGAGGGGAGAAAAATAAACGGCAACACTTAAAGGGAATTTTTCATAATGTATATAAATAATTATTCATTCTTGCAATTACAAACATTACAGTAATTGCAATTTTTACAAGCAAGTGTAAACTACCTAAACTCAGTTCTAATCTCAGAAATTGCAATATCAGCATTTTTAGTATAAAGTATAAAAGTATATACTGTAGTATAAAACACAAAATCAAAAGTATGCACTACTATACTAAATAATTGTCTCATCTCTATAAATGCTTTACTCAATTAACGGTCTTTCATAATGATGCGACTATCAAACAAGTTATTTTCATCTCTTATTTAGTTTCATTCATTTGTCTCAGTAAATTCAAACTGATATGAATATTAAATCAATAAATTACTTGGAATATAAATTTCTATAGACATCATTATATAAATCTTGTTTGCAATTTCTGAATATAATTAATAATTATTATCTCACTAATACACCAGTGGGCGGGGCTAAAGACGTGCCGTTGTAGCAGTGGGCGGGGGCTAAAGATGTGCCGGTTTAGCAGTGGGCGGAGCTAAAGATGTGCCGGTTTAGCAGTGGGCGGGGACTAAAGAAGTGCCGGTTTAGCAGTGGGCGGAGCTAAAGATGTGCCGGTTTAGCAGTGGGCGGAGCTAAAGATGTGCCGTTGTAGCAGTGGGCGGAGCTAAAGATGTGCCGTTGTAGCAGTGGGCGGAGCTAAAGATGTGCCGGTTTAGCAGTGGGCGGGGACTAAAGAAGTGCCGTTGTAGCAGTGGGCGGAGCTAAAGATGTGCCGGTTTAGCAGTGGCCGGGGGCTAAAGATGTGCCGGTTTAACAGTGGGCGGAGCTAAAGATGTGCCGGTTTAGCAGTGGGCGGGGGCTAAAGATGTGCCGGTTTAGCAGTGGGCGGAGCTAAAGATGTGCCGGTTTAGCAGTGGGCGGAGCTAAAGATGTGCCGTTTAGCAGTGGGCGGAGCTAAAGATGTGCCGGTTTAGCAGTGGGCGGAGCTAAAGATGTGCCGGTTTAGCAGTGGGCGGAGCTAAAGATGTGCCGTTGTAGCAGTGGGCGGAGCTAAAGATGTGCCGTTGTAGCAGTGGGCGGAGCTAAAGATGTGCCGGTTTAGCAGTGGGCGGGGACTAAAGAAGTGCCGTTGTAGCAGTGGGCGGAGCTAAAGATGTGCCGGTTTAGCAGTGGCCGGGGGCTAAAGATGTGCCGGTTTAGCAGTGGGCGGAGCTAAAGATGTGCCGGTTTAGCAGTGGGCGGGGGCTAAAGATGTGCCGGTTTAGCAGTGGGCGGGGGCTAAAGATGTGCCGGTTTAGCAGTGGGCGGAGCTAAAGATGTGCCGGTTTAGCAGTGGGCGGAGCTAAAGATGTGCCGGTTTAGCAGTGGGCGGAGCTAAAGATGTGCCGGTTTAGCAGTGGGCGGGGGCTAAAGATGTGCCGTTGTAGCAGTGGGCGGAGCTAAAGATGTGCCGGTTTAGCAGTGGGCGGGGGCTAAAGAAGTGCCGTTGTAGCAGTGGGCGGAGCTAAAGATGTGCCGGTTTAGCAGTGGCCGGGGGCTAAAGATGTGCCGGTTTAGCAGTGGGCGGAGCTAAAGATGTGCCGGTTTAGCAGTGGGCGGAGCTAAAGATGTGCCGTTGTAGCAGTGGGCGGAGCTAAAGATGTGCCGTTGTAGCAGTGGGCGGAGCTAAAGATGTGCCGTTGTTGCAGTGGGCGGAGCTAAAGATGTGCCGTTGTAGCAGAGGGCGGAGCTAAAGATGTGCCGTTGTAGCAGTGGGCGGAGCTAAAGATGTGCCGTTGTAGCAGAGGGCGGAGCTAAAGATGTGCCGTTGTAGCAGAGGGCGGAGCTAAAGATGTGCCGTTGTAGCAGTGGGCGGAGCTAAAGATGTGCCGTTGTAGCAGTGGGCGGGGGCTGAAGATGTAGAAGCGCCCGCTGATCTTGCACTATAACCTCATAATGTGACAAACTCCGGTTTCAATAAAAGCTGTTTTTGGATTAACAAGGAAGTTTTGAGTTCAGAATATTTTTTGATAAAAGTGCATTAATAAAATTAATTTTAACAGTTAGCCTAGGGGTATTAAACAACATAAAACAATAACAGATCTGTACTCACATCATTTAGCCTATCCGAATAGTCAGTCCCTTAAATACACAGACCCGATGAATAGGAAATTGCATTATCCTCATGCCCAAATTCATTTCTATTAGTATTAAGCTTTCAATGACTATAAAGGCAGTATAAGCCAACTGGATTGTATAAGCGTACTGAATGGGCTAATTTAATCAATTAACTACATTAGATTCATTGCATTTTTCCAGGAAACAGTAGTATTGAAGCTAATTTAGAGACTAACGACTGTGTTCCACTAACCTCTGCTTTGGCGGCTCTAAAGGGGATGTCAGATTGATGATGTCTTTGGTGATCTCCACTTTACGAACACTTCCGAAAAAGTCAGTGATGAGGACACTCCCCGGATCTCTCTGGAACAGGTCAGTACGGTGGCCAGGAGTGGACACACACTGACTTTGCGGGCACACCTTAAACTGGAAAACAAACACGCAAATATCAGTCAAACGAGACTGAGGCACACAAACAAAGAGATTAATTATGGGTTGCCAAATTCTAAGAGCGCATTCATTCCCAAATGGTTTTGCAGTTTATTGGAAGCTGTCAGAAATGAATACAAAGAAAAAGAACAAAAATTACCATTTAAATAACATCTTTTTGCACACATCCAGCTATGCGGTGCAGGAAAGTATCATTAATATGTTAGAGAATTCACAAGATGATCACAAGAAAATGGGCTTGAAACACAATAAGGGGCCGTTTACACAGAACACATTTTTCTATTTCACTGTGCCAGTTCTCCATAGCTTTTCAATGTAAATAAGCTCCAGATGGACGTCTTTAACTCGTGCACTCGGGTCTCGCGTCTTTTGCAGTCTCTCGCGCATGACACGTTGTTCTAAAAACGCAGCACTCAAGTTAAAAGTAGTACAATTTGTGTCTCTAGAACTTGTGTCTTTTTCCATTAAACAGCGTCTCGCATTTTTAACGACAAAATCGCATTCTGTGTGGATCGGCTCTAAAAGCCGTTAAAAAGTGGGATGATCATTAATGGAGGTTTTTATGTAAAAAAAAAATGAAACAAATTTAATTAATTTGACTCTTTATAGGTTAAATCCCAAATGATTAAGCATTTGTTTCCCTATGTGTTCCTATCTAAACATTTAATACATTGTAATTTGGGACCTTTATTTTTAATCCACTCTAAGCTCTAAATCATCCTTTTTAGTATGACCCTAGGATGAAATATTTTAAGACCCAATTCTGTCCATCTGGAACGAGGTGTGTGTGCGAGTAGGTCAGCATTTTCAATTTCAAGTTGACATTAAATTGCATTCACATTACATTTCACACTTCCATAATGTGACATATTTCAGAGCGAAACTGAATATTCAATGAGATTCAAAAATGTCTGGGTTTCTGTATCAGAATGGAGCCAGACCTAAATGTGGCTTAGCAGTTGATTGTGGAGAGAATGGAATTTTTGACCTGGTGGGAACCGAGTTCCTGACTGGTAAATGGAGGAACCATTTGTTTCTGCACATCTGCATATATGAATAATGCACAATAAGACCAGTAATGTAGACTAAGAAGATTTATTTGATGCAAAGCATTTCAGCTAACCATAACGACAGCGTAGTTTAGGCTGCAACGCTGTAAACGGCTTTAAAAAGGGGCTTTCTACCTAATCAGAGTAATTTAATTCAATTTACCCAAAATAAGAATAACGAATAACGAAAAATGTTTGATAAATGAAAGCATTAGAGAATTAATGCATTAAATACGCTTACAAAATTCATGAGCAACAGCTCCTAAAGGCCAACAATATTTCTGTCAAACGAAAGACATCGTAAATCAAAACATCGGCGTGCAGCCATTTCATTATTAACATATTAATACATTAGAAAATATATTAATATCATCACAGTCTTGTAATGTCTCTTCACACTTCCTGTGTCCTTTCCTTCACCTGTCTCGTCAATCCCTTCCCTCATTAGTCTTGTCACCTGTTCCCCATTTTCCCTTGTATAAAAGTCCTCATGGGTTCTCTTGTCTTGGTCAGTTGTTACCAACGTTTCGTTGAGTGTGGATGTTCCCCTGTTTCTCGCACAAGTGTGCCTTTTTGTATCATATTTAAAATGTTTATGTTTTCAGTTAAACAATAAAGAGAAGTTTGTTCATCCTGTTCTCCTCGCCTTCATCATCCCGCACAAACGCTAACAAATAAATGATTTGCATGATTGCGAATTGTGATATTTCGTCCGACTGTACACTACCATTCAAAAATTTGAGGTTGGAAAGACATATCTAAATGTTTTTGAAAGAAGTCTCTTATGCTCAAAATGGCTGCATTTATTTAATCAAAAACACAGTAAAAATAGCATTTTTGTGTATTGTAATTTAAAAAATAACTGTTTTCAATTTTATTATGTTCTAAAATGGGTATTATTCCTGTGATGGGAAAGCTTAACTTACAGCAGCCATTAGGGGTTAGAGGGTCACACATTTCCACACATGTTAGCAAGACAAAAAAAGGGACAGATTTACTAAACCGGACAAACTAGCGTAAGCGAGCAATTGGAAAGTTTATGCGTGTGATCTACTGACGACGCGTAAAAAAAAAAAAAAAAAAAAGACGCATTTCATTACGCCCAATGCAATCGGCCAAGAACAGTGCAAATTAGCAACTGGTTTAATACAGCCGCAAATACCAATCATTAATTTAAACACTTTCTAAATTTTGCATCTGTAAAGGCATCTACTTCAAAAGCATATGCACAAAAATAACCCTGTCCAAGCCTTTTCGGTATAAATTTTTCACAGTATGTCTTTAGTAAATTCAGATAGACGTTTTTTTAATGCCAAAAGAGGGTTTGCGTTGGCGTAAGCTGTTAGTAAATCTGGCCCTGCATTTACTGGTTGCCATATCAACACTATATATTGGAACACATTTAAAATGTATACATTATTTGACTGGCAAAACTCAGTTTTAAATGAGGTACGCATTGATTTAAATGACATGACTTGAAGGCCAAGTGTGGTAAATCATACTCAGAAATTGTCCTCTGCATTTAACCCATCCAAGCTAGTGCACACACACATCAGGAACAGCGGGTACAGAGCACACGCATACACTGCTAAGTGTACGCACACATACGTGGAGCAGTATGCAGTCGTTTGCGATTGGGATTCTGTGCCTTGCTCAAGGGCACATCAGTCGTAAGTATTGAGGGTGGAAGAGAGCGCAGAAAACACCTTTGGGATTAGGCATCACTGCATCTACTTAATGACAATCAACCAAACTTGACTTTTAAAGATTTCAAAACGACATTACATCCAGTTAAGAGGCAAGTGTATACGGTAATCCCTCAGATAGCTGAAAAACCACGAAGTAGCCTAGATATATAAATCTACAGTAAATCTTTTCATCATTTTTCTTTTTTTATCTTAATTTGAGCTTTTGTAAACCCTCTCAACAATTATAAATCCTCCAAACAGTCTTATGTAAACCCTTAAACAATTTTTAAAACTAAAAATTACTTTTACATGCTTTACGTAAAAGATGAGGTAAAATGTACTGCATTACTCCAGCTCTTCTGAAAGCACCGCTTCATCAGGCGCTTCGGAAGGTGCTGCAAAATCTCGACGTCCAGCGTCGTAACTTCCATTTCCACTGTAGGAGTACCAGTGGGAGTTTTTTGTTTTGTTTTTGCGCAAGGAACAGAGTGATCGGCAGTTGGTGACACGGTTTATTCTCTTGTGTAAGGATGTTCTTATACACCTGCATGGCACCATCGATTACATTTCGGAACAGCAACGAATGAATCATTTTATTAATACAAGACGTATCTGCCCTCAGAAACCCGCAATATAAAGAGGAGTCCGCGATGTAGATTTACATATATTTATAAATCTGCGATGTACCGAGTGCGCGATAGGTGAACCGCGATTTGGATTTGACAGAAAAAAAAATTCTCATTGGCTAATTGATGTACGTCAAACCCGGTATTGCTGGGGGTGGGAGTGGATATATTGATGTTTTTTTCCATGTTGCTTACGAATGCGGCCACACGCATTTTACTTTTGCTTTAAAATTAGCAGAAATTAGGGCCGGCAATTGCATGAATGGTGGGTTTGTTATTATTCTTAATGAACAACACAAACATGGCAGCCTCGTTCTTATGGTAGCTGCATAGCTTTCAGTAGAGCATTGGTGCTTACAACGCCAAGGTCATGGGTTCGATCCCAGGGAAAGCAAGAACTGATTCAATGCGTTCCTTGAATGCAATGCGAGTCGCTTTGGATAAAGGCATCTGCCAAATGCAGAAATGTCAAATGGTGCACTTGATGTGTGTGTAAATTAGAAGTGTTGCCTTTGGATGCTGTCACCTTCATCAGGCAAAGTTTACAGATTGCCTCATTAGTGTTTGCAGTTTCCCTATTAGCACTGGGTTTAATAGGCGCTTTTACATTTTGCTTTGAAATCAAAAATGAAATCTGACTCCTGCTGAGCTGTGCTGCGACTCGTTCGGCTCACGCTGAACTGAGCAAACGCGTTCAGTTTTTAATTGTAGTCTCTGTTCTCCAAATGAACAAAATGATTTTTATAGTATAACAAAAAAAAATGAAACCACCGGTCTGATGACAGACTATTGCATCAAGAGTAGTGCATACTTGATGCAATTTCAGAATTAAGCCGAATGAACCTTTGGCGACAGAGCTGCATTATTTTCCATCAAAACTCCCAGTGCACAGTGACAGCCAGAAAGACATTCTGCAATCTTTCTGATGATGAGAGTGAAAGAGAGCTCATTCATGTGAGAGATCATTCATGAAAGATCAAGTGGCCCATTTCTATCAACATTAAAACCTCTCTCTTTCTCCCACGGGAAATCAATAATATCACTGCTAATGCAGTAGAATGGGGAAAGAGAGAGACAGAGAGAGAGAGGGAGAACAAAAAAGCACCAGAAAAGAGGCTGTTGTTGGACCTGTTTGATCTGGGAAGCGCTGTGCCAAGCAGAGAGGATGTGGAGGGCAGGAGAGATCAAAATGGATTGTGGGAGTTGGTGGGACTCCAACCACTCAGATGAATGGAAGAGAAACTAAAGCTCGCCCAGGCCTTAAGAGAAAAGGTCTCCCTCCTGACTGTTTCAAAGCCGTTTGACCCGCACCTTTATTAGTCGCTCTGTTTAAAGTGGTGTGTTATGAGACCTGTGGTCCGCAAGGCCGATCTTTTCATCTGAGGCAACAGGACGTCTTTGTGACCGCGCTTTTTAAGTTCAATTTATACCAGTATTGTGGATGAGTGCTCCTATAGGACCTTACAGCTAGTTTCCAATTATGAGGTCAGAAAAAAAAAACAGTAAAAACTGAGGACTTAAAGCATTTGCATTCCCCATTATTATTTGGCTGGAATTATAAACAGGTACCAACACAAAACGCACATACCAGATCATTCATGTTGGCTTGGCTAGCCGGATGGACTTCCTCCAGGAACTCCAGTAAGTAGAAGGTGTACTTGTCCATCAAATGGACCCCTATTGCCAAATCTGGCTGATGCTGGAAAGACAAAATAAAACAGGTGAACCAATCCCGATTTACTATACTAGCTTAATAGTTTGACATTTATATTAATTATTCATGTTCAGGGATTTTGAGAGCATCATGTTGCAACAGATGTGGAATCTAGTCTATTGTAGAGTATTACGTTCACGTCAAGTAAAATGTTTGCAATCAATTGGTATACTAAAAACGTATTAAGAGATATTAAAGATATAAAGATTTTAAAAGGAAAAAAAAAAGTCAAAAATGTCCTTTAAATTTATGTCATTCATTAATTTTAATCAATTAAATAAAATAATCTCATTGAATTGGGGCATCAATTTAATAAAATTGTCAATTTTTAACATGCGTTGAAAAAAACTAAAACATTTTAAAACAAATATTTTGAATTAATTCTGATTTTAAAACATTTTGGATTAGTTTTAAACAATTTCATTAAGGTTAATTCAATGTCTCTCCTTTATTATAGAAAACAAAGCAATAACTTATCAATAATTTCATTAAAAAGATAAACACGGCTCATGTAGTTGGTCTGATGCAAATGTTCAAATACACTACTATTCAAAAGGTTGGGGTCGGTATTCTCGCTAAGTATACATTTATTTGTTCAAAAATAAAGTAAATCAGATCCTTTTTGAGATTATTGCAATTTAAAATAACTGTTTTAACGTATTTTAACAGGCATTTATTAAATTTGATGGAAAAGCTAGATATATTTGCATATAAAGTTTGATGGAAACATCCCCCTTTATAGGGACACACCAAGCCTTGGTGCTTGTTTGGGGATGTAGGTTTGATCCCAGACCCCATTCACATCCCGAAACCCTGTGATTTCCTATCATTTTGATCCCCAAAATCCATTTTGTATCATTTTTATGTAAAAGTTTTTTAAAGGTTATTCAACAGCTTTAACGCAGCTATTTTCAGCCGTGCAGAAGATCAAGAGCATCAGGTTTGACTCACTGAGAGCGAGTCCTCTCCCACTTGGCTGCTGGCCAAAGCCATGAGATTCGGCGAGTAAAACCTCTCATACATGGAGGCCCCCTGGCACGTGTCTATGATGAACAACAACTCGTTGTACCTGCAAAGAAAGTAGGCTGTTTTAGAGCCAGTCGATTCTTAGTTGTCAGCTTTAAACCACCTTCCCTGTCTAATATCATCAGTAATTAAATCTGGTTGTCAAGTAATAGAGACAGATCTGCCAGTGCTCACTATACAACCAACACACCACTCTCTACGAGCTGTTCTCATGGTAACAAGAGCGCAGCACCCATTAATGCTCCATTCACGAAAAATATATGTTACAAAAATTAGAAACCACTTCTGGCCATCTCAGAAGAGCGAGAGCGAGAGAATGAGACGGCTTGGAATCGCATGTGTAATGGGGGAGCAGTGAAGCACAAAGGGGGCTGCACTAATTTATTGGATCAAGCCTGCAATTACAACATTGACAGGGACAAAACGTCCTGTGCTGTAGTGCTTTACAGGAAGTGAGGAAGCTCTCATTGCACCTCACAATATTTACACAGCGCTGGAACCTAAACAGACTATTAGAGCATTTCTAACACACAATTAAAACGTTAGGCAGCTGCAGCGCTTCTGCCATGTACATCAACACTGTACGGTGAAACTACAACACGTTTCATGTTCCTGATGGTACTTAATGCGTGCTTTGGATTGTTTTGGTCATTTTCTGTAAGTTGCTCTCAAAAGCAGCAATTACAAACAATTCATTTGTTGATATGACTGGAAGTGTGCTGTTGTTTTTACACAACTGCTGAATAAGCGTACAATACAATTAGGCATTGCGTGAAACATACTCAAGTCCTATTCACTAGGAGGCACTTTTTTGTTCTCTGCTTAGGGGTAAAACAAAGTTGTAAACTACCTTTGTAGCGATTTACTGTTAGTGAACATCCAGGTGCCACCTTCACTGCTGTGAGCGATGTTTAGGAGGAATATATAAGCCTACGACCAGATTGCTTTCATAGTGTAAACACTCGTGTGGTCAAATGTGTTGGAACAGCCACAAAAGACTGCCTTCACCTAATGAATAAACATAACGGGAAGTGTGCTAAGCCAGACTTGGTTTAAACTTTGTTGGCTAAAGACCCAAGCTTGGTTTGAAGATAAAAAGCGTACCAAGAACAATGTTCTCTCACGGTTCCTGATTTCATTTTGCAGCTGTCAGAGAAGAAACGAAAGCTGATGCCATGTTCTTCTGTTTTCTCTGGGTGTGTTCCTATGTAAATTGCATGAGCTTATTTCGTCCATTAGATCAAAAGATCTGAAAAATCATAGGCACATTTCCACCCACTGACACTTCCCATAAAGAAATTAGCACAAAAGTGGTAAAAGGTGGACAAAAGTGACACTAAAATACCAGATGTAAAAACACAGTGTACCAACACCAGCAGATGACATGGCACCCAAACCATCACTGACTGTGGAAACCTTACACTCGACCTCAAGCAACATGGATTGTGTGCCTGTCCTCTCTTCCTCCAGACTCTGGCACCCTGATTTCCAAAGGAAATGCAAAATTTACTTTCCTCAGAGAACATAACTTTGGACCACTCAGCAGCAGTCCAGTCCTTTTTGTCTTTAGACGCTTCTGACGCTGTCTGTTGCTCAAGAGTGGCTTGACACAAGGAATGCGACAGCTGAAACCCGTGTCTTGCATACGTCTGTGCGTAGTGGTTCTCCAGCTGCAGTCACTCTTTCTGAATCTCCCACACATTTATCAATGGGTTTTGTTTCACAATCTTCTCCAGGGTGCGGTTATCCCTATTGCTTGTACACATTTTTATACCACATCTTTTCCTTCCCTTCGCCTCTCTATTAATGTGCTTGGACACAGAGCTCTGTGAACAGCCAGCCTCTTTTTCAATGACCTTTTGTGTCTTGGCCTCCTTGTGCAAGGTGTCAATGGTCATCTTTTGGACAACTGTTAAGTCAGCAGTCTTCCCCATGATTGTGTAGCAACAGAACTAGACTGAGAGACCATTTAAAGTCCTTTGCAGGTTGATTTAATTAGCTGATTAGAGCGTGGCACCAGGTGTCTTCAGTATTGAACCTCTTAACAATATTCAAATTTTCTGAGATACTGAATTTGTGATTTTCCTTATTTGTCAGTTATAATCATCAAAATTAAAAGAAATAAACACTTGAAATATATCAGTCTGTGTGTAATGAATTAATCTAATATACAAGTTTCACTTTTTGAATGGAATTAGTTAAATAAATCAACTTTTTGATGATATTCTAATTATATGACCAGCACCTGCAGTTCTCACTTTTGTCTTATGGCAAGGTGCTCCATCATGCTGGAAAATGCATTGCTTGTCACCAAATCATTCTTAGATGGTTGGGAGAAGTTGATTTCGGGAGATGTTATTGGACGTTATTGGAATTCTTTATTCATGACTGTGTTTAGGCAAAATGATTGAGCCGCTCCATTGGCTGGGAAGTAACCGCACACATGAATGGTCTCAGGACGCTTTACTGTCGGCATGACACATGACTGATGGTACCACTCACCTTTTCTTCTCCGGACAAGATTTTTTCTGGGTGCCCCAAACAATTGGAATTGGGGATTCATCAGAGAAAGTGACTTTACCCCAGTCCTCAGCAGTCCAATCCCTGTACCTTCTGCAGATTATCAGTCTGTCCCTGATGTTTTTCCTGGAGAGAAGTGGCTTCTTTGCAGCCCTTCTGGACACCAGGCCATCCAAGTCTTCACTCACTGTGTGTGCAGATGCCCTCAAACCTGCTGCCAATCCTGATCAAACTCTGCACTGGCGGAGTCCTTATCCCAAACTGAATCAACTTTAGGAGACAGTCCTGGCGCTTACTGGTCTTTCTTGGAAGGCCTGAAGCCTTTTCACAACAATTGAACATCTCTCCTTGAAGCTCTTGATCATCCAATAAATGGTTGATTTAGCTGCAATCTTACTAGCAGAAATATCCTTGCCTGTGATTCCCTGTTTGTGCAAACAATGATGTTTCCTTGCAGGTCACCAAGGTTAACAGAGGAAGAACAATGATTTCAAGCAGCAATACAGCAAATCACCTTTGAAAGTAACTTGGCACTTCAAATAACGATTGTATTGATTTAATCTTTGCGCCAGCAGGTGGCGACAAAGTGACTGTTAAAAAGGTATTTGTAATTTAATTGTATTTTCCAGCAATTTTTATTCATCCAGAAATGAAACAAGTGAAGAATATACGAGTATGTGAATCCTTCATTCAAACAGTTTTTTTAAATATATATATTTCAGATTGATTAAACATTTTACATTGACATAGACAGCAATTAACATTTTGTTATTTTGTTTAGCTGTCTGTTTCTGATCTCTGGTTGAAACGAAAAAAAATTGTGATTCTCAATTTACCCAGAGTCGTGCGCCTCAAATTCAGGTATAGGTACAGCTTACCTTCTTCACTCCATTTGTCTCTGCGAACCTGAATCTATTTGGCGTCACAATGAGGTGGGGCAATTCGAAACTTCCACACTTGCTTTCATTCGCATCCATTTCATCTGATGCCATTATGTCTGATGCAGTTTGGCCCAATGCGGTTATGTCTGAAGCCATGTCGCCCAATGCATAATTGTACGAGATCTGACAATAACATTGTTTTTCCTGAGACCTTTCAGCCTTAAAAAACGGAAAATCAAATTCAAAGACTGGAACTAACAGTCGTATAAAGAAGATTTTAGTGTTTTGTTGTTTCCCAGTGAATGGATGCTGGCACGAATTTGTTAATTTAGTTTCTATACAAATATTTATCCAGATCATTTTACAATACACTCATATAGTGTACAGTATACTCTCATAGCGGCTTTCTCCCTGGAACAACCACAGGTTACGTGACTCAATTAAGGGCATAAAAGTGAAATCCATGGATCCACAGTGGGTTTCAAACCTATAAACATTCAATTAACAGCCAAGATCTTTTCATAATGTTCAATAATCAGCCAAAACCAACATATATTGTTTAAATCATGTCAAATATATGAGAGTTACTGCATTTCCACTGTAGCTCTTTCTATGACTACCTCCTCTTTTGCCACATCTGCTCAAAGGCATCAGCCAGCTCCATGTTGCTGATCTCCTCAGAATCCTGGAACTTCAGGAAGCCATTTCCACCATGACCTGAGAAAAAGAAGAGTCACGGATTCAGGAAAAAGAAAAAAAAACAGCCAGCATTGAGGCCATGACCGATCTAACCTGTGAGGTAGATGAGAATGTTGCTGCGATCATCTGAGAGCAGACGTTTGGATCGAGGGGTGCTGGTGGGGAGACGCCCTGTCAGGACTCGCAGGAAGTTCTCTACCGTAACCTGCACAACAAAAAGAAATGCTTTTAAACAACAGTAGCAACTAGCAGAACCTTTGATGACAAATCAATACAAAACCAGGAGCAGCTTCACCTCATATCCTCTGTAATCCACCTCCACATCATCTCCATACACATTGAGCTCCATGTTCTTATGACTGAACACAGTGGCCGGTTTGGGGTTTCTATAGTTACAGGCCATATCATCGGCTAGCATCAGCACAATGTGACTGGGAAGGCAGAGCAAACACATCTAATCAGAGCAGACAGGAAGACTTTTACTGTGGCTAGAGACACAAACATCCCTCCTCATTGTGTGATAAAACAGCACACATGCAACAAATTAAGCAACGGCAAAACAGTACGTGTTACTATAATGATGTGTTACTAAAAATAGTTGATATATAATGGATTAGTCCAACTACATTGCGGTTCAAGAGGCCAGTTTACTGTTTTTTAATTGTCTAGATAAGACACTTTCCAGCATAATTGAAGTGAACGACCTGAAGTTTACCTGTCTGGAATGCCCAGTCTTTTTACGCTCCTGTAAACTGACAGCGTGTTCGCAACATGCCGATAATTAAACCAGAATCTGGATGTGCAGACCTAGACATAATTAGAAGCATGATTAGACGAGTACAAAAATCATGGAAAAAGCAGCAATTTGTGAGGTTGCAACTCTAAAAACCTGTAGATTACCCCTTTTTTTCCTTTAATATACAATATGCTCTTCTATTTGTACTTGTTATTACATTAATGCAATGCATTTATATATATATTGTATGTAATACGTTTTGTGGAAACTGTGGTTTCTTTCAGGATTCTTTGATGAATAGAAAGTTCAAAAGAACAACTCAAATGCAACTTTTTGGTAAGTTCATGAGCATCTTTACTGTCTTTTTTATCAATTTAATGTGGCTTTACTAAATAACAGTACCATTTTTTATTTCTAACTTACCCCAAACTTTTGAATGACAGAATATCAACAACAACAAAAAAAGCAGCTAAAAGTTCTCAGCACTGATAATAACAAGAAATGATTTTAGAATGATTTGTGAAGAATCATGTGACACTGAAGACTGGAGAAATGATGCTGAAAAATCAGTTTTAATCACTGAAATAAAATACATTTTAAAATATATTACAACAGAAACCAGTTCATTTAAATTGTAATAATATTTCACAGTATTACTATGGGGAATCTCAAGTTGACTTCATATTAAAATAAAACAAAACAAGCTGAAAATATGGTAAAATACTTAAAATATATATATATATATATTTCTTATTTTAATTTTCCTTTTACCTTGATGAGCTAGTGTTCCCATTGTCTTGAAAAATCTGGATATACAGTATGTGACGCCATTATGTAACTTGCATTTTTATGAATGTACTTTTCACTAGCTAAGTTCTAAAATATTTTATCAGGTAGAAATCAAATATTTTACCATTTTATTTTTATATTTATATATAAATATATTATATATATTTGAAAGTCTTTCTTTATTCTTTATTCTGTATCCATTAAATCAAGAACAAATGGAAAAGTCATGAGACCTTTGAATATTGCTGTAAAGTCAAAAAGATTGTAATATAAAGGCTGAATATATACTTTACCATGCATATTTGAAAACAGTTTGCATTTATATGCTATTGAGTTGCTATGTTTCCGTAACGAAGGTACATTTATAAATGCATGCATTAAAATTCCTTGTAAATTCTCAAAAGTCAAACTTACGAGGACTGCCCAGTTGTTGGTGTGGCCACTGTTGAAAAACTGCCCTGCTTTTGTCTAAACAACAATCAGAAAATGAAATTATTGTCCAGATGAACAAGACTCAACATTTGATTTCAATTCAGTTTAATTTGTATTTTTATATTTGTACATGCATGTAATGCGTCTCCTTCATGCAGACTTTTATTGCATTACTAATTTCATCAATCTGTGAAATGTGAAAATTCTCTCTTTTGGGTAAATCACAAGAAAAAACAAAAGCAAGTTAAGGCCGTACGTAGAGACTTTGGCTTTTTTAGCCACTGTATGAAAGCTTATGAAAGGTACTGATATTATGGGAGCAATATGGCAGCAAAGCAAAAGCAAAAACTGTTTCCAAATGCACTGTTTGAATGCTTGCTGTGAGAAGGTCATGTGATGTAAAACCGGCTTTTAACAAGTGATGCTCTCAAACTAGCTACAACTAAAACTATCGCCAAATATTCATTGCCATTTATATGTTAAAATATCGAAGTGGCAAAGAAAACAATACAACCCTTATCAAAAGAAGCATGTTTTAGCACATTTTCTTTTTTATGAGAAACACAAGTGCAAACTGAAAGTCTTTCAGACAATTAATTGACCTACAAATAAATGAAACTGCATTAGAGATTAAATTTATAATGCAATTAGTTGGAGTGTTTTTTCGACCTACTTAAGTAGGACATAATCTTAATGTCAATTCTTTTTACTTCTATTGTCTCTGTTTGAAATCTGGTTAAAGTGTGCTGTCAAATCAAATAAAGTTATAATTGGGTACTTCACATGTGCTTTATTATGTTAGCTAACCCATCAAAATACAAATCAAAACAAAACAATATTAAAACAAGATGATTTAAAATCTGCTGTCTGTGTGTGAAGTAAAACTTTAACTTAATATCCAAGAAACAGTGGACAAATTGTACTCTAAGTGGTCTTTTAGTTCATTAATATTATATTATATTGTGAAACTGATGGACTTGTGTTGATATAGATGTCTGAACACATCAAATGCGATGCAAGAAAGAACATTTGAAGACGACAAGATATTTTGTTTTGAGTTACACTGATAATATTTCTGAGCAACATACCTGATATCTTACATTTGTACATTCAAAATGCTTTACAAAATTGCAGGCAAGATGACAAAGAAATACAGACAAGCTTGTGATTTGTTCATCTGAAGAAAAAACTGTGAGCCAAGATAATGACATAAATAGTTGATTAAACAAATCCAAATTCCCAGAGAAATGTGCAATTTAGAACAAACACACACAGGCTGTGTATCAAAAACAAGTCAGTACTGAATGTCTGGGCATCATAATACATATACATATATGTGTGTGTGTGTGTGTGTGTGTGTGACAAATCGGAAACAAGACAGACATCAAACAATAAAATAATAATTTAAAAAAGAAGCCTTAATGCTGAGTTGAGACAATCACTACTGAAAGCTGCACTGCCTGTTCAATGAATCAAAGAGACGCTTTACAACAGCTATGAATAAAGACACTTACCTCAACATAATTACTGTGTACGTGTGGTATGAAAACAAGCAAATGAATACATGCACATATTGTCATTAAATTATAATAATCCATTTTGACTCGTAACCGGTTTAGTGACAGACTAGAACTGCAACAGCAACCAGGAAGTGCTTTACTTCCGGTTTGATTAAAAGTCCCATTTTCCGACATAAAAGTCAAATAAAAAAGTATTCTGAATATGAATATAGTATTTTCAGTGACAAACTGAATATAAAAATATAACTCAACCATTTTCAAGAAACCGTCAACACTTGACAAATTAATTATAACACTTAATTTTACTTAACTTTAGAATTAAACTTATTTTAACACTAAATCTCTCTCTCTCTCTCTCTCTCTCTCTCTCTCTCTCTCTCTCTCTCTCTCTCTCTCTCTCAGTTGGATTAACTGGGACAGGTCGCAGCACTTGCATATTGTTGTCCTGTCTTTGGTTTCATTGCTTCTATTGTTGTAAGTCACTGGATAACATCCCGTCACGTTTCTTGTAAATAGCAGAATCATTATGCGCATACAACATTGCTACATTGATTATACACCAGATTATTTCTATTTAATCTGATTATAGACCAGATCAAACTGAAACAGGTTGTTTGATTTCTTCAGCAGGCTTGATTTTCTCCATGACTTCAGGACAGAGCAGCTAACCTCATCTCACAGGATGCTTGAGAATTACACCTTACATGATTTACTCCATAATATATCCGTGGGACCTGGGCACTGGAACGCTGACGGGGGATTAAGTGAGATTGTAGGACAGATGGAGGCTAAAAATGTCAAAATCCATCGTGGAACATTTGGTGCCCGTGTGACACTTACAGTGAAAATGATGTCAGAGTGTTACTATAGGTTGTCACATACTAATATAATGCAGGATTTTATTAGTCCCATTAAAACACATTATATGCAGCGTATATGTTTTTCTTGACATGTCATTATTTTACATGCCATTGAATTGTCAAAATCAAAAATCAATATACCAATCAAAAATCAAAATAAAAGGCTGGAATTCTTAAATAATTGCTTTGGCATTATCAGTTTTTCAAAATTAATATTATTTCATAATGACCAATAAAGTCAGACAGTTTGTTTTAAAACACATATCTATAAACATATATATGATCATACGTTTTTTATTAATATAAACATATAATTCATACTATCATAAAATATATAATAGATAATATTATATATTACAGATAAATGTTCAGTTATTGTACACTGCATCTAATGATTAAACTATTTATTCATTAATATGCATATACATATATATTTGTATGTGTGTTTTATATATATATCTACCAATATATATATGTATATATATATATATATATATATATATGAGATGTGTGTGTGTGTTTATATCTATCTATATATCTATCTATCTATCTGTGTGTGTGTGTGTGTGTGTGTGTTTATATCTGTATATATCTACCAATATTATATATATATACGGTGTGTGTGTGTTTATATATGTATACATCCATCCATCTATCTATCTATCTGTGTGTGTGTGTGTGTGTGTGTGTGTGTGTGTGTGTGTGTGTGTGTGTGTGTGTGTGTGTGTGTGTGTGTGTGTGTGTGTGTGTGTGTGTGTGTGTGTGTGTGTGTGTGTGTGTGTGTGTGTGTGTGTGTGTGTGTGTGTGTGTGTGTGTGTGTGTGTGTGTGTGAGAAAACATAATTTTTAAACATTATGTGCACAAACAATTCAAGATACATTCAAACTATATTGATGTTTTAAATAATGCAGGCCTAGTAAAACTTTCCCCCCACACACAGCAGCATCTGCCCTAGTTTCCTCCTCTGAACTCCAGAGACGCGCATCAGTCGTCAGGACGCGCGCGTCACTCCAGCAGCGTGCAGGTGTATCGCGGCGTGTCGGCGGAATCAAGCGAGAGCAACACTAAAGCAGAGGCTGATTCAAGCATGTAACGTGCCAAGCCGTGTTTGTCCATCTAGTTCAGTCTGCACTTGGAGAATGCGCTGAGATCGCAACCACACCGCGGATTCGTGAACCTGCAGCAGATCGCGCGCAACAATCAACTCAACAGCGTCCACTTTCCCGAAACAGACATGAACACCAACGATGCGAAGGAGTACCTCTCCAGAAGAGAGATCCCTCAGCTCTTCGAGGTGAGCGTTTGTGTCTCAACTTTTGTTGTGGTGAAACCTTTACAAATAAAAACGACGGTGAAGTTACTGGCATCGGGATGTCGCTCCGCTGGGAATCGCTATTGAAAGATGGAAACGCGTATGGTTGATTCGATATTAAAAAGGTTATTTAAAGTTGATGATTCTTAATTAAACGGCATGCTTCATTTAAGGACACGTGCAGAGGCTTTGCTGTAAATAATGCAAGTGTTGCATTAGATTAGGTGGTGTCAATTAGAGAGGTTATTTACGCCCTAATTTGCGTTTTTACGCACTGAAGGTGCGATCGAGTCTGAAACTATGCGAGTGCTCATCGATGATTGTCCATCGTTGTTTACTGTGGTAGGCGTGCTGTCATAAGCCTAACCATGCTTATCAAAGTCAGGTCTTATGGGAAATAACGGGCTAGGACAGGCTTGTTTAATAACTGTTTTCAATGGAATTATTTGACTGTAGTTTTGAGAAAAGTAGATCATTCTGAGTGCTTCTTTTGAACAGAGAGTTTGGTCTGCAATATCCTGCCCATATGATGAGGAGGATGATGATTTGCATTAGGGTGTTTATATAAAATGCATATTTAATTGTTAGTTTACCCCCCCCCCCCCCCCCAAAAAAAAGCTGAAATTTAACATATGAATACTTTTGTATAAGGTACCTTTGTTTACCAAATTAAAATATTTGAAGTAACATCTGAGAGCTTTCGGTTCCTCCATTGACAGCTGCGCAACTACCACTTTGATTCTTCAAAAAGTTAAGAGATCGTAAAACTAATCCATATCCATCGCTTTAAATGATTAACAGATTCGGTTTAGGCTTTTATTAACATATAATTTTGGAAAATTACATTAAGGGACCTCTTGATGAAAATAAATGTTGTGATGTTGTTTCCATCAAGAGGTGCATCCGTTTTTGGTCAAAATCTTGTTGACGATGCAAGAGTCCATGACTCTGTAAAGTCTCCTCCAGCACATGCCAAACACTTTCAGTGAGTTTAAGGTCTGGACTCAGAGATGGCGATTAATGTGTGAAAATGATTCTTCATGATTCCTCCCAGCCGTTCTTTCACAGTTTGAGCTGATGAATCTGGACATTATCATCCTGGAATATGGCCATGATGTGTCTTCATACACGGTTGTTCAAGAAATGAAAAGCTACACACTCCATCAATTAATGTTAGAAGAAATGTTGCCAAACATGACATTTGGAAACAGAATAATCACTGTATTAATGATCCAATCATAGACTCTTAATCATTTGCCTGTTTAAATACAAACAGCAAATTTTTTTGGTCAGGCACTGTGTTGTATGTGTGTGTGTATATATATATCACTAACGTATCCCTTAGTATATGTATGGAAACTAGAGCATAATAAAAAAATGCATGCTGGCAAATGTTTACAATGGTAATTCTGGATAAACAAAGTATACTTCCTTGATCTGTCACTGATTTCCTAGAGCCTGCTGACTGGTCTGATGTACTACCGTCCAGATGACCCTCTAGACTATCTAGAGATCTGCCTTAAGAAGGTGAAGGAGATTGGTGGGACTGACAAAGTTCGGTGGGACACGTTCGTTGGACAGGAGAAGAAGTCTTTACCGCCTCTGAATGGTGGGCAGTCACGCCGATCTTTTTTCCGGAATGGTGAGTAGGAGGTGTTGTCCTCAGCCAATGTAACTCTAAATTGTAGGCAATGCTGAAATTCATGCAAACTAGAACTGGCCACAAACTGCTGTGTCGTTGTTCCTTGCACAGCAGGCTCATTATTCATTATTTGTATGTTGTTAGAGCATGGCAACCATCGGTAGGGGTTTTCCTGTCTTTGTGCTGGGCAACATTGTTCTACCCACCTCGAGGCAATGAAAAAAGGCAAATGAATGCAAAGTACCTCTACAGTAAAACATGCCCACTGAACAAAACCTATTCTTCCAATGATAGAGTATCAGTGGGCTTTCCTCTGAATGTTTTGCATTGCATTATTGAGGACTTCAGAAGCTCTCATGACTAACTATTTGCATTCTTCCATGCAGTTCTCCCGGACAGCCCCAACTTCCCCTATCGGAGGTACGAACGCCTCCCACCCATCAACCAGTTTTCCATTGAGAGTGACTCAGACTTATCTGAGACAGCGGAGCTCATAGAGGAATATGAAGTGTTTGACCCTTCCAGACCCAGACCCAAAGTCATCCTTATTATAGGTAAGAGCAAAGACTGGGTAGTTCATCACTGGAGAGAAACAGGCTGGAGTCTGTGTATGTGCACTTGTATTTTACCCTGGTATTTCTTTGAATTAAAGACATTGTGTTATAAAAACAAGGTTGCTCTAGAATGAGTAAAAGTAAAGGCATTTAAAATGTTACAAAAGATTTCTACTCCAAATAAACTCACTTGCCTATTAATCATTAAAACAAGAGTTTAAACTTTACTGTATGTAACATCAAAATAAATGACCATCTAATATATATATATATATATATATATATATATATATATATATAACCTTTCCATTAGGAATAAAAATAAATAAACATTTCCTATGGATAAAAGCATCTAAATAATAAAAACATATACTCATATATGTTATACATGCATAAAACATGCATACATAGTCTGTTAAATATTTAATTATGCATATTTTTTTCACCTACCCTATTGTAGCATTTAGATCCCCTTTGTCATCGTCTAACGTTCACTTAACGTTGCTATAAATAAAGTTAGATAAAAATAATTTTAAATAAAGTTTAGAAAATTCAAAATGAAAATCCATTTTTCATATTGTACATTATAATTTTGTGATGCCTAAACTCTCTTGTAAAGGTTAAAATGTTTTTGCTTTTTTTTTTACATTAATTTAAATAAAATAATAATTTAATAGTGCCTATAAAATAATGATCATCTTATTTTACTTGGTGTCACAGTTAAGTCTACTAATAAGATGAAGGTTATTGTGCTTTAATAAAACAAATTCCAAATAGATTAGCAACGTAACGGTGTGCTCAAAATAAAACACCAGTTAATGAACAGAAAGAACTGAATGGCTTAAATACACAACTATTGAAATTAACTAGTGGCTTAAAAATGAGAACAAAGTCAAATTAACTAGAGAACTAAGGCAGGCAAAATGGGAACAGAACACAATGAAAATGAAACCATAACCATTACCAATGTTCAGACGTTTAATACTGGTGCATCCCTAATTTACACGGGTAACCACTGGACTAAACTCTCTGTTTCACTCCAAATGTTGCGTTTGTTAGATTCAAATTCACGTAGGTGCTATTTGAGAACAGCCATTGACTTTTCTGTTCAGTGTGCAGAAACACATTGACGCAGGAAACGATGTGATCTTGAAATCAGAGACCCTCCTCTCGTCAAAATCCAATCATAGGAGGTCAGTGGGGATGCATTGATGATGGATACCTGCTGTAAACAAGGCAGCTGAGTGGTAGGGATGCTAATAGTTCAGACCCATATCTGACAGTTGTACGTTTCCCTCGTGCCTTATCAGACTTCCCTGAACAGCATGCATGTCTTTTTAAGTTAACTGATGTCATTTTTCGAGGGAAACGTTTTCTGTGCTGAATGTAACCCACAAGCAAATACATGTGAATATCCCATCAGTCAAGTGACCACCCACATGCATTATCTTACTGAGATATTAGCTGTAGCAATTGTTTCCTATCACTGATCGGCTTTCTGTTTCGTTTAGGAAAATGTGCTGGGTTTTAATACTTTTCTCTTGTAGTGGCCAACTAATCTGGATTTTAATGTCTGAAACTGAGAGGGATAACAGGATATGTGTGTGTGTGTGTGTGTATATATATATATATATATATATATATATATATATATATATATACATACATACAGTAATACCTCGGTTTACGAGTTTAATTCGTTCCAAGAGCTCGTAAACCAAAATGCTCGTACACCAAAACAATTTTCCCCATAAGAATGCAATAAAAATCACTTGATTCGTTCCACACAACCATAAATGCCCATTTTAAATATTTTTTTGGTTTTAACCTATTAATTATATTTAAAATTATAACCATTAAGATCTCATATAAATACTAATTATTTTTAGAGTTTAACTGTCAATTATTAACAATTTACTGTAACACGCACTTTACCTCTTCACTGCTGGCATGATGGAGACGAGAGGAGAGGGGAGGGGGTGCGGGGTTACTGCTTATATATTTCAATACATTGTAGCGTTGCTTTTTTTAAATAACCAGACCGGTTCCTTCTCATTCAGAGATTTTATTGAGAACTATTTCTCTAATCCCTCACAACTGAACTCTCTCTCTCTCTTGCCCCCCTGAAACCCCGCCCTCTTAAAGTGACAAGACTGTTAACTTAAAACTTATTGAACACATCATATTAACTAGTTCCTTCAACATTTGTAACAATATTACAATGTGAAGAATAGCGATCACAATTAATGCAACAACACGAGATAAAACCGCTGTAAATCACTTATGTATATGATCTGTACAGAGTTATAACTGTTATAGTATGCTGTTCTCTAAAAGTGTATGGCCCTTTAAGAACGTCATTATGCCATGGGTGCTGGACTGAGAACACATGTGAGCCTCATTAGGATGCAATGTGTCGTGTTGGTAACGCATGCTCCATTAATACCTTTTCATCATATTCACATGTAATCATATTCACAACAACTTATAAAATAATGCATTATAAAATAATGCACTGTGGTGAATGATGCTCCCAAACTTTGCGACGCTGAGAGAATGAACGAGTTAAGGGGTGATAAAGGGATCTTTTCCACACAAAAATGCGCGTGGGTGAGGGATTTTCTTCTCGTACACCGATTTGCTCGTATACTAAGTCACTCGTAAAGCGAGGTATTACTGTATATATACGTGTGTGTTTTTGAATGCCAACTTGCCATTTACAGCCACACACAAAAACAGTCTATAATCCACATTGGTGTTTTAAACTAGTTTAATATGGGATATTTAATAATATTTATTATTATCCCCCTTTTATAGGGTTAGTTCACCCAAAAATGAAAATTCTTTCATAATTTATTCACCCTCAAGACTTTCATTCATCTTCATAACACAAAGATATTTTTTTGATGAAATCTGACAGCGATGCAACTGAAAATTATTGCTACTAAAAATCGAAAACTAATCCATATGAATTGAGTGGTTTAGTCCTCTTTTTCTGAAGAGATTCAATCGCTTTATATTATGAACAGATTGAATTTAGGCTTTTATTCACATTTAAACAACCATTCAATTGCTGTGGATTAGTTTTACGATCTCTTTAACTTATTTCACAGTTTCATTTGTGTAGCTGTCAATGGAGGGACAGAAATCTCTCAGATTTCATCATAAATATCTTCATTTGTGTTTTGAAGATGAATGAAATTCTTACGGTTTTGGAACGACATGAGGGAATCGTGAATTAATCTGTTCTAGTCCTATAATGTGCTGATTTTATTGTGTTGTGCAGTCAGTCTGTCTGTCTGTATAGGAATGTGTGAATTTTCTTTTTCGTTCCCCAAACCAGTTCAGTGCAAACTCAGATTCTGAAGATTTCATTCGTCATGTCACAGGGCTGATTGCCTACACAATAGGCTCATTTGAGATGCACTGCGCTGTGCCTCGCCTGAAATGTAGGTGAGAGTAGGCGGCTGAGGGGAGGAGAGGACGGAAAAGAGTGCAGCCAAGACTGACAGTTCTCTCTTCTCATAGTGGATCAGACACCTACAAGATCAATGGCGGATTCACACTTATGGGCTGTGTTGCTAATAAACTGGAGGACATTTAAGATCTGTTGTTTTTATATGTTACACACATTATACCTTTTTACACATACTGTGTTTGCATTATGGAAGTCTGTCCTGGAGGCCTATTGTCTTACAGAGTTTAGCTCCAACTTGCCTCAACACAGGAAATATGTCTAGTAAGAAATTGATTAGCTGGTTCAAGTCTATTTAATTGTGGCTGGTGCTGAAGGTACTTGTAAAAAAGCAATCACGTCCTTATAGAGCTCGTAGTTACAGCTTGTAAGATGGGAATTGTTTGAGAGCTCACTCTTGTACCATGTGACTGCTGTACCACCTGAACGTTGAAGATTAATTTAGCCGTTGATAGTGGTGCCATAGAAATGTATATTTCCGAGGACGTGAACAGCTCCGAAAATAATGTCACGTGTTCTCGTCTTGAGACTACGGTAATTACATCGTGGCGTGAATATACATGATCTCTGCAGGACAGTGGCCCTCCAGCAGAAGGATTGGACATCCCTGGGTTAGAACATTTACACTGCACACGGATGTGGCGCGGCAAATGCATTGCGTGATCGGTGTTTCTGCACCAAATCTGTTTTTCCTGGGCTGATTTAAAGCATTGTTCATGGTCAAAATAAGTGACTGTCTTTATGAATGTCATTGATTCAACAGATTTGTTAAAAGGCAGTGATTCAAAATAATTGACTTTATGCATGAGCGAGTATTTTAATTATTCACTCAACTGATTTGTTCAAAACACTGATTAAAAACTAAAATTTAAGTTACTTAACATTAATGAAATGTTGTATAAATGCAATATGAAACTGTTTTTGTCTGACTATTTGTATACCAGATGTAATGGTATCTTCCAGATAGCTACCTTTTCTGGAATGTGTGCATATATGCGAGTGAGTGAGTGAGTACAGGTTCAAATGTCTCGCTGCTGTCTCCCCAAACAGGTGGCCCTGGCAGCGGGAAAGGTACACAGTGTCTGAAGATTGCCGAGCGCTATGGCTTTGAATACGTCTCAGTGGGTGAGCTACTTAGGAAGAAGATGATCCATAACGCCACTAGCAACAGAAAATGGAGTCTGATTGCCAGGATCATCACCAATGGGGAACTGGCACCACAGGTATGATATGATATGAGGTACACATGAAGATAGTACGCGAATGTTAAAGGCTTATACCGGTAATTGGATGTTTTGAGAGAGTTACACATCTTTCCACTGGAGAGGACACTATAAATGTAGTAATAGCAGCATCAGTTAGCACCTGCACGTTTTGTTCATTAAAATAAACAACATTGTTTTCTGTCGCACGCGCTGTCAAATCTTCCAGCAGGATCAACTTAAACTGCTCAAAGGTCGTGATCCCGCTGGAAGGACACCACTTATCAAATAGTGCTTCCTTCTCTCTGGCAAATGTGACATATGTCTGTCTGTCTGACTTCACATGTGATCGAAATTTCTGATTTGACGGCTTGGTCACTAATTCATATGCTCTCAGAACTTCTTTCTTAACTACATTTTAATCGAAAGCTTGATTGATTGGCAAAGCAGCAGAGTCCTCTTCCACCTTCCCTACATTACTTTACAGAAATAAAACCCACCTGTCTTTAGGCCTTCTATGTAGGTACAGTCTTGAATGCTGTAAAATACGAGTTTACCTCAGTTTTTCCTAATGACGGTACCAAACAGATAAATTTACTCACATCAAAATCAGAAACAGAGTCAAACCAAATCTTGACTTTTAATGATCTTTACAGACTCATTACACTGAGTTTTGAGCAGAATTCACCTCTGGCATTTTCACTAATGAAGCAGAACATGAACTAGGATTGAGGCAATGGAATGTGCCTGCGCAGATTTAAAGCTTCCTGCTCTGACCTCAATTTCACAGTATCTCTCCACCTGACCCTGTGCGGTGTGATTGGTTAGCTGGCCCCGTGTGCGTTGTGATTGGTTAGCTGGCCCCGTGTGCGGTGTGATGGGTTAGCTGGCCCCGTGTGCGCTGTGATTGGTTAGCTGGCCCTGTGTGCGTTGTGATTGGTTAGCTGGCCCCGTGTGCGGTGTGATTGGTTAG
Source organism: Rhodeus uyekii (assembly GCA_037043235.1). Taxonomy (NCBI): domain Eukaryota; kingdom Metazoa; phylum Chordata; class Actinopteri; order Cypriniformes; family Acheilognathidae; genus Rhodeus; species Rhodeus uyekii. The sequence continues at coordinate 4,763,274 of JAWRVZ010000016.1, read as the reverse complement.
CTGGCCCCGTGTGCGTTGTGATTGGTTAGCTGGCCCCGTGTGCGTTCTGATTGGTTAGATGTCTAATGTAAAACTTCATAAAAAAATTTTAAATATACATTTTGAATTATACATTTTTAAATAGTCTTAGAAATAATCAGAATAGTGCTGAATGGAAATTCCCATTGAAATTAAAAACGTCCATGATTCATGAGCTTTTAATCAGCATATCTGTATAAGAGAAAATGTATATTGTTGGTTCTGTTTTCACCATTTTAATCACAGTTGCCATGTTCCCTTGCAATTAATACGAGATCATAAAAGTTGTATGTCCAAAAAATTTTGGACAAATTGGAAAAATGTTTTTTTAGATCAATTATAGCATGTCGGACCACAGAGTGTTTCCTGAAATTTAATGTCAACAACCCATTTAACCCCTTAATACTCAGTGGACAAATGTATTTCCAGTTACTGTATGGAAGTGTTTTTTAGTGTTTTAGCCATACTGAATTTGCTTGTCATAGATACCTGTGAAATCAAAATGAAAGGTTTAGAAAGGTTTAGCATCACATCCTGAATGGACACATAGACCTTTTAACAAATCTCCAAAATAGCTATTTTCTTACTCTTTATGAATAGATTGACTGCTTTTGAAATGACAAAGTCAAGAGTTGTTTATATTACCAGACCTCACAACACCCCCACTTCCTAAATTCCCCGCCTAATGTACCCACACACCCTTTCCTGCATGTTAACGCTCCTTTTGAGAACTGAGCACAGAAGTGTGATGCTGGAAATGAGGGCACCATATTTTAGTGAGGAGGCTTTTGAAAGAGAAACAGAAGACCTCCTACTGGGTGTTGATTCCCTGGAGAACTCCAGAAATGCTTTGTACGCTTTTAGAGTGAGCAGTCTATCTGCAAAGATTATTGACAAGGGGATAAAATGACCAACCCATGTAATTTAATCCTTAGCTGCATTAAATGCACCTTTGTACTGAAACACCGGTTGAGTCAAGCTTCCTGACACAACTAGAGAAATAAAGCCAATTTCCACTAATGACATCCTGGATTAGGGAAGACTTTTCCCAGACTGTGAAACAGAAACGTATGACCAACGTCTCAGATCAGACATAGGCTACTTTGAGTTTGTGACTTGGACAAACATATCCAAGAAGAGGAAGTAAACTCATGAAAGAGAAATTGATCTCTTTTAACAATTATGTTAATTTATATATAAATACCAGTAAGTAAAACAAAGCATTTCCAAGTATTATAAACAATATAAGCTATTTTCCCCTCACACCACAACAAATCCTTTAAATTAAACTGTGTACAGGAAAAATTTGGGAAAAATAAGTAGCTATGAATTGTATATTAAACTATAAAATGATACACACAGTATAGTGACATTTATTATTACCAACATACAAACATCAAGCCAAAATGAATTTATTTAAAGTGAAACTGTATGGCACTGGGGTCGCCTCTCATTCGGCAAGATTCTAGACATATTTCTATATTTGCTATATAACTTTTGGTTGCTAAACTATTATTGATTATGTAAACAAGGCTTTGGACATCACTTGTGTTCAGCAACACAAGATCAGTTTGGTTTATTCATTTTACGAATACATTTTTCGGTGTGCGAGAATTCTCATGTTCTGTTTTAAGGGTCCAAGAAATAAGGGGTCACAGACACCCATTTTTTATTTTAATTTGACTTTCTAATCTTAGCGGTTAAAGATCGATTGAGCATTGAATGTCAGTCAGTAAAATAATCTATGAACATTACAATTCATTACAATTCTTCACCAGATTTACTATACTGTGTGCAAGTTCAGGCTAACTTAAAAACGTGTGTACCTGACCGTTTGATCATGTATATCATAAGGTTACATGTATAGTTTATCAGTTTGTATTTAATCATTGATTTTTTTTGTGATTCTACAGCTTTCCAAAGGATTGCTTTCCAAAAATCTCAGAGGACAAAAAAAGACAGTTTAATTTGAATTAAGTTAAAGGTAGAAACTTGCGATGATCATATTTCACAAAAACTGTAAGTTTAAAAATGTATGATATAACCCATTTATCATGTCATGGTAAGATGAATGGTTTTCCATGATCTTTTGTGATTTTGACAGTTTATTTCACCACACCGTTGTATATGAAACCAAAACTCTATCCAGCGAACTCTCACTTCATTATCGGTCAGCTATGGATGAGTTCAGCAATTCAGAGCAATTTTACTATGTGTAAATGATGAATCAAATCAGATAATAAACACAATTTGTTTACCTTTGATGCCACACAAATGCATACCATGTACTTGCATGTCGAATATTGATTCAGGTGCACGGCAGACCAAACAGGTTTATCATCAACTATATCAAAACCACATACTGATTTGCAAATTAGGGCTGATGGACCTGGATGTGATGTAATACAGTGTTTTGGACATTGACGTTTACTCTCATAATATCTCGTGGTCGCCTTATATTCTAAAAATATTCTCTGACTTGAAAAAAATAGCATTTGGTCATGCAAATTAGAGTTAAATACTGGGCAGCAAATGATGACTGATGTAAGACTTATTTTTAGATCTGGGACTGACGCTAGATCTCCATCGTAAATAATGCCATCCATATCATTAGATTTGCTACGCTTGAATATATTCTCCCTCCAGCGCTTAGGAACATTCAAATGATCTGAAAATGCCGCTGCTCTCCTCAATTACACTAGAAATCACACAGAATGGGATGTCGCTTAGTCCATGTGTGTGGGTTTTTAATAGTTTTACCAGTGCCGAAGTGCATTATCACTTCCATTTAAAACAAAACAATCGTTTTAGTAATTTAATCTTTTCTGAAAGATGCTCAAAGAAATTCAGGGAATGTTCTAAAATACGGTACTCTTGAGGATTATGGAGTGATTTCCTTTGAAGACCAACTCATCTGAGACATCATGCCACCATCTTTCATCCAAACTGATTCAGTATGCTTTTTAAAATAGCCCAGAATTACAAAGCACATTTCCCTGCAGGTACTGGATATATGAGGACAAAATTGCCACAGAAATAAGGTTTATTACAGCAAATTTAGTTTCAGTCTGTAAAGTTGCTTAGTTACCGAGCGTATTGTTTTGACCCTGAGTATGTTTATTCCCATTAGGAAACTACCATAACCGAGATCAAGCAAAAGATCATGAAGATACCAGAGGCCAGTGGTATAGTTATAGATGGCTTCCCTAGAGATGTGGGACAAGCGCTTTCTTTCGAGGACCAGGTGAGTCAATTCCACTTGTAATGTTTGATAGAGGAAGACCATTACCGTGAAGATCCACTAACATGGAAGAATTGCAAATATAGAGATCTGAATTTAATATGGTAATCAGGTTGTGGTGTGATTGAAATACATAATCCACCAATGCTCTAGTACTATTGGCTGATTTTGAAATGTTTGACTAACCTCACCGTGTTCACCACAGCGACTGTCTGCCACCTGTGTTTTTGCCTCTCATTTGCATGAAATTGAACATTTCTCACATTTTTGACACGGTCACTCTGCTTCACTGCTGATCCCACAATCACCCATGTAAGATCTGCCACAACTGAAAACACACTCTTATATCTACTTACCCTGCGCCAATGTATACTGTCATTGGTGCTTGGGGTGAGTGATCTGAATAAACCCCTAAGTATTAAACTTGGGTGTGTACAGTAATTTGTCCCACACCATTTGTGGCATGGATGATTGATACCTCAAATCGTCTAGCTTATTATAAGAGCAGGGCTCTTATCCTTCTACATTGTGCAGACCATAAAACAGGTACAAAAGTCCCATAAATTTGAAGCAGGCACTAGGGACCAGAACATCCCTGGACAAGGAGGTGGCTGTTTTGACTTGGTCCAGTAAAGAAATGCCTATCAACAACCTTTGCCTATCAACATCACTGTAGCAAGAGCCTATCAACCACCTTGAACACCCTAGCAATGCCAAAGCAGCAAGGCTTTTTTCCTCAAGGAGTGCATGCATCAAACAATCAATACATAATATAACTAGAACAATAAAGCATTTACCACAACTAATACCAGAACTGGAGCTAAATGAAAAAGAGGGTGTTTTTACACAGAAAACAAAGGAGCTAATTAACAAGGCACACCTGAACAGAATACTCAAATCTATCAATAACCTGGGGAACAGAGGAGAACTGAACTAATCAACAACCTAGCTAACCAACAACTCAGATATGAGCAAAACAGAAAAACTATCTCAAAACAAGAAATTTTGTTTATGGGTTAACCATGTAAGAATGTAATCGCTGTTCCTTTTCCATAACCAAACTGAAGACCTCTTAAAATTATACGACATTTTATTTGCACTCGTAGACCTACGTGCATTTTACAGTCCATACAAGTCTATTTTTAATCGCAAATGCGAATGAAATGCGCTCACTGTCGAGCAACCATTCAGAACACTACAGGGAGTGCAGAATTATTAGGCAAATGAGTATTTTGACCACATCATCCTCGTTATGCATGTTGTCTTACTCCAAGCTGTATAGGCTGGAAAGCCTACTACCAATTAAGCATATTAGGTGATGTGCATCTCTGTATGAGAAGGGGTGTGGTCTAATGACATCAACACCCTATATCAGGTGTGCATAATTATTAGGCAACTTCCTTTCCTTTGGCAAAATGGGTCAAAAGAAGAACTTGACAGGAAGTCAACAAAAATGTATAACTTGCTCAGAAAAGTCAAAAATAGTGAGATATATTGCAGAGGGATGCAGCAGTCTTAAAATAGCCAAGCTTCTGAAGCGTGATCATCGAACAATCAAGCGTTTCATTCAAAATAGTCAACAGGGTCGCAAGAAGCGTGCGGAAAAACCAAGGCGCAAAATAACTGCCCGTGAACTGAGAAAAGTCAAGCGTGCAGCTGCCAAGATGCCACTTGCCACCAGTTTGGCCATATTTCAGAGCTGCAACATCACTGGAGTGCCCAAAAGCACAAGGTGTGCAATACTCAGAGACATGGCCAAGGTAAGAAAGGCAGAAAGTCGACCACCACTGAACAAGACACACAAGCTGAAACGTCAAGACTAGGCCAAGAAATATCTCAAGACTGATTTTTCTAAGGTTTTATGGACTGATGAAATGAGAGTGAGTCTTGATGGGCCAGATGGATGGGCCCATGGCTGGATTGGTAAAGGGCAGAGAGCTCCAGTCCGACTCAGACGCCAGCAAGGTGGAGGTGGAGTACTGGTTTGGGCTGGTATCATCAAAGATGAGCTTGTGGGGCCTTTTCGGGTTGAGGATGGAGTCAAGCTCAACTCCCAGTCCTACTGCCAGTTTCTGGAAGACACCTTCTTCAAGCAGTGGTACAGGAAGAAGTCTGCATCCTTCAAGAAAAACATGATTTTCATGCAGGACAATGCTCCATCACACGCGTCCAAGTACTTCACAGCGTGGCTGGCAAGAAAGGGTATAAAAGAAGAAAATCTAATGATATGGCCTCCTTGTTCACCTGATCTGAACCCCATTGAGAACCTGTGGTCCATCATCAAATGTGCGATTTACAAGGAGGGAAAACAGTACACCTCTCTGAACAGTGTCTGGGAGGCTGTGGTTGCTGCTGCACGCAATGTTGATGGTGAACAGATCAAAACACTGACACAATTCATGGATGGCAGGCTTTTGAGTGTCCTTGCAAAGAAAGGTGGCTATATTGGTCACTGATTTGTTTTTGTTTGGTTTTTGAATGTCAGAAATGTATATTTGTGAATGTTGAGATGTTATATTGGTTTCACTGGTAAAAATAATTGAAATGGGTATAAATTTGTTTTTTGTTAAGTTGCCTAATAATTTTGCACAGTAATAGTCACCTGCACACACAGATATCCCCCTAAAATAGCTAAAACTAAAAACTACTTAAAATATTGATACAAAAATATTCAGCTTTGATATTGAGTTTTTTGTGTTCAGTGAGAACATGGTTGTTGTTCAATAATCAAATTAATCCTCAAAAATACAACTTGCCTAATAATTCTGCACTCCCTGTATAAAAATGACCTAGCAAGTAATAACCACCCAACAACACCCTTGCAAACAGCTAAAACAGAGGTCTTAAACCATGATCTTGGTCGTGGGGAAAATAAGTCGTGCATTAGTAAACCATGGTCGTGCAAAGTTTATTTCCAACCTGTTTTCAAGTGTTCCTGAAGAGTTTGATTAACTGCTTTAGGTATATTTAGCCGCTTTTACATCATCAGGCCAAACCGTTTTCTTTGCTCAATTGATCCATTCCTTTGGAATATTGGAAAATACGGTATGTGACCAAGTTTTAAAATTCTAAAATAGCATTTATATATTTTCACTAGAATCTCACGTTGCCAAGGGGTTGGCGTGTGGTTGCTAGGTCCTTGCTAAGGTGTTCTGGGTAGGGGGGTTGTTTGGGTGTTATGGGTGGGAGTTAGGACATTGCTAGAATGCTCAAGCTACACAGGGTTGAGCTTGGTCAGTACTGGGAAAACTAGGTTGGTGCTGGTGAGACCAGCAGGGGGCGTCACCCTGTGGTCTGTGTGGGACAACTATCCTTCGGATGAGACATTAAACTGACGTCCTGGCACTCTGTAGTCATTCAAAATCCCAATGTTTAAAAAAAAAAAAAAAAAAAAAAAGTCAGGGTTTAACCCTGAAATCCTGGCCAATTTACAAAGCTGCTTACAAAACAATGTCTGTTCCACTCATTTTAACCTTGGAAGGGGACTATATAGAAAAGTGATGGTTCATTGCTATTAATAACAAGGTTTTAACATACATATTGAAAATATATCAAAAAAAGCTTAGACCTAAACTGAGTTTTCTCTTTCGCATAAATAATTTTTTTTCCCTTTGAAGCAAAATAGAGAATTATCCAAAGTTGTTTCCTCTCAGTGTCGGATTATGGTGATGTGATTTATATTCATACAAAACTATCTTTACTAAAGAAATTGGACTGTATATATTATACTGCAATACAATTTGTGACAAATGCATCTTCATGCACCCATCTTCATTGTACTTTGAATAAATCGGTTGGCTTGTCCTCCTTTGACCAAAGGAGAAAAAACGCATATGCTGCTGTTCATTGCCAAGGCATTAATAGCTAAATTACCAACTTATATTTGCTCTTATCAAATTCTTGTACTTGGAGGACTAAATCTAAATGACTGTTCCTAGAGCATATTCTGAGTTTGCAAAACTGACTTTTCCACTTTTGTTCCTAGGTCATGGAAAGAAATGCAAAGTATTATAACGTCAGAAGCACTCCCATCTTTAAATATTTTTAGAAACCTTTTGGAGTCCTACCTGAAGGACATGTGTATGTTTTACATAATTACGATTGCTGGAAGTTTTTTTTTCTTATTCTTATGTTTCTGGTTTTATGTGTTGGCAATGTGTTTTATGTGACACTTCTGGCCAGGAATCCTGGTGTTATATAGTAGGAGGTTATACAGAAGGTGGCTGCTAGACTGTTATGAGTGGTCGCTAGACTATTGCTACGGTGTTTTTGTGGTTTCTATGGAATTGCTAGGGTGTTATGAGAAGAGTGTTATACAGTAGGTGATTGCTAGATTGTTAAATATGGTTGATATTGGTAGGGCATTGATAGAGCTAGAGCATTTCTAGGATGTTATGAGAAGAGTGTTAGTGTTGCTTGTCAGGGTGTTCCAGATGGTTGTTTGGTGTAGTTTCTAGAGTATTGGTAGTCTGGGTGGTTACTAGGGCATTGGTTTATATCAGATTTTACAAACCCCGCAGGGGGCGTGCGGGTTATATAAGGGTGCGGTCTATATCACACATTTTTTACACATAATAATATTTCAATACATTTGTTACGTCCCTAAGGATGTAAGGGTTTTTTTGCGGTATTTTCTTTCGGTTTTTCTTTCTTGCGAGGGTTGTTTTCTCTGGCTTGTACTATCACTCTGACAGCTGGCACTGATTCGCTGTCTGACCTGTCAATCATGCAAGAAGACGTGATTGGCTGTGCTGCATGAGGGCGGGCTCTTCTCATCTCATCCGATGATCAACACTTATTGAATCACTTCTTAAGGGACGTGCTGCTGCACAGCGGGAGAGACTGCTTTTTCTTTTTGTTCTGATTCTGACTTTTGTTTGTTTTCTTATTATTTGAATTTCACGCACAAGCACTGTGTACCGAGCCTGAACAGTTATGATAATTGACGTCATGCGAGCAACATTCTTAATTCGAAATGGGAACTTGCACAAAAAAAGTTCATCAATCAATGGGTGCGGGTTAAATAAAGGTGTGGGTTATGCCAACGATTTTTTACACAAAACCCCAAAACCCGTAGGCTATATGCAGGAAAATACGGTACTCTACTGTATTTATAAATAAGATTAGATTAGATTCTTTATTGTCATTGTACACAGTTAAGGTAAATACGACCCCCAGGGCAGGTAACTGTTGGTTTGTGGTGATGTTCTGCTTAGTTTTTAGACTCTCTGTAAGGCCACCACACCACTAGCATGGCATGTGTAAGGACTCTCAATAGAGCAGCAGTAGAATGACACCAATAGCCGACATGTTTACCTCCATGAGCGATCTCAAGTAGCACAGCTGCTTTTGTGCCTTCCTGACTAGCGGCGTGATGTTTATCACCCATTAGAGGTCTTCTGTGATGTGTGTGCCTAGAAATTCAAAGCTGGACACTCTCTCCACCATCTTTTTGATGTGCTATGGTGTGTATCCTTGTTTTTTTTCTGAAATCAATAATAAGTTCAATAATCAGTAATGAGTAAGCAGACCTAGATGAGTTGCGCTGCAGAAGAAAATCACTGTAAGGCATCTAGTCTAGATTTATTAAGTTCCCAAGCCAATTCTGTCACGACTGGAGCCTACAGCATGAATAAATGTGAAGCATTAGTTAACAAGTTAGCTTTTCTCCAATCACATTCAGGGGCTTGTCACCGCACTCTCGTCTGCAGCGCCCTCAAAAGTAAGGCAGCACTGAAGAACCAATATAACATGTCAGAATCAGCATAGAACTAATGGACTAGATTCTTACAGTCGAGTGGGTAATTGCGCAAGTGGATAATTCGGTTGCGAAGACAGGACTGTCTTTGCTGTGCTTGCACTGCTGAGGTCTTTTTTAGCTTTTGAAAAGACTGAAAAAGTAACATCTGATCTCAGTAGTTGAAATGTTTTAAAGACTTTAGCATACCTTTTTAAAAACAAATTCAAAAAATCTATTACTTAAGTTAAAACTGAATGTAATGTTTTGGACATTTAATTGGATGTTATTTACAATTAAATTAAAATCTTTAAATGTTTATTAGAGGCATTTATTTGTAATGAACATTTTTATAAGTTATTTCATAATTATTTCAATTATCTTTTTTAAGTATAGTTTTTGTACTGTACTGTCAAGCATTTATGGAAAGTTAAAGTATACTATATTGTAATTTCTGTTGAAACGTTTGTCATGTATATAAATAAATTTGTGCTTATACATTTGTAATTTAGTTCATTTAAAGGGTTAGTTCACCCAAAAATGAAAATTCTTTCTTCATGAACTCTCCTCTCATGTCATTCCAAACCTCTAAGACTTTAGTTCATCTTCCGAACACAACTGTAAATATTTATGATGAAATCGGAGAGCTTTCGGTTCCTCCATTGACAGCTACGCTACTACCACTTTAATGCTTCAAAACATTCATAAAGAGATCGTAAAACTGATCCATATGAATCAAGTGGTTTAGTCCAAATTTATTATATGATGAATAGATTGAATTTAGGCTTTGATAGACATATAAACATTGATCAGGGAACATAGACTCTTTTGGAAGCTCAAACGTGCTGCGTAACACGAGATTTAACCTCATTGGTTTTCGCAGGTTAAGCGAACATGCTTGAGTTTCCATTTACCAATTCTCATGTGTGCACTGATGAATGTTTATATTTGAATAATAGTCAAGTCAAGTCACCTTTATTTATATAGCGCTTTTTACAATGTAGATTGTTTCAAAGCAGGTTTACAGGAAAAACAATATAAACAAAGTTTGTTTGGCTGAACAGAAGCCCCAAAAGAGCAGCTGAATCAATACAATTGATGAATTTTAAGTGTTAAGTTTCCCCAACTGAGCAAGCCATAGGCGACAGCGGCAAGGAACCAAAACTCCGGCAGGTGACGTAACGAATGAAGAATAGAATGGAGAAAAAACCTTGGGAGAAACCAGGCTCAGTTGGGGGACCAGTTCTCCTCTGGCCAACAGCCAAACCGTGCATGATTATTATATTGACAACAATTCAAGTCCAATATTAAGTCCAATTTGGTCCGGTTGGAGATGGGTTCATGATCGTCACAGGGGGGAGGGTCCAGTAGAGTCACGGTCTCCGCAGACACTTCAGGGCAGTGCTGTGCTCGTGTCCAGGTCCTTCATCTGATCTGGATACGGCCCGGATCCGGCTGACCACGGTAACCTCGGAATAAACAGAGAATAATATCAGCATAGATGCCATTCTTCTTCTGATGTATCGAGTACATCAGATGTTATGGGAATGTTCCCGGTTCCGGCTGACCTAAATTATGCAGCCTAACAATCATTTTACATGATTTGGATTAAAAATGTATGTATAATGTGTTATGTGTATGCCAGGTTGAAGAGATGTGTTTTTAGTCTACATTTAAACTGACAGAGTGTGTCTGCTTCCCGAACTGTATTAGGAAGACTGTTCCAGAGTTTAGGAGCTAAATAGGAAAAAGATCGACCGCCAGCAGTTGACTTTGATATTCTAGGTATTATAAGCTGGTCAGTATTTTGGGATCGCAATAGACGTGAAGGACTATAATGTGTTAAGAGATCGCTCAAGTACTGTGGAGCTAAACCATTTAATGATTTGTAAGTAATTAGCAAGATTTTAAAATGTATTCGGTGATTAATAGGAAGCCAGTGCAGGTTTGACAGAACTGGGCTAATATGCTCATACTTCCTGGTTCTAGTAAGAACACTAGTAATAGCCTAAATTCAATCTGTTCTTCATATGAAGTGATTCAGTCTCTTCAGAAGGTTTGGACTAAACCACTCAATTCATATAGATTAGTTTTACAATCTCTTTTTGAAGCATCAAAGTGTATTGTGTAGCTGTCAAAGGAGGAACAGAAAACAAAAAAACAAAACACAAAACTTAATTTGTGCTCTGAAGATGAATCAAAGTCTTAAGAGTTTGGAATGACTTGAGTGTGAGTAAATAATGACAATTTTAACAACTATCCCTTTAAAATTTTACCTTATATGAAATAACACAATACAGTCCATTATTATAAAGTTCTCTTTTTAAAAGGGTTCTTAATTTTAAGAAATTGTACTTGGCTTTTTATTTCATTAATATTACATTATTTGCAAGTCCAATTTTTTAAAACATACTTTTCAGATTTGAAGTACATTTCAAGTGCACATGCACTATTTTTCACAAGGGGTCGCTTTAATGGTTAGTGATCACTGACAGATCTCCACTTCTGACAAAACATTGGGACAGTCTTGGAAACCTGTGATGTGAGAATGGGTTGAGAGCTAATATTTCACACCCTGTTGCTTCACATCAGTGACTTGTCTGTGCGACGCACGTCAGATCTCAAACGTATACTTAAAACTCAATTCTTGCGTTTTTGACAGGAACCACTTGACAACCTTCAAGAGATAAGACTCGGGCAGTGACAGGCATACATTAATGTCTATAAACCTGTCAACCTGTATCTTGGAACACATTTTACATGTAAAATGGCTAATCCGTTCCAAGCCCTCCAAAAACACCCCATTAAATTTCATAATAAAGCTAAATTGACCTATAAACATGAAATAACGTAAAATGTCGAAGCTTACCTTTCGAGTGAGGCTATCTCCAAAAGTGGCGGCAGAGGAGGAGGACAAACGGCAGATAACATACGTACGTACACTTAACTTTACGAAAACACATAAAAAATGTAAAGTTTTGGGTGTGGAGTGGCTGAGCTAAAGCACGCCAGCACGTACGTATAGAAGATGCATGATGGGAGGGATGCTGTCCAATTAGAGAGAAGGATCTCATGGCTTGGCTAGCATTAGGAACCAATGGGAGAGCAGGAGGATGGTGGCGAGTCTACTATAACTAAGATGGCGGCGTGCGGCGCGAGTTTCAAAATTGTTATGGGGCGAATCTCGGACTTTCAGAAACATTTCGTATCTTGAAAACTTTTCGTATGTAGAGCAGTAAAAATTTTCGTCTTTGCTTTCGTAACTTGGATTTTTCGTAAGTTGAGCCTTTCGGATCTTGAGGTACTACTGTATACAAGTATTAAGTAACCAAGGCAATTCATTACCGTAACCACCAGGGACACTTATAATGATCAGGAATACACGCAAACAGGAACTGGGAAAACAAACCAAAACACAATGAAACTAAGGCTGGGCATACAGTGTGGTTTTTGTCTGAATTTGAGTTGAATTTTGACATGCAATAAAAAAGGCTAATTTTCAGCTTTGTCATGAGTCATTTGTCGTATACTGTACAGGGGGAAACGAGTGGCGATAAACCTCTCCCGACCGGCAATCGGATGAATTTTCCGTCGTGAGGGTATTGCACAGTTGAAGCAGAACTACGAACCGATTTCCCAAAACTCCCGAGCCCTCACTGCGCCTGTGCTCAGAGAAAATTTAAACCATTTCATCGCTAATGCAGCATGATCGAAAACAAAGAGGGAGATCTGTAAATTCTGTAGCAATCAAACTAACTGTAATTTAGCAAACTGTTGCTTGCTTCCAGTTCATCTTGCAAAATGTATGAAACAAACTAATGTGTACATATACACCGGTGCCGGTTTAATTAATTGATTTACTCATTTCACTTGTCAATTTCATTTTATTTACTTTTTTATTGAATATTTTATTATCACAGGAAATGTGAACCACTGTCCACTGTGATGAAGAAAATGTTTGCGTCTAAATATTATTTTCGCATCACATTTTAAACCATGAAGGAGAGTAATGTGCAAACTTTAGTCCTAGATATTTTTTAATAATTTTTAAAGAGGAATAAGCTGATCTATCAAATTTAGTATGTAGTGATGCACTATGAAATTATTGCGGGGCAAATTAACCAATTTAATATTATTATTTGTAATTAGTAATATTATTATTATTATTATTATTAGTAGTAGTAGTAGTAGTAGTAGTAGTAGTAGTATCAATTTAATAATAAAGGTAGGCCTACCCTAATAATAATACAAAAGTTCAACGTACGATAAAAGATTTTATCAGGTTTTTTTTCGCCCGAGTAACGACAAAATGATCGAAATGCAAAAAACGAAATCTCGGCCAAGGCGACGATTTCCGAGTTTTGTTTTGAAATTCGCGCGCCACTGACCTGGAAACTCGCACCAATCATCCCGCTCTCCCATTGGCCGTCTCCCAGCAAGTGTTGCCAGATTGATTGAAGATTTCCAGCTCAACTACAGCTTAAAACCAGCCGGGAACACACCCAATCTGGCAACACTGCTTCCGGCTCTGACGTTGGCTTTCGCTGCAGCATCCTGCTCTCCTATTGGTCAGCATCGCTCTCACCAGCCTCTGCGTAGCGATGAAAGTCAAAGTGAAAGTGAAAGAAGAAGAGGATGCTCTCCATTGAGATGAAAAGGGAGATAATTGAGAAGTATGAAGCTGGGATGTGCTTGTCATACTATACTGAACAAGCAATGCTTTATTATAAAATTAAATGTGGTGTTTTCGTAGGGCTTGGAACGGATTAGGCAATTAACATGTAAAAGCCTGACCGACTTACGAAAAGATCGACTTACGAAGCCAACCTCGGAACGGATTATTTTCGTAAGTCGGGGTTCTACGTAATAATAATAATTTAATACATAAATTGGAAATACTAAATACTTTTGGTATCGATTTTGATGAGGATCTCTGGATACACAATATCATAGGGGTTTATCACACATATTTCATACGTATAGTGTGAACAGACAAGTCGCAGCTCGACGATCCAACCGTATAGTGTTATCACATAAATCCTGAGCTTTGGCTTAAACCGCATGTGATCTACTCGTACTGTGTGAGTTGCTAACCTTGCTGAAATTGCACAGGAATCGCACAGTGTATACCCACCTTAAACAGACATAGAACTCGAGTTAAAATTACATTGGATTATACCACCGATTTACATTTTAATAGTACTTTTTAGTCCAGTCAGATGAAGTAGAAATAGAAATTTTGATTAATTTGATTTAAAAAATTGCCAGTTGTCCAGCTTCTATCACTGGTGGGAGAAAAGGCTCATTTCCCACACTTATCAATGTCAGAAATTAATGATGATTTGAGACAAAAATGCCACCAAAATGAATTTAAAAAAAGTTAAGTAACCCCCCCCCCGAATATCATCACTAGTGTAAATGTGATATAGATTTTATTAAGAGATAAAATTTATTACTTTTTAAATAGAATATGGTCAGTTTTTGCTCTGTTTTTCAAGAAAAATAATTAAAAACAAAGCTACAACAGAACTGTTACATATCTCTAAACAACACACTAGTGTTTTATTACTGAATGAATATACTTTTTTGAACAAATTGGTTAAATTATGATTCAATGACCAATTCATAAAGACATTGACTTGCTTTCTTCCCAAATAAGTCAGCACTTTTGAATAAATCAGTTGAGTGAATTATTCAATAACCCATTCATAAAGACATTCACTTGCTCCTTTCTCAGCTGATTTTAAGGTTGATTCAGTGGCAATGGCTTGCCACCACCCAGGTTCCAATTTTCTTTTTTTCATATTTCTATATGTAAATGTTTATATTTGCAATGTAAAGGCATCTACCTCTTTGCAGCATCAAACTATTTGATTATTAGATCTAATGCCACTTCAGACTCCGCTTTGTCCACCACTTCAGAGAAAAGATGGATATTGTTAATATTGATGCCCTGAAAATGTCGCTGACATTTTTACATGATACACATACTGTTCCTGTATATTACCAAAGTAAATGTTCAGTGATGACTGGCTTTAATTTTCCTTCTTTAAATAGTTTACTTTTGTCTGTTGGCTGTTATAGTTTAATGGGGACCCAGATTCAGGCATAGATTCCCCTGTGAGCATCCTTATTCTCTCTATCTCTGCTGTTTTCTAGAGGTGCCAGCACAGTCAGTGACAGAATTTATGAGTGAAGACATGCCAAAAAACAATCTTGATTTCTGCATGATAGGCTGCACCTTGCAAGCCTTCTGGAAGCAGAAAGAACAATAGTCATCATTAAGCACAGTCTTTTTTCACCACTTTATTGCACAAAATATTACACAAATAGGCTACATATACTTCATGTAATATTGTCTAAAATAATCTAATTCAAATCCACTTGAGTAAAGTGCCAAAAAAATAATAATTTGGCAGATTAAACCAAATACATGACAGTAGATTCATGACTGTCACATGGATGGTGTCGATTTTGATTGATTCAAAAATGAAAATTCAAACCTGAATGACTTTCATTCTTCGGTGGGAGATAAATGAACAAAAACAAAACCTAAAACTATCCAACCAGCACTGGACATTCATTGTATGAGCATTCACATATAATTAAATAATGATTCAAAATAAGTGATTATAATTTAAGGTACCGATTAGCTTAAATTTAATGAAAGCATAAATACAATAAAGCCAGATCATCGAAACACATTTCCCAATATAGGAGATATGAATAACGATGAGTCTTTTTATATTATGTATTTGAGGGATAGAGAAAGGTTTGAACGACACTAAACTCTGTGTTATGTGACTGTGTTCGGTGACCAGGCAACTAATAACGTCTGTAACTGAATTAGCTTTGACTTTCACAGAATGGAGATGAGCAGCAGCAACGAAGGGATTTAAAACCCAATTATGAGATGAGCACAGAATGAGAGGGAGCTTTAACAGTGATTATTACAGGATAACCAAATATCTACACTGTGATCAAAGTTGAGAGACACTGTCTACCCAGCCTTTTCAGAAAATAGCTGAACATTATTCCAGTATGTCAGTCCTGGAGAAGGTGACATGAGCTGACTCAGTCAAATCTATATATGTACTGAGCATTAAAGGAGAGAAACTTTTCAGTAAAAGGCTGTCATATACTGAATATGTTAAAGGGATATTGCAACAACTCATCCATTGAGAGGCAAGTTCAACAAGCCCATGTCCAGTGAGCAAATCAACCGAGACAAAAATTTAAACCGATATGACATAAACAGGACAGAATCAGGCAAGTAAATTTGAAGATACATTAAACTCCCTGTTATTTGCACCTTAATCACACGCAAATATTTTTGCTTGTGTGATCGTCAGCCTCTGCTTTCTCACTACAGAGTGAAAGCCGCCTTGTCAGTCCATAAAGAGTCATAACAGTCACCAGATGGTCAGGACAGGCAGAAAGCATACATAAACTAAAGTCCAGGCGGGCAAGTCAAGATAGGCAGATAACATACACGGCCGATAATCTAGGCACAGGTCGGGGCAGGCAGACAGATTCGGTAACGGGTAACAGCAAGGTCAGGCACAGAACAACAGACAGGATACAAATGCTCGGTAATGTCAGCAATGCAAGACTTTGCTTTGAACTGATGGGAAAGCAGGTTTAAATAGTCTCTGTGAATGTGTAATGGTTCGCAGGTGGTGCGATAATCAGTCCAATGAACAGCATCATGGGAAATGTAGTGCGTGTGTGTGTGTGTCAGTATACGTGTGAGCTCCCTCCAGTGGCCAGAGAGGGGAGGCGCGGAGTTCATATTCAGCCGGTGTGACAGAGAACTGAGGTGATGACGCAGGGATGGAGGTATAGAGCGTAGTGGAAGTGCCGTAAGTCCGTGGTGAAGGTGGAGTGACGACTGACCAAGGAGGAGACGTTGGGAACCCGGTGGAGTTACCAGGACTGACGATCTCCAGCGGAGGCAGGACTGGAGGACTGGCAGAAGACAAGAACATGGATGATAAAGGGTGGGAATCGGTACCTCAGGTACAGGCTGACTGGTCGTTGCAGGTTCTGGCGCTGAATGACAGCTCGTAGCAGGCTCTGGTGCTGGCAGGGCGAGCAGCTTGGGCGGCGCCGGCAGGGCGAGAGTCACTGGGACGGCAAACTCCTGGCTGGTAACGGGCTTTGGGACGGCGGCCTCCTGGTCATGACCCTTACGGCGGCGAGGCATTGACTCCGTCGCAGTGCTGGGGAGCGTGGATTCGGTCACTTCCTCTACTTCAAAGTCTACCCCGTTTAGCCATGGCACAAGGTTCACATAGTCAGTGAGTGAGGGTTCTTGGCACCCCACTGCCCGGAAAACCCTAGCATCCAAACCCCACTCAAATGTAAAAATAAGAAAAGCGTCACTCCAACTCACTCGGTGTGAAAGTGAATCGGACTTCAATGAAGTCCTCTACATATTCCAACAGGGGCCGGTCACTTTGCCGGAGAGAGATCAGTTGAAACTCAGCCTGTATCGAACAGTCCATGATGAAAGACAGCTGGATCTTGAGTGGCGAAGTCTTCTGTAACCAATGGTACTCACAGGCAGAGATGCAAGAGCGTGTCTTTATTAAGAATGGTCATACAGGCAGATGGTCAGGACAGGCAGAAAGCACACATAAACGATAGTCCAGGCGGGGAAGTCAAGATAGGCAGATAACCTACACGGCCGATAATCTAGGCACAGGTCGGGGCAGGCAGACAGATTCGGTAACGGGTAACAGCAAGGTCAGACACAGAACAACAGACAGGATACTAACGCTCGGTAATGTCAGCAATGCTAGAACAAGACTTCGCCCTGAACTGATGGGAAAGCAGGTTTAAATAGTCTCTGTGAATGTGTAATGGTTCGCAGGTGGTGCGATAATCAGTCCAATGAACAGCATCATGAGAAATGTAGTGCGTGTGTGTGTTAGTATACGTGTGAGCTCCCTCCAGTGGCCAGAGAGGGGAGGCGCGGAGCTCAAATTCATAACAGATGCTCATGAACAGGTCACTTTAACATTTGGTGTCTGCTACATGCTTTGATACTTTAGTACAAAAGAAAGGAAAGATCATTATTTGTGGCCATAAGAATACTCTTTCTAAGAGTTCATACTGCGCGGTTCGTTTGGTGGACAAACGAAAGCTCTTTGAACTAAATTCTACAAGCCCAATCAAGCCATATGTATTAATAATTTGTTATAATCTGTTATAATTAATTATTAATATACAAATTCTCCTTTTGGCCAATGTATGTACATATTTGATCATAAAACGTTATGATTTGATGCACGCATAAATCTGGCCCAATTTGAGCTAGATTTGATACAAGTGTAATAGCAATTTTTTTAATTAATGTGTTAATGAATCAGTTTGAAAATCGCTGAACCAATTAGACTGAATTGACTGCAGCTGTTCTAAAGACAACTCACTCATTCAATGATTTGGTCGAATGGAGTCTCCAGTTAACAATCCACTGAAATGTTCATGTTTGGCTCAAAAAGAGTGAAGAACTGGAGACCTTTATAGCTTCAGTATGTGTGACTGAAGGCATAAAAAATTAATTACCAATGCAAATGAAAGTCATATTTAGGTCAAGACTGTCAGTTATTTTTGCTGGTTTGTTCTTGAGTCTTTTGTTGGAATCGCGGGAAATTCAAATGGTTGTTGGTCTGAAGCTGAGGTCGCCGAAGAAGGACTCCCCTGCACGAGTCCCTTGAGGAGCAAAGATATGCAGGAAGCGGAGTTGAGAAGGAGATGGAAGAGAAGAGAAGAGAAGAGAAGAGAAGAGAAGAGAAGAGAAGAGAAGAGAAGAGAAGAGAAGAGAAGAGAAGAGAGAGTCTGGATATCAAGAGTCTTTATAGAAACGCAGGGACTCTTCCACATCTTGGCTGAAGAGCCAATCACTGGCTTGGAAATGTATGTTGGGAAATTTCCTTTGTTTTCCATTCAACTTAAATAGCATATTTTATGATTCTGTTGGAACTTTCTCAGAGTTCGATGCAACAATTATAGAAATTATATAATGCATTTCAGCATTAAACAAAATACATATTCTTTAAAAGAATGCGAAGACAAGGCCAACGATATCCAACATCCGGGGGTAGAAAGACATAAAAGTCTCTTTTTAAACAAGGTTTTACACATTTAAACGTCTAGATCAGAGGTGCCCAAACTAGGGCCCGCGGGCCAAAGTTGGCCCGCGGTAACCTTTGATTTGGCCCGCCGTACCGTCCGAGGAGGGGGAGAGAGAGAGAGAGAGAGAGAGAGAGAGAGAGAGAGCGAGCGTGAGATACCTTCGACACAGATTGTCATTTCTAATTTGACATAACAATTTTATTTGTTTTATAGTTGAACTACAACAGAGTAAACTGAAATTAAATGTAAAAAGGGTACTTTTTTTATTGTAAATGCGCAATTCAAGGCGCGGCGCTGCACTGCGTGCTTTGCGACACATGACGCCAATAAACGTCAACAAATTAAACGCAATAATGGAGAAATCAAGGCAGTGGCACACAGACAAGAGATTTTTTTTTTTAAAGCTGGGGAAGATGAGTTTTTATTCACAGAAGTCAAATCAAAGGCAGTATGTCTAGTTTGCAAACAGTCTGTTGCTGTTTTTAAAGGAGGACTGTACTGCCAAACAGAGACAGCATCACTGATAAATGATGATGAAGGATGTAGCAGCGCGCTCTGTTCAGATAGTCCAGTGAGCTGCTCGTGACCCTGCTGTTTTCGCGTCTCGCCGCTGTACTTTGAGAAAGCTGCACAATGTTTTGTTTCATAATGACGACCTATATTGTGATCCCTCATTTATTGCGATTAATGTGGACCGGAACTATCGCGATAGGTGAAAGTAGGATCAGCCAATCAGCTCACGGGATACCTCCCCTCGTGCTCTCATTGGTCGAGCTCGCGCCGGGAACCAATCACGTGTCTTGTCTGAGTGCCGTGAGCGCTCTGTCTGTCATCCTGGGAAACCGTTTCTCTCGCATCACGATTAAGCAACGCTGCTTTACGCAATACGGCTGTACATGGCGGTATTTTTGAAATTGTATTTTCTTATGAATATTTTTGAAAAATCCGCGATGCACTGAGACCGCGAAGTGGCGAGGGATTACTGTATCTACCTCTGCGAGCAGACTTTCAGTCTGATGAACTTGAACAAGAGTAAACTAAGAAGCCAAATACAGTAACTGACTCTCATCTACATAATATCTTGTCTTTGTCTGTAAGTCAGCTACAGCCCAATCTTGAAAAACTTCTGAAAAGTAAGGACCAGCTTCATATCTCTCATTGCAACCACATAGGCATTGAATTTTACATTGAACACTTGGGGATTGTTGCCCATTTAAATTGTTCATTAAAATGCAAAGCTTTAGGAAAAAAACTGCATTAGTTAATCAGATTAAAGTTGTTTTATATTTATTTTATATATTATGAAATAAATAAACCCATAGCAACTTTAATGTAATACAGTTTGATTTATGATGCAAAATTTACTTTTGGCCCGCGGCTCTCAATCAAGTTTGATTTTTGGCCCTTCATAGGAAAAAGTTTGGGCACCCCTGGTCTAGATGAACTACCAAACATATCCAAAAATATTACACATGCAGGGCATGCATACATACATAAGAATATATTATAGACCGGATTGAGATGGCTGAAGATGAGTTTACAATGAGTATGTCGACATTTTTGTGTATTCGAGTATATACGTGTGTGTGTGTGTGTGTGTGTCAGGATGGGTCATTCTGTGGAATTTATGTAGGGGTAGGTGTGTGTGTGTGTGTGTGTGTGTGTGTCATCAGAGGTCCATGGGGGAGGCCTGTAGAACAAAGAGTTTTATTGCTCCCTTTATTCGAGCTTTGTGACATGCTGCATTATCCTGCTGGAAGCAGCATCAGAGGATGGGTACATGGTGATCCTAAAGGGATGGACATTTTCAGAAACAATGCTCAGGCAGGCCGTGGCATTTAAACGATGCTCAATTGGCACTAAGGGTCCTAAAGTGTGCCACACAATTACACCACCACCACCAGCCTGCACAGTGTTAACAAGGCATGATGGATCCATGTTCTCATTCAGTTTACACCAAATTCTGACTCTACCATCTGAATGTCTCAACAGAAATCGAGACTCATCAGACCAGGCAACATTTTTCCAGTCTTCAACTGTCCAATTTTGGTGAGCTTGAGCAAATTGTAGCCTCTTTTTCCTATTTGTAGTGGAGATGAGTGGTACCCGGTGGGGTCTTCTGCTGTTGTAGCCCATCCGCCTCAAGGTTGTACGTGTTGTGGCTTCACAAATGCTTTGCTGCATACCTCGGTTGTAACGAGTGGTTATTTCAGTCAAAGTTGCTCTTCTATCAGCTTGAATCAGTCGGCCCATGACTAGGGACCAACCAAATTCACGATTTCACGGCCGTGACATTTTCGTGAAATCTGCCACTTTCCGTGAAAACACCCAACAAGCGTGAAATAGTGAAATTTTTATTGAAGATAAATATTTTTACTGATAAAGAGTATACCAGGAGCAGATGATCGTAGCGTCTTAGCCGAGTTTGCAGCCTACAAAACAGCAGCAAAAGAAGTTCCGCCGGATTCGAGTATAACAGCATTCTGGCGTTCACACAGCAGTCGGTTTCCTCTGCTGAGCCGGCATAGGCGGAGTTTCACTTTTGTGCTTGGGGGGGCACCAGACCACGAGCTCAGTTTTTTTATATCATATTTATAAATCATTAATTTTACATATAAAATACATTTACAATGAACAATGACTTTATACCAGTGCTTCTCAATTATTTTCTGTCACGCCCCCCTAGGAAGAGGTAAACATTTCGCGGCAAAAACTTTTGCCTTATTGTTTCCATGGCAACGCGTGATGCTTATCACCTGACATACCGTAGTCATAAAAAGCGCTGTATAATAGATAATTAAAAATAGTCACCAACTTGTTGGCTCAAGTTGTTGAAACCGAAAAGAAATCTGTTGAAAATCAATTGTTGATATAAATGACAAGCTCAGAGCCCGTTTTTTTTTTTTTTTTTTGGCTCAGTGCCAGATATTGCGAAAACACGTGTGAATTTAGTGATTGATCACGTGACACATGAACACCGGCGTGATCGTAGGTCACCTGAACTTCTGCTCTTGTTCAGTGCAAGAAAACCTACTCCCTGCCAAAAAAAAGCATGTACCCCAGGGTAACGTGCGCCCCACTATTTGAGAACCACTGCTTTATACAAAGAATAGCGAATAGAACAGACTCTTTATAGTTGCTGTTTTGTTTTGCATCGGCAGTGATAGGGTTAACACGGGGAGTTCAGAAGTGCGGCAAAAAGTGTGTTAGACGGGTGCGCTTGTTACAGTGTGTTCTTCGTTCCGATTAAAGTTCATAAACAGATCCAATATCTTACCTAATGCAGAAGAAGCCGCCTCTTTTTCCGAGATGTGTAGATGTCCACTGTCTTCTCTTCTGATAGATTTGACACTTTTAGTAGTGGATTTATTAAAAAAACGACGAATGTCCATTTTGTTTATTCAGCGCATAAAAAAGAACGAGAAGAGCGTCCACACAAGTACCGCGATACTTAGAGATTCGCAAATCGCGGGAGAGTGTAATAAAGCTACAGTAATACAAAATTAATTAGCCACATCTTACTCATTCTATACACAGAACTAATAAGATAAAACAAATAAAATGAGAAAATATGAATTCTGTAATAACAAAAAAAAAACATTCAAAGCACAAGGCAGGCATTAATTGGCTCTGGTCTGGGGGGGCAGTGCCCCCCCCCCAGCCCCCCCCAAACTCCGCCTATGTGAGCCGGCTAGCATTACGCTACCTTTCTGTACCAACGAACAGCGTTGACACGGAGAGAAGTGTCAGCCAGTACACAAGCGTCAATGCACCGCAGCGACAGAATATGTCAACATCCACGTTGGTCGGCCAAGTTTTGTCCACGAAAAACTGTAAACTATTTAATTAATGTCACCTGGCATTGCGGAGTGTGTGGCTACGTGCGTTGTAGTCATATTTTGTTTCCTTTTTGTTTTTTAATACAGGTGAACAGTCAAAAAGTGATATTTTAGAATACAAAACAGCGGGTGTGACAGCAGATGGACTGATTGCAGTGATTGGTGCCTAAAAATTGTACCCGTGAATTTTTCGTGTAATCGAGTGTTTTTTTAAAAAACTTCCGTGAAATTGCGAGTTTTTTACCCGTGAATTTGGTTGGTCCCTACCCATGACCTCTGACCTCTAGCATCAACAAGGCATTTTCTCCCACAGTTCTGCTGCATACTGGATGTTTTCCCTTTTCACACCATTCTTTGTAAACCCTAGAAATGGTTGTGCATGAAAATCCCAGTAACTGATCAGATTGTGAAATACTCAGACCGGCACGTCTGGCACCAACAACCATACCACGCTCAAAATTGCTTAAATAACCTTTTTTTCCCATTCTGACATTCAGTTTGGAGTTCAGGAGAATGTCTTGACCAGGACCAACCCCTAAATGCATAGAAGCAACTGCCATGTGATTGGTTGATTAGATAATTGCATTCATGAGAAATTGAACAGGTGTTCATAATAATCCTTTAGGTGAGGATGTATAAGTTGAAGTAGGTGTACATTTGAGTTACATGGAACATCTTTGTGTATTCATCTTTACATTTCTCTCTCTTTCTGTGTGTGTGTGTGTGTGTTGGGTTTGGTTGGGATCTTCTCTGGGAATGTGTGGGGGGAAGAGGACTGGAGGACCCATGACATCATGCTTAATGTCCAAAGCGGCATAAAGCTGTCGGGTCTTAGACTCTTCGAAGCCACTCTCAGTTAACTCAAAAATCATAACCAGATATTAGTGTTTCAGGACAGTATTCCCCCCCCCCCCCCAATTACATTGTGATGTAATACTTCCACAGGGTTGGGAGAATGGGTGCCCTGTAGGCTGGCAAGGGGTGGTATGACAGAACAGGGCCTCCAGAGCAGGGGCCCAGGGAGACGCCGGAAGTTCAGAGATCCAGGGAGACGCCAACAGTTCAGGATTCTGGACTCTGGTCAGGGGTGGTACAGGGGGCTGTACGATAGTTGTGAATGACGAAGGAGAATTCTTTAAACTGAAACATAAGGATATAGACTCGGGAAACTTGGAGAACAACACATACACAGAACACAACTCAAATCAATACCTGACAATGACAGGACTGAAATAGAGGGATTATATACAGGGACAAACAAGAAGCAAACAAGATAATTAGTGATTGATTAACAAGACACTGGTGTCGAGGATAAAAGTAATGAAATGCATGGGCAAACAAGAATCAAAACAAAACTAGATTCCCCTGTGAAGGGGAACTGTGACAATTGCAGTGTGAATTGATTTCTTCAGTTCAAAATAACAAGCCGTGATTTTATGAAATGTAGTGGAATAAAATGTACTTGATGCTTTGGAATGTAATGATGTAAACGTTTCGGAGGAAAAATTACTCTAACAAATTACAGATACTTGAAAAATTTAAATGACTTTGCTAAAGACCACAACTGCTCACCCTCATGTTTTGTTAAATCTATATAACTTGTCTCTGTAGAGAAAAAAAAATATTTTAAATATTTCAGCTGTTTTGTCTGTAGAGTGAAAATCAATGGGTTCCAAAACAACACTGGAGACATTTATCAGAATAACTTCTTTTATGTGACATTTTGGACTGGTTTTTACTCTTTAAATAGTAATTCTACTACTATTACTTTTCTCAACATCAACTTCTGATTCCCAGCTGGCAGAAGAAAACATGTGTAGACTTACATTGAGGGTGAGAGACAAGCCATAGAGAATGAATGCGATTTTACCAAGTACAACATCTTTGTCGATCCTGGAACAACATTCCAATCAACTAAGAAGATTTGAGAGACAAGTGTTCAGTTTATGTCAAGTTTTAGACTTACAACCAGGGTTAGGTGCTTCTACATCAGTGTTATTCACCATCATTACAGGTAGGCAAAGGTTTAAGGGTAGAGATAGGGTTAGGACTACATTTTCGAACAGATATATAGCTCCAAGAACATGTCTTGGCAAAATTACAGTGACCAGCCATAGAGACAACAAAGTTTTTCAGTTGACTTTGTTGACTGTTTGTTGTTTTATTGGCCTTTGCTGTCAAAGTAATCAAATACTATGTGCTCACAATGTTTTGCTTTCTTTTCGGCACTAAAGGGCATTTGCTAATGTGGCGTTTCAAGCTCCAGGTTGTTTCAACAAGCTGTTTTCTGAGTGCAGTTGACATGTAGCGCAGAGTTTTTTTACTGAGGGCGAAATACTAACGCTTTGCATTGACACGAATTAGCAAGACCTCAGCTCTGTTTACCTAAAGGACTAGTTCAAAATAAAAATATTATAAATATTAAATAATATAGAATTTTCTTTTTTGTGGGAAACAATAGGTTGAATTTATTGATGCATGATAATGACTGACTGGAATGAATTAGCAAAAGGTTAATTCCGCAGATAGACGAGAGAGGAGTGGGACAGGAACATTTCTCAGAGGGTTATGATCACGGTCAGGTAGATTGGCAGTCTGTCATGTATATTACACATCGGGAGGTATAATTGATGAGGGCTCTGAGGGTTTTTCTTGGTGTAATACCCTTTAAAACAACACGTCAGACATTTTCTAATAACCCAAGAGACAGTGCCATTTCTATCTTCAGTTCACAGTGTCCCAAGAGATCTTATCCAGTTCCTTTCTATTTAGCTTGCGCTGTTTTATGAATTGATTCAGGATGAAAGGTATGTGCTTCAAAGGAATCCAGAACATCTGACCTTTTCTACAGGGTTTGTATGAAGACCTTTTATATAGAGTTCACATGCTCAATGTCCACATTTAAATAGGATCATGGTTAGCTTTGGTTATATGGAAAAGAACAGGCTATTCTGCTAACCAGGTTCAATGGAAGCAACCTACAAAACATAATCTACTTGACCAACATATCTATCATATGGCATACCAAATATTTAATGTGTTATAGTTAAGTGCAACCTTTTCAATTTTGGGAAAGAAATAAACTATTGACCAATTTTCTAACCTTATTTATTGAATCAGTTTACTGATGATGTGACCTTCAGTATATCCAGATCTGTCCCTTTTAAACATAAGTCTGTAGTGACTGGCAGGAACGGATTCTAGTTTAATGGCAAAAATGCATTTCAGTGTCTTAGCTTTCGCCGACAGATTGCACTTTGCCAGCCATGCTTCTGTTGAGATAATCATCATGCTTTTCTGTTCTTTGATAGGCTTTAAGGCATTTGTGAACTGACATTTGTAGTTTTTTTTTTCTCCACTGACTAATTAAGTGCACATTCCCAAAAAGCCTTCCCAGCAGGCAACTGGTTAAGAGTACGACTGCATTTCAGATAAAAAAATAACCCTTTGAGGTCATTGTGTGCCTGTGTCTATGTGTGTGCATGTGTCTATGTATGTATGTATGTGTGTGTGTCTGTATGTCTGTATGTCTGCATGTCTGTATGTGTGTATATATATATATATATATATATATATATATATATATATATATATATATATATATATGCATTAGCATTGTTTAAATGTCAGATATGTGTATATTGTGGATATGTATGTATTGAACATAAGCTGTTCTTTTTTTGATAAATGATTAATTGACAGTAACCATAGCAACCAACTCTATTTTTCTCTTATATTTCTGTAAAGCCTCAGTTATACAAAATGCTGAGCATTTTCTGTTGTTTCACATGTGAATGTTACAACTAAGATATCTGATGTATGCTTATTTGCCTCTAGTCCACATTCAATCTTATTCATAATTATGTGATGCTCCAAACCTCTTCTTAGATCTCACTTGAAGATGCTTTTGACATATTAAAGCAGAGCTGTGCTTATTAGCTACATATTCACAGATCACTGCAGTCACAAGTCACTTTGAACTTGACTGCCAGAAGGTGAAGAAGCCCATGATTATTAACTTGAACTGAGATATTACTAGTTAAGAGACACTCATCTCCTTTGTTCTGTCTCTGTAGATCTGTACTCCAGACCTGGTGGTGTTTCTGGCCTGCTCTAACCAGCGTCTGAAGGAGCGTCTGGAGAAGCGTGAGGAGCAGCAGGGTCGCCCAGATGACAACCCTAAAGCTATCGATCGACGCCTGACTAACTTCAAACAGAATGCTGTCCCCCTGGTCAAATACTTCCAAGAAAAAGGCCTCATCGTCACAGTAAGGAAAATTTTTGAGTATATTAGTCATAAGGTAGTGAGACTCAAACGGACGACTTGGAAATATGACATCATTTAAGGGTTCCCTTGTGAAAAAGAAGTGAACTTTTGCATAGTTTTATAAAGTGTACTAATTACAGAAAAAATACACAAAATAAAACGGTTCTTCTGAATTATTTTCTGTTATGTCCCCCCAGGAAGAGGTAAACATTCCCCCCCCCCCCATACCGCACCTACAAAAAGCGCTGTATGATAGATGTATCACATGTATTTCGTTTTTTCTTTTTCATTCAAACTAGTCACTAAGTCATGAACTACCTGATATTCAGATTCTCAGATATGTGGAAATGAATGTGTTTTGTTGCTTAAAAACCTTTATAATGATTATGTTCGTTGATCTATAATGTGTGACGGGTGCCGCTGTGTTAGTTTGCGCCGCAGTTCAGAGAATCTGATCTGTCTGATTTACAACACGTCAATTCAGTCACTTCTTCTGAAATACGTGATAGTAAGTGGCCAGTGAAGTGGTAGAAGAATAGAGTGAAGTTTATAGTTACCAATACATTGTGTATCTGATATGAATAAAACACCTTGTCAGCTTATAATTGAATGGATTGCTATTTCCGCTTTTATAGACACCAGTGTGTATTGTTCAAAGTATAAATGTATTGTTTTGCCAGTACTTTTGAGTATTTAAACGTTTGAAACCTAAAAGAAACCTTATGTGGTTGAAAACAAATCTATCAATTTATCATTGTTGTGATAAATGACAAGCTCTGAGCGCGTCTTTCTCTGGATCAGTGCCAGATATTGCGTAAAAACACGTGTGAATTTAGCGATTGATCACGTGACACATATGAACACAAATATCGTACACGTCAAAGGGTGAAGGGATTGTTATCTGAACTTCTTATCTGCTGCTCTGTGCTGTGCTCTTGTTCAGTGCAAGAAAACCTGCTCCCTGGCAAAAAAAAGCATGTTCCCCGGGGTCACACGCGCCCCCCCGGTATCGCTCTGCGCGCCCCTAGGCTATAAAAGAATATACTCAAGTGTGAACCGAATGCAATTTTTTGTACACTTATTAAAGGAAATTGCATTATATTTTAAAGTCAAATTTAATTAATTCAAAAGTAAGTTGTACTGTTAAATTTACTGACAAGCAATTATGCTAAACTGAAAATATTTTAATGTCATTTTTATGGAAACTAGTGTCAAGTATATAAGATAACACAGTGTCTTTGTCACACGTTACATGTAGTTATTATAGTAATAACTATACATTATACATAACGGAATACAACTAAGCCTACAGAAAACTGTAGCAAACTATAGCTATCAGGGTTAGCGGTGAAGGGAACAGCGAGGACTCCATAATGCGGGAAAGAAGGGCTTTTATTATTGTAAAATAAAACAAAAACTGAAACAAAACTACCCAGCGGGGAAAACAGACTTGATTTGTTTCAAACATTCCACGAAAGTTAGATGAGCATACGATGACGATCAAGCACATGGCAGCAAACACAGGGAAAATGAACAGGGAACCAACTGGGAAGGTAACGAGGGAGGACAGGTGGGGCAAACTAACCAATAACAAGGTAACAATATTGGCCAGGTCAAGAAATCAGACAGGAGAGCACATAGCATGAGGAAACACATGTGACAAGCCATGTGCTCACATTGAACATGACATGAACACGCAGCCAATGAGAACACTCATAAGCCGCATGTTCACACAAACAAAACAACATGAAAGCCAGTGAAAACACAATCTGCGTGCTAAACAGAACAAGACAAGATATAACATGAAAGAATGCGGCTGATGTAAACATGAACCGTGTGTTACACAACAACTGATGCGGACGAGAGCGCACAGCCCTAGTGAACTCAAAACCGTGCGCACTCAGAGTGCACAAGTGAACAATCGTCTTGTGTGCTCACAACAGAAGACAGACACATGGAGCATGAAAATTATATTTTTAGTATCTATAACCTCTATACCTCTATTCAAAATCCATTCCACCAAGTCAATAATGACATCACTAAAATAATCCATATAAGTTAGGCAGTTTGATCCAAGTCTTCTGAAGAGACATGATCGCTTCATATGACGAACATATTTAATTAAGGCTTGCACATAAAAACATTGATCAGTCTTATTAACATGTAATTGTTGTTCATGGAATAACGTGAGGGTAACTGATGACAAAATTGGATAGGATTGGATAGTATGTGCTAAACTAAATGTAGATAATGGCATGCATAAAGTGGATTATGTGAATTTATGTGCATATTAAACTAGGATTATTATTTTGACACCTTTGTGAATAAAACAAAGCGACTGTATAACATCTGTGCACATTTAAAGATTGATTTCTGGAAATCCCAGCAGCATATACACTGCCACATCGTCCCACTGCTGTCAGATTTATTAAGACATGCTCTTTATCTCTCTGAGTAATTAATACTGACAAATTGGATGATATGGGACAGACCAGAAATTAAAGGCAGTTAGATCCAGCATGTGTCAGGATCCCATTGGAACCACTTATTTAAAAAGCAGGACCTCTTTTCAGTTACTGAACAAAGGTGAAGAGGGTGTACTATTAGAAACTGATTACATTTTTGAAACTGATTAAATCAGGATTTCAAACTGGAATTTAAATATTTAGATGTTTTTAAAATACAAGGAGCAAGGGAATTTATAAATGAGAAATGCACTAAACTTCAATCTAAACTTCGTGACCCATTTCTGCCGAGGTGCTGCTGTGTCTCAGATTGTGGGGGTTGCAAATGGATCTGGCAGAGGAGTTTGAGATGGCTTTGGCTCTTTCTCAACCCTCACTTGCCTGCTCCACAGCGTCTTCTTCCCTAAGTGAGATCCTGGTGCTAGGACTGTCTCATTCTGAGGAAATAGATTGTTTTTAATAGACCTTTATATTCTGTTTTTCTGGAGCTACTTGAGGTTGTGACTCATGCAGTGGCAAACATTTTGAGATTTTAAAAAACGGATTTCTCCTAGCATTTAATGAGCACAACAGTGCATACTAATTCACCCTAGACTCAAAGGACAATGGCTATGAGACAATTGTGCTGGTTGAGGAGACAATTGCATCCTTTCTCTCACCTGACATTGCGTCATCCCTCAAGGTCCTGACACTACCCATCAAACTCAGCCTCGTACACTTTGGAGTACATTGGTTTCCAGCGAACGCAAATTCCAGTGTCTGGGTGAAGTCATTGCAGCCCTGCAGAGTTTCTTTCGTGAGGCCTGTAGAAAACTTTGTTGAGGCATTCTCGGCCAGGGACCCAAATCAGGGCACCTAACTCAGCAAAGTACCCAAGGTCAGTATCGAAATACTGGACACCTTTGTAGATTACATAGAAGCATGGAAACGCAGTGTTTCTCATTGGGTCCTCTGTATCATGGAAAAAGGTAACTGGGTCCAATTTGTGTCCCGTCTACAAAGCTCCAATGATATCATAAAGATTGTTTTGGACCCCAAGCAGAGTTGGGTCCAAGAAAAAGAAGTAAAGTCCCTCTTGGCAAAGGAAAATAGAACACTTTCATCCTCCCAAGAGAGAGTCTAGTCAGTACTTCATTGTCCCAAAAATGATCAGGGTGTTGCATCCTGCTATAGATCTCTGAATCAGTCTCTGAAAAGGCACAGCTTACAGATAACAGTTCAACTGATTGGGAGTCAAATCATGTCAGAGGACTGATTTGTCACAAAAGATCTGAAGGACACGTTCCATCCTTCCATGTGATCCATCCTTCCACAACACAGGAAGTTTTTTGGGGAAAAGTGATGTTTCATCAACAAGTTTTTCTGTCCAGCCTAGCGTTATCCCCTTGCACCTTCACAGAATGAATAGATGCAGCACATTGAGGCTACAAGGCATTGGTGTCCTCAAATAAATAGATAAATGATTAATTCTAGTTCAGTTGCAGGAGATGGTGGTTCGGCATCGAGATTTTGTCCTTGGCCATATAAGGTGCTTAGAGTTGAGACAAAGAAAAGTGTTAACCCACATGAGATCCCTGGTCCAGGTAGCTCAGGACCAGGAGATTCTCCTTGAGGAGAACCTGTTTCTTATGATCAAGGCTACACACAGATGCCTTTATATCATTGCTATATAAAAGAAATATAAAATAGCCACCTTGTCAGAGGAAAGTAGTGACAACCGATGTGTCCCTTTGAACAGATATGTCAGTGATCTCCTATATAAATCATCAGAGGGGTCAAAGGTTGGGTCCTCTGTGCAGACTTGTGCATCAGGTCCTCCTGTGATCTCAGGGAAAGTTGCTGTCGCTCAGAGCAATGTGCATCCCTGGGAACCAAAATCTGGGAGCTGATGTCCTGTTGAGGCAGGGTCTGAGGCCCAGAGAATGGAGACTCCACCCTGAGAAAGTGGAGTTTAATTAGAGGAAGTTTGGCCAAGCAGAAGTGCATCTGTTTGCTTCTCAAAAGAGTACCCTCTCCCCGCTGTGGTTGTGGATTCAGATGGACTGGATGCTATGGTACATGTTGGCCATAGCTTCCATCCATGGACTGTTAAGCGATGGAACTCTTGAGATGCATAACTTGGTTGTGCATTGAGGATGAGACCTGCAACTCATGTCAGGGACCCATCCTAGGGTCTGGCTGTGGTTCTCTAAGGGTTATCCCTGGTAACCTTCTATTCCATTGGCTAAGTGGCAGAGAAGTTCTTCACTTTTAAGTTGGCTTTCCTGCTGGCCTATATGTCCCTTAAAAGAGAGTGGGACCTTGAGGTCCTTACTGTCTCTCCTTTCTGGAGTTTTCTCCAGGGGAGGTTGAAAGCCATTCTCCATCTCATGTGTTTGTAGACCAGGAGAATCTACATTTACTGTGCATGGTAAATGTACATAGGTCCCCATGATGGAGGAAGTCGGACCAGATATTAGTGTGTTTTAGTTTGCTTAGGAAGGGATCCCCAGCCTCAAATTAGACAATAAGTAAACAGATTTTCAAGGTAATATAAATAGTTGGACTTACTAGATGGGACATTTTCCTTTGCCTCTGCTGATTAGGGCATATTCTACTAGGAGTATGATATTTTCTAAAGCCCTGTTATTAGGGTTTCCCTGCAAGAAGACTGCGATGCTATAGGCTGGACCTACCCACACACATTTATAGGATTTTATAGTCTGGAACCTTCCTTCCATGCCAAGATGCAGTTGTGCCTGGGCAAGCTTCAAGATTCAATCCCCATAGTGTCATCTTAAACGCAGTTCCCTGAAAAAGGACCATCTCTGGTTACAACTGCAACCCTTTTTCCTTGAGAAGAGAACTGCATTTCTTTGCCACAACTCCTGAATGCCTGAGAGCAGCTTGCTTCAGCCTTTCAGAAGCTAACACTGCTGTTTTCTGGTGTCCCTTTGTAGCATCTGTGGTATATCATCAAGTTACATCACAACATGGTGCCAATCAAGATTGGACATGTTTCACTAGTGCTTCAGACTTTATCATGCTGAGGCGATCAACGATTTTTTGCACAGGGAACAATGGTTTCACTCAAGACATTTTCCTTGTCTTCCCTTTTTTTAAATGAGCAAAACTGACCAACCATGACTTTTCATTGCCAGCTTTATTTTTGGAATGGAACGCACAGGATTGTGGGATATCAAAGGCAACAAAGGATACATCTGTGCTGCCTTCAAAAATCAATCGGATGAAGGTGTCTCAGGAAACAGGAACGGAAGCTAACACTAGATTCATGCCCTGAAACCATTCTACCTTGGCATGCATGCTCTGAATTAAGCATTGTAAAGCTTTCAGATGCAGCCTTGTTTCTAGTATGTGTCACCTGCATCTGGTTTAGACAGGTGTCAGCCATGAATTGACGGCAGGGGTTATAATGCAGTGATGTATAACTATTTGTCTAGAGTCATTGGTATGGGAATGTATTTGCCTGTGTGACATTACAGATTCAATATCTAGATTTAACTAATTAAGAAGCTTGGGTAAAATAAATGCTTTGTTTATAATATGGAGGATGTTTTAAGCTATGAAACTTGCACAATGTTTTAATTATCAAAAGACCACTTATATATCAAAAGATCAAGGAAAAATAACTTTCTGATGTCTTGACCCATTTAAAAGGGAAACACTGAGCTGTAACTGAAGAATATCCAAGTTTATGAGCTTGCGATAAGCTGAATCTGCCTATGCATTCTTTAGTACCTCTACTAGTTTTAGCTGCTTGTGTCCCATCAGGGACTGCTAAGCCACAGCAACTGGAGAAAAATTACATTTAATCTTGAAATAACGCAAAACAAGAGAGCAAAACATCCATACTCATTTAATCAAAGTGGATGCTCTTCTCTATCATTTCATATGTGCCAGCATGAGCAGGTGTTTGGGGATGCAGGTGTGTGATTCACCTCTCAGGAGCATGGTTCTCATTCACACAGCGCATCCTGCATTGATCCACTTCACTCTCAAATGAAGCATTTACCAGTGGAGATGACACACATTTAATACTCTTTATAATTATACTGCCATTGGGAAGCCCACTGGACCTGGGGGGAAAAAAGAAAGAAAATAAAACTATTATGTACTGTTGTTTTTCCCTTGACATCAATTCTATAGTCGCTTCCTGTCTAGAGCCACAGTGGGTTGAGTAGATTTAATTAACTGATGGCAGATTGACAGCCTTAGAGTTCTGTGGACTCCCACTTTCCAAGGCCATAGCATCTGAGCATAAATAAAGCTAGGTTCTGACAGTGCGGCTGTCAGCTCAGACAGCACATTTTTCAGTGTTTGCTGCACTGGCTTTATTGGTGTGGATGCAGGGATGTATGATGTGAGGATGGGCACATTTCACAACATGAGCTCAAACATTGACTGAGGCCGTTGGATTAACATAATACCTTATTTTTTTACCATGACTTTATTTATTTTTGCTCCTAAAAACTTTTGATCCAAAGCGAATGAGATGAGTGAGTGAGAGGGATTCTGAATTCTGTAAATGATGTACCGTATTTTTAGCCGCATAAGACGCATTTTTTCTTCCCCAAAACTGGGGGGGAAAAGTTGGTGCGTCCTGTCCGACGAATATAAAGAATCCGCGGAGTGCGGCCACGGCCGTAACCGTGGTGATGACGAGTGGGGGGCATTGGTGGACTTTACAGTGATGACTGTGGCGAGGGGGCTTGGTTCAGCGAGGTCTGCAACGGGAGACGAGCCGTGCGTAAGAGAGAAGTGAAACGAAACGAAGAGTGAAACGAAACCGAGAGAAAGAGGTGTGTCTTACAGAGAGTGAAGCGTGAGCGCCGAAGGCACAGGTGTTCCACTTGTGAGCCTCGCGTTCTCTGCTTCCGTGGTGACTCGAGTCTCGCCAGTTGTTGTACCGAAATCTGACTCCCCGGACAAATCTCACTCCCCTACGCGCGCGCATTAATACGCGCTGCATTGAGGTGAATGCACTTCCTTGAGCATATTCGCATACAAACCGACTTGTACGCTTACATAAGCAGAAAATGAAATTATATTACAGTTATAATGAATTATTGTAGGCTTATGGGTTTACCAGGGGGAGTCAGATTTTCCCCGCAGAAAAATACACCTGTGAAAATCTCACTCCCATCACTAACTCTGGTTTAAAAGCTCACAGACTTAACATATTTATTTGATTATCTCATTATGGTATGGACATTCTCAAAAGCATTTGGTTGTAACAATTATAGTATGGGTTTTAGATTAGATTCAACTTTATTGTCATTACACAAGTACAGGTACAAGGCAACGAAATGCAGTTTAGGTCTAACCGGAAGACCAAAACCAGAAGACCTTTACCAGGGGGAGTCAGATTTTCACAGCAAAAAAATAACTCAACATGTTTATCTTATCGTCTCATCATATGGTGAGTCTGTGAGCTTTTAAACCAGAGTTAGTGAGGGGAGTGAGATTTTCACAGGTGTATTTTTCTGCTGCAGAAAAATCTGGATGTTAGTGAGGGGAGTGAGATTTGTCCGGGGAGTCAAATCGGTCATCATTTCAGTACAACACCCCACTTCCCGGTTTACACACAAATTATTGGAGTTCGAATAAAAACATTACAGCCTTATTTTTGTTACTTTCACAGTTTACTGACTTTACTGACTGTTAAAGAGAGTAAAGATAGTACTTAATATGTTACATGGTTGGCATAAAATTGTTTTTTGTGCTGTTAACTTTATACAGTTGATATAAAATATTTTACTACAGTATTTGGTTCAGAATCTTTTTTTTCTAGATTTTCCTCCTTTAAAATTGGGTGCGTCTTTTGTTCCGGAGCGTCTTATATGGCGGAAAAAAATGTAAATTACGGTGTGATGATGAACTACAGTATATGCCTTTCTCCACTGTCGTTCTGAGTTGTTCTTTATTCATTTGGCAGATGCTTTTATCCAAAGCGAATTACATTGCATTCAATATACACATTGACATTCTTGAACTAATTGAACTAATATAAAAGAAATGTAAAAACCATTACATGAAAAGATTTGGCTTTTAACATGCACCAAAACATCAGGGTTCATTGTATGTATTAATTTAATAACACAGTAGATAAACTCCCATTCAGTTTCAGTGGGAACAGTGTTGTTGATCTCCTTTTTTGCAAGTGCATCAAAGTCTGGAGTTAATTTTGTTTTAGCGATTCTCAGGGACAGATCCAAACTCCTCTCCTTCACATAATTTCTGAAACCTTATGGGATGACACCAGTTGACAACTGGCCAATTGTTGCGCGATGCAGCTCTGGCTGACCGACAGTTTTATTAGCATAAGTGAGGCCATTAGAAAAAATTCAAAATTATGACTAAACTCTGCCAAGCTAGACCAGCACAAACACGACGGTTATTTTCATGTCCTGATTTTGACTCTCACGCAACATAGGTTACGATAGTAACCGGAGTTCCCTTTCTATAGCGGTGTTCAATCCCCGTAAGAGAGATGCAGATCAGCTGAAAGCACAGGGAATCATTCACCAATCACAGCGAAGAGGCACACAGCCCAACCAATGGTGACGCCGCCAGGTGTGCTCAATACTGATAGGTGCAGCTAAACCAATGAAATCAGTCACTGAAGTCTACCAAAATTTGCATACCAGAAAGCCTGAGAAACAGGTATCGGCTAGATAACTCGGCTCTGTGACGGGCTTTGAAGACGTTCATGACGCTGAATGTTGATGCATACATGGGTTGAGCCAAATAACGTCAGCATATTCTGTGCCGAGTCTGTACATTTGCCGTCAGAGCTGTATCTGTCCAATTTATTTGGAGACTGTTTGCTAGCGTAGTTGGCATGTTTTATGGCAAAATGACGGCTGATGTTGTATTCTTTAAAAGTTTCTTGAGTTCAAGAAAAGTTTCTTGAGTTCAAGAGTTTCTTGGCATATCAGATATACAGCCCTTAATCGGACGTCAGCGAAAAAAATACTAACTGTCTACTTTTCTTCGGTTTTTTTACTGAAGAGCTCAAAGTGCAAAGCGAAAAAGGGAAGTAGAGAGAACCATCACACTCAAACAAAGCTCAATGTCTTTGGAGTGTCATCTGTTGGGGAAACACTGACATTACAGGGGAAAGTCAAGTGAAGGTGGTTTAATTATAATAAAATTTAAATTAATAATATAACATCTACAAATTCGGCGGGCCGGATTAAAAAGCCCAATGGGCCGCATATGGCCCGCGGGCCGTAGTTTGCCCTCTAGCCCTGTTCTAGGGCTTTTATTAAACGGAAACAAAAACAGAATCCAAACATAAACCACCCTGAGGGGGATAAATCTGAAAAACGTAACACTGAACAAGACTAGACTACTCAGGACAAGGCTCATCACGAAAAACCAACAAAGTATAGACAACGACGCGACACAGGACAGCAAATATGAAGGGATTAAATAGACACAGGAAGAAGGGTAATTGAATCGGAACAGCTGGGAAAAATCAAACTAATGACAAGGAAACAAGGAGGGAGGGAGGTAACAGTAACAAGACACGAACACGCAGCCAATGTGGACGCACATCTCCGCGTGTTTACATTAAACAAGACGGCACGCAGCTGGTAACAACACCAAACACAACATGAAAGCACGCGGCCGATGAAAGCCCGAAACCGCGCCCACTCACATAACCTAGAGCGCGCTAGAATGAGGAACCACTCGGCTCGCGCGCTCACGACAAGGACGAACACATGAGTCTTGAATGTCCGAATCCCGACCCAAAACTAAAACTGAACCAGACCAAAGTATCAAGACCGGACATCATAACTCGCACACAAGACGCTACACAGACAAGAGCCTGCGCGGATTCAACGATTAGCATTCGCTGCGTGTTCGAGTCCATCAGCGTGTACCCTGTCCCCTTGTTACCTCATTTCTCTTGAGTGTTGTCAGCTGTTTCCAGTTACTACCTTTCCTCTTGTGTCTTATGTTATAGCCCTTTGTGTTTGCTGTCTCCGTCGTGGTTCTCCTGTGATGTTTCCTGGTTCTATGTATACCGTTCCATCCGGTTGCCCTGGAAATGTTCTGTTCAGTTGTTATGTTTAGTTATGTTTTCCCCCTCATGGGTTGTTTTTGTGTGTTTACGTTCTTTCGTTATTCACAATAAACCTCACGTCACCTGCATTGTACTGCGACAAGTTTAGATGAAAGCCCAGTGAAGAAACAGAGTATGAGTAGTGTATGTTGATCATGCATAATGGTTGACTGTCAATGCATGTTTTTCAGAACAAATCACTAACCATAGCCCTAACCCTTGTATTGACAAATTATGAGATGTGTACTACCAAAGTTAGCACAAAGCAAAATTATTTATAAAAATTAACTAAATGTATGTACACGTAAATGTACTGCTCCCTGCAAAGCACTTCGTATACACTGTTTAAATAATGCAGTATAAAAGTTGCACAAAATGTTTCTATATTAAAGGGTTTGTTCTCCCAAGAATCAAAACATCAGTATTTAATGGTGACATTGGCCAAGTTTGACCAGGGAAATGAAATCACTAACTGGTTTAGT
Source organism: Rhodeus uyekii (assembly GCA_037043235.1). Lineage (NCBI taxonomy): Eukaryota > Metazoa > Chordata > Actinopteri > Cypriniformes > Acheilognathidae > Rhodeus > Rhodeus uyekii. The sequence goes on along the minus strand of JAWRVZ010000016.1, from coordinate 4,725,014 downwards.
AAAAGCTGCGATGTTCTTTCTTGCACGGAAACAAAGGATTAAGATTTCACAAGTCAAGTAAGAAACAAGTTGACGATTCAATAGTCCTACCTTCACAAACTCATGATGAAAATATCATTAATTAATAGCGACGGAGGTAAAGTTTGACTGGAGAAAAGTTCTGTCTTGATTTGAACTTCTCATCAGTCTCAGCATCAACAGACCAGGCAAAAAGAACCAACTTTTGTAAATATCCACCAATCAGTGCATTAGTTCACTTGTCACAACAAAGGAAGACCTGAGTGAGTTATTTTAATTAATTGTAATTTTGAGTTCATGACACTATTTTGTAGTGAAATAAGTTAAATTAACATATTTTTGAATTTTGAAAGTTGTAGTCAACATTAGGGTTTACTGTGCACAATAGGTGCCTGTTAAATATTTTTTGGTTGCAAATTAAGGCTCAACTATAAAATAAGTAAATAAGACGTGATAATCTTTGATCAATTTAAAAGCATTTAATTTAGCATTTAAGTGGAGTAGTTGAAATTAATAATTCTATGATTATTAAATTATACTTAATTTACATTTGATTAAGTATATAGATGAGGTAGTTTTTAATAAAATGTTGATCTGGTATAAAGTCGAGAGGCTTGTGTTAAATCTGCTGGCATTTCAGATTGCTGATGTGATTCAGGCACTGCTCAGGCAAGATGACTTAATTAATCTCTTCCATCTGCTGTACCATAAGCACTCTGAAGTAATCAGGTGGAATAAGCTGTATGTCATTTCTTATTCTTATGAATTTTTATTTCTTTAATACAGGAAAGCCTAACAGTTCATGTTTTAGAAAAAAAAAAATCAAACCTCATGCAAACCAAAGTTTGGCTGGCTAGCTCTGGCATTTCATTAACTAACTTCAGTGGAGTTCACTTATCTCGAGTCACGGTTAACTCGCCTACACGCCTTCCTACGCATACTTGTTAGACAGAACGCGAGAAAGTATGCAATCTAGTACAGACACACAACACGCAGACACGCAAACACATCCCTGTTTCTGACACACGGTCTGCTCAGCGCCGCTGCAGATTGAAGATCCAGGTTGATAAAAGACGGGACGAAGCCGAATTTGTTGAGAAAGCACATTAGACAGACAGAACGCAAGAAAGTATGCAATCTGGTACAGTGTGATGACCTCCCGAATATGTTATAACTGTTTAAGCTGTGAGCGAAATTGTTTGCAATGATGGAGAATATGATTAAAGGTTTGTATCGAGAATCGAAGGTGTTTAAATCTCTGCTGTTAGTTGGTAAACATATGCCTTTTGTTGATAGTAAACATGCACAGTGTATGTACATTTTTATAGCATGCTGATCGCTTCATCAAATAAATCGCCATATTGGGTGTTGGTTATCTCACTAAACGGTTATATCAACGCTTTTTTGCAAACCACAAGGCAGCCGACATAACCGAACTCCACTGTATAAATGTTGTGGGGCTTCATTTTTTCAGAAGTTTTCTGGCAAAATCAATTTTTTTTAGCAACATAAATCACAAATATAGAATAGAGCGTCTGTTCTTTCTTACCTTTGTCATAGCTGCAGTGCACACTGCATATATGGCAAAAAATGTTTTATATAAATATATGCATTATTAGTGTTATTATTTCTGTGGCGTATAACATGTTTGATGTGTATGAGATGAGGAATGGTCTTCTCATCAGTCTGTGCATGAATGAGAATGTGCTTATTTCTACTGTGCTGAAAAGATTCATTTCCTTCCACAGCCAAAAGCCAATAAGAGAGTAGAGAGGATGCTATTCCATCCAAAAAGAATATTTGATTAATCAGAGGGTGCTTTTTCACAAAGTCTGCCTCACCCGTTAACTCACCCCCATGCTTTTCCAAAGCTGTACTACTTTTTTTCTGTGGAACATAGAACATGATAAAAAAATAAAAATAAAAAAAGATTTCTGTTGGTATTACCAAACATTGACGTTCATTAAATGAACACAAATCTTTTGTGTTCCTTTAAATTATTATTAAATGAATACCCAGATTTGTTAAAATACATTCAAAAATGGTATTTGTTCATGTAAAGTTTATATTATTATTTTTTTCCATCAACTCATGGAACACCCAGCATGTCATGAAATGTTTGAAATCTGATTTAAGTTTTGGATCTTGGTTAATAGAGAAATATGAGAAGTTAGAGTTTGTCGTATTATCATGCTGAGACACAATTGAGATACTTTGTGAAAAATAAGTTTTTATAACCTTTTACTTCATAAGTTTTATGAAAATAACAATTTGAAAGAATGTATTTCAGTGTGAACTAATGTTTTTGGACACTATATTAAATATATTAAAATATATTAGTTTAAATTAAAATTAAATTAAAATTAAGAGTAATTTTAAGTAGGACTTGAGTAGTTATTTCGTCTTTTATTTTTTTATTGATTTATGTGGGTGAAAATGCCATTTACCTTGCACTTTTATTAATACCGCTGAATCGTTTTAAATGTTTTGTATCTTTTTAAATGCTGGATGCCACCTGAAGATTGAAATACAAGTTGAGCAAAATCTTAATAGTCATTGTAACATTCTTCTGCTTTTGTGAATCTGCCACATGGAGCTATTTTCACATACTGTGAAATAGCCAATTACATTTAAAGCAAGTGAAGTGAGAAAATGACTTACCAGGTCATTGGCATGTCAGACCATTAACCTCACGTCAATCTGATCTATCAGAGAACTGAACCCCCTAAGCCCAGTGAAATTACATGGCAGTGAAAGACAAGAAGAAAGCACACCAGGGCAGGAACACAGGGAAAGAGAGAGAGAGAGACAACTGAGTGATCTTAAAAAGGACATTTGGGTTTCATTGAGGCTAATGGAATATGTTACTTGTTAGATTGTCATTGTGCTTTAAACTCCCAAGTTTGTGCAGTAATTTCAAACATCTCTGTCGAGGAAACAAACCCAAAGAGATATCTCAGTGATTTTTGTTGTTGTTTGTTTATTGGATTGTTCTGTAAGGCCAATTTGTCCAACAATGGCTTCCAATAAGCAAGTGAAGTCTTTTTAGTGTGGCAATTTCCCATTTATTCTCTATCTAACTCCATTTCATTATGACCCTGAATTTAGGTTAGAATGCCAATTGGTTATTGTTCATTTGTGACTCTTGATATTTAACTTAATACTCTTTTTGCACTCGTTCATTCGGCTCTCAAAGTCACTCAGAGTCTCACGCCTTCTGTTCTTTTACGCGGATCTCACGGTCGCAAACACTCTGGTCCGATTTGTAGTCAGAGGTTATGGCTTATGTTACTTAATAGACCACCCATGCTTGTCATTATTTAAATAACTGTTCCATTTAGCAAATGGAACTTGGCAAATTTACCATTTTCCAAACTTTAAAATAAAATAAAACATAAATACAAAATAAACGTTATTTAGGGACTGCCGGCCACACAAACACAAGCACACACCATAAATCCAGGCCTGGTCCTCTCTCGTCCTTCGGTCGTTGCTCCTCCTTTTATGCCTCCGCTCCTCTGTGAGATCTGAGACCGGAGGCTTACAGGTGAAGTTCAAACCAATCATGCCCCTGGCTCTCGTGACGCTCTCACAGTCCCTTGACCCCACAGTGACCTATTCCTTTAATAACCATTCTGGGAGGAGCATGCGACCGACTCGGTGGATGTGATGTCAGACCATGGAGAGGCATTCATTTAACAGGAATTAAACCTAAAATGTCCAAAAACAATGGAAAATAAAGTTCCCAAATAATCGGGATCTTCACTTTTCTGGGGAATCGTGGAGGAAAGGGAGTTCTCAGATGGTTTGGACTTGGTAAAGGGGGTGGGGTGCTGGACCAAGGGGCAGCGGCTTCTCTACCCAGGACCACTGAGCTGAGGGGCAAAGCGGTCTGGCCATTATCAGCCCAACAACAGCAGTGATTCATGCATCCTTGCACAGGCAAACAGGTCTGTTGTGTCTTCATCATCATGGTGCAGGAATCCCTCCCCCGCTCCCCTCGTGGACCTGCAAGGACATCAGCATGCATACACGGGGACAGAGACCGGTCCCTTGAGGTCAGCTGTGTGAGAGGAAGATCTGCAGGTCTCTGGCAGCAAGAAGTAGGCAAGACCAGTCATATTCAGAAGAAGCGTTCCTGTTCTTCAATACTCTGTTTATGTTCAGGACAGTTCATGTTCAGAAGAACCCATTGAAGTTAAAGAACTGTCAATAATGACGTTTGAGAAAATATTTTTTGTGTGGAATACTTGATGCGGCCCTGCCTCACCCAAACTCTGCCTCCTGCGGCCCCCAGCTCATTTGAGTTTGAGACAACCTGCCCTACAGCAAAGACTGAACCAGACTATTTAAATGTTGAGGAAGCAATCTTGCTGTCTGCAGGATCAGCAGAGGCCAATCAGCATCTTCCATGCAGTAATGAAATGATTGCTTGCAGATGGCATGTAAAGGACCCATCAGTCTGCGCCCTCTGTTTCATAACTGATCTAGATATTTAGACAATAAAGCAAATGTCATTGTATTAACCTACAAATAAGTCATTATGAATTAAACAAACTGATGGTTAAGGTTTCTTCTCTTTTACGGTCTATAAGGGAAATCCAATCAGCTGATGTGGTTGACTTCTGCTGGTGTGATGTGGAGAGATTTTATGCTACGCTCCCTTCTGAGAAGATACGTTTGCGTTGAAGTGATACTGGGCTAACTCTGGCATCTCATGAAGTGCAGCTGCCTGCATTTCAGGTTGGATAAGCCTAAGATGTGAAATCTTTTCCCAATCACCTCTGCAGTTCCCATGGTGACAGGGTCCCTGTGGGTTGCAGGTGAAAGTGATATAAATAATGTGGCCTCTTTTAGATCCATAGGTAAATCCTATATGCAACAGGTTTAGAAATGTACATCTGACTCATTATTTAGGAGAAACATTCAACAAAATTATAATGCATGCATGAGACGGTCACATTTTTACAAGCACTGAAGACCTCCATCTGCTGAATTAGTTTGCAATGAATTGGATTAGCAGCCATCTTCTTGTCACTTCGTGTTGCAAATACTGGTGATGCAATATTGCTTGAGATACAGGAGAGATCATAATGTCATAAAAAGTTAAAACTGAAATTTCACATTCCCTTGAAATATGAAGTGTTTAATTTACCTCTTAATGTCAACTGCATATACAGTAGAGTTAGTGTGTTGGCTGTCAGACTGTCATCATCAGTTTGTTAGTGTTGCTCTAAACTTTGGATCAAATGTTATCGGCTGAGGAAATTATATTATTTTCAATTTACGTAGCGGAGTTAAGTTGAGGAGTTGTGTTTTGCTTCCCCGTCAGAAGCTCAGTTTTGCCAACATCCCCCCCCCCCCCAGTCAACAGTTCAGTATCTCTTCCACTCCACCCCCGGTTCGCGGTTAAATTATCAAACGTTGTCCAGTCCGTGGCGCAAAAGAGGTTGGGGACCACTGCACTAGATGACACAAAGACTTGCCGTAGAACTTTGAAAACATACCAAAACATCCACTTTTCAATTGAGCTAAAGGCACAATAAACTGTAAACAACAAATGCTGTACTGCATTTGGATCTGACAGCGGGGTTTGAGATGGGCTTTGCCTTATCTTACCCCTTACCTGGCAGATATGTTCCTATGCCTGGATCCGGAGGCACGTTCTAGGGCAGTTTCCTCCAACCAGGCAGAGGCACACTGGCAGAGTGTGAGAAGTACATAGAAGTAGAGTGTCTTCACTCGTTACCATCCCCAAATAATCCGGGGGGTCAGGCCAACATTCTCGAGCTCAGCCTTAAGTCAAATGATGGATCTAAGGAGCATTCTGATCCTCATATAGAAAGAAGGTACAAAATTCTCCCTCGTCTAAGCAGTAACACCCCGCCCCCCTCCTCCCTCCCCCGTCCTCTCTTCTCCATCACGACAGCAGAGACGCTACTCAAAGGTAAAGTGCGTTACAGTAAAAAGTCAAGTATTTTTAGAGTTTAATTGTTAATTATTAATTAATATTTAGCTTAAGGCTTCTGTCTTCTCCCCCTTGGTGATCATGGCCATGATTCAAGAACAAGGTCATTCCAGTGTGAGCACTGGACCCTTATGTCCACTAGGTCTCCCTGTGGCATAGGACCAATCATCTGATCTTCTGCTCGAGACCTTTGAGTGGGCCCCGGCATCTAAACCACTTTGAGCAGGTAGATAGTGGAGGCTATCCCTCTGACTTAGGAGTCGGCCGGAATTCCTTCTCCGTGAGGGTCCGTCCCCACTCCACTAGGAGCTTGGCTGCCTCTATGGCTTTCTTACAAGGGTCTCCCTTGGTTATGCTTGTGCTGTGGCAGGCTAGTCCTCCCCACACACATTCCAGAGTTTCTACCAGCTTGACCTCTACTCCTTTTCCGAGGACGAGGGTGCTCTCATAGTGAGCTGCGACACACCTGCGGTCGGCGTCACTGAGGTGGCGTTGGTATTTCGTCCCCTTAGTGTTTTGATGCAGCTCGAGTTTCCATGAAAGGGAACGTCTAGGGTTACGTATGTAATCTTAGTTCCCTAAGGGGGAAAGAGACGCTGCTCGGGGCTTGCTTCAGACGCTCTGAGCTGCCGCTTCCAGGTTTCCGGCGCCCTTTTATGAACCTGAATCATTCCACAAACCTAGTGTTTCGACGCAGCGTCTCATTTCCCCTTGGGGAATTAGTGTTAGAATCATAACCTGAGACGTTTTCTAACCTCGTCAGCAATTTTAAGTCTTCAGAAATTCTTGTTGATTCAGGACAGGTTATATTTTCATGAAAAGCAGAACTAAATTGATAGAATCCAAATTGATGGAAACTCAAGACAAGAAATGTTGAATCAGTGTGTTAAGAAAAAGCTGTCAACATCTGCCTTGTTTTTTAAATCTTTTAATTTAGATTTTGTATATAATTAAGTATTTAAGTATAATTGGAAAGCCAAGGCAAATCAAATTAATTGTTTAAATACTGTATTTTATGATTCTTTTGAACAGTTTAAGTAATTTATTAAACTCCCTGTTGCAGATAATAGGCCAAGCCTAATTGCAATACGCCATACTGCTCTTATATATTATGTGAACAGTGAATTGGAGTCTTGAGACCTATTTATATCTCAAACAGGATTCTGAGAAACTGCATTAGTTCAGCGCTGGCTGTGAAGATCTATAATAATAATTCTTCATCTTGCTTCCTGCTGATCTTCTGTGTAGAGAAAAACCTTATTTAGAAATACACCTGGACTGACCTGTAAGAATATCATGTTGGCAACCGCTCTCAGCAAAACTAAACATTAAACTAAAATCGAATGTGCTGAGTATTTTTTGTAATATATTTTTGAAACCTTCAGACATTTCTTTTGTAGCTCTATATTATTAAGGGAAAGTTCACTTTAAATAATTGTCATTATTTATTCATCCTAATGCTGTTATAAATATGCATTTTGTTATTTGTCGATGGAAGACACATTTTATGCATTGATAATCTTTCTTGAAGTGAGTGAGAGTAAAAAAATGACATGTTTTATCCCTTAAAACTCATTTTTGATCACCAAAATTACATATTTAAAAAAAATCCTGTAAAAATAATTTCTCCATGCCTTAAAATAATTTGAATATAACAACTCGGCTTCATATTTAGTACACACAGAGCCACGAACATGCAAATGAATCTCGCATCACACCAACTCAGACTACCTGATCTACTCGGTCAACTTTACTGTAGTAAATGCTAAACTCTGGTTTAATTTAGTCATGTATATTTGAACCTTTTTTCATATTAACAGAAAAATATACTTGGATAACCTACTTCTCTTGAGCCTGCCCTGCTTCTAAAACTCGCCCCATACGCTGACAGGATTGAGGATTGGTTTCAACATTTTTGTTACCGAGAACACGGGCGGTTTTTGAGTTTTTGAGACCGTCTTTGGTTTACTGGAGTTTCAAAGAGAAAATATTCCAATGGTGTTGACTTATAAAATTGCACATGGTTTGTCTTGGTGTATTAACACCATGTACACATATAAATAACATTAAAAACTTGATTTTCACCAAAGAGGCTCTTTAGCAATACCGATTTCCGCTTTTCAGTTTAACTTTTTTAGAGAGGTTTGTCTTCTGCCGATTTTCCTAATAATCTTAATTAAGTTTGCACAGCATGATTCCTGGGTTGTGAATGTTTCTTTTTAAAGTTCAGGTGTAAGATTTAGAATACAACTTTTTTTACTGAACCTTCCAGAAATTATTTAGATTTTTGTTTGGTGCATGTTAGAGCTGTTGTGATAATTTAATACAAATTACTTGACTCAGGCTTCATCACGGTCTTCACATGAGCTGTCTTGAGGAACCAAATTATGCACACTCTGCCTCTGCTTATCTCTTACTGACGGAAATGGCACATGTCTGTCAGTGTGATCAGTTCATTTCCCATCACCATAATTTTTCAGAATCAGTCTCATAAATAAGGAGAAACTTTTAAAGTTATAGATAGACAGTTTCCTGAGATTTAAATATCTTTAAAAAAATTCTCTTCACAAACATTGTTTTCCAATGTCTCCAAATTCCAATCTCTGGCATGTATTGCAGTGCAGACTTTTCTTCATAACTCACATGATCCTTCAGGAACCATTCCAATAACCATTCTAAATGCTTATTTGATGCTCAAGTTTATGGACGGGTGTGGTTTTGTTCCAACAATGTATATATAAATCAGTATGATATAACAACAACATATTCAGTGTACACGGTTATGTTAATTAAAATCAGAAATGGATGCTGTCTTACTTGGACCTTAGTAGTCCAAAATCCAAAGCCCAAATCTCATTCATCTAAATGAATTTAATAATTTTATCTAATTCAAATGTTACATATTAATAGCCAAAAAAATCTACGTTAATACAATTTTAAATATGAAAACACAATAATGCAGCCAAGGCCAAATTGTGACAGACAGAAATGATTAATGAATTGCGTCTGGGTCTTCAGGCTATGCAGTCTGTTAATTCATCTCATCTCCCAATCTGTCATTCATTCTTTTGTTTTGTATCGTCACATCCCCATATTCCGAGGCTATGCAGTCTGTACCGGAAACAGAAATTATTAGTTTATCTTTCGAGTCTTTGGGTCTGAGTTGTTTGTGCGTCCCATGACAGCCCCACAGGTTAACGAGCAGTCTTTAGAGGAAACAGAAATGATTAGCTCACCTCTGGAGTCTTTGGGTTTGAGTTGTTCGTTCGTTTGTCACGACTACTTCCTGGCTGAGTATCTTACAACAAATACAACATTATGTCAGTATTATTTCACGGAGAGATAGAGACAGCTGTACACGCATCTTGTTTGTTTTCTTTATTTTGCGAAAATTTCTTTTTATTGTCAGTGTATACAAATAAAAGAGAGACTTTTGATGCATAACACTTTGAGTCGATTTTTCTGCTATGTGAAGAAAGTCTAGAAAATGTGTTGGCGCGCTTGTTGACCCCAGAAGGTTAACTAATCAGAACATGACACGTATTACAAGGGAAGCACAAGATATGATGAGAAACCAGGAAACCAACTACAAAATAAAAGACAAGATCACAAACATGACACATTCGTGGCCTGTGGAGAAGTCACGGTCTTGGATTGGGGTGCAGTGGCGACCCTCATGAAGGGTCATGAGGTCTTGGTGTAACCAGCAGAGGAGGAGACCACCATCTCAGCATATCAGAAGACCACTGGAGATCAGAAGACCAAAAGAACTATATCATGGTCAACCCTCATGACCATGATGTAGAGCATGGACAGTTTGTGACTGGCCTCTGTTGCCTTGACATGAAGTGCAGTGAGTTCATGGACGCTCTTCACCTCTGGAGGAGGATGTCAAAGCTTAGTAAGTTCACGGCTGGAGCAAGCTCTGCATCCAGCATAGCTGGGGTACTATAGTCCACCTCCAAAATATATCTCAAGAATCACCAGTGAACAATCAAGATGATCAACTAATCAGAACATTACAAATAAGACAAGAGAAGCACATGAGGGCAAGGAAACATCACATGACAAGAAACTAGGAAACAAAATACTTTGGTTTACGAGTGACTTTATATACGAGCAAATCGGTGTACGAGCATTGTATCGGAGTGCAAGAAAAATTTTCCCTGGCCCAAGTGCATTTTTTTTGTGGAAAAGTCTTGTAACGACAGCCTCTCATAAAGCCTATCACCCCTTCACTCGTTCATTCTCTCAGCGTCGCTCGGTTTGGTTGCATCATTCACCACAGTGATACTTTTAATAGTGATTTACAGCGGTTTTACCTCCTGTTGTTAACATTAATTGTGATCGCTATTGTTCATGTAGTGAAATATATACGTACAGTACAGCATATAGACAATGACCTCCAGATGAGTAAGAAAGAAGGTACGAAATTCTCCCTGTAAGCAGTAAAACGCTCCTCTCGTCTCCTTCACGCCAGCAGCGACGTGACTCAAAGATAAAGTGCGTTACAGTAAATTGTCAAGTATTTTTAGAGTTTAATGGTCAATTATTAATTAGTATTTATATGAGATCTTAATGGTTATAATGTTAACCGTAACTAATAGGGTAAAACCAAAAAAATATTTAAAATGGGCTTTTATGGTCGTGTGGAATGAATGGAGTGATTTTTTTATTTTTTTTATTGCATTCTTATGGGGAATTTTTTTTTGGGTGTATGAGAATTTTGAGTTACGAGCTCTTGGAACGAATTAAACTCGTAAACCGAGGTATGACTGTACAAAATAAAAGACACAAACAAAATCTAACCGAAGCCAACATAATACTTTCTTTCTCTTGCATCCAAAGTGAGAACAGCAGTTTAGCAGGTTTTGTTCTAAACAGCTGTGTGTCATTTACACTGATAATGAATGTTTATGTGGCGCTCAGTGTCACTTCGACTGAGCACAACCTGTTAAGATGGATGGATTTTCAGATACCTCTGAAAAAAATAAGGAAGTTGCAGGTACAGATATTGTGTGGATGAAAAATCTTTGTAATTGATCGTTGCGTTTAAAATAAGCTCTGACTACAGGTAACCCTTGACGAAGTTCATATTAAATGTAAGAAATGACAGTGATGTGAAGAATGGGGAAATGAGGAAATTCTGTTCATGTCTTTTGTGATTTCTTCGACTTGTTGCTATGGTGAAGTGACCGTCCGTTTGTGAGAAGAAGAAAGTACCATCTCTGATGAATACAGAATGTTATAATTAGTGCTGTTAGCTACCTCATTACCCTGTGAGACGAAGATATAAGGTTAAAAAAACAATACATCCTGTCTGCAGCCTTTGCTCAAATTGAGGGGCAGGTGAATGTTTTATTTCAGTCTCTTTAAAGGGTCAGTCACACAGCCGATCACGCACGAATCACTCACAAATCACACACAGATTGGGTTTGTGCGTGCTTGTGCGTCCAGAAATAGACCAAAGTATTCCACGAACATTCGACGCACGCCCGACGCATGAATCACTGACGGAGAGCGTCCAAACACGCACGCTTCGCAAACGTTCCACGTACAAACACTTTCAGAATCCACATTGTAAGTGGAATGAACGTGATACGTGTGCGGTTCATGCATGATATGAAGGTGGGGCGTCAGTGGACGGACGTGGACGTGCGCGGTTTCTAATCAGTTCTGACGCATAAGCACTGACGGCCGACGCGTGTCCCGCGTATAGTCACGCATTCTCGACGCATAAACTACGCACGCTGACTCATGTATAACGTACGCAAAAATTTTATAGGAAATTTTCTATTTTTTTTTTTTAAATTTATAGGAAAATAACAAAAAAATGTTAACCGTTCAAAACTCAAAATCACGCACAAACCGCCTTCGCACATCCAATTACAATCACTGACGGTCCACGTTCGTTCCACCGATGAATTACGCATACGACGCACACTCCGTGCAGAAACGAAAATCAGTGCGTAATTCGTGCATGATTCATGCGTTTTCGCTGTGTGACTGGCCCTTAAGATGTCAACATTTAAGCATTTGGAACTGGCCTGACATTCATGCTTTCATAGTTAGTTTTGGATTCCCACAGTCCACAATTTGCTACGTAACAAGAAAGTCAATAATAAACGAAGTTGACTACAGATAATCAGGTGCGTTTCCCGATAGCATCGTTTGCCAACTCTGGTTGCGGGTTCTGTTGTTATCAGTATAGTTTGAGTCGGTCAAGTGCACAACAGCATGTCAGCAAGTTGGTCCATTCAGTCGCATTGAGGTAATGAGGAGGAAGAAGGATGGATACTATTATTTCTAATTGTTGTAAGAATATAAAGTAGAAAAGTCAAATCAATGGTCCTGGATCTTACAAACAAACCCCAGCGACTGGAAATGTCCTCCATATCTTGCTCATTATCTGGACTTTTTCCTGCAACAAATGTTGATTGATGTCACTTGAGGTCAATAATTACCCATCCCTGACTTGCATGCATTATAGATAAAAAAAACTCACGCAAACAACATACACATTTGGAATCAAACTTACATTATTGTTTCTTTTATTTGCTTTGGATCTTGTATAAGAAATTTCTGCATTCCAGCAGAGCACTCTGATGTTGGACACTAATCTAACCTTTTGAAGTGTGACTGCAGAGAGAGTGAGAGAAAATGATAATTGATTGTGGAGCTTTGATTTAAATTCATCCCTTCATTGCAAAAAATAGACTGATTTAATTAGCCTTCTATAATGCTTTGGTGGTGAGTCTCTTTAGTGTCGCCACAAGGGGTTTGATTTAATTTCCTGAAAAAATGTCCTTTTAACCCTGCTCTGAAATGACCGTTGAACAAAAGTCTGTGCTGATGTGTAGGTCTCAGAGGCTAATTTACTAATTATTTTGATACATTCAATTTTGTTCTCGTCACGCTGTAACTGTAGGGCAACTATAATATGATATTCTTGCATGTTGCTGTTTGAGAAAAAAAAGAAAAAAAAAACTTTAAAGCATGTTTCACCAATCATTATTGCATATTTGGGTCTTTAGCGACCCAAAACTATATCTAACATGGATGAACTCTCCTTCTGTTTTCATAACAATTACAAACGAATAAAATAAAGTAAATAACTTTTGAATCGTAACAATGGCTTCAATTTGAGCTGATTTTTATCATCAGAGCACATTCAACATCTGGCTCATAATCGCAGTCTCAAACATATTCTCAAAACGATCATTTTCAACTTCTTCAATATTATGACACATATGACACCAGATCCATCAACAAGCGATAAAGTCATTGCTTAAGCATAATGCAGAAAAAAAGAAATCATAAAGCTAAAATAACAAAAGTACCATATTTTTCGCCATATAAGACGCTCCAGAACATAAGACGCACCCAATTTTGAAAAAAAAAAGATTCTGAACCAAATACTGTAGTAAAATATTTTATATCAACTGTATAAAGTTAACAGCAGTTTAAGAACAATTTTATGCCAACCATTTAACATATTAAGAATTATCTTTACTCTCATTAACAGTCAGTAAACTGTGAAAGTAACTAAAATAAGGCTGTAATGTTTTTATTCAAACCCCAATAATTCCTCTTCTTCGCTGCTATCAGAAATGAGGAAGGACAGATCCATGCAGTCATTGTCATCACTTTCTTCCTCACTGGTGTCAAATAAGACGTTGTCTTCTGTTCCATCCAAGGCATTACTAAAATTCATTGAGTTTGTCTTCATTGTGTTTAAACCTTGTGTCTGGTGTGTCTAATAGTTTGTTGCTTATGTCTTATGGTTGCTAAGTGTATTATTATTTACCTTTCCTTTTCTCTTTGGTTATTCACTTTGTGTGTAAAACGGGAAGTGAGTAATAGGTGACTGTGGCGAGGGGGGCGTGGTTCAGCAAGGTCTGCAGCGGGAGACGAGCCACAGGTGTTTGTCAATTTGCACTTGATCTACTTACGCACCGTAATATAGACCGGATATAAACAGCCAGGAAGTGAGAGATGGGAAGAGAGACCCGGGCGAGACGCGAGTCACCACGGAAGCAGAGAACGCGAGGCTCATGAGTGCAACTGAGAGAAGTGAAACGAAATTCTCAGTACGCTGACCCTGCCTCCTTCTTTCTCCCTCTTTCTAACAGGCAGGGAGGCGTGCTGAGATTCACGGGCTCTTTTATTTCCTCAGACTTTAACAAAAACAAAACAACCAAAACATGCGCGTTCGGTGCTCATGCTTCACTCTCTGTGAGTCACGCCTCTCTCTCTCGGTTTAGTTTCACTCCTAGTTTCATTTCACTTCTCTCAGTTGCACTGACTGACTGACTGTCCCGACTCTCTCTCCCGCTGCAGACCTCGCTGAACCACGCCCCCCTTTGCCACAGTCATCACTGTAAAGTCCACCATTGCCCCCCACTCGTCATCACCACGGTTATGGCCGTGGCCGCACTCCGCGGATTCATTATATTCGTCGGATAGGACGAAACCAACTTTCCCCCCCCCAGTTTTGGGGAAGAAAAAGTGCGTCTTATGCGGCGAAAAATACGGTACTCTAGAACAGATACTTAAATACTACTCTAATCATATGTGAAATTTTGTATACCAATTCACCTGTGTTTTCATGTGAATGGATATAGGTGAACAAAACAATATTTTGTTTGACAGCCCATTTACCTCACAAATATTGCTTTGAACATTCATTAAGAAAGTATCAATGACTAGCTGTGTGAATGGAATTAAATCAAATTGTGTTACATTGCATTAATTAGTCTCACGGGTTGAGGCAAGGACGAAGATGAATAATGATCCAATGGAACTTTAATGATAAGGAATGCAGGGTGACGTAACAGTTCTGAGAACTTAACATGCGGCTAACTCAGACATTATCTCACATGGAGTCAACACAAACAACAACCGACAACTGAAAGGTGGACAAGGAGAACTAAATATACTAGTAGTGATGAACAAAAGACCAACACCTGTGATGATTATTGACCATGGCAACTGATGAGTGGCGGAAAGATCTAGAACAAAAGAACATGTGACTTCAAAAAGACAAAATAAGAGTTGAACTGTTCTTTGACAATTAAATTCGCACAAAGACCCTAAAGGGGGAAAAAACATTTGTAAAAGAACACAAAAGTATTGAAACTGAAACTTTTTCCTCCTATCTTATATATTTATATTATGTTCAAATATTTAGTTTTTCTTTTTTAATTCATGTACATATTGAACATTTCATGGTTGAATGAATTTCGTGTAGCTGGTATTTTGACAAGTGGCCTCTAATTATAACTACATAATAGTCCATGCAAAAAATAAATTAGTAAGAAGTTACAAAGATACTGTCACACCTAATAATCCAATAAAGAAACAAAAACAACATCCAGGTAGCAACATTAACACAAGACAAAGACCAGAAGCTAAATGAGGGTGTAAATACACAGTGGCAATGTGGGACAGTTGAGACTTTAATCAATTAGACAATTAAACAATGAAAGACTATGGTAACCAAGGAAAGAAGAACTAAACAAACTGGAACTGAACACAGGATAAAGAATAGACAAAATAATATCAAAACAAAAGTCCATGGACACAGACACAGATCATTTGTGATGGATAAATAGAGTGGAGTGTATATTTTGTTGAGTCTACATCTAGATGGTCAAATAAGAAAACTTAACAGCAGTTTGAGTTGTCTGGAGTCATTTGGTCACACTGCATGATCTGTCATTTCGTCATAAGTGTTAAGCTCAGACCTCAGAGATGGGTTTGTCATGTTTTTTTTCTCTATTACTCAGACTGCGGAAAATGAATACCCTGCACCACTTTTGCACTCTGAAATGGGATTGCCCTCTCACTAAGCTGTGTTGACACACGTGTTTGGCCATTTATGACTCTTTTTTTTTGTTGCAAAGAAACAAAACAAGAGAATGGCCACAATTACCATTAGCCTGACCTATATAAAAGGATGTTTTGTGAAGCTGCAGAGAGTGACTAAAGCCTAAGCATAGATTCAATGATAGTTCATTTTGATTATATTAAAATGTTTATAAAATGAACAAATAATAATAAAAATTGTGTATTTAATAGAATGTAAAAATGTCGATGATCGCAAGAGTGCTACAGAGGATGTCCGATTATTACTATTATATAAAAACAATTGGAAATTTAAATGAAGAAAAGTTAATAATAGTGAATTAAATACATTTTTAAAACCTCTAGTACATGCACAGAAATACCTAAAGAACAAATGCAATGCTTGATCTAACACCAAGTACCATGTACCACGGTCAAATACCGTTTTGAAGTACCAGATAAATACCAGGGTATATAAATATGGAAATGAATCAAATTGGGACACCCCCAGTACTTTTAGATAAAAAACATAGATTGAAGGTGAACTTTGGCTAGACGGGTACATTTTTGCCCGCAGTCTTTGAGAGATGAAAAGCCCAATAAATGTGACTTCATTTCTAATAATCAACACCTTTGTGTATCCAATAATTATATGACAGGTTCACAGTCTTCTCGAGGGACACTCCCACGCACTACCTGCTGTGGCCCGTTATAGTCTGTTGTCATGGAAACATTTAGACAGGTTGGAGGGGGTCGTTGCTCTGTCTCCCCATTTCTCAAGATTTTTCTTTGGTTTTGTTTTGTCACGGTACTTTACTTTGACAAGGTTCTTGTGAACGTGTGTCATAAAGGTTTTTCAGTCCTCTGTGAGTGTGTAGGTATAAGTTCTGCTCTTATCTTTTTACAATATTTAGGAAGGTTAGATTGTGAAGAAGCTTTCACTGGTGAATCACAGCATGGTTCCAAATGAATGAATTTGTGCCCAAGCCTTAGATCGATGCTCCCCTGCTCTCTGAAATCTTATCTTGTTGTTATATACTGTGTTGAGCCAACTAATGGATATACATATATATATAAACCTGAAAAATGTGTCTGTATGTGTATTCTGTTACTGTTTTGCCTACCTGCGTTCATAGTTAGTTTCCTTGGTTGTTAATTAGTCTCACGCTCCTGTTTCTGTTCAATTAATTAACTCTCCCCAAGTATTTAAGTCCCGAATTCATTCTATTTGGTGTTCTGTCTCATTAACACTTATGTGGTTTGTGGTTGAAAGTTCCCTTTCAAGGCAACTCGATCTACGTCAAAAAGCTTTGCGTGAATGCGTGAAGCACTTTCTTCTGTGTCTTCAGTAGCGCTTTGTATGAATTACAGTTTTTTACTCTTATTTACTGTTGTTTGTCTACCAACAAGTGGAAGAGTGAAATGGCGAACATTCAATGGCAATGTTTTAGTGTGTTCATCCCTGTCCTCATTTCATCATGGGTGACAATTCACAGATCTTTGTGTTGTGTGTTTGGGAGCGGAGCATGCATGGTCCGTGCTCGAGGGGGCTGGTTTTGTTCATTGTGAACTGCTTCCATTATGGACGCTCCACTCCCACTTGCCAATTTTCAAGGAGTGCACCAGGCTCACGATTCTCAGGCTCAGTGGGAGTCAAAGTCTTGGAGATCGCAAAGTGATCTATCGGAGGGGTGTGAGATCTCTGCCCTCACCTGTTAGATTGTATGGCACACTTTGCGGTTTCTTCCACCCAGAGAGAGGCACCGGTGCTGAAACTATCCAGTTCTGAGGAGCTGGATGTTGTCAGTGTCCATGCTGGAGATGAGAATTCGTCCTAAAAGCTGATTAGACAAATGCTTCCCGTCGGGGTCTTCAATTCTTTCCTGATCTTGACACCTCAGGGGAAGAAACCTGGCCTCCTGTCGAGTTCATAGTGCAAACAAATCTCACTATTCCTCGATAGTTGGCCAAAAAAAAGCGCAGCTATGGGGCAATGCCTCGCATTGAGGAGACGTTAGCGATCTCTCCATCTCCTCGGATGGCATCATCCCTAAAGATCCCGATGCTACCTACCAAGCTGTTGAAAACAACGCCAGCTTTGGTGGGTAGATCACATGTTGTGTCTTGTTGGTTGCAGCGTGCTTGCATACTATGGCAAGCCTAGCAATGGAACTACTGGAACTCCTCAGATCGTGCCTCTGGTTTCTCAACCAAGGTGGGAGAATGAAGAATAGAGAAACCATTCCTGTTGAGGTAGGGCTAAGGCCCGGGGAATGGAGACTCCACCCCGAGGTGGTGGAACAAATGGGAAAGTTTTTGGCCACACAGGTGGCTCTGTTTCCGTCTCGAGAGGCGTCTCAATTTCCACTCTCCAGTTACTTCGGACCGGATGTTAGACTTGGGTGAGGCTACATCTGTATGGTATTTCCCTGATTGCTCTGAGGAGTTCTTAAAGATGTATGTGGTGGCCATAGCTCCTTACGACATCCCTTGGTGTGGAATGTCTCTGGGGAGAGACTCACCGGTAACTTGTTTCTTCCATGGCACACTGAGGCCCAGGAACATCCAAATCTGCTTTGTCTTGTCTGGGCATTGGATGCTTACATTCCCAGAGCTGCCTTGTTGTGAAAGATTGAACAGCTATTCAACTGCTTTGGCTCACCTAAAAAAGGGTCCCTCGTGTCCAAGTATGAGTAAGTGGGTAGTTGAGACTCTCTCACTTGCTTATGAGTTAGTCATCTGAGCCCACTCAACTAGGAGTATAGCTTATGCTTCAGTAGGCTGGTTTTATGACCTTTACTTAGACTTTGGGCTTAGGTGCTGTCGTCTCAGCATGACCCCACCTGACATGGACTTGGCGCTATGGCAGCCTGGGCATCTTGTTCCTATAATGAATTGACTCACCTTGAGTTCCCTTGAAAGGGAACGTCTCGGATACGTATGTAACCTTGGTTCCCTTAAGAGGGATCAAGATGCTGCGGCATCCTAACATATCTCCTGTGTGCCTCTCAGCAACTACTTCAGACACTTTGAAGCTAGCACTATTTGATTTGGAATGCCTTTTATAGTTCCTGAGTTGTGACGCCATCCGCTTCTGATATCTCGTTACTTGATTGGTTTGATTTCACATGTGCTTCATGAGACATTCACGCAGAGCATTCCCATAGCATTTCAACACAGCATCTCGTTCCCTCTTCAGGGAACCATGATTAAAAAATGTAACTGAGACGTTTTTCTCACGTTATGTCCTTTGAGTGGATTTTGATTGGTGAATAAGAATATTTTGTTTATTTCGAATATAAAATTTTTTTTCATTGTAGTTTACAGCCACCATATGTATGTCAACGTTTTTGAAGTAGAACCGCCAAACTCCCTATCTTTCTTAGCATTTTCTTATCGGTGATGTTGATTCTTTAATGAACCCTGATATCTCAAGCACAAATGAGGGACAAAGTCGCAACTTAACATCAGTTATCTCGATCCTGTGACTAATGATAGTACCGAGTTCACTGCGCATGCACTGAGTTTACGTTGTACGTTCATGACGGTCACTCACTCCAATGACGCTTCACTCACTCTTGCAGTGCAGTGCCGTGCAGCCGCAGAAGAACTCACGCAAAAATCAAGCTTTACAAATTCTATCTTGTAAGAGGAGGAACAGGAGTTCGCCTTCACTGTCCAGGAGTTCCCAGATTACACTGACTTCGACAAACACGTCGTTACTGACAGAAGCTTAGAAACATTTGTTTTCAAGCAGACCGTTAATGGCAAAAAGCAACAAAGCATTTTTGACTTTGTAAAGAAACCATGGTAACTGCGTGTGCAATACTTTTCAGAACTGTGTCTGAGCGAAATAACTGTGTTATGAGTGAATGTGTTTATGTGTGTTGTGACTGTTTATGCTGTGAGCGAAATTGTGTTTGCAATTGAAGATTAAAGATTTGTATCGAGAATCAAAGGTGGTTTTTATCGAATGCTAGTAGAGTTGTCAGAGTGGTCGACGACTGCCCAGATTTATAGATGGGTTTCGTACCAGCACACTCTTCTCAAACATGTAAGAGCATAAGTACAAACCAGGAAAAAGAAACACTGACAAACATCACACATAAAAGAAGGAAAATAGAAACAGTAGATTATGCTATATAACAGTGAGCGGTAGAGCTGCCATCTCTCTTCTCACTCCTAAACACTCTCCTCCCCGCGCGCTCAGAACTACATACGCCGTCTTAAAGGTATATTCCCCACATTAAAAAATTAGCCGTTACAATCTCTGCTGTTAGGTTGTGCAAATATGCCTTTTGTTGTCAGCAAACATATACAGTGTATGTAAATTTTTATAACATGCAGATCGCTTCATCAAACAAATCGCTATATTGGCTTTTGGTTATCTTGATCATCGGTTATCTCTACGCTTTTTTGCAACCCCCGAGGCCGTCGACATAACTGGGTTCCACTGTATTAGTTTAAAGCTTATTATTGCTTGATGAAATCAAAAGCATATTTAAAATCATCCAAAACAACAATATGTGATTCATTAAAATGTTTTTGGGGCCAATTTTTTTCTGTATGCCCTCAGCCCAGAATGTCTGACACTAGTGCTTTCTTATTTATACAGCTTGATGCAGATCGAGATGAAGAGGAAGTGTTCTGTGACATCAGCATGACAGTCGATAACAAACTGTACCCCACTAAAGAACCTGTTGCAGGTAATGATACTTCATTCCAATACTGATTTTGTTTCTTACGGTTGAACTCATGAAACATTTTATTGCTTTTAGTTTATATCTGTTTTATTTGATAGTGATCTGTTAATCTTTGATAGTGTCTTCCTAGTAGATTTAATTTTTCAATCTTACAAAAAATAATTTCTTGCATCCAATATTATTAATGTTCTCTAGTTTTTGCTAGAAAATGTATAATACTTGGAAATATTTTTGCAAGAATATGTGTGTAACATATAGATATAAAAATGTATTGGTTGAACTTTCTTTTAGTATTTGTACTTGCAGTGTAATTACTCAATAAAAGTACTTCAATATATAGTTTAAGGTTATGTTTAGGTGTAGGCTCAAGGTTAGTACTTATTATAGTAAAATTACAATAATTAGTCAATGTTAATAGTATTTAAATGCAGAACAGGACTGCAAAATAAAGTGGTATATTTATTAGCCCAGAATAAAAACATAAAAAAAAAATCGATAACACTTTAGTTTAGGGTTCAATTCTCAGTATTAACTAGTTGATTATTAGCATGCATATTACTAGGAGATTAGCTGTTTATTAGTACTTATAAAGCACATATTAATACCATATTCTGGATGACGTTATTATACATTCCTAATCCTATTGTCACAGTCTTGTCGCGTCTGTCACATCCGGGTCCCTTTTGTGTATCTGTGTTGCCCTTCTTACACCTGTCTTGTTAGTTAATTACCCTGTTAGTCATGTCAGCTGGTCCCCATGTCCTCTTGTATAAATCCCTCTTGTGTTTCCCTTGTCCTTGTCGGTGATTGTCAGTGTTATATGGATGTCTAGTAGTGTGTGGATGTTCTCTCCGTGTTCTCCATGAGTTTGTGTTTTGCACCATTGAGTGCCGTTTGTGTTTATAGTTGAAGTGTTTTGGTTTGGCTTTTTTGTCTAAATAAACTATCAGCAGTGATCCTGTCTCCACATCACGCACAGCACCATCTGCGTAACACCTACCCTATTTCTATGCAATGCCTAAACTTATAAACTACCTTACTAGCTATTAAGTAATCAGTAATCTGTAGCAGTAATCAAGAATTTATTGAGGCAAAAGTCGTAGTTAATAGTTAGTTAATAGTGGGGTTTCAGTAGTGGGTTAGTTTCAAAACAGGAGGGAAATTTACTAACACTGTGGTCTTAGCTTCAACTGAGGTGGTCAGGGGGAAATTGCTTCAGATAATCGTAATTGAGTGTGTAGAAAATGTCCCCTGCTCTTTAGAAAGATTAAAATGGGACCTTCAGAAGTCAATCATTAAAGTCTATAAACGTACTTCAGAGGCTGTTTTAATCTTCTGTGTTATTCAGAGTTGCAGAAACTCAAACTGTCTGTTCAACAAGTTTTTCTCAGAGTTGTGAAAAAGATTTAGACTTCCCAGAAATGAAAGTTTTTCAGACACTGGATTTAATTAATCATCCTGTCAAGATTCCATCGGCCTGACGGGAAGCACACATCATAGAACTCTTGATCTCGTGCTGTTGAACGAAACACCAAAGCTTCTAGAGTGAATTTGATCTTCTCACCAAGGTCATCGCAAAATCACTTTAAGAAAGTTTTCCGTGAGAGCTCCAAGTAGACTATCCTAGGCTACCATGTGCTATGCTGTTGAAACATTTGAAACTGTTGCTTATTTACAAGTGAGAGATTGGAGGATGAATGGGAAGGTCGGTGGGTGAGAAGGTTCTGTGTGAGAGTGCTGTAATCAGTCTCTCTGGGCCCAGTAACCTTGAGGTGAGGAAGTGGCAGACTGCTACAGGGAGGTGAAGTGTTCCCTGGTGCTGCTTGGTGTTGCTGAAAAATACCAAAAGACATGGATGGGTTGAATTGACCCAAATGGATTTGGGTTGTCAGGGAAATCCAGTTTGTGAGTGTTGTATTAAACTTTTGTCCTTCACTTTCTGCTGAATTATTAACGTGAGTGTCAGGGCCCTGCCGTCTCACGCTGGAAAAAGCAGTTGATCTTATACATTATGTATCTACTGTAGCTTAGATAACACAGCATATTGGAATTAATACAGTTATATCAGAGAAAATGCATTTATGCATAATGTTATTATTGTTTTATTTGATTTTTTTTGTATTTAACAATATTTTTTAACTATAGAAAAGATTGAAAAAAAGTTATTCATAAACAAATTGTAAATACACATTGTAGATTATTATTAAAACTAAATCAATACATCAAGTCTACCTAATGATTTTGTACATATTTAGTTTAGCTCTCTTACTCCCTTTTTTCTTTTGTGTTTATAAAACAAAAGATCAATCTCTCATTTGAAGTTTTATATATCTCTTTTCAAAATTAAATATTTGAACAGTCCAGAATTGGCACTAACCTTAGAAACAGTCATTAGAGGCTAAGCACTAAAGGCACCTATTATATTATTTTTTTTTTCTTCTGCTCTTGAGTCTACGGCAGCTCATTCAACAGCTTGCAGGAAAATTGTAACAATTTGGCACACAGATAGAGGACAGTCTGAACAGCAAATTTGTCTCGAAATTATTGTTTATAGCTAAATACCTTTTGCACTGTATGGTCTTTCCCTTAATTCCTTGGTGCTAGGCAATTTGTTTGCATTTTCAATTATTATAAAAAAATCTACTGTAACTAGGTTAGTTGTTCAGAGGAGGAGGCAGGAACTGGTGAACGTTCGAATACACTTTAATCATAAAATGGACGACTGCACATACGCACATAAACAAAACATAACCTAAAGTCCAGGCCTGGTCCTGGGGGTTGGGAGTTACAAAACATTTTTGAATGGCGAATACGTCATCAATGAATTTCATGTAATGGCGCCAAACTGATTCTAAGGCGGTAACTTTGCAATACTTTGGCATATTGACACTAATCTTTGCATATGTTATTGTTACTACACACTTCCCATGCCACATTGATTTAACAGTGGCACTTAAATGTCCAACGTTATTAGCAATAAAGTCGTATTACTACTGAATATATTCATATTTTTGCAGCTGTTCTGCCTAAAATAAACTAAAACGGTCTTTAACTGCTTCACACAGTGAATGCAACATGCACTATGTGTGCTAAACTATGAAAACTTTCCACTGCTTTTGCACAAAATGAATTCAATGTCTGCTTTCAAATGGCATTAATACATTTCTCACTCACACACAAAAACTACCAAAACTGTGTGAAAATTACATCTTTTCTTTTTTTTCAAAACCGTTTAACTGAAGTTCAAAACATAACAATATGGGGAGGGGGAAACACCCTGAATAAGAGCAATTTGCTACAGTAATACCATATTGAAACATATTCCCAAAACTCAAAATTGATATGTTATCAAAACAATTAGATGTGATTTTATTATCATCTATGGAAAAGGGCGAAACTTAGTATAATTTTGTATCCTAATGTACACATGAGCTCAGTAACATACAACATTCTTGTTTTGTAAAGAGATTTTAGTAAAGAAACATTGTACCTTTTTGTTTGTTTGTTTTGTAAGTCATTGTTTTATGAGTGATAAAGTGTATTCGTTGGGTGTTTGTGCTAGGGTTATTGAAGAATGAGTTTAATGAAGTGTTTTGGCAGTTTAGTGCATTTTGGATGTGATATTACTTGATGTACCAAGCTGAAAGTTGGAAATGAGAAATGTGTGAAAATAAAACCGTGTACTGAGTATTGAGAAATGGGTCAGCAACTGTTACAATAAAATAACATTTATATATATATAAAATATAATATTTCTACCTGACCAGTAAATTTTGTTATATGGATACATATGTTTTCCCTGCCATCTGAGAGGTTAAAGCCTGAAGTACCTCTTTTGTGTGGGTGAGAATCCATTCACATGTGGTAGAACCTGTTACTGCATTCAAAATCAACTCAACTGAGGGATCAGACACTGTTTTCAAAGTTAAACCTCTTTTATGTAGACAAGCCGTCTTAAAAATGTACTCATGATGTGAGTTTCTGAAAAACATTAATATGAGAGGTCAAAAATGGCATTGTAAACAGTTAAATGATGGCACAGATGGAATGGAAAAACCTGTAATGTGCGACTGGCCCGATCAAATTTGAGCAGATTTGGATACTTTCTACTTCTAAGTTCACTGCTTACCCAACCCAGCTAATCAAACACATGCAAAGCTTGTCAAAACTGAGTCAGAACGTATCTACTTATCTCGTTTTGTCCCTAGTGTTTCTCTGACACTGAAGACTGGAGGAAAGATCCTAAAATTTTGCTTTATATGCACACTGGTCAAATGTATGGGAATACCTACGTGCAATGTTTTTGGCTCACATATAAACCTATTAAAAAAAGTTCAACTTCACTGATACTGAGCAACTGTCGATTTTAATGAAGGCAATAATTTGCAATGTACGTGCCACATTACACTAATAATAGTGTTAGTCTTAATTACATGGCATTGCCTGCTCATGGGATTCAGTAGGAAACCAGGGCAACTTCTAATTTTACTGCATCGGAGACTGATGAGGCTCGGTCAAGCTTTATCCATTGGCTTTATGGACCGAGTATGTGGTGTTTGCCCATCAAATCGAGCATAGGTTAATTACAGCTCCTCCCCCCCGCCATGTTAACTCTGCTGCTAATGATTCTTGTGTCATTATCTGTTTCACGCTGACTGATCTGATTTGAAAACCCACTGTTCTGTGTCTCCTATTACTGTCATCGAACTGTGATATAAATAAGAGAACTCCAGTGGTAATGCATTTTAATGCTTCAAATCAAACCGTCCCTCAGATTTGTCATGGTGTGCATTTTGGTCGTACTAGCCATAATTGTCCTATAACTCAAGTATTCTGGTGCAGAATTGTGTTGTGCTGTGTAAAATTCACTTAGAGCCAGATTTACTAACAGTTTGCGCTTGCACAAGCCCTTTTTTGGTGTCAAAAAACTACAGTCAGGATTTACTAAAGACACACTGTGAAAAATTAGTGCTGAAATGGCATGGACATTATTTTTTTCTGGCTGACCTTAATGAATATATGCTTTGTAGGAGTTTCCCTGTCAGACTGAAAATTTAGAGAGTATTTAAATTATCGTATTTTCCCGCAGATAATCCGGTTTGTGTAAAAAATTGTTGGCATAACCCGCACCCATAGATTGATGAACTTTTTTGTGTAAGTTCACATTTCGAATTTCAAATGTTGCTCACATGACTTCAATTATCATAACTGTTCAGGTTCGGTACACAGTGCTTGTGCGCGAAATTCAAACAATAAGAAAACAAACACAAGTCGGAATCAGAACAAAAAGGAAAAGCAGTCTCTCCCACTCTCGTCCCTTAAGAAGCCTCACAAGAAAGAAAAACAGAAAGAAAATTCCGCAAAAAACTTACGTCCTTAGGGACGTAACAAATATATAGAAATATTATTACGTGTCAAAAATTTGTAATATAACCCGCCCCCCCCCCACCCGTGGGTTTGTAAAATCTGGTATAACCTGTGGGTTATGTGCGGGAAAATACAGTAATCATGCAAGATGATCTTCTAAGGTTTCTGGTAATAAATGTATTATTTGTGGCATTTAAAAAAAGCATCTCTTAAACCAGACCCCCATTTTTGCGCTCTTGGTCATTATAGAAATGATCTGGCTGTTCTTTAATTTGCTTGTCATCAGTAGATCACGCACTGAAATTTCCTTGCTTTTTCCTTTCCTTGCTTTACAATGCTTTTTTGGAATTGCCCTGTTTAGTAAATCTGTCCCTTTGTATACTAGATTGTATACCCGTATACCCTTCAAAGTTGCGATGGATTTCCTCAGCGTAAAGGTTAAGTTCCTGGAATTTGGCGTCGGTCCATGTTCTCGGAGTAATATACAGGCTATTAACTGCTTACGTGGCTTTTTAAAAATGCTGGGTGCCGGTGTGTAGAATGCGTTTGGCTAATCAATATATACAGTAATCCCTCGCCACTTCGCGGTTCAAGTTTCGCGGCCTCAGTGCATCACAGATTTTTCAAAAATATTTGTAGAAAAATAAAAATTCAAAAATACTGCCATATTGGCAGCCATATTGCGGAAAGCAGCGTTGCCAGAGAAAGAGAGAAACTCTCTCAGAGGCTTTGTACACACACACGGCACTCAGACAAGCACCTGATTGGTTCCCGGCGCGAGTCGACCAATGAGAGCACGAGTGGAGTGGGAGCCTCTTCACCTCTCTCAGAAGCAAATGTTGACGATCCAGCGCCGATATCTGACGATGAGACACTTCCTGAACTGATTTAAAGACCTCATTATACCATCATCATCATCATCATCATCACATTCATCGAACCGCACAGGTCTGTCATCGTCGCCATTACTGGAGTCTCAAGATACTACTGTCATTGATGAGTGTAGAGCGCCATAATTCGTATCGCATGAGAGAGAGAGTAAATGTATAATATTAATGTTTTATAATTAAATAGATTTAATTAAAATATTTTTAAAGTATAAATATACATATTTTAAACATCCACCCAACTCTGAAGTAGGAGCTGATTTATTTCTCCCAAAATCCGTTCCCTGAAAATAAAATCGTTTCCAATTCCTGTTACACAAACAAAAACTGGGATTAGTTCTAGGAACTATGAAAAGGTTCCTCCAGTGCGAAAGCCCCTACTGGTTGTTATATAGTTCGCCCCCTCATGTAAATCTCCCAGCTCCTCGCTGAAATGTTTTTCTTGCCATCAAGTTTGATTATTC
Organism: Rhodeus uyekii; assembly: GCA_037043235.1. NCBI lineage: Eukaryota > Metazoa > Chordata > Actinopteri > Cypriniformes > Acheilognathidae > Rhodeus > Rhodeus uyekii. Next base: position 4,697,761 of record JAWRVZ010000016.1, on the reverse strand, counting down.
ATATGATGATGCCTGTTCTTAACCAGAGCATATTCCTGAAAGTCTGTTGCCCTTTAATAGAAATACCTCAGGCATGTTAATTAATTAAAAGTGGCAGAGTTCAAAAAGGTCCTGCATCACAGAAATGACCCTTCCACCCACTCGCACAATCCCTCAAACGCTTTTCCAATAATGCCACGTCTGTGGCAACAAATGCATGTCTGTGACTCACAATCCTACTGGGGCAAGAAATATTCCATTACATCCTGTGGTCGCAGGTGCAAAGTCTCTGCCTTAATACATAATCCCACCACACGTCGTTCATAACCAGCATAAGCACTGAAGGGGACAAGTACCCCCTAATAATTGGAAATTGTCCACCCCCAATATTTGAGGTTTCTTAATGCAGCTCTGCATTACGCACTCCATTACATTTGTTGTTAGGGTGGCGGAAAATAAAAAAATGTACATTTTTAGGCTAGTTTGCCTAACAGCGCTTGTCAATATCTAAATGTTAGCCAATCAGATCAAAGAAGGCGTGGCTTGATATTCATGAAAAATGAATGTGAATCCCAAAGCAATGCTTTTAAATTTTACACTGAAAGTGTGTGTGTGTGTGGTAAGATATAAATAGCTAAACATTTAATATTTGACAAATGTTTTACGATGGATGTTTATCGACCCACAATAACAGAGTGATGCAAACTACTCAACTTTAATGTAATTTCACCATTAAAATATGCAATAATTTAAACTGTCATTCAAAACTGAATGTGACGAGATAAGAAACATTTGTTTGTTTTTTTACATATTAGACAGTCTGTCAGACAGCTGCTCTTCCCTTAAGACTCATTCAGATGACTTCATCGAGGGAAAAGCAGTATAAAAAAGGGTAGTAGGCTGAAACAGCCTGTTCTTTCTGTGTGAGATGCTGCTGTCATTTTTGGTTTAGCGCTGGAGGACAGGGAACGGAGCTGTCAGGGGACGCTACGGTGAAGCATCTATAACGGAGGCGACCGATGTCAAAAGGCATCAGCCTCTTCCAGCCCGTGCTAGTGCCGCGCTGGGCTGAATCAGAACTCAGAACAGATGCTTTTTACACAAAACATGACCATATGGCTGAAGTCAGACCCCTGTGACGAAGGTTTCATGTCAAAATCACTGATCTGTCAGAATCGTTGTGAAATGTTTTCCTCTGGACAGTTGCAAATTCTTCAATGGAATCTCCAGGATAAATATTTTTTTGAATTTACAATCTTCCAGTTGTTCATTCTAATTCAGATGTTGTGTTTACTGATCCCGGAACTTGGAGTAATCCTGGCTAGCTTTTCTTGGAACTTTTTCTTATCCATTTTTTCGCAACTATTTTTTGTGGATGTAGAAGCAAATTCTCCTCAAGTTCACACATGTGTTGCCAATTTAGTAACAGCGGCAAACTTAGCAACTTTTTGGACTGTTGGTTAATGTAGTCAGTCATTCATCATACTTATTCTGTTATCTGACAGAACTTATGTAAATGAGAACAGCTATGAGCACGGATTAGCACGGAGAGAAAACAAGTGCAAAGTGCAGACAGTTACGTTACTACATGCAAATTTGTGAAAACGGTGACGCCATCCGCATGTGTGTTCAGTCTGTTGGCGCCTAGTGTTTCTTTACAAAGTGACATCACCAACTACTGGCTTATACAGTATCTTTAGTCGTTTCTGCTGATCCATGTGACCTGTGGGATAATTTTGACAAAGTTCTCGTCTGTATGTAAAAAAACACAAAGAAATAACTTTCCGTTTTTAGTACATCATTCTGGTGTAAATGTACCCTCAGTGTGAATTTTTTATTTATTTATTTTTAAGCTAGGCTTTCCTTTGCTTTACCAGCAGGCGTTCTTGTAGCTCAAACAGTATAGAGTGGCGCTTGCAACACCAAGGACATGGGTTCGATTCCCATGGAAAGCAAGAACGGATTAGAATGTCAATGTGTTTCTTGAATGCAATGCAAGTTGCTTTGGATAAAAGCATCTGTCAAATGCATAAATGTCAAAGTACTAAGTTGTAAAGTTTTCCAATTAACAAATAAAACATTGTGTTGAGAATCATCGCAAGCAAAATGATTAAAACCATCTCAACAATCAAAATATATAAGCATCTGTGTAGACAGAAACCAATTCAGAATCGGTTTCAATAACAATTGAATTACTGGTACAGAACAATTTCAGTGACGGAAAGTAGTTTAAATAAAGATGTCTTTATTATTTATGTCTTTACTGTATAATCTTTATTTTCTCTCAAGACATTGCTGTATTTTTGCTCTCTGAATCAGACCTCAATATATATTTCTTTCAATGTCTTTTCTAAGAGTTTGACTGTATCTTTTGCTTTTCTTCGTAGGACCCAGTGAGCTCGACCTCAGTCTGTTAGCAGACCCCAGCAGTCTGGCAGATGCGCCCACCAAATTTGACGAACAGGTGTGAGACTCTCTTTTCTGTTCTTTACTAAGTGTTTATTTTCTTTGATGGCTACACTGAAAGAAATTTGGTGTGATAATAAACAGGTTTCACTCAGAAATTGCTTGTAAATTTCACACAAAGCACTGACAAGTAACCGTGAATTAAAGTGAAGTAAAACATCTGAAATACAGTGGTACCTCAAGATACAAAATTAATCCGTTCCGAGGCGGCCTGAAAAATGTAAAATGGCTAATCTGTTCCAAGCCCTCCAAAAACACCCCATTAAATTTCATAATAAAGCTAAATTGACCTATAAACAATGAAATAATGTAAAAT